>CM028130.1:131455000-132080000 GCA_016271365.2 Neoceratodus forsteri | reverse complement strand
CTGGGTGGTGAGGTAGGGGCCACAGGTTGTCTATTAACATCACTCTGAGGAGGGAGTACCATGATCTCCATGGTTAGTCGGGTGCTGTCAACAGTACTGTAACTTTTAGTACTCTGATTTTTTTAAATACTTTCACAATTATTGAGGTGGGTGGAAAGATGTAGGCTTTGTGGAAACTTCACTGCACTATCATTGTGTCGGCTTCCTCTGCCTTATTGTCAGGAAAGCGAGAGTGGAAGTGAGCTATTTGAGCACTGTGGCAAGATGCCATCAGGTCTCTTTGAAATGGGCCCCATCTCTCATTGAGTGTCTGGAACACCTGGGGATGCAGGAGCCATTCTGCCTGATCAAGTTTCACTTGACTGAGCCAGTCTACCTGTGAGTTCATCTTGCTGGCTAGGTAGCCAACTGAAATAAACAGCAGATTCTGTTCTGCCCATCTCAGTGTCTTTAAGGAACCTTGTAGCATGGCCCTGCTTCAAGTTCCCCTTTGTCTGTTTATGTATGCCATGGGGGCCTGGTTATTGGTTCTGATTAGCATTGCCTGTCCTGAGACTTGATGGGCGAAGAATAGCAGAGCCTTGTACACTACTCTCATCTCCAGGACATTGAAGGGCAGACAAGCTTCTGATGGGGACCACGTGCCCTGGGTTACATGATGGCTAAGTAAGGCTCCCCAGCCAAGGAGGCTGGCATCTGTTGTAACTGTGGCCATTGGTATTGCAGACAATGGCATGCCCTTCAGCAGGTTCCTTCTGACCACCCACCTCCTGAGAGGGTGCATAACCTCCATACTTGGATTGATGCTGCACTCAAAATTTTGGGTCAACTTATCCCATTTGTCCAGCACATATCTCTGGAGCAGATGCATGTGCAGCTGGGCCCAGTGCACTGTGGTTATGGATGCCATGAGCCCTAACAGTTGCAGGTACATGCTCACTGATCTGTTGGGGCACGTTCATACCATTATAATGAACCGGGTCATATTGTTGACTTTGTCTTCCATTGGTGTCACCAGTTTGATGTTGTGTTGATCCTTATTCTGAGGTGTGTTATGTCTAGGGTAGGGTTTAGTTGGCTTCTGTCTCAATTTATGACCCCAGCCATGCTGCTAGAGGCAATGAGTCATGGAATCCATGTTCACCTGTGCCTGTATTGGGGATTGCACTCATATGAGCCTATCATCTAAGTAGGGAATGACATGCACCCAGTCTTGTGGAGGAGCATGGCAATCTCTACCAAAGTCTTTGTGAACACCCTTGGAGCTGAGGCCAGCCCAAATGGGAGATAGGTGTATTGAAAAATGAAATTCAGCTGAGGGACCTTTGGTGGCTGGGATGGATTAGAATGTGTAAATAAGAGTCTTTTAAGTCTATTGATGTAAGGAAGTCACCTGGCTATACTGCCAGCAGCATTGACTTGAGGGCCTCCATCTTGAATTTTTTGTAGACTACAAACTTGTTGAGGAATTTAAGGTCCAGTACTGGGTAGAGATCACCTGTTTCCTTGGGGACCATGGAGAACATAGAGTATACTCCCTTGTCCTGCTTAGGGTAGGACACAGGAATTAAAGCCTGGTTTCTGGACAGATTGAGCAGGGCCTGCTGGATGGCCTTGACTCTG
This sequence comes from Neoceratodus forsteri, assembly GCA_016271365.2. Lineage (NCBI taxonomy): Eukaryota > Metazoa > Chordata > Ceratodontiformes > Ceratodontidae > Neoceratodus > Neoceratodus forsteri. The sequence goes on along the minus strand of CM028130.1, from coordinate 132,078,377 downwards.
TTGTGTTGCAGGGGGATCGGGGACATCATCGGTCTGTGTGGAATTATCTTTTGTGTGAGCTCTATTGTGTGGCCCTGAGTCACAATGTCTCTGACCCACCAGTCTGTTCTGGTCTGGGCTCATTGACTGGCGAACAGTTGAAGGCGTCCCTCCACCAGAGGGTTGTCTGCCAGGCCTGCCTTGATTCATTGGCTCTTGCCACTGAATCCCCCTCTATGACCAGTATGGGCCTTCTTGCTTGCATTATCGCTGGTCCTGAATTATGCCATCCAAGACTGGGCCTGGGACATGAAGGCTCCACTTCTAGATGACTGATTATTGGATGACTTTGATTGACCTTGTGAGACCCTACATTTGGGGCAAAAAGTATGTGTTGAAGGCAGGTACAGATCCTTCTTTTCCACCATCTGTTTAGTGCCAGCCTGGTCTTTGGTAAAAGGTGTGCATGAATCTCCAACCAGATGGCTCCCTTTTTATTTTCAGTTAATAATTTTTATTAAACTTTAGTTATGTTTACACACAGCAACACATAATACATCACAACAGTTCAGGTTAGAGAAGGATCATTACAGAAAACAGTCCAAAACACCTCAATGTACATTGTAAATGAGTAATGGAAGGCAGGCACATAGGCGAGGGACTAAGGAGAGAAAGGAATAAGGGGAGTCCCTTAAATTCTCTGGCCACATAAATGCAAAGTAGTAATAATTACAGAACAATTAACAGCAACAAAAAAAAACAGTAAAATAAAATACAATACAGTACAGCTGGGTGCCTATTTGATGGGGTCTAGAGTCTTGAGGAAGAATAGCCGAAATACAGATTAAATACGCACTGCTTGGTTGGTTAGGAAAGCGTGCAGAGGGGGGTTGGCTCAGGGAAAATATAAGAGTGAATCCAACACAGTAAGTGTCTTGATGCTCACCATATCCCAGTTCTGGATTTCAGGTAGGCAAGGAAGGGTGCCCAACAGGCTGTATAGGCTGCCAGTGCCTTAAGTGTGGTGTGTGATATATGGTCAAGAGAGGCTAACTGTGCAAGAGCGTGCTGAAGTTTGGCAAGGGAGGGGACATCAGTGGTCCTCCACTGAGATAAGATAAGGCGCTTAGCTGAGATACTCAACAGAGCTAGCCAGAGAAGTTGTGGATTCTTGAGGCCAATATTTTTTGGTGGGCTAGTCACAAAATCCACGTCAAGGGATCCATCTGCACTGTCTGAGTTAGAGTTCGGGTTGCCAGTTGACAGACAGCCTGCCAAAAAGAGGCAAGTAGTGGGCATGTCCAGATAATATGGTACAGGTCTCCAGCTTGAGCTTGGCACCTCTAGCATAAGTTATTATCCAGAAGCTTGGCTGTACCAGGGATGCAGCAGCTTATTTTGTGTAAGTTTAATACATGCATCAGGATAGATCAGGTGTGCCCATTTCCAGTAGAGGGACCATTGAGCAGCTTTGAGTTTAACTTTTAGAACCTTCTCCCATTTTTGTTTAGACTCTCTGGACTGGAAGGGATGCTCTCTCATATGTCAGCATATACTTTACTGACTTGGCCCCTAGAAAGTTTGAGCCAAGAGGAGAGCTTCTGAGGGGTGGCTAGATTGGCAGATTGTTTTTTTAAAAAAAAAAGTTGTCAGTGAACTGCGCAGTTGAAAATATCTCCAGAAATCCTTTTTTCCCAGGTCTTTCATTCTGGCCAGACCGGGGTAGGGGTGCATCATCAACCCATTCCCATCCATGATGTCAGCTGCAAATCTTACACCTTGACACTCCCAATGAGGCCAGTTAATTGGTTTGCATTCTACCGTTATGTGTTTATTATTGAATAATAGTATATAGATGGGCGGCCTGGGATTGGCCTTGAGCCTAGTGTAGACCTTTGCCTAGACTCAAACTGCTGGCCAAATGGTGGAATGAGTTTGCAGGGATTTAGGGAGGGGGTTGTATATTAACATGTGGAGGGTATAGACCTGTGCGATCGATTGCTCCATATGCAGCCACTGTGGAGACTCAGAAGTTAAATTGGAAAACTACGTTAGTGATTGCGCTACAGAGTATGTCCAAAATGCCTTCAAAGCAGGGAAGACTCCATCCTCCAGTGGGATCGCAATTTACCTCTACTGTATCAAGGTTTTTTGGATTCCCAAAGAAAATTCCCCACCACGGTGTCTATGAAACAGAGCCACTTTGCCGGGGGAGCTAAGGGAATATAGGAAAGGGGATGGAGTAGTTTAGGAGTTAAGATCATTTTAAGAGAAGCAATTTTCCAGGGTAGAGTAAGGTGAAGCAATCTCCACCTGTCCAATTCCGTTCTTAGGTCAGCAAGTAAAGGTTTCATATTGAGATGCCAGATAATTGAAAGGTCTGGGGAAACATGTATACCAAGATATAGTAAGGTACTGGGGGCCCATTTAAGCCCAGGGGAGGGCACCATATTTGTAGTACACTAACGGTTAAGAGGGAGCAGTTCAGTCTTGGATTTATTCATCTTCAAACCGGACAGCTCCGCAAACTGTGCTAATAAATTAAGGAGCACAGGAAGAGCTATTGTGGCATCAGCCACTGGGACTAGTAAATCATCTGCATACATGAACGTGGTACATATCTGAGACCCAAAGATGATCCTCTGTATGTCTGGGTGCTGCCTAATGGTGTCTGCTAAGGGCTGCACAGCTAGGATAAATAAAAGGGGGGACAGGGGGCAGCCTTGGTGAGTACCCCTGCCAAGCTGAAAGGGTGTGGAGACTACCATGTTGGTTCGAATTCTTTTTTTAAGTTGTTTAACCAGGAATAGCCCACTAAGCTGAAAGCTTTTTTAAAGGAGCAACCTGGGAGCACAGGGAAGTTAAGTGACTTGCTCAGGGTCACACAGTATGCAAGTGGAAGCTGTGGGAATCAAACCCAGGTCTGATCTGCTGGATGTCACCAGATTTGCAGCTCAGAGCCTTAAACCACTGTACTATACTGCCTCCTTTCTGGCCATAGGTTGTTGATATATCACCCTAACCCAGTTCCAAAAAGGAACTCCAAAGCCAAAACGGTGCAGCACCTTTTCAAGATAGTCCCACTCCATGGAGTCAAAAGTTTTTTCGAAATTGACTGCAATTGCAGCCGCTGGGGTGGGGGAAGATTTAGCCTGGTAAATGATATTAATCAATGACCTAATATGGTCCCTAAGTCGTCCCGGTACAAAACCTACCTATGAGGGATGAATTAGGGAAGGAAGGAGTGGACTGAGTCTGGTGGTGAGAATCTTCACAAAGATCTTGCTGTCTGTGTTAATGAGAGATATTGGGCAGTAAATAGAGGGGAGAGGGGGGTTCTTACCTTTTTTGGGAAATACCGTGATAATGGCTTCACGAAAAGTAGGGGGAAAAGTGCCAGCATTGAGAGCCTCATTTTAGACCTGGGAAAGGAGAGGGGCAATCTGGGGAGATGTGAGGTCTGCTTGGCCTGGACCTCTAGAGTCCTAAGTGTTGCTTCCAATGAGGCCAAATGCTGCTCTCACTGCTTGCAGTGCCTGGAGGCAAACCCCATTATGGCATCCCATAAAGTGGCTTTGAAGGCCTCCCACATAATGCCTGAGGAGGTATCTTGAGGAGGGTTCTCCGCTAGAAAAAGGGCAGTCTCCGGGGTAACCCATTTAATAAATTCAGGGTCCTTAAGGAAAAGGGGCTCTAATTTCCAGAGGTTTGACTTCGTGGAGGAAGGGCCCCAAAGGACGTGAAAATGCACTGGAGCGTAGTCCAAAATCACTTTTGGTAAAATCTCAGGGCTGATTGCCATAAGAGATGCTTCCTTGGCTACAAGCCAGAAATCCAGTCGGCTATGTGATTCATGTACTGATGGGGTGAAAGAGTAGTCTCTCTCCCGTGGGTGGAGGATCCTCCAGATGTCAGTTAATCCTATTTCGGCTATCAAGTGTAGTAGTGCTTGACATCCTTTGGGGTGTTGTGTGGGAGTAAGGGCACTGCGGACTTATTGAGGCACTAACATGGGATTAAAGTCTCCTCCAATTATGGTAGGGATAGAGGAGGGGGCAAGAGAGCTCATTTCCTGAGCAAGCATGTGGAAGTAAGAGGGATCATCCTCATTCAGGGCATAAACGCAGCCCAGGAATATGGGGCCTTCAGGGGTATTCATGAGAGTTAACACCCATCTACCATTGGGGTCCATTCAAACCTGCGTGGGGGACCAGGTGAGAGTATTATGAAGAAGTATAGCCACACACTCCTTTTGGAGGACCGGGACAAGACAAATGCCTGTCCCACCCAGTCTCTGGTTAGGAGAGCATGGTCTTATGTCATAAGTTTAGTTTCTTGTAAGAAGGCAACTGTGGCCCTCAGCCTCTTCAAGTGTAGTAACACCTGTTTACGTTTAACCAGGGTATTCAAGCCACACACATTACAAGTGTAAGTGTGGAGACCACCCATGGTCCCAGAAGGAGAGGGAGGTACTAGTAATGAGCATGGAAAAATTAGGTGAAGAGGCTGAGGGATTAGTTACCCAAATTCTCAGAGTGGCCCAGAGGTCACCCCACAATCCATCATAACCAAACCTAGCAAAACCTAAAGAAAACAATGCTTAGATAGGCACCCAGAGTATGCAATAAACGCAACAGGCCCAATACACAACAGAACTATGTACAATAAAATTGACATGCAGCATTATTTCTATGATCGGAGGAAGGCAGTTAGGCTGGCAGTCACGCTACCAGGGTCATCCACCGACCTCTTGTGGGGTGGGTGATGGTGGAGAGCAAAAAAGGAAATGCTTATAGCTCATTCACTAGTGCACAAAGTGCAGTGAGAAGCACCCAGTCCCCCATGGGATATGTCAGCCATGGGGAAGAAGTTAAGAATGCCTCCATACCAAGTTGTGTAACAGTACAGGTTTAGGGTAGCGCGTTTGTGTCTAATGAAAGTAATACCCAGTCAGGTCTGCAATAGAATATAGCCCCCAAACCATAGCCTAGGCATCCAAGATAGGAAGGGAACAAAAAGGGAGAGAGGAAAGATATTGGGAATGGGAAAAAATAAGGGGAGAAAGAGATTATGCCAATGTGGGAACAGCAGTTATACCACAGCCCGCGGTGTACAGGCATCAGAAACTAAGTGCAGGAGGTGTGATAAGCCGCAGAGCTGGAGGGGGGGAGGTTAACTGCCTTCCCAGGAATGAGAGCAATGCATAAATGAGTGCTTGCCCAGTGAGGGGTTATCCATGGGCAAGGCAAATATAGGAACAGCATGCATCACCTGGAATTATGCAGTAAGCTATCCTAGCCCTAGATTAAGCATAGAAATAATGAGGGGCTGGGGAGCATGGAATGCACATCATTTTGAACAATTTGTAGTAGGAAAGTAGAGAGGGATTGGTATTCACTACCTAATAGCCCAAATCTACAATTAAAAGTGCACCATAATATCAGCTCAATACCAAAAACAGTTCCATTCTAGGTAGTACCTCATTCGGGCTAGGAGAAAAAGACAAAGAAAGAAAAAAAAACCGCAAACTTGCAGTCCATAGCTGAATCCCAAAGCTGTTCCCCGCTGAGGCAGGGAAAAAGAATGATTATGTGCTCATGTTGCTGCCAGTTCAGGGAGGAGCCGCCGGAGTCTGAGGCGGAGAGGAGCAGGTCGAAGCTTCCTGATCTTGTGCTAGTTGCTGAGCAGGATTAATTGGTGTTGGGGCCTGGTCAGAAGTTGGATTGCGCCGAGTGTTCTGTGCAGTGACTTCAGCCCAAGATTAATAGAAACATAGAAACATAGAATTTGATGACAGATAAGGACCGCTTGGCCCACCCAGTCTGCCCATTTCCCTATCTACAGGATAAGCTGCAGATCCTAGTTAACCAGCAGCCTACTTCTTCCTACCCCCACCCCCTAGAATGGCCTTATGACTGTCCCATGCATGTTTGAATTCCACCACTGTTTTTGACTATATAACCTCCTCCTGAAGGCCATTCCATACATCCACAACCCTCTCTGTGAAAAAATACTTCCTTAAATTACCTCTGAGCCACCCCCCCATCTTCAAATTGTGCCCCCTTGTTCTTGCACACCTCTTTTTTTGAAAGATGCTACCCTCTTGGACTTTGTGGATTCCCTTGAGGTACTTGAAAGTTTCTATCATATCCCCCCCTCTCCCTCCTTTCCTCGAAGCTATACAAATTAAGCTCCTTAAGTCTCTCTTCATATGTCTTCTGGTGCAGACCCTGCACCATTTTAGTTGCCCTCCTCTGGACAGCTTCCATCCTGTCTATGTCTTTGCGGAGATTGGGTCTCCAGAGCTGCATGAAGTACTCCAGATGGGGTCTCACCAGCTGTCTGTACAGAGGGATAATAACTTCCTGTTTTCTACTGGTGATGCCTCTCCCTATGCATCCCAGTATCCCCCCAGCCCTTGTTGCTGCCCTCTCACATTGTTTGCCCACCTTTAGGTCATCTGATATGACTACCTCCAGGTCTCTTTCCATTATTGTTGTTGTTAGTATCTCACCCCCCATTGTGTACTCTTCCCCTTGGTTTTTGTTTCCCAGGTGCATTACCTTGCACTTCTTAGCATTGAATCCAAGCTGCCATACATTTGGCCATTCCTCTAACCTTGCCAAGTCCCTTCTCATCCTTTCCACCCTACCTTGTGCATCAGCTCTGTTGCAGATCTTTGTGTCATCTGCAAAGAGACATGCTTTTCCTTCCAGTCCCTCTGCAATGTCGCTTATAAAGACATTGAAGAGGACCGGTCCTAATACTGAACCCTGCGGTACTTCACTAGTAACCCCCCCTTCTTCAGAGTAGACTCCATTTACTATTACTCTCTGTGTCCTATTCTCCAGCCAATTCTTTACCCAGGCTGTTGTCTTGGGACTCGCTCCAAGGCTGGCTAACTTGTATATTAATATTTTGTGTGGAACTGTGAAAAATGCCTTGCTAAAGTCTAGGTATGCCATGTCTATTTACCCGCAGTGGTCAGTGTTTCAGGGGTCGAGTGGTCTGCTTCTGGTGAGACGTCATCTCGGAGAGTTAGAAGCGGAGCAATTTTGTTTGGGAAATGAAATTATCACAGGTCTTCTTCCGCTGGCCCAAGGGCTGCAGCTTCAATCTGCTGGGCAGTAGGAGGTTGTCTTCTTTCATGGCTATGTGGCGAGTGGCACCTTTTGCACGGTGAGGAAGAGGAGCATCAAATCTGTAGATCTGCAGGTTAGGGGAAGGCAATGGAGGCCTAGGCAAGGATTCCCCACAGCTGGGGGGTCTGTAAGCATACCTGAGGATGTGAAAAGGTCTGGGTTCTGAAAGCCCTTATGAAATTCTTGCCTCAAGAAATCCAGGAGGCTGTCCAGAGTGGAGAAAGAGAGGGGCACCCCATTAATGACTACCCGCATAGTAGCCAGATAGCGGAGAGAAAAAGGGATGCAGTGGGCATGGATGATTTTCTGGCATGCAGAGTAAGCTTTGTGGTGCTCATTCAGCTCCCAGGAGTAGTCCTGGTAGATTTGAATAGCATTGTCATGCCAAGTGAGAGGGCCTTTCTCTCTAGCTGCTGCTGCAATCTGCTCCTTCTGCCGAAAGTCAAGAAATCAGGCCAGGATAGGGCACGGGAGCTCTCCAGATTTAGCGTGCGTGGGCCCATTCAAAGTGCAGGAAGGTTGCAGGTGGTAACCCCAGGAGTTGCACTAAAGTGTTCTGGAGGAAACTGATGGTGTTTTGCTGTTCAGCTCCCTCCGGGAATCCCAGAAACCACAAGTTGTTTCAACAGCTGTGGTTTTCTAAATCATCCACCTTATCCTGAAGATAGAAACATAGAAACATAGATTTTGACGGCAGATAAGGACCGCTTGGCCCACCCAGTCTGCCCATTTCCCTACCTATTGGATAAGCTGCAGATCCTAGTTAACCAGCAGCCTATTTCTTCCTACCCACACCCCCTAGAATTGCCTTATGACTGTCCCATGCATGCTTGAATTCCACCACTGTTTTTTACTCCACAACCTCCTCCTGAAGGCCATTCCATGCATCCACAACCCTCTCTGTGAAAAAATACTTCCTTAAATTACCTCTGAGCTGCGCCTCTATCTTCAAATTGTGCCCTCTTGTTCTTGCACACCTCTTCTTTTGAAAGATGCTACCCTCTTGGACTTTGTTGATTCGCTGGAGATACTTGAAAGTTTCTATCATGTCCCCTCCCTCCTTTCATCAAGGCTACATATTCAGCTCCTTAAGTCTCTCTTCATATGTCTTCTGGTGCAGACCCTGCACCATTTTAGTTGCCCTCCTCTGGACAGCCTCCATCCTGTCTATGTCCTTGTGGAGATTGGGTCTCCAGAACTGCACGCAGTACTCCAGATGGGGTCTCACCAACTGTCTGTACAGAGGGATAATAACTTCCTGTTTTCTACTGGTGATGCCTCTCCCTATGCATCCCAGTATCCCCCCAGCCCTCCTTGCTGCCCTCTCACATTGCTTGCCCACCTTTAGGTCATCTGATATGACTACCCTCAGGTCCCTTTTATTTTTGTTGTTGTTAGTATCTCACCCCCATTGTGTACTCTTCCCTGGGTTTTTGTTTCCAGGTGCATTACCTTGCACTCTTAGCATTGAATCTAAGCTGCCATACATTTGACCATTCCTCTAACCTTGCCAAGTCCTTCTCATCCTTTCCACCCCACCTTGTGCATAAACTCTATTGCAGATCTTTGTGTCATCTGCAAAGAGACATACTTTTCTTCCAGTCCCTCTGCAATGTTGCTTATAAAGACATTGAAGAGGACCGGTCCTAATACTGAACCTCATGCTACTCTCACTAGTAACCCCTTTCTTCAGAGTGGACTCCATTTACTATTACTTCTGTGTCCTATTCTCCAGCCAATTTTTACCCAGGCTGTCATCTTGGGACCCACTCCAGGCTGGCTAACTTGTATATTAATCTTTGTGTGGGACTGTGTCAAATGCCTTGCTAAAGTCTAGGTAGACCATGTCCACAGCCCCTCCCTGATCTACTACTTTGGTCACCCAGTCAAAGAAATCTATCAGATTTGTCTGGCATGATCTTCCCGCCAGAATCCATGCTGCCTTGGGTCCTGAACCCCTGGCCTCTAGATACTCAACATTCTTTCCTTCAGAAGTGATTCCATCATTTTCCCTACCACTGAGGTTAAACTAATGGGTCTGTAGTTTTCGCTTCTGCCTTGCTTCCACTTTTTGTGAAGGGAATCACATCTGCCCTTCTCCAGTCCTCGGTACCACCCCATCCTCCCATGATTTGTTAAAGAGGGTAGTCAGTGGTGTCACTAGTTCTACCCTAGTTCTTTTAGAATTCTGGGATGAATCCCATCAAGCCCCATTGCTTTGTCCACCTTCAGTTTTAAGAGTTCTGTCAGAACCTTTCTTCTGTAAATGGGCTGGTATCAACTTCTGTATCCAGAGTGTTTCTACTGTTTGTTTTAAGTACCTCTCCCACTTCCTTTGTAAATACTGAGCAAAAATATTTGTTTAGTATCTCTGCCTTTTCACAGTCACCCTCTGCCCACCCTCCCTCCTCTTTATTAAGCCTCACTAGCTCTCCCTTGGTCTTCCTTCACTCCCTGATGTACCTATAAAAGGTTTTATCCCCCTTCTTAACTGAGTTGGCTGTCTTTTCCTCGGTTTGGGCCTTTGCTGTTCTGACTGCCTTTCCAGCTTCCTTTTGCTTTAACTGATACAGTTCCCTGCCCTGCTCCTTCTGTGATTCCTTGTACTTCCTGAATGCTTTCTTTTTCTCTTGAACCTTCACTGCCACTTTCTTTGAGAACCACAGTGGTTTCTTACTCGTTTCATTTTGTTAATTTGCTTCACACAAAGGCTTGTTACCTCTGTGATGGCAGTTTTTATTATTCCCCATTGTTCTTCCACCCCTCCTTCCTGCCCATTTGCTAGTGCATTCCTTAGGCACTCACCTATTTTGGCAAAGTCAGCCTCCTAAAGTCCAGTACTTTTGCCTTTGTATGGCTTGACTCTATTGCTTGTGTTTATTGTGAACCATACTGTTCGATGGTCACTAGTTCCCAGATGGCTACCCACTTCTACATCTGTGATCCTCTTCATCTCCATTTGAGAGAACCAGGTCTAAGATTGCTCCTCCGAGTGGGCTCCAATACTAGTTGTCTAAGGCATGCCCTTGTAGGGCATCTAGAATAACCCCACTCTTTGAAGTGGCTGCTGCAACTGCACTCCAGTTAACATCTGGCATATTCAGATCACCCATCAGCAATATCTCCTTTTTCTGCCATTCTAAGTATTCTTTCTATCATTTCCTTGTCCATTTCCTCCTGAGAAGGGGTCTGTATACAACCCCTGTGCGATTGTGGTGCCATTGCGGTCTCCAAATTTACCTACAGTGCTTCTTCTCCTCCCTGTTTTCCATTTTGTTCTGTTGCTTTGATTCCTTTCCTTTTGTAAAGAGCTACTCTTCCTCCTCTTTTACCCTCCCTGTCCCTCCTGTAGATAGTGTATCCTGGTATGTTTATGTCCCAGTCATGGTTTTGTGTGTACCATGTTTCTGTGACTGCCACGATATCCAGATGTTCCTCCTCCATCAAGGCCACTAATACAGGAAGCTTGTTACTCAGACCACGGGCATTGGTACTCATTGCTCTCCATTTTTGATGGCTTTACCTTCTTTGCAGCATCCCCACTGACCTGTCTACTTCCTGGTCTTTTTCTCATTTAGTACCCTGTTTTGTAGGGAGAGGCTGGGATTTTTCTGCTGCTTATCAGTGCTCTCCTTGACTAGTTTAAAAGCTTGCCAATGAAGCATTTAAACCGATTGCTCAAAAGACTTGTCCCTTCCTGGACAGATGCAGACCATCCTGCTCAGTATAGGCTGGTGTCCTCCAGGTGGAACCCCAGTCCCCAATGAAGCCAAACCCTGTGCTCCACACCATTTTTCAACCATTCATTAAACTGCATGGTGCAAGTACCCCGCCTCACTCATGCCATTGACAGGCAGCACCTCAGAGGAGGATATTGTGTGTGCTACTTGTCTTAGGCCCTCCCCACTTTTACAAAGTCCTTCTGCACTGCTCTAATCTCATGATTAGCCAAGTCATTTGTCCCTAGGTGGACAATGACGTCCAGCTCAGACTCCCGTGCAGCTGTTCTCATGATCCTGAGGATGCGCTTCCTGTCTCTCCAAGCCATGGCACCAGGCAGGCACCTTACTTCAGTTTTCCCCTGCTCCCCCAGTTCTATCCCCCTAATAATTGAGTCCCCCACCAGGAGCTGCTTCCTTTCCTTGTGGTGTCCTCTGCCTCCTTCCTGTGGGCCTCCCTTGTGACAGTTGTCCTCAGCCTCCTTAGTCTCCTCTGTGGGTGCATCCATAGGGGAGCTATGCTCCCCCAGAATGGTGTATGGATTGTGGTATGGAACAACTGACTGGGTGTGCCTCTGTTCCACCATCCTCACCCTCCCTGAGCCCACTGTGGTCCAACTGCTGTGCTTGCTTCACAACCTCTGAGGTAGTGGTGGTGGCTCTGGTGCTCCCTGGATGGGGGAGGTTCCCTTCCTACCATCCAGTGTGGCCTGGGGGAAGGTCCCCTTACTACTGTCCAGTGTGGCCTGAAGACGGGCAACTTCTTCCTTCAGGGCAGATAGTTGTCTGCAAATAGGGCAGCATCTCAGCCTCCAGAAAGACTCCTGGAAGACTGCTGCACCACAGCCATTACATTGCACTACTCCCCACATTTTTTTTTCGTGTGTGTGATTGGTTTGTAATATATATATATATATATATATATATATATATATAATACAATGTGTATGCTTATATTGTCAGTGCAGTGCACTAGAGAGGATATGACGGTGATATGCACCTTGCACTCTTGAGGAAATGATGTCAGAACCCCAGGTATAAAGGAACTATTTCCAGGGGTGGGTGGGGTGAGGTGGGAAGGGGTTGGGCCTAAACTGTGCCCTCACAAAACAATCAGCTAAAAGCTCTAACCCACCGCTACGATGAGTGCCTTCCTGTCAGCAAGATGCCCTACACAACAATTTGACAGAGAAAATACCCTGCTAATCAAACAGAGAAAAATCCACACATCCAAGTCAGATACAGGTAAACCTCCCCAACCCCAAAACAGGCCTGGTGGTTTGTGCTCTGAAAGCTGTCAGCCCCAAAATAAGTCAGCTGTGCTTTAAACTCGTCCTGCACTGAAAATGTTAAGAATTGTAACAAACGTAAACCTAGATCCACCTCCCTCTGTTGCTTGAAAGACTGTCTTTTCCTGTTTCACACTGCAGGTTTTGCTATGACCACTCCTTAACCACAGTAACTTTTTTAAAAATAATTTAACTATCACAAACTCCTACGCACCAGTAAATTATTTAAAAATTGTTTCTGTCCCAAAATCCTAGTAGTCAATCCAGCTACCCCCAAGGGACAACCAAAATGCAGTATTTAAATACTTCTGAAGTTACTTCCAAGATAAGCAGAGTTTGCAAGCTTCTTTTAAAACTCCTCAGCTACCTGTAATTTATTTAAAAATAGTTTAACTGTCAGAAAATCCTAGTAGACAATCTAGCTACCTCCAAGGATCTACCCAAATGCAGTATTTAAATCCTTCTGAAGTTACTAACAAGATAAACAGAGTTTGCAAGCCCCTTCTTGGTTAAACACTAAATATGAGTAGGGACATACCTGCTGCATTGCACTGTTCTTAATAACAACACTCAAACTCTGCATGCTATCGATATGCACTCTGTATGGAATAAGTGCATATCTATAGCATGCAGAGTTTGAGTGTTGTTATTAAGAACTAAAGTCATTTGGGTCATCTGTGCCATCAGTTGGTTGAACATTGTTTTCATTCTTGTTGATTCAGATGGAGTGGGGGATGAAGAGGCCAACCTATAGGCACAGATGTAGAAGAAGTTCCAACAGGCCCTGTGTTCCTCAGAGATGAAGAAAATAAGGACAGTGCAATGCAGCAGGTATGTCCCTACTCATAGATTGTGCATTCAGAGGTGGAAAGGAATTCCCCCAAAGCAGGATGTTATAGGATAAGAATCAACAGTAAAGGAGCAGAGCAGTTATGCTGCCCTCTTGGTTAAAGGCTTAGTCACGCCCCCCCAGATGGCTCCCTTTAAATGGTAGCTTGAGAAACATGGTCTTTGATTCTCCATCTGCCTACCACAGCTGTCAAAATCAGATGAGTGTAAATGTGATGTCTTCACTCAGGGACCATAGGGCTGTGCATAAAGAAAGTTCAGAGGGATTATGTTGCCCACACTGTATCACTATTAGGCACTATGTTGGAGTTCTATCATGTGATTCAGACAGGAGGCGATGGGCTGAGGAGAGAGGGTGGGCATTAGGGTTAACAACCCCAAGTAAGACCCCATCACTGATTCACCAGTACTCTGGAGGCCCAAATCCCTAATGTTTTTCATTTCACATCAGTGTGCACTTTGCATTCTACAACCCTAATGTCTGCATTCATGTCGTTTTTTGCAAAGAATATATATAGCTATATCGATAATCGATATATGTATATGTGTATGTGCATGTATTTGTGTGTGTGTGTGTGTGTATATATATATGGGATACATGATGGGCATGAGTGTGACATGGCAAATATTGCCACTCCTGCAGAAAGAGATATCCAGAGTTCACGATGCAGGAGTGACAATATTTGCCATAGCACATGATCTGCACATCATGTATACGATATATACAATAGGGCCAAGAGTTTCAGAAATTTTGTTATGCTGTCTTGTGCTCTGTTCCTGTTTATGTGTTTGCTCATTCTGTGTGTGAGCTTTTTTGAATGGCCTGGCAGTGTTATAAACTCTGGGAGACAAATGTGTGTGTTTTGCAATGCTAAATGAGTTAGTTTTAGGTAGGAGTGAGAAACATACTTTTGTGAAGCTGTATCCTTTATAAGTCAGGCTGCAGTGAAGCTGACAGCATCACAGTAATTGTAATGGGCTGAGAGGCAGAGTGTCAGAACAGCTGATACTGTGTTTAGTGGTAATTGAGTTAGCTGCAGGCAGAGTGCAGAGTGTTCTGTGAAACTGTGCTCTTTAGAATTCTGGCTGCAGTCAAGCTGAGAGTATCACAGTAATTATAATGGGTTGAAAGTCACAGTTTGAGGAACAAGTGACAGTGTGTTTCAGTGGTAACTGAGTTAGCTGTAGGCAGCAGTGAGGAATAGACTGTTCTGTGAAGATGTGCTCTTTAGAATTTGGGCTGCAGTCAAGCTGAGAGTATCACAGTAATGAGCTGGAAGTTAGACTGGGGAATAGGTATGTTTTGTACTGCTCATTGAGTTAACTATAGGCAGCAGTGAGACCTCTTATGCAGTTCTGCATTTGTGTCTATGGTAACAGCACAGGTTTTTCTTGCATGCTGAGGGGAAAGTTGCCTAGAGTGATGATATCAGTGATCTTTTGTGACCTGTGTGTGTAAATGGCTGATATCATTACAGTAGATCAGAAGGTAAAAATATCACACTGCAGTGGATGATACACTGTTTGATCTCACTCATTTATCACTCACCCTTATTGTGTGTATATATAATACATATATATATTCATTGCAAAAAACTCAGTTAATGCATTAGTTAGGGCTGAAGCAACAAAAGCAAGAAAATGAGGCATTAGGTCCCCCCACCAACACCCAACCTGACCAGCCCACCCCACCCAACCCCCACCCTGGGCATTTTCAGGTATTTTTTCACCAAATTTTCAACATGGCCTTTTGGAGACCCCACCTCATGAATAGTGGCACTGTCATTTTGTTAATCTGTCCTAAAAGTCAATTTTACAAAGTAACTGCACCATTCTGCACCACAGGTGCTAAAACATGTTTCAGGCAGAATGTAAAAAATGACAGCTGTATACTGTTCAAAAGGAGGTGTGAAAAATGGCAATGTTGAAAGTCTGGAGTGAAAATATGGAAAACTGGTGAAGTTACAAGCATCCGTAGAACCTGAACAATGCATGCTCGTGACACACTTATTTTTTTTAATTATTTCACCAAATTTTCAACATGGGCTTTTTGGGATGTCTCTTCATAAACACTGGTACTGTGATTTCATTAATCTCTCCTGAAAGCTGATTTTGTACAGCAACCGCATCACTCAGCACCACAGGTGCAAAAACATATTTTGGGAAGGATGTGAAAAATGACAGCTAGAGCGTTCATGAGGAGGTGTAAGAAAATGGCAATGTTGAAAATCTGGAGTGAAATATAAAAAATTGGTGAAGTTACGAGTATGCGTAGAAACTGCGCAATGCACTCGTCATGTGGTCATTTTGGAATTGTTTACTGAATTCAACATGGTCTTTTGAGACCTCCCGTCATGAACATTGGCACTGTCATTTCATTACTCAGTCCCAAAAGGCGATTCCATGCAGTGATGGTGAAATCACCCCATGGGTCTGAGTAATGAGGTGACAGTCACAGTGTTCATGAGGTGGGGTCCCAAAAAGCCAATGTTGAAAATTTGGTGAAAAATGTAAAAACAATGGCTGAGATATGAACATAAGTTGAAAACCCCCATTGACTGCCATTATACTGCATTAGAAAAACTTTGCGAAACGTTTTCAAAAACTTTCACACTTTTGTTGAAAACTTGTGAAAGTTTTGGGAAAACTTTCACAAATTTAACCCATTTATTATCACAGAAAAAGTGTCACATGGGACATCTAACTTTTTCCATTAGGAAATAAAGGAGAAAAAGCAAAATTAAATAACTTTTGAACAGATTGATATTTTTACACCAGACCTTTAAAAGGCACATCTGTGAGCCCAAGGCTTTGAAACAAACAAACAAACAAAAAAATAACCAGACCAATATCTACACCCATTTGTGAGATCTATGTGAACAAAAAAAAAAAGAAAAAGAAAAAAACAGTGAATCACAGGCATTTTTAATATTTTATAACTTTTGTTCTACTCAGCAAATTAACACAAACTTTGGCATGTCAACAGAACTACCCCTGGTGCTTCAGATTTCTTGCAAATTCATTGAATGGTTCAAAAGTTATTAAGGTTCAAAAATTCAGCTTTAACTTTAAAGTGCCCTATCACCTTAACTATACTGGTCCTACTGAATCACACATGAGAATACAGAGCTCACTCTGCAGGATATATATATATATATATATATAATACAAAAATCACACATGCCTCATAGTAAATCATGGTTGTATAAATACACAGACATAGAGTGCTGGTCCAAGTTGCAGAATTGCATGAGCCGAAAGGCCTCTCACACAGTTTGCAAGGGTGCTGTGTGAGAGGCCTTCGCACCATGCAATTCTGCTTAAATTGGACCAGCATAACATTCTGTGGTGATTTGCATATGGAGCCCATGATGCTTTGCATTGTGGGGGTATGTGTGATTTTGTATTTTCTTGAAACTTGGCTTCCCAGCCAAATGCCCTTTGGGAACCCTTGCCTCAGTGTTTGTGCACAGAGGTTCTTTGTCTTTATATATATATATATATATATATATATATATATATATATATACACACACACACACACACACACAATAGGGTGAGTGGTAAATGAGTGAGATGAAACAGCGTATCATCCACTGCAGTGTGATATTTTTGTCCTCTGCTCTACTGTGATGATATCAGCCATTTACACACACAGGTCACAAAAGGTCATCACTCTAGGCAGCTTTCCCCTCAGCATGCAAGAAACACCTGTGCTGTTACCATATACACAAATGCAAAACTACTTCAGAGGTCTCACTGCTGCCTACAGCTAACTCAGTGAGCATTACAAAATACACCTACCCCCCCAACTTCCAGCTCATTACTGTGACTGCAGCCAGAATTCTAAACAGCACAGCTTCACAGAACAGTCTAAACTACTGCCTACAGCTAACTCAACTACAGTGCATTCCACTTGTGTGCACAACCTTGGGAACAGCTGAAACCGTGCCTACAACTGAAAATGCACTCAACCGAAAATGCAAGAAGAATGCCCACAGTCAGTTGCGGTTGTGATAGAAATCATTTTATTACACAGCTCCCATGGCAAAAGTAGTGTAGCAAAGTTTTAAAAGCACAAAACAGTAACAAACATTACACATGTTGATAAATCCTTACTTTAGGTTGGTGGAATGAGGAAGGACGCTGCATTGGTGCTGGGCAGTGGGATCGCTGCATCGGTGGTAGTGGGGAGAATCACATTGGTGGTGGGGAGAGAAGAGGACATCAGCTGCATCAGCAGTGCCAGACAAGAACAGGAGGCATCAAGGACTGTTGCAGCTGTGCTTTAATAACAGCACCCAGCCACAGGACTGGAGAGCTCAGAGAAAAGAGCTGTTCTTGCTTGGAGGGTTGGCGCAGGAGGCCACCAGGCAAACACACAACAGGGTGCCAATTTTCGAACTCAGGCCGGGCTTATATAGCCTGGAAGCCCAGCCACTTGGTTTTGTTATTTTAGGACAGCTTTGTGGGACGGAGCGTCAAAGAAAATCAGCCATCGATCGCCTCATCTTACATCTCGCAGCTGTATTTAATCCCACTGATTACTGCTAAATGTGTGCACACAACCGAAACTGTGTGTGTACACAACTGATTCATTTAACATTGAGCACTATAGGGAATGAATCGGGACCTGGTGATTTTGTGCACACAACCGGGAAGTGCACACAACCGAAATGCACACATGTGGAATGCACTGTACCACTAAAACACACTCTCACTTGTTCCTCAAACTCTGATTCTCACCGATTACAATTACTGTGATACTTTCAGCTTGACTGCAGCCAGAATTCTAAAGAGCACAATTTCACAAAACACTCTGCCTGCAGCTAACTTAATTACCACTGAAAACAGTATCAGTTGTTCTGACACTCTGCCTCTCAGCTCATTACAATTACTGTGATGCTGTCAGCTTCACTGCAGCTAGACTTCTAAACAGTACAGATTCACAAAAGTATGTTTCTCACTCCTACCTAAAACTAACTCATTTAGCATTGCAAAACATGCTCATGTGTCTCCCAGAGTTTATAACACTGCCAGCCCATTCAGAAAAGCCCACACACAGAATGAGCAAACACATAAACAGGAACAGAACACAAGAGAGCATAACAAAACTTCTAAAACTCTTGGCCCTATTGTATATATCAAATATATGATGGACAGATTGTGTGCTATGGCAAATATTGTCACTCCTGCATCGTGAGCTCTGGATAACACTCACTTGTGTCTTTGACACTCATGAAATATCCAGAGTTCACTCTGCAGGAGTGACAATATTTGCCATATCACACTTATGCCCATCTGCACAGCTCACTCTGCAGGAGTGAGAATATTTTCCATATCCCACGATCTGCCCATCATGTGTGTGATTTATACCACAAGGGTGAGAGCTTTAGGAAATTTTTTTTCTGTTTCTATGTGTTTCCTGCTCATTCTGTGTGTGCAGCTAGTGTGTGTGTGTGTTCTGAATGGACTGGGAGTCATAAACACAGGTGAGTGTGTTTTGCAAAGCTAATTGAGTGAGTCAGAGGCTCAGTGAGAAAAACAAACTGCTGCAGGTAGGGAGAAATTGCTTTGTAAAAGACTTTCATTTAGAATTCAGGTTGTTTTGAAGCTGGGATCAGCACAGTAATGGGCCAGGAGTGTTAGAAACACAATGGGACACATGTGAGAGTGTTTTGCAAAGCTAATTGAGTAATTTGCAATTTCAGTGAGAAAGAAAACCTGTTTTCTGAAGCAGTTTCCTTGAGAATGCAAGCTGCAATGTAGATATTCACTCTGGTGACATCAGCAGAGTGTGGATAAATGTCGATATCCTCACTCTGCTGATGTCATCAGGATTTATCCTCACTCCAGTGGAAATAACACAGGATATCCTACTGAAAAAGTTCTCACCTCCGTGCTATGTGTATATTGTGTGTGTGTGTATATATACAGTATGTATATATATATATATATATATATATATTGCCAAGAAATAGTGAAGCCATGCAAAAGGTCGGAAAAAGATTCTAGAGTTAATTAATTCTCCTGTATGTCAACGTGCTAAATTAGAAAAAGTTCAGAATAAAGAAAAGCACTGGTAGAACAAAAATTACCTTAGAGCTTTGGGAGTGATTGTAGATCATGACCAGCCTCTAGGGATGTACAAAGTGAACTGGAGAATGACTGTGGTAGCTTGGAGCTTGGCATATGGCAGTCCAAAAATCTATGGTCATGCATCAGCCAATAGGATGATGGAGGATAACCCATTTGTGAGGAATGGATGAGCACTGAAAAGGTTGCAGGGGAGAATCACAAGATTCAGATTAGAACTTTATGATCCCTTTCCTTCTCTGCCACTCCCCTCCATCTATCTAATCCCCTCTTTCTACCATTGACCTGTCTCCACTCCACCTTCACACCTCATCCCCCAACCCCATATACCAGCCTCTTCCTGTCTCTCCCCCATTTCTCCACCTCTCCCTTCCTTCCTTTCTCTCGATCTCCGGCCCATGCCTCCCTAGGCCCATCCTCTCCATCATCTCCTCCCATCCCACTTGCTGTCTTAACTTGCTGGATCTCCCCCCCATCATTCCTCCCCCACACTTCTCTCTCTCTCTTTCTATCCCTCTCTCTTTCTCTCTCTCATGTTCTCAAACAACAAGGCCATTGTTGGCTGCTCCGTGTTTCACCTATTTTGTGCTCACTTTAGCAGGATTTCTAAAGGCATAACCCTCTCTGACTCCTATCACTACCAATGCATATATCCAGTTGGCTTATCATGAAAATGCCCAATTTATTGTGTATTCTGGGATTATCAAGAGTTTCATTTTCTCAGCTAATCTTTGTTGTTTCCAAATATATTTGTCATGTTTGTAACCTATTGTTCCCCTACAGTCCCGTAAGATTACCTCCATAGGACATGAAGCTTTCTCCAACCACTTCCCAAAGCTTTGGAACTCACTGTCACCTTCTTATCAGACTTTCCTCTTCCCCTTCTTCAATTTGCTTAGCCATTCACAATTTCTGTTCCCATAACTGCACTTATTCTTAGCCCCCCTTCAATACTCCGTACCCTGGTGCGTTATCATTTAGCCCTGTTTTACTTCTATTCTCCTAACTGTACTTGTTCTTAGCCCCCATTCACAACCCTCCCAATCCCTTGCGTACTATCCCCTATTCCACTATCCCTGACTTACCTCCTGTTTCCTAACTGAATCTTTCCTCTGATTACTTCCTCACATGCTACCTTCTGTTATACTGCCCTCCCTTGGGTATACAATAGCACTTTGAATCTTGTGCTCAGTCTGCTACTTCTAGCACTTCAAATGTGTTATCCATCCTCTAACCTTTACTCTGCTGGACCACCTGCTTTTGGTTTGTTGCAATGTTTGCTATATCCAATATGGTTTTATTTATCCTGGCCAGTGGGTCTGGGTTATTATGCAACTGTACTACACTGTTTTTTTTTTTTCAGAAATTGTATTGCTATGTGTTTGCTTGTTCTCCCAGTTCTTGTCCCCCCACCCCCCGACGCTTCTGGAAATGAGCTGTTTACAGCTCATGTTGTCTTTTCTGGTGAAACATTTTCCAAATAAATAAAGATAAGATTATCAAAGGCTTATTCTCTTTGGCCACTCCTGTTGTATATGAATAGAGACGTTATTTTTTCACTATCATGAAATACGTAACTCACTGTGATACAGTTTGGCACCTTGCATGTATCTTACTCCTTCAGCAGAGCTTTAATGGAAGTAGATTTGCAATTTGGTTTTATTTCATATTTAATATTTGCAATATTGTTGTGAACTTGTATTTACATTGCTTGAAATGACAAATTGTCAATCAATAAAACTGAAAAACCTGATGGTGTTCCTGTACCAGTGCCCAGTGTCGGGTGAGTTAATTTTTCTATTACTTTTGAAAACTTGTTCCAGAAAGTGCTGTGCTGTCACTAGCAAGGATGAAGAAGTACTGGAAGATGTAATACACCTTACAGTAACATTTACTTATGTCTTTTTATACAAAAGAAATATGTAACTGTAACTGATTACATTTACGTGAAAGTAACTAGTAACTAACCTATTACTTTCAAAAAATGTAATCTGTTGTAGTTATTTATTTTTGTATTGTTTTTGTATTAAAAGAAGTAAGTAACTATAAATAATTACTGGTGACCCCCTTTAGCAACCTGATTTCAGATACTCTTCAAACGCCGTAATAACCCGAAATCGGGTTATTACAGCATTTGACTACCTCTGAGTCACTTCTCCTTTACACTGTCTGTGATAGTTCCACTTTTTTCTGAGCTGGTAGCGTGGCCGAGCAGTGTTTGTTTCCTTAAATTATATGCCCCAAAATACACACAAAGAGAAGTGCTTTGTATAAAAAAAGGTGTCATCTGTAGGTGCTACGCTAATTTTTCCTAGTTTTGAAATACAGAAACCGCTGAGTGTAGACTGATGAGGCGAGTGGACTGGGGTGGCTTCAGAGGGCGAGATTCAAGCATGAATGAGTGTTACTATAGCAACACTCATTCACGCTTGAATCTCGCCTTCTGACGCCGCCGAGTCACTCGCTCTCATCAGCCTACACTCAGCGGCTTCTGTATTTCAAAACTAAGGAAAAATTAGCATAGCACCTACAGATGATACCTTTTTTTATACAAGGTACTTCTTTTTTTGTGTATTTTGGAGCATATAATTTACTGAAATGAACGCCACTCGCCAGGCTGTCTCTCTCTCTCTCTGCCCAAGATATTTTCTTATATACAAAGTCCATGCACAGTAATTATAATGTAATAACAGATAGACAAATATGTGCTTATCAATATTTTTTCACACCCTCGGTGCATGATGCCCACATAAACCTCTCGAGCTTCGCGCTTGAGGTTTATGGGCCATCACACACCTTGGGTGTGAAAAAAATATTCATAACACACACTTGCCTATCCATTATTCTCTATTTGTAAGGTGCATTACTTTTTTTAGTACTTCTCCATCCTTGCTAGTGGCTGCACAGAGCTTCCGGGAACACGTTTCCAGACATAATAGAAAGTAATAGAAAAAGTAAGTTACACAACACTGCCAGTGCCTTATTGTTAGTATGCACTAGTCTGTACACTGCTTACTGTGTTGTATTTATTTAATGATTGTATTTCTGGTGCACCATGAACTCTGTATATTTTGCCTATACATTTTATATGTTATATCCGTGTTTCCCTTCCCCCAGGTCATACCTGGAAATGAGCCTTGGCTCAGTGTGACTTTCCCAGTTACCAATTTTCGATAAATAAATAAATAAATACATAAATATTACATCTTAAAATTTTAGAGAGAGGCACTATAAAAATGTGCTGCTTATATACAGATGTGTCAAGCACATGAAACTGTGACACTTGGTGTTTGAATTTTGAAAGGCACACTCTTTATTTATAAAATGGCTTAAATCAAACAAGCAATCTGATTAGTCAAAACTGGTCACATTATCGTGCAATATTTTCAGTTACCACACAGCTCAAATTGGTTAACTCTTAAAACCATTTTATAAGTGCAATCACACACTCCAGGGTGTGTGATAATGCCATAAATGACCACAGTTCCCAGGTGGTGGAGCACCTGGCTGTATCTCATGTTTCACAACCCACCTGGGGCATGTGGTAATTAAGCATTAATGTACACCCTGTCATATGTTACTGCTTACCTCTTCTCTCTCTCTCTCTCCAGTGCTATAAACAAAAAAAGTTTGAGTTCTAAACACAGTTAGAACCCTTGAATTATTTACAAAGTTCTAGACCAGAACCAGAACCCAGAACTTCATTGGGTTCTGACAACCCTAATTTCAAGGCAATGGATTTAATGTCTTCTTTCTTTCTCTTTCCTGGGTGCTTAACCTTCTCTCATGCAGGATCTTGCAAACAGTGAGGGATATAGCACTGTAAACCTTTATGAAAACATGTCTGATTGTTCTTTCATTAACAGATTGGGAAAGCAACGAGAACAACCAGTCACAAATTACACTGCCCTTTCAAAGGTTCCAGACATTCTGTTGTATTTCACCTGGTCCAAAGTGCTACACATCTTGCAAGCTGTTTGAGTCTAACTGCAGAGATTCTGCAAAGTCAAAATTGACAGCTTTGCATGCCTCTGATGGTGACATAATTTCACACTTCACATCTTCTTTTAACTCAAGGATACGCTTGGTAAGGCTGAATCTGTGCTACACTTGTTTCTCTCTCTCTCTCTCTCTCTGAAGTTCAGAACTGCTCATCATGTTCTGAGGCTTTTGCTTTTCTGCCTCTGTCTGAGCCTTACTCTTCAGATTATAACTGCTCTATGCCTCTGACCTACCTACCCTTTCCAGTTGACTGAGTGCCTCTCCCCTGTTAGCCAAATCATAACAGATAATTGGTTACAGTACTGCACACAGCTCTATCTCTTAAGTGGACTACTTGACCCCTAAATGTCTTCTTAAATAAAGATTTGCTTCTGTCATTTGGCCTATATGGTAACAGATATTTTTTTTAATTGTTAAATTATGAATTCTTGTACTCTCAGCGTGTCTTTATCTTTCAGTCCCTCTCTCCAGCTCCCTCCCTCCCTCCCTTCGTCTCTCATCTCTTTCTCTCCTGCTCACTCTCTTTCTCACTTGTTTGTTCACTTTCCTCTCTTCTCTAACATATTCAGCAATCCTCACAGTAAATACAAAATCACACATGCCCACACAATGCAAAGCATCATGGGCTGCATATGCAAACCACCACAGAATGTTATGCTGGTTCAACTATAAGCAGAATTGCATGGTGCCGAAAGGCCTCTCACACAGTTTGTAAAGGGTGCTAACAGATGCTCACGGTGAGTACTGTAGCTAAGAAATACATTTGTACACCAGAACTATTTTTGCTTCTTGCTGGGGCTCACCAAATTGTGTAAACAGACTATTTGCTGACCCCATTATATACACAAGTCTTACTTCAAAAAGTGCACAGAAAAAGCAAGAAATGACAACAGAACTTGGTTTTATGCATTTAGTGTTATACTTAGTTTAAACAGAGCCAAACAGTCATGTCTTGGCATTAATAGTGGGCAAGGATTGGGCAGGAGAAAAAAACTAAATGCATAAGCAGAGCCCAAAATGCCTCCACAAACCACAATTAAATTTTAAGTCACAGCATGTGTGTTCTATACACCTGAGCCCCAGTTTCATGGCTGCAATGTGCCCATTCTCTTCTGTGCTATTTTTCTCCTGCTAAGAATGCCCCCCCGCCCCCAACTCCATCCAGCTCACTCATTCCCTGTCAGTGACAAATGTGTTGGTGTGGTGTGGGATTCTTATGAAAAATCTGTAAAGCATGAATGATATCAGGAACTTGGGTTTGTGAACATATGAGCCCACCCTAAAGAACTTTCAATGTAGGTGAGATTTTAAAGTCTTCCTTCCCTTCAAATATCCTGCAGCATGTCTAAGCATCTCAATAATTGTTAGAACTACTGTAGTTCTGGAATACTTTCCCCTGAAAACATTCTGGACTTTCTCTCCCACATTGTTGGCAGAGCCAGAGTTTAGGATAAAGACCATTGGTGGCAGAGCCTTTGCAGTTAGGGCCCCAACCTTGTGGAAACCACTGCCATCCAGTATCTGTCAATTAGACTCAACATCTTGATTCAAGAGCCTGCTGATACTCATATGCTCAACTTGGCATTTGCGGACCTACTTGGGTATGTTATTATAATTACTGGGTCACGTTTTTTCCCCATAGGGAAACCCAGTTATAATTTGCCGTCATAACCAGCTAGTTATAAAAGCAAACATGCTCTGTGTTTCCCCTCACTTTGCACTTATGCCAGCCCACTGTCTCCATGGTGTCGCACTGAACATCGCACTGACACTTGCTCTTGGTGGTAATTTTTTTTTTAAATAAACAAAATGAATTGTAACCCTTAATCCATACAGTTATTTTAAGAGTATCTGGGCAAAAGAGCATGACAAATAAAAAAACAAAATGTCTCACCAGCCGTGGACCAGACTTAAGCAGACGGGACCACGGCTGAACTGGAATGTGGTTCAGCCTGGCATTTCCAGATGAATTTTAGATACTGAAATATTCTGAGTACACTGCCTCTTGATTAATCTGTTGCATGTTTGTTGGTACTGTATTCTAAAATGTGCTTGTGATTTTATGTATTATATTTTAACTTGTGGAGCTGGTTATTTATTTTTATGTACTGTATTAGCACCTTGATCATTGGAAAGGTGTCTTTTTACAAATAAAAGTGATCTGATTTGATTAGGTTTTATTTTATATAATTGCTGTGGCGAAAAATGCTCCCCAGCAATTATATAAAATAAAGGCTTGGTAGGTGTGTAAAACTTAAATTTTACATACACCCTCAGTGTGGGATGCCATAATAAACCACTTGAGCTTCATTCTCTGTGTTTATGTTGCATACCACACCTCAGGTGTGTGTAAAATTTTTGTTATTACCACCTACCCATGCATTATTCTATATATAATAACCATGCCATCAGTTTTTTCAAAGGTGAGGGCCAGTTATTATTTGTGCTGGTTATTATGACAATCATGAGGCAAAACCCAATAATCAGCTACACTTGAGACTTACTCAGACCACAACATTCTGTTACATGACAGAGAGTTTTGGGGGCACTTTCAAACCATCAAGTCAGCAGATCCTACTAAATAACAGTTTCAAAACATTGACTAACCTGCAAACAATAATTTTATCCCCCAACATCCAATAAACCAAAAGTGGCCAGGCGAACTTGATTTCAACCAAAAGGGATTATGCTCAGATGTTGTTTGTCACAGAATAAAAAAATGTGCTAAAAACCATGGTTTAATTTTGAAGGATAGCAAATCAATTGTTTAGTTGTGAAAGACAGGGCTGCAATTATCAAAAAGAGGAGCTGGGGTAAACTCTGAAGGCAGATTCCTACATAGGGCAGAACCCCCACACCTGCCTTCAGTTGTGGGTAGGGAATCATTGACCAGAAATTATAAAAAATAACCATAGGGCGGTGTGCATACTCAATACACCCCTTGGTATACAATGCTTGAATAAAGCCCTCAAGCTTCTCTCTCAGGGATTATGTAGCATCACATACCTCCAGTGTGCATTAAATTCTCATAATGCACACAACCCCATGCATTATTCTCTGTTTATGACTGCTGTTATGCGCCTTTCTTTGGGAGTATTTGTTTATACACTGGCTGGCAGTATAGCTTTGAGGTTAGAGCAACAAGTTATGAACCAGCTTGGTACATCCAGCAGACCTCAGTTTGATTCCCTTCCCTTAACCTCCATTTGCATACTGTGCGACCCTCAGCACATTACTTAACCTCCCTGTGCTCATGGAATGCACCTCAAAATAAGTTTCAGATCAGTGTGTCTTTCTCTGCTAATAATTCTAATAATTATAAATAAATAAATAAATAAATAACATTGTCTACAGTACTATATATACTGTATGTAATTTTATTATTATGTGTATACCCTTGGGATCCCCATGTATTCTCTAACAGTATTGTATGGCTCCTTTGGTACCTAAAGGGTTACCATATATTCTATTTTGTAAGAAGTTTTTGTAACAGAGCACAGCGAGCAAGGAGTGCATTTAATTTATGTATTTATTTTAAAATGTGGTACCTGGAGGCAGGCCCTGTGGCACTGAGGGTTGAGGCACTGAACACCACACCTCACGCCCTGCTGTTGACCTGGGTTCAGGAGCAAGCTCGGGCCACTGGGGATCAGCAGGAGAGGGAGAACACTGAGCATCTGATGATAGATCTCCTCTCTCGGGGGTGAGTGGGCACGTCATCCCGCTCCATGGCTGCCTCCTGGTAGAGGACGGAGGGCAGTGACAGACTCCAGGAGATGCAAGAACTTGGCTCCATGATGCGCACGCACCTCCATGCATGCATGATCATGGCTGCGGGGAGGGGGAGGACCAGAAAAAGAGGAAACATAGCTATAGGCTCTGTGATGTCCCTTCCAGCATACCAGTGCCATCACCTCAGGACTGCCCATACTAGGATGCTCCAGATATGGTCATGGGAGGTGGGAAGGATGGCCCCCTTCCCTCCTGCCCCACCCTGGGTGGTAATCAGTAGGGGAACTAAGGCACAGGAGTACTTGGGAAGGGCGACTGGAGACTGGAAAGGGGATGGATTGCCACCTGCAGGCCAAGGTGGATAAAGACAATATTGGGAAAAAACATTTGGTAACTGGAAAAGGCGCACTGAGCAAGAACTTGTTTCTAGGTGTGACACTAGAAAAAGGGGAAGGAGATACAGTAAATCAAAAACAACAATAGAGAAGCATTCCCAAGGCAGTGTCAACCAGTGAACAAGTCCACAAGATGCAAGTGCAAATGACAAACAGTGAACACAGGTTGGTTCTATGAGCAGTACCAATACTCAATTAAAATGACCAAAACAGGTTCGTACAAATAAGTGCAGCAGTTGTAGTGACATGAACTAAGCCCAAGGGAGACCATGGCTTGGGTGAAAAGGACATCAGGGCAGGTCTGGTAGAAGGCTGACAGGAGCAGAAGGGGGAAGGGAGGAATTTTATCTGGCACCTATGGGAAACATGGAAGAGTGAGAGATAGAGAGAAGAGGGGAGCTGGTTCCAAAGGGAGGGAAGGTGATAGGAGAAGGCTCACTGCCCAGCAGAGGTGTGAGGGTGTGGGAGGGAGAAGGCTCAAGGATCTCGACTGAGGAGATTTGGCAGCCTGTAGCTGCCACATGCCACAGCACCTTGCCAAAGCCCATTTTGTGACACATGGGTGGCTCAAGCTTGGTTTGGGGTAGGCAGTCTGTGGGTGACACAGACTGCCTTTGTGAATCACTCTTGATGCAGCTTTTGGCACAAGGGGCAGAGGGAATGAGTGAGAGGAGTGTGTATGGGTAAGATGGTAAAGATCCAAACCAGTCTTTTGAGATGAAGGTGGTGCAGTGGGGATGGTGACATAATGGTAGGGGGAGGATGGATAGGGAGGAGTACAAGGACCAGTGATGAGTATGAGGAGGAGTTAGTAGCAAAGTGACAGAAGGCATGACAGAGGGTGTCCTGTCAGGCAAGGGAAGAGGAGGGGTAGTACCATAGACCATATACACATAATTAAAGACTAGGAGCCCCATTTCGGTAATCAACTCCTGGAGGACCTGCAGGGACAGGCAGTCTTTTTACGGAACAAGGTTTCAAGCTTGGGGCAGAGCTTGGAGTTGATGTCATCGATGTGGTCAGAAAAATCAAGTCTAATATCAAGCCATGCACTGAGATACTTGAAGGAGGGAACTACTTCAAGAGGGGTGCCATCCAGGGTGGAGGAAAACAAGGAGGGGTGAGCCAGACCAGCTTCTGGCTGGTGCCAAAAGTCAATGACACTGTTGTTTTAGTGTTGACCCAGAGTTGGTTGGACTGGAACCAGTGCAGGGCACTGTGGAAATCTTGTTGAAGTGAGACTTCTACTGCCACAGCTGAGGACCCTGCAGTATAGGGAAATATGTCTTCTTTATACATGTGAATATGCAAGTTGGTACATGCATAGGGGAGGTCATTGAGGGAAATTGAGAAGAGGATTGGACCAGGGATGGAATCCTGTAGGACCACAGCCTGGATTGGTAGAAGAGGGGATAGGATGCCTCCTACCTATACCAGCTGCTGATGGTTCGAGAGGTAGGATGGGGGCTGAGATGCTAACAGAGCTCAGCTTGTTCTGGAAGAGTGGATGGGTCATTGAATCAAAGTCTCTGCCATATCAATGAAAATGGTTGGCATGATGTGCCCCTGACCCCTCCCAATGAGGATGGAGTCAGTGACATGTAGCAGGGAAAAGATGGTGGAATGGTACTTCTGAAAACCAGACTGGAAGGGAGAGAGAAAGTTGGGTGAGTGGAGGAAGTCAGCAAGCCTAGAACAGACAAGTTTCTCTTGCAGCTTTGCAAGATAAGAGAGGAGGGAGATAGGTTGGAAGTTGTCAGAGGTGGAGGGCTCACCCCTTTGTTGAGTGGGAGAACTTTTGCAGTCTTCCTCAGAGGGTGAAGGAGAGGTTGAGGAGGTGTGTGAGGGGTGAGGTGATGGCAAAAGCTTAGAGATGGAGTTGTTTAAGGTTCAGGCCATCAAGGCTAGATTTGGACAGGTTGAGTGAGGAAAAGGCAAATAGGGTTTCCTGGGTAGTGATGGGGGAAAGAAACCCCTGGGAGGGGTGAGGTGGAGAGGAGGGTGAATGTGGGAAGAGAGGAAAAAAGAATGGAGCCAGGAGGGGGGAGTGAGTTTATTTGTACTGGGCCTAGGCTTCATCATGGGACTTGCACATATCAATGATGTCATAGGTGATTTAGAGGTGGTGGGGACACTTAACACTAGACTTCCTGATGTGGGTGTGCTTGTCCCAGACAAAAGTAAATTCTGAATAGAAAAGGGAGAGTGCCAAGTCAATTTAGGGGTGGGAGGATTTGGGAGCAGTTGGTTGCAGCCAAGTCACTCAGTAAAAATTTTTGTTTAGTGACAGGAGGCACTTGAACCAGATGTACTTGGGGTAGGAGGGAGGGCACCAGACTTTCCTGGCACAAAAAGTCATGTAGTGGTCCCTAAAGGCATCTGGCAGAACACCCACTTCAACTATGTGGTGGGGTACAAGGACAGAACCCATTCCAGGAGGGTGTGGTTAGTGGAGCAGGGACTGAACCAGATGGATTCTGTGATAAGTTGGGAGAGGTTTAGGGACTCAGTCTTGAGACAGGCAGGCTTGGAGGCAAGGAAACAGCCAATTTTTATTGAAATCCCTAAGGAGGATGAGTTCACCTGAGGATGAGCGTGAAGTAGTGGCAGATAGTCAGCCAGAGAAGAAGGGGAGATTTTTGGAGTGTGGAAGGCTGAGGGTCAGACAAATGGACACTTGACAACAAGCTCTGGTAGATGCAGGAATCTTGAAGGTTCTTTTTTTACAGGAACCAAAATAATCAGTAGCAAAATAAAACAAATTGAACGTCAAATAAAAATTAAAATAAAATTGTTGGCTAGAAAGCACACCAGTAGACTTCGTTCTATCCTTAACATAACAGGAGAAGCACACATCAGCTCCACAAGGTGTTTATGGTAAAACACCCAAGTTGAATCTGAATCTGTTTCATACAATAGGCTGTCATATAAAGGGAGCCAAGAAACATGATTGGTTCATTTCAGCCATCAATCATCTACCCTTACAAAATATATAACAAATATAAGTATTTTAGTGCAACTAATACAATAACTACTTTACATTTGGCACTTATAAAATGTATTTGTTATGGCTACCTTTTCCCAAACACATTTTGTCCCTTAGTTTTTAATTTTACAACGCGAACAGGATCCGCCCACAGCTTCACTGCATAAATTAGGGATGAAAGAGGCCGTCTGTCTCTTAGTAAACAGGTAAGCTGGGCGGTCCTGTAGCATTTGCTGAAAGGAAAATGAGAGAGGAAAGAGGTACCAGAATCCAGAGTTAAAACTAGAAAATCATTTCCGAAAGAAGAATTACTTCTTGGGGAGGTAGGAAGCTTCAAGCCTTACCTACCTAACCCTATTTTATACTGTTTAGTGTTTCAGCTCAAAATGGAACCAACTAGCAGCGCGAACGTGCGCATCTTCGCAAGGCACAGGGACTCGGGAGGTTATTGCCTTACAAGCAAAGAAAGGACTCAGAGAACCGGGTAAGCCTTTGACAGGCACAAAACTTACTTTTGCAGCTCTAATCTGTTCAGGCTTATTTGCGCTGTACACACCGCCAACAGGACCAAAAGTGGCAGACATGACAGCTTTGGGCAAATCAAAGGGGCTGAAAATAAGGAACGCTAGCAAAAGAAAACAGACTAAGAAAATCCTTTCTCCAATGCCTGCTCAAACGGCATTTTACCTATTTTGAGAGAGCATATATATCTCTCCTAGTCCTCATAAAAACGAAAGTGTTCCTTTATTTAGTTTATTTGGGTACTTGCACTGCGACAAGAAACAGCATACACAATGCCATAACGCAACTTTTAAATATTTCTACAGGGAAAAAAGGAGACAGACAAAAAGGTTTTTTTTTCTGTTTTAATCTAAATAACGTGTAATAGGTGGCCAGTCTATTACTCGCTATTTACCACAATACCAGAACGAAAGACACCGATTGGACAACATTCATACTAGAGGACAAACATATAATGATAATATAGAAACATAGACTTTGATGGCAGATAAGGACTGCTTGGCCCATCTAGGCTGCCCATTTCTCTACCTACAGGATAGGCCGCAGAACCTAGTTAACCAACAGCCTATTTCTTCCTACCCCCATAAGAATTGCCTCATGTCTGTCCCATGCATTCTTGAATTGTCCCACAGTTTTAGACCCCACAACCTCCTCAGGAAGACTGTTCCATGCATCCACTACCCTCTCTGTGAAATAATACTTCCTCACAATGCCCCTGAAACGCCCCCCCTTCTATCTTTAAATTGTGTCCCTTGTTCTTGCACGCCTCTTTTTCTGAAAGATGCTACCTCTTGGACTTTGTTGATTCCACTGAGGTACTTAAAAGTTTCTATCATGTCCCCTCTCCTTCTTTCCTCAAGGGTATATATATTAAGCTCCTTAGTCTGTCCTCATATGGCTTCTCTTGCAGACCCTGCACCATTTTAGTTGTCCTCCTCTGACTGCCTCTATCCTGCTCTATATCCTGCGGAGATGAGGTCTCCAGAACTGACGCAGTACTCAGATGGGGTCTCACCAACTGTCTGTAGAGAGGGATAACAACTTCCTGTTTTCTGCTGCTGATGCCTCCCCTATACATCCTAGTATACCCCAGCCCTCTGCTGCCTTCTCACATTGCTTGCTAACCTTAAGGTCATCTGATATGATTACCCCCAGGTCCCTTTCCTTTTGTTGCTTTTACTACCTCCCCATTGTGTATTCTTCCCTGGTTCTTGTTTCCCAGGTGCATTATTTGCACTTCTTTGCATTGAATCCTAGCTACCATACTTTGACCATTCCTCCAACCTTGCCAAGTCCCTTCTCATCCTTTCCATGCCTCCTTGTGAATCAACCCTGTTGCAGATCTTTCTGTCATCTGCAAAAAGGCATATTTTTCCTTCCAGTCCCTCAGCAATGTCACTGATGAAGACATTAAAAAGGACTGGAACCAATACTTAACACTGCGGTACCCCACTAGTAACCCCTCTTTCTTCAGAGTGGATTCCATTTACAATTACCTTCTGTGTCCTGTTGTGCAGCCAATGTTTTACCCAGGCTAACACCTGGGACCCACTCCCAGGCTGGTTAATTTGACTATTAATCTTTGTGTGGGACTGTGTCAAATGCCTTGCTAAAATCCAGGTAGGCCATGTCCACAGCCCATCCCTGGTTACTACTTTGGTCACCCAGTCAAAGAAATCTATTGGATTCGTCTAACATGACCTTCCCACTGTGAACCCATGCTGACTTGGGTCCTGTGCCCCACTGGCCTCTAGGTACTCAACTATTCTTTCCTTCAGAAGTGACTCCATCATTTTCCCTACCACAGAGGTCAGACTGACAGATCTGTAGTTTCCTGCCTCTGTCATTGTCCCACTTTTGTGAAGGGGAATCACATCTGCCTTCCTCCAGTCCTCAGGTACCACACCATCCTCCCATGATTTACTAAAAAGAGTAGCCAGTGGTTTCACTAGTTCCTCCCTTAATTCTTTTAGAATTCTGGGGTGAATTCCATCAGGACCCATTGCTTTGTCCACCTTCAGTTTTAGGAGTTCTTGCAGAACCTTTCTTCTGTAAATGGACTGGGATCGACCCTATCAAGAGTGCTTCTGTTAATTGATTAGGCACTTCCCTCCTCTTTGTGAATACTGAGCAGAAATATTCATTCCAGTATCCCTGCTTTTTCACTGTCCTCTGCCCACCCACCGCTCATTCTATTCAGCCTCACTATCCTCCCTTTGTCTTTCTACGCTCGCTGATGTACCTATAAAAGGTTTTATCCCCCTTCTTAACTGAGTTAGCTATCTTTTCCTCAGTTTGGGCCTTTGCTCTTCTGACTTCCCTCCCTGCTTCCTTCTGCCTTAACTAGTACAGCTCTCTATCCTGCTCCTTCTGTGTTTCCTTATACTTCCTAAATGCTATCTTTTTCTTCCTGACTTTCATAGCCACCTCTTTTGAGAACCATAGTGGCTTTTTCTTTCGTTTTGATTTGTTTATTTACGTCACACAAAGGCTTGTTGCCTCTGTGATGGCAGTTTTGATGATTCCCCATTGTTGCTCCACCCCTCCTTCTAACGTGTTTGCTAGTGCTTTTCTGAGGCACTCTCCCATCTTGCCAAAGTCAGCCCTCCTAAAGTCCAGTACCCTCACTTTTATATGGCTTGACTCTGTAGCTGAGTTTAATGTGAACCTCACTGTTTGATGGTCACTTGTTCCCAGATGGCAACACACTTCTAGATCTGAGATCCTCTCACTTCCCCCGTTTGAGAGTATGAGGTCTAAGATTGCTCCCTCATGAGTGGGTTCCAAAACTTGCTGTCTGAGGCCTGCCACCTGTAGGGCATCAAGAATGGCCCTGCTCTTGGATGTGGCTGCAGCAAATGTGCTCCAGTTAACACCTGGCATATTCAGGTCTCCCATCAACAGTATCTCCCCTTTCTCTGCCATTCCAAGAATGCCTTCTATCATATCCTTGTCCATTCCCTCCCCCTGACATGGGGGTCTGTACACAACCCCTGTGCAGATTGTGGTGCCCTTTCCAGTCTCCAAGGTGACCCATAGTGCCTCCCTCTCCTCCCTGTTTACTCTTTTTTCAGTTGCTTTTATCCTTCCTACATACAGAGCTACTCCTCCCTCTTCCCGCCTGTCTCTCCTGTAGGTTATGCGCCCCGGTATGTTAATCCCAGTCATGGTTCTCTGTGTACCATGTTTCTGTGACTGCTACGATATCCAGGCATCTCTTCCATCAAGGCCACCAGCTCAGGGAGCTTGTTGCCCAGACTACGAGCAGTGGTACTCATTACCCTCCATTTCCTGATGGCCTTACTCCTTTTTGCGCCATCCCTGTCCTTCTTGCCTTTGTTACTTTCTCCATTTACCCCTGCCCTTCTCCCTATCGACACCTCTATGTTGGTGTTTGCCGCACTTCTAAGAAGGGGGGGACACAAAGCTACTACCCCTATCACATACTCCTCCCCTCCTTTGACTAAATCCTTCCCCTTTTTTTTCTTTCTTTTGCGTACTCAGTACTTTTCTATGTTATATTTACTTTCTGTCCCAGATCCCCCGGAGTGGGAAAATGGAGTCACAGCCCACCCTCTCCATGGCTCCACCCCGGGGTCCCTTAGATAAATATATCATTTAACAAGTAAGAGGAAGACATACGTCTCCTTTATTCCTATTCTGCTTTACCCCGGGATCTGACAATAGATGCTCTTTCATTCCATATCAGGAAAGGAAGTCTGCATGTTCATGTTTTACTCCCTTCCGGTGTTTTATTATGAAACTATATGGTTGCAATGATAAGTACCACCGCATAATACGGAGTTTTTTATCTTTCATATTATGCAACCAGTACAACGGATTGGGGTCAGTCCATATTTCGAATTCGGTACCCCACAAATAAAAATGAAGGGCCTCAATAGCCCATTTGATGGCTAGGCATTCCTTTTCTATAGTGGAATACTTGGCCTCTCCTTCATGTAATTTGTGGCTCACATATATGATGGGCTGCTCTTCTCCACCAATAAATTGTGATAGCACTGCTCCAATACCTCTGATAGAGGTATCAATTTGTACTATAAAAGGACGTGAACACTCAGGAGTATGTAGAAGCGGTGAAGAACATAACTGAGCTTTTATAGTACAAAATGCCTCTTCACATTTAGGATCCCATTTTATTTTATCCGGCATATGTTTCTTAGTTAGATCAGATAAGGGTCCCATTATAGTGGAAAAAGAAGGAATAAAACGCCGATAGTAACCAGCTAGACCCAAGAAGGCATGAACATCCTTCTTTGTTTTTGGTCTAGGACAATTAGCCACGGCTTCCACTTTACTTATTTCTGGTTTTATATACCCCTCCCCTATCAAGAAACCTAGGTATTTTGTCTCCTGGATTCCCATAGTAAATTTCTCAGGGTTCATGGTTAGACCAGAGCTGGAAATGGCAGATAGGACTTCTGACAGATGGTGCAGATGTTCTTGCCATGTAAGACTAAATATCACTACACCATCTAAGTATGCCACACTGTATGCAGTATGTGAAACCAGTGTTTTGTCCATAACCCTTGAAATGAAGCAGGGCACCTATGCAGTCCAAAAGGCATTACAGTAAATTGAAATAATCCGGGGGGGGGGGTACTAAAGGCTTTTTTATCTTTTGCCTCTTGCTCTAAAGGAATTTGCCAATATCCTTTTGTCAAGTCAATGGTGGAGAAATATTGGGAATTTCCTTAGTGATCTAATATATCATCAATACGAGGCATTGGGTAACTGTCGAATCTGGAAATGGCGTTGAGACGCCGAAAATTTAAACATTAACGTACTCCCTCTTCTTTCTTATTTACAACGACTAATGGAAAGCTCCTCTCACTGTGTGAAGGCTCAGTAATCCCCATTTCTTGCATTTTCTGGGGTTCTTGTATTACATTTCCCTAACTCTTTCAGGTAGGTGGTATGGTTTTTGCCAGATTGGGTTATTTTGTGATACTATAATACTATGTGTTGCATCCTTTACTCTCCCTGGTGTTCCTTTAAAGATATCCTTATGTGCCTGTAATACAGATGATAATTCAGTGTTTTGTTGAGGTGTTAAATTGGGATTTACTTTTATGTCTTTGATGTCTCCTTCTATTTCCGATCGTCTGTAAGCTATATCCATTTCACTTGTACCGCCTTCTGGATTTACATACTCATATAATTTGGGCACTCTTTCTACCCAAGGTTTCAAAAGGTTAGCATGATAAATCCGCCTCTTATTAGTTTTATCATGTACATTGATTTCATATGCAACGGGTCGCACTTTTTGTATTACCTTGTAGGGGCCCTGCCATTTCATTAACAATTTATTGTCGGAGGATGGTAATAATAATAACACCTGATCCCCTTCTATAAATTCCTTCTTGCCCGTCACTTTATCATATTGCATTTTTTGTGTCAGTTGTTGTTTTTGGCTATTAGCATGGGCCTGTTAGCTATACTTTTTTATTCGCTCTCATAAATGGTGTAGATATTCTGGGAGGCATTTGTTTTGGGCACCTTTACTTTCTTCCCACTATTCTTTTATTACATCCAGTGGTCCTCTTGGATTCCTTCTGTACAGTAGTTCGAATGGTGAAAAGCCAGTTGAGGTCTGGGGTATCTCACGATAGGCAAACATCAGATAAGGGAGGTAGGTGTCTCACTGTCTACCCTCCTCTTGTATGAACTTCTGAATCATCTTTTTCATGGTTTGATTGAAACGTTCTACCAGACCATCAGTTTGAGGGTGATATGGTGTTGTCTGTATAGCCTCAATACCCAGGGTCTGGTAGAGCCACCTCTGAACCTAAGAACAAAAGTTTGTGCCCCTGTCAGTGAGTATTTCTTGTGGGATACCTACTCTGCTGAACATTTTTACCAGCTCTTCAGCAATTCTAGGGGCAGTGACTGTACAGAGGGGTATAGCCTCCGGATATTTGGTTGCATAGTCGCATACCACTAGTATATATGATTACCCTTGGCACTCTTTTGGACCGGACCCATGATATTCATGACAATTCTCTGAAAGGGTGTTGAAAATAAAGGCCTTACTTGCATAGGGGCCTTATCTTTTTTTATGATCTTAGATACTGTCTGACATTCTGGGCAACTTCTGCAATACTCAACGACCTGCTCATGTATTCCAGGCCAGAAGAACCTATGTAGCAATCTGCTTAAGATTCGATCCCTCCCCAGATGTCCAGCCATTGGAAAATCATGAGCAAGGCTGATTAAAATTGGTCAGAACTTTTCAGGAACTAACAATTATTCAACAATTTTTGGGGTTCTAGGATTTGTACATATCCTGTACAATAGCCCTGCTTTTACTTGATATTTATCTCCGGTCTCTTGATCCTTAACTTGGGAGGAAAACAATGGTTTTAAAGATTCATCCCCCCCTCTGTAATTCAATAAACATAGGTTTTTCACATCCCTGTATACCATGCACTGTACAATCACTATTACTACTATTATGATCTATAGTCCAATTATGCTTTTCATTTTTTCTCTGCCTTCTGGTCTTCTTATCTTTTCCTAGAACCCCGTAAATATCCTTGTCGAAGGGAAAGTAGTGTTCCAGTGTCTCAACATGTTGAACAGGGGAAGTCTGTGATCTGGTCACCATGGCAAAAAGATTAACAGACATCAGTTTCTGAAAAGCGGGACAGTCATGCCCGATTATCACTGGGATAGGAAGGTTAGGCAAGACACCCACCTTCATGTTTGTACCTGTTCCTATATGGTTAGTTCAGTCTCTTCCAAAGGATATTGATGAGTATCACCATGAATACATGTTACTTCTGTGGTGGGCTATTCCAGGGATGGGGTACATTCAACAACTCTGCTTGTATCGGGGTCTGTTTGCTTCCTGAGTCTAAAAGTCCTGTAACTAGGTGTGGTCCAATTTGTACTGTGACCATGTATTGTCCCCAGTTAGCTAAAGCAAGATGGGTAGACTCAACTTTTTTCTTGGAACAAAACCTTGCAATGTGTCCTTTGGCTTTACATTCATGGCAAACAATATCCAGATTGTACCCCCTTCCTGTTTTACCAGCGTCTTGTATACCGGTAGTTAATGTAGTGCTACCAGCACTCCCCATAGTAGTAGGAGTAGTAAGAGGTCTTACTGGATGCTGATGTGTTGTTTTATGACTGCTTCTCTGCTTTGGGGTCTGGCAGCAATATAATCTTCAGCCAATTGAATTGCTGTATCGGAGACCTCTGGGCGATGTTCCCTGACCCATAGTTGGGCATCTGGAGGAAGAACTCAGATAAATTGCTCCAATACTATGATCTCTATGATTTTATTTATGGTCCGGGTATGAGGCTGTAGCCATTTGACACACAAATCCTTTAGTTGGGTAAATGCATCCTGGGAATTATCTGCAGCACCATATCTGTATGATCTGAATCTTTGTCACTAGGTCTCCATATTAATATCATAATGTTTTAGAATGGCTTGTTTGACTCGAGCATAGTTATTCACATCCACTGTCTCTACTTGGCTATAAGCAAGCTGGGCCTTTCCCGACAAATAGGGGGCTAGATGGATGACCCATTGATCTCGGAGCCAATTACAGGTGGTGGCAACTCTTTCAAAAGTCAATAAATAGGCTTCAATGTCATCAGAGTCAGTACGTTTGCCAGCTTGACATCATTGTGACCTCCTCCAGGGGCAGCAGGGGGTCTACCCGGGCCCATCACTTGAAATGCCCTCAGAGTATCATTCCATTGGGCTTCATACTCCCTCCAATCTCTGTCCCTCTGACGTTCCATTTCCAGTTGTCTTGTACATAGCTATCATAACAAATCTTGGGGTTCCTCAGGGAGGTGCTCCTCCACTTCACCTCCAATAGCTTGGGCCAAGTCCTCTGTTTTTGACTCCTCCATCTGGGACTCTACCGTTACGGATACTCTTTTCCGGGTAACTGGATCCAAACCTGGGAGTAAAGGTAGCTTATATTTTGTTGTGATTGACCTGGTTTGAGCTCCCCGAAGCCTCTGCTGGTCCACTCCCTCCTGTAACATCAGATACACCAGGTTTTGGCTTAGGTCCTCCAGTTGGTCAACCCCAACCAGGAACAAAACAAGTATCCCCCTTCTGACACCAATGTGGAAGGTTATGTGTCAGACAAATGGACACTTGACAACAAGCTCTGGTAGATGCAGGAATCTTGAAGGTTCTTGATTTACAGGAACCAAAATAATCAGCAGCAAAATAAAACAAACTGAACATCAAATAAAAATTAAAACAATATAGTTGGCTAGAAAGCACACCAGTAGACTTTGTTCCATCCTTGACATAACAGGAGAAGCACACATCAGCTTCACAAGGTGTTTATGGTACAACACCCAAGTTGAATCTGAATCTGTTTCATACAATAGGCTGTCATATAAAGGGAGCCAAGAAACATGATTGGTTCATTTCAGCCATCAATCATCTACCCTTACAAAATATATAACAAATGTAAGTATTTTAGTGCAACTAATACGATAACTACTTTACATTTGGCACTTATAAAAGGTATTTGTTATGGCTACCTTTTCCCAAACACATTTTGTCCCTTAGTGTTTAATTTTACAATGCTAACAGGATCTGCCCCCAGCTTCCCTGCATAAATTAGGGATGAAAGAGGCCGTCCATCTCTTAGTAAACAGGTAAGCTGGGCGGTCCTGTAGCATTTGCTGAAAGGAAAATGAGAGAGGAAAGAGGTACCAGAATCCAGAGTTAAAACTCTAGAAAATCATTTCCGAAAGAAGAATTACTTCTTGGGGAGGTAGGAAGCTTCAAGCCTTACCTGCCTAACCCTATTTTACACTGTTTAGTGTTTCAGCTCAAAATGGAACCAACTAGTAGCGTGAACGTGCGCATCTTCGCAAGGCACAGGGACTCGGGAGGTTATTGCCTTACAAACGAAGTAAGCACTCAGAGAACCAGGTAAGCCTTTGAAGGGCATAAAACTTACTTTTGCAGCTCTAGTCTGTTCAGGCTCATTTGCGCTGTACATGCTACCGACAGGACTGAAAGTGGCAGAAACGACAGCTTTGGACAAATCAAAGGGGCTGAAAATAAGGAAGGCTAACAAAAGAAAACAGACTAACAATCCTTTATCCAACACCTGCTCTAACCGCGTTTTACCTATTTTGAGAGGGCATATACATCTCTCTATCCTCATAAAAATGAAACAGTGTTCCTTTACTTAGTTTATTTGGGTACTTGCACTGTGACAAGAAACAGCATACACAAATGCCACAAAGCAACTTTTAAACATTTCTACAGGGAAAAAAGGAGATGGACAAAAGGGGGGGGTTAAATCTAAATAGCGTGTAATAGGTGGCCAGTCTATTACTCGCTATTTACCACAATACCAGAATGAAAGACACAGATTGCACAACTTTCATATTATAGGGCAAACATATAACGATAATATGTAAGAAGAGGGGGGACACAAAGCTACCACAGAGAGGCATAATGAACCCGATGAACATGGATAGACAAGACAGGGCAACTTTATTTACAGACCAGCCATTTCTCTATGGTTCTCATGGTAGAGTGGAGGGATGAGAAAGCTTTGCTAGGAGAAACTCATAGGTGGAGGGTACGACCTCCCTGAGAGCTATGGTATGGAGAGGACTGTGGCTGGCATTAAGGTCAACACTAACACCATGTTTGCCATGGTCCTGCCTGAAGAGGTGGAAGTCAGGAAGGGCCAGGCTAGAATCGGGAATTCTGGAGGACAGCCAGGATTCAGAGTTATGGAGATTGTCGAGAAATCAAGG
The DNA here is from genome assembly GCA_016271365.2 of Neoceratodus forsteri. Taxonomy (NCBI): domain Eukaryota; kingdom Metazoa; phylum Chordata; order Ceratodontiformes; family Ceratodontidae; genus Neoceratodus; species Neoceratodus forsteri. The sequence continues at coordinate 132,037,886 of CM028130.1, read as the reverse complement.
CATAGAGTTGATTCAGCATTGGGAGGAGGCTCCTAGAGTTTAGGTGAAAAATGCTAAGACATGTGGAAGTGGAGGAGGGGGAAGTGGGGAGGGGGTGAGGGATCAGGATTAAGTTCCATGACACTTGAAAGAAGGAGAATAAGGAGATGTAAAATGGAATGGAACTTGCATCTCCTACATCAGGGAAGAGAGGGAGAAACAGGTAAGTGACAGGATGGAACTGTAGAGAAACATCAGGTTCAGTGAGGTGGAGGGAAGGAGACAAGCCCCTCATGACCTCCTATTGCAGGTGTTGGAGTCAGGCAATGAAGAAGAGCACTGACTATACTCACCATTATTTAAATTTAGTGCCCACAGCTTGCCGCTTAAGGATTGGCTGAATGCCTTTTTCTTGGAGACTCCCAATTGGTTGGAGTTGTATTCCAGGGGCCAGAGTGGAGCTGGGTTCACAAGCCTGGTGGGGGCTGCTGTGACAATGATCAGTGGAGGATGAGGGAATCCACAACCAGGACAAAGGTCCTCTTGACCTCCTACTGCAAGCATTGGAAGTTCAGCAATGAAGGATTTTTGTATTATAAGCCCCAATTTTTAAAGCTCCTGGCGTAGTGTAAGGGGCGTGTGCCGCACAAAATGGCGCAGAGTGCCCCTTGCATGAAAAGCTGCACCTGGAGTGATTCACAAAGATAGTCTGCATCGCTCACATGCTGCCTACACAAACTGGACTTGCCTCACCTGTGCCCCATGGGAAGTGACAAGGCACTAGGGGCATGCGGCAGATGCAGACTGCCAAAGCTTCTCAATTGGGATGCACATAACTCACCCAGAGGGTGATTTTCTAAGTACTCTTAGACTAGCCAGGGCTGCTCTAAGAGTACATAGAAACTTGCCCTCTAGGTGAGTGTAACATGTTGCGGCAAAGTGCTGTGCTCCCCCGCCCTAGCCACGATCACCCCTTATAATGTATAAAAATTCCCTGGTAGTCTAGTGCCCCCCCATACCCTGAGCACCTGTTATAATAATATAAATATCCCTGGTAGTCTAATGCCCCCCCCAAGTCCTGATCACCCGTTATATTAATTTAAAAATCTCTGTTAGTCTAGTGCCTCCCACCAATCCCCAATTGCCCATTATAATAATGTAATAATCCATGGTAGTCTAGTGCCCTTCTCAAGCACTGAACTCTCAAAATGCAACCTTATATCCCTGGTGGTCTGGTTGACCGCTCCAGCCCTGATCCCACGTTATGTGTCAATCCGACATACCTGGTGGTCTAGTGAACCCCCCACCCTGCAGTGCCCAACCACCCCACTCCCCCCCCATTCCCATAATTGTGCCAGTAACTGGCACTCCACACTGCTCACCTTCACAGCAAGCCCCTGAGTGAGCTCTGAATGAGTGCGTATTGTATATAGTATGCACTCAATGAAAGACAGCTGCTCTCAATCACGGAGCGCATACTGTATAAAGTACAGGCTCATTTGGTGCTCATTCGGTGACTGGCCGTGGTGGTGAGCGGTGGGCTGTGCCAGTCGCTGGTACAGTTATGGGGATAAGGGAGAGCAGGGTGGTAGGGCACTGTGGGGGGGGTGTTCCACCAGACCACCAGGTATGTTGGATTGTCACATATCATGGGGCTGTGGCTGGAGTGGTCCACTAGGGGATGTTAGGTTATATTACGGGAGATTGAGGCTTGGGGGGTGTCACTAGACTACCAGGGATTATTACATTATTATAGCTGGCGATTGGAGCTTGTGGGGGCAGTAGACTACCAAAGATGTTAAAATTAATATAATGGGTGACTGGGACTTGAGGTGGGTGTTAGACTACCAGGGATTTTTAAATTAGTATGATGGGCGATCGGGACTTGGGGGGGGGCACTAGACTACCAAGGATGTAGAACAGTATTTCATCAATATGGGATTCAGGGGGACGGGTGTTTCTGTGGTCAATCAGGGGATTGGGGATGAAAGGGACTGCTTTTGTATTCCACAAGAAGCCTGCAGCTGACCCGTCCCATGCACCATGTGTTTGTCGCATGAGAGAGGCTGCCGCAAGTGTGGGGATTTAGGCGCTGGTCCCTCTCCTGTACCAGAATCTTGTGCAAGGCCCCTGGCACAACTGGCTTCACTGCAAGCTGCTGTTTGTCACAACTTGTGGCTATCTAAACTCTCTTTGAAAATCGGTCCCATAGACTCCATGTATGTATTTCAAACTCTAAAGGTCTGATTCTCAAAGAGGGCTCAGATCAGCACATGTTGCAACAAATAGAAGCTTGCACTAAAGCCCATTGTGCCAGGGACCCTGCACCAGATTCTGGTACAGGAGGGGTCCCAGTGCCTAAGTCCCCACACTTGTGGCAACCTCTCCAATGCAGCAAACACATGGCGCATGGGAAAGGTCAACCACAGGCTCCTTGTGGACGATGCAAGCAGTCCCTCTTCCCCAATCCCCTGATTAACCACAGAAATACCCATCCCCTTGAGTCCAGTGTTGATGAAATATTGTTCTACTTCCCTGGTAGTCTAGTGCCCCCCAAGTCTTGATTGCCCATTATATTACCTTAAAAATCCCTGGAAGTCTAGTGCCCTCCCAAGTCCCAATCACCTGTTATATTAATATTAAAATCCCTGGTAGTCTAGTGCCCTCCCAAATCCTGATTTCCCATTATATTAATATTAACATTTCTAGTAGTCTAGTGCCCCACCCCAAGTCCCAATCACCTGTTATATTAATTTTAAACTCCCTGGTTGTCCAGTGGCCCCCTCAAGCCCCGATCGTCCATTATAATTATGTAATAATCCCTTGTAGTCTAGTGGCCCCCTAAGCCCCGATCTCCAGTATTATAGCCTAATATCCCTGGTGGTCTAGTGGACCACTCCAGCCCCAACCCCACGTTATATGACAATCGGACATACCTGGTGGTCTAGTGGACCCCCCAACCCACAGTACCCTACCATAGAAATATAGACTTTCAAAGCAGATAAGGACCATTTGGCCAACCCAGTCTGCCCATTTTCCTTCCTATTAGATAAGCTGCAGATCCTAGTTAACCAACAGCCTACTTCTTTCTACCCCCAGATAGAATTGCCTTATGTCTGTCACATGCATTCTTGAATTCCGCCACTGTTTTTGACTCCACAACCTCCTCAGGAAGGCTGTTCCATGCATCCACCACCATCTCCATGAAAAAATACTTCCTCACATTGCCCTTGAGCACCCTGCTCCCCCCATTCCATAACTGTGATGGTGATTGGCACAGCCCACCGCTTGCCACCATGAACAGCTGCCGAATGAGCACAGAATGAGCCCATACTGTATACAGTACACGCTCAGTGATTAACAGCAGCTGTCATTCACTGAGCGCACACTATAAGCAGTGCGCACTAATTCTGGAGTCATTCAGTGGCTGGCCGTGGTGGTGAGTGATGGGCTATGCCAGTCACTAGCATGGTTACAGGATGGAGGGAGCAGGGTGGTAGGGTATTGTGGGGTGGGGGGGTCCACTTGACCACCAAGTATGACAGATTGTCACATAACATGGGATCGGGGATGGAGCAGTCAACTGGACCACCAGGGATATTAAGTTATGTTATGGGAGATCGAGGTTTGGGGGTTGGGGCATTAGATTACCAGGGATTATTACATTATTATAATGGGTGATCGGGGCTTGGGGGTCACTAGACTACCAGGACTTTTTAAATTAATATAACTGGAGATTGGGACTTGGCAGGAGGGAACTAGACTACTAGGGATTTTTAAATTAATATAACTGTTGATCAGTACTTCGCGGGAGGGGACCACTAGACTACCAGGGATATTTATATTATAATAATAGGTAATTGGGGTGTGGGGGCACTAGACTACCAGGAAATTATTATATTTTATAAGGGGTGATCGGGGCTGAGGTGGGGGACCACGGCACACTGCTGCAATGTGCTACACTGACCCAGAGGGTGAGTTTCTAAGTGTACTTAGAAATTTGCCCTCTGGGTGAGTTATGTGAATCCTGACTGAGGAGATTTGGCAGCCTGTAGCTGCCACATACCACAGCACCTTGCCAGAGCCCATTTTGTGACCCATGGGTGGCTCAAGCTCGGTTTGAGGCAGGCAGTCTGTGGGTGACACAGACTGCCTTTGTGAATCACTCTTGTTGCAGCTTTGGCACAAGGGGCACTTTGCACCATTCTGTGTGGAGCACACCCCTTGTGCCATGCTGGGAGCTTTGGGAATCAGGCCCTAAACCTGTGTATTACTACAGTTATCAGTTTTTCTTATTGTTTTCCACTTCCGTCATATTGTGTACTTTGTTCTATATTTTATGCAAAAATATGAGTAAATTCAAGTAACAAAAAACAGAACACAAAATGCAGAGGGGGCGTTCTGTGTGACTTTGCAGCAAGGGTGTGGTAAACAGTGTGCACGTAGGTCAGTTCCACAACTGACAGAGGTTGTTGTAGCCCACAGCTCCAGAGGACTGAGATTTTGTTTTTCTCTCATATCAGCTATAGACCCTGTTTGAAGAAGTAGTAAACTGGCTGACCTGAAGAGAAGTGACTGGGGCCATTCCCTAATTCCCTTCATGTTTCCCTATGTGGGGATTTCTGGCAAAATGAACTGCTTCTGATTTGTGAGTACTCTAAAAAATTGATTTTAAATCGAGTAAGCAACAGACTTTGCAATAGCAGCCTTTTTGTCCTTTATACAGCTAGAGGCTGGGACATCATATATTCATTCCAGTTAATAGGGATGGGACCGTCACCTCATGGAGGTCAAACAGGTGGGAGGGATGTGGTGCACCAGGTCCTGCTTTAGCTGTGGTCTGCCATCTGGAGCCTAGGCCCTCACATTATACATAGAGGGGGAATTTTCAGACACTCTCATAGTGCCAAAATCCATCCCAGGAGTTAGACCACAAAAAGTTGGTGTAACTCCCAGAATGGAATTTGGCACTGGTGTCCAGAGAACAGGCACGATTCCCACAGTTGCACCAGAAATTGCCATAAACAATGGGAATCGTCACAAATGTGTCCAGATCTCTGTGAACAGGATGCAGACATCTCGACGAATCTGTATGGATGCAGCATGCATCTGAAATACGGACGCAAACATATGAAAATCCCACCCTGTGGGTCTACAACTAACAGTCAGTAAAGTATTTATTTATCACAGATTCAGAGAGTACCTTTGAGTCACGGACTCATTTACAATGGTTTCATGTCACATAGCTTATATACAGACAGACATAACAGCAAATGAACTCAGAGACAGGTACAGATTGTTTACAGGGAAACAGCCAAGCTAACATCCAAGATACTCGGATTACTTATTAGAGTATTTACACAGTACACATACGATGTAGATATATTATAACATATGAGCAAAACTGGATGGTCAGTAAGGGAAGAGGCAGGTCAGTGGCCATTGTCATAGATTAAGGAGGAGGAGGAGGATGATGGGGGTTCAGTTGCAATTACAGTTATTTTAGGATAGGAGGTGGACCCTAAGGAGGGTTTTAAATTGTCCTAGTCTTTGTTCATTAGCCAGGGTGGATACTTTTAAACACTGAAGTTTGCACAGCTGCAATAAAAACACTGAGCTAATACCCTTTACCTACATTATGCACTACTAGCATAGTGGGATCCAAATCATTAAAACTGGGAGTTTACCCAGAATCTTCCTGTGCTGCTCGATCGGGCTCTTCGGGGAACAACCTCCACTTTCACATTTCCTGAAACTTGGCAAAATTAAAACAACTTACTAATGACCTGACAGAAAACTTTGAAAAATGATTACATGGACCTGTCGGCAGACACAGTAGGATACAATACAGGGCCTTCAGCATATAAATTAACTTTTCAGGTCACCTTTAATTGAGGGTCAGGCTCGAGGGCATCTCTTGAGTGCAGGTCCCCTTTTGTGTGAGGCCAGTGCTCAGAAGTACGTGCAAAGTAAAAGTTGCCCATCTGTGACTGTGGTGGAAGTTATCCTGGTCTCCCAGGAGCGGATGCCTTTATGAGTATGGGGCTCTACCTGCCTCATAGTAGGTAAGGGTGGATAACTGTAAATGCATTGCAATGTCTTGAAGCCTACACTGTACTACAGCACTACTAATAAATTAAAAGAAGGTCTGGAAACCAAGAGTGAAATAAAGAGCTGTTACTTAACTCGATATTTGGAGTAGACATTGGCTTGTCAATTGGAGCGTGTTCTGTGGGTGACCCTCAGGTCTTACTCCCCCCAGATCTGGAGTCAATAAGAATCTTAGTTGTAGTGCCTCCCCAAGAGTTATCCATCTGTTACCCCTAGCAGAGGAAGGTCTACATGTGTTTGATAGTTTGTAATGTGGTTTTCCTGTTTGCACTTTAATACAGTTTTTCAAGCCTTTTGGGAAAGGAGGTTTACAATAAAATGGATTGGATATCCCCTAAATTGATTATAAGGAAATGCCTTGCTGCTGCTAGAGCTGGCAATGTGCAGAATGCACCCATGCAAGAGATGCAGGTTTTAACCACAAGCATGACTCCCTCCATGAAGCTAGTGGCATCTCAGAGTAACTGTGAAGGCAGACCACCATACTTTGTGGTGAGGGATCTGCCCACCCTGCTGCACTGCCAGTGGTGTTTTAGAGGCAGCAGGCCTGCACACCGGGGGGAAAGGGGGAGGAATTTGCTCACCCTGGTACTCAGCCAGTCGCATCACAGAGGAATTGCAGAGGCAAATGGCTGCAGTCTGTGAGGAGGGATCTGCCCACCATGGTGCACAGCCAGTGGTATCACAGAGGCATTGTGGAGGCAGCAGGCCAGCACACTGGGGGGAGGATTCTGCTCACTTTAGTGCACAACCAGTGGCATCACAGAGGTACCGGGGAATCATCCCAACTGCACTGGGGGGGGGGGGGCTGCTGATCCTGGTGCACAGTCAATGGTGTTTAGAGGTAGTGTGGAAGCAGTCCGCTCCTACTCTGTGGAGATTGCTAACCCTGGTGCAGAGCCAATGGTGTCACAGAGGTAATGTGGAAGCAGTCCACTCCTATTCTGTGGAGATTGCTAACCCTGGTGCAGAGCCAATGGTGTCACAGAGGTCATGTGGAGGCAGTCCACCCCTACTCTGGGGGGGATCTGCCAACCCTGGTGCAGAGTCAGTGGTGTCACAGAGGTAATGTGGAGGCAGTCTGCCTCTATTCAGGGAGGATCTGCCAACCCTGGTGCAGAGCCAGTGGTGTCACAGAGGCTCGACAGAGGCAGCCCACCAACACTAGGGGGGGATCTACCCACCCCAGTACACAACCACTGTTGTCACTGTGACTCTGAAGACAACCTGCTGCATTCTGTATATGGGCCAGTTTTTACGTGGATTATTAAACACTTTTAAGTGACAGTTTTGATAGAAGAAGGCCACCGATCAACTAACAGGGATCCTTGTTAATTGATCAGTGGCCTTTTTTTTTTATATAAAAACTGTCACTTAAAAGTGTTTAATAATTCACGTAAAAAACAGCCCCTATACAGTCTATGGAGCGCGCCCCGCGCAGTTCTAGTACTGACATCATGAAACGTGGCAGCATGGGGGCGTGCCTCCAGTATAGGAAGTCGGGGCATTTTGGCTGCGGGTCTGGTGGCCCGATTTTATGAGGATTATAACAAAACAAATACAGCTTATAAAATTACATGATCAGAAGGATGGCTAAACTGGAGGATAAGCTACTAAACCAGCTAAGTGGGGAAAGGGTGGTCGTATGTAGAAACCTGCTCTTTAAACAATATATCTAGATTAACCCCGTGATGGTGTAATCTGCCTATAGTGTATGGAAGTGTATTTTTTTTATACTAAAGCAGTTTATTAATATAATGCCTTTATTGATATGTAGTTATGCTACTAACCTGCTCATACTAATAATATGCTCATGATAATAAACATCCACACACTTAATGTATAATGTGAAGCCTAGCTACTATGTTTATTGATACACTATGCTTATGAATCTAACTAATAATATGTTCACCAACGTTCCCCACTGTAAGACATCTGAGGTTATACATCAGGTGTCTCACCATAGACAAGAGGTATCATACATAGATACTTAGATACATAGACAGTGTTGGCAGATGAGGGCCTATGGCCCACCCAGTCTGCCCATTTGAGCTTGTAAGTTCAGTTTATGTTTTCCTAGAAGTCTGCTGCCCCTTACCCCTGACCTCCAGAATTCCTTTATGTCTATCCCATGCATTCTTAAATCCCGTGATTGTTTCAGCCCCCACCACTTCCTCTGGCAGGGTGTTCCGCTTGTCCACCACCAGTTCTGTGAAGAAATTCTTCCTCATGTTTCCTCTGAATCGTCCTCCCTCCAATTTATCCCATGCCCTCTAGTCCTGGAACATCTTTTTTGCTTAAAAATAGTGTATTCCTGCACCCTGTTCCTCCCTGTAAGATACTTGTATGTCTCTATCATATCCCCTCTCTCCCTCCTCTCCTCCAGGGAGTACATGTTCAGTTCCTTCAACCTGTCTTCATAGGACTTGTGATGCAATCCATGTACCATCTTTGCTGCCCTCCTCTGAACCTTCTCTACCCTGTCTATGTCCTTACATAGGTATGGTCTCCAGAACTGTATACTGTACTCCAGGTTTGGCCTCACTAGTATCTTGTATAGCGGAATTATGACCTCCCTTTTTCTGCAGGTGATGCCCCTGCCTATACATCCCAGCATCCTATTTGCTTTACCTGCTGTCTTGTCACACTGTTTCCCTACCTTGAGGTCATCAGAGATGATAACCCCAAGATCCCTTTGGTGCTTGGTGCATGCTATATCCTCACCTCCCATCTGATATATCGTGCCAGGGTTTTTCTGCCCCATATGCATTATCTTGCACTTCCTTGCATTGAATTTCAACTACCAAACCCCTGACCATTCTTCAAGTTTCTGCAGTACATTTGTACATTTGTGCTTGAACTTTGAACTTGAGACAGGGCACGTATAAACTTGCGATACATTCAACAACTACAAATATTGAAAAATAACGGCAGACACAAAAATGCACAGATAATAAACAATGTCATTGGATGCTGGACATAAGTATTAATAAATGGCCACCAACCAAGGGTTGGCAAAGTATAAATGTTCTTGCTAATGACGTCATTGTCCATAAGTAAAAGGAATCAATTCTTTAGCCTTTTGGCCCAACAAAGTTCATAGCTGACATATCAATGGTGGAATCTTGATTATTTTTGGAGGCACAACAGTGCAGACATCTTCAAGGTAGGCCAGCTCAGCCTGTATAGTAGTGGCATCAGGAAAAGCAAAAGCTTGGGCACCACACAGCACAGTAATGTTCTTTTCATGCATTAGCAGTACACACTTGCACATTTTCAGTCCATAGATTAGATTGCAAGTGACAGCGTGTAGATTTATTAGAGATGCCGCAAGGAAAGGGACTTCCCAATACAATATTACTTATGCCTTTTGTATGTTAGTGCAACATAAAAGATCTGGCACAACCCATTCGTCATGCACCTGCATGATGGAGATCAGAGTAGGCACAAGTTGTATATGATGATGATACTCCACCTTACCATAATTAAAACAAAAAACACTATTGGTGAGCTATGTAAGGAATAAGACATGACAAGGTGTGGTTTATGGCTTGATAAGAGCACGCCCCAGGTGCGTAATGAGGCATGAGGCGCTTGTGCCGAGTCACTTTAGCACCTGGGAAGTGCTCTTATTAAGCCATAAACCACACCTTGGAGTGTCTTATTCCACTTATAAAATGGGCACTGTATTTTTGTAAATAAAAGTAGAAACAGGGTTTTGTGGTTTTTAAGTTGAACATATTTATTTGACAACAGTCTTAAAAATAAGATAAAATAGTTCCTAAGTTGATTCATTAGCAATCACTGAACAGTTAAATGACACTGGATTAAAAGTGTTAACTACTTGTTTTAAATAGGTCATATATTGCGTGAGGAAAATAGGATCCATTTCACACAGAGGGAGAGGGTGGTTTCATTGTAAGGGATGTAAGAGCAAGCCGGCAGTTTGTGCTGACTGATGTGGACAATTTTAGTAGGCACGAGTGTCTGCTCCCCCCACACACACACACACACAGACACACACACACAGAAAATCAAGCAAAGTACGTTTAGTTTACTCTATTTTTTTGTTTTACTTTACCAGTATTTCTTGCTTTTTCTGTTGTTGTGCTCTAGTCCCGTTGCATCTCCCGCCCGCTCGCTTGCTCGCCCGCCCTGTCACAACACTGAACTCATTGCTGAAAATGACTGTATCTGCCTCTTCATCATTTTAAATACAGCATTTATGATAAATAACACTGACCTCCGCTTCACTAACATCATTTCTGTCACGTCTCTTCAAAGTACTTGCTTCCAATCTGGCCAGCAGCCCGCGTGCTGTCAGCCTTCTTTCTTTTTCCTGCTATATGATAGACTACGCGGTTAATTTGAATCAGACCAAGTGGGAGCGAGCATGTCGCAGGTCGGCTGCTGTAGACAGTGGTTTTCTTTTCTAGCACTTTGCCGAACTAATCGTGCCATTTGAAAAGAGTACGTTTCATTTTTTTAGAAAAGAAAGAAGGCTCTTAATTATTTAAATGTTTTATAGTAGAAGCAATTTTCAAGTGATTTAAATGTAACGTTGCATAGTGACAGCATGCAGGACTCTGGCTGGATTGGAAGCAAGTTCTTTGAAGAGACGTGACAGAAATGATGTTAGTGAAGTGGAGGTCAGTGTTATTTATCATAAATTCTGTATTTAAAATGATGAGGAGGCAGATACAGTCATTTTCGGCAATGAGTTCAGTGTTGTGACAGGGCAGGCGAGCGAGAGAGTGGGCGGAAGATGGAACGGGACTAGAGCACAACAGCAGAAAATGTTTTTTGTAAAGTGACATGGATTGATCTGTGGATGCAGTGTGTTCTGCTTGGCATAAGAAGTACCAACTGCCATGTATATCAGCTGATAAGGACACGGCTACTGGTACCTGTTAGCCAATCAGGTTGCAAGTTTGGTCTTACCCGTTTTATAAGATTAAATAAACATTCATGTCCAGCAAAATTAATTCTGGTCAGTTTTTTTTTGTTGTTGTTTAAAGGAATACAGTAGCATTCGTGTGTTTTACATTGTTTAGGAATTTCTGCAACACAGTAGTATCCATAAAAGCAGGAAGTCTACCTGTCCCAATGTCTCTGAAGGTATCTTATGGTCTGTTTAGAATGGATGCACAGTATGCTATACAAACCTCATGTTATTGTTTTGTTTTATACATATTATCAGCTTTTACATTACTAAGTATGTCCAGTTTTGTAGAATAAGAAAATCATACAATATTTTTTTATGTTAACAATAAATTTGAAGTGTTCAACTAAAAGTCCCTCTCTAATGTGTACTTCATTGTTTAACACTCCTTTTCTTAACATATTTGTAAAGTTTGTTTGGTATTCTTTTACTGCTTTTAAGTCCATCCTGTTCCAAACCCCCATATCTGAACCTAGTGTAGCAGTAATATCTCCCCATAAACGTCTCCTCACCCTTTTAAAACCTTTACTCAGTTGTGGCAGTAACTGTGGAGGTTCTGGCCACTCGATACTAGACATGTTTAACAAAACAGATACATTTGCATTGTACATTGTTGTAAACACAGTTTTTTTTTAGTTTTTGATAAATGTACCCATTTTCTGGTACAGTTGTTGTAGAATTTTTAGAAAACAATTATTTACTTTATTTTATGCAACAGAAGAACCATGACTTATATTAGTAAAATTATTAGGGATTAAGGTGATTTTAATCATAACTTTTTTTTGTTAAAAATACGGTAGCCTGTAATGATGGCAACCACGACTCAGTGCTTTCAAAAAGGGCAACTCAATCACGGCACCTGTGCACAGGGATACCGGGCAAGGAGGACAACCAGATGGAGGAGGTTGGCGAATATAGCGACAGGATGTCGTTATATGTACACACGCTGGGAAGGGAAGGACTAAAAATCCAAGTCTCCAGCACCCTTTTGCTGTGCGCTGTGAGTGTACATCGCCAAAATTGATTTTCGGCGATGTACACTTGCCCTAACAGCGATCACCTTTCTGCAATCACCGTTATCACATGGAACCAAAAATACTTAGCATAATAAGCTGTTGTGGATAGGAAAATCATGAGTAATTGCCTAGAATAACTGGACCCACATGTGGAATGTTGACAATTTGGATGATTTTAGACTGATATGTTACATTTTTCTAGTGCTGACTAGCACTCTAAATATTTTTATTGTAGATTTTTGTTCTATAACATTATTAATACCCTGTTTGTCATACATTATGAGGTTATCATAATGCTAGTTTGGGTGTGTGAGGTAAAACCTAACCATATTGCCTTTTTTTGTCCCATTTGCAGAACCTGAGCTGCTCCTGAGTACAGGAATCCTCACATTAGGACTGGCGAAACAGGTGCAAAGTGTCCCTTGGCACACTAGGCAATTACTTTTAAACTTTTCTTTTGTTGGGCCTTGTTTGTCACAGTATTATTATATGTGATTTGTGATTTTTGGCAGCCCATGGTAGGAGGTGAAATGTACACATATTCTTGTACAACCATTTTGCCATGTGCAGTACTGGATCCTTTATTTTGGTGATGTAGCAGTAGCATTTTTTTTTTTTTTGCAAAAAGTATTTTGACAGATAAAAGCTTAAGATTTGTTAATTACCAATTTTTTTATGTGCATTAAATGGAAACAGTTAATATGGGTGTTTCCTACCTAGAGAACACTTGCTTTAAGTTTTGCAACAAGGGTTGCACAAAGTTTACAATTGTTACCCTCTGCTTCATGTTAGGTGGAATTAGGGCAAACAAAGCTTGCTGAGGCAGCTGCATTTGTCTGCCTGTTATTTCTTTGGCTATCTTTTTCTTCCCCGTGGCTTCCTGGTTGGCTGACATCCCGACCGACCTTCCAGCCCACACCCCCCAACATCAGGCCAACTTCCTCAATTCCCCCACAGCTTGATCCCCGCAGTGGGGTGATGAGGAGCCTCTCCCCCTTAAGCTCAGCTCACCCATATGGATCCGGATGAGGAAGCTCCATTCGGGGTCGGACCGCGGAGGTCAGAAGTTCATGCTGCCTGACCAGGAGCCAATTTTCCGCTCTGGAGTTGTGGCAAGCAATGATGCTGACGGAGGGAGCGCGCATGCATCTGCATGCGCTCCTCCAGGCATCTGCCAAAATTCCACCCCTTGCAGCAGCATTGGTGCGCTGCCCCCCCCCAGCTTCCTCTAGGGGCCATTCGGGAGCCGACCACTGACATCTCCCCTCCCTGGAGAAGGAGAGCAGTCCATTGGATGTGCAGTCCTTCTCTTACCCTGCCAACCCCCGGCAGCCTATGCTCTTTCCCAAAAATGGGTCACCGGCACAGCGTAAGGTAAGGTGTCCAGTGCCTCAGCCCTTAGTGCTACTGGGCTGGCCTTGTCTGCCTGTTATGATATCATGTGGTGAGATACCAGTGATATTGCTTGGCTTTTCTTTTAGCAACATTAGCATTAAAAGTAGAAGCTATCAAGCTGTGCATTGAGATAGCCTCTATTAGTGCTTGCGGCTACCAGTCACACATTACTTTGATTGAGAAAAAAATACTAAGCAAAACAAAAACAGAGAGGTGGGCATTCCCTTCTTCACTGGCAGGTTAGAAAACAATTAGAACTGATGTACATAACATTTTTTTGATTAATACCATGTCCCTTACTTGTAATTGCATGTTACAGCATTGTTTGTTTATGAATAATTTTATTGACGTTTGAGTTAAACCAAGTTGGTAAAAGTTGTAGCATTACACATACCCTTTTTTTTGATGAACCATGAAAAGCCTTTTATTAGTGAGAATGTGTATGTGAGAACAGTATACATCTGCCACCTTTTTTACATAGATACATAGATACATAGACAGTGTCGGCAAATAAGGGCCTATGGCCCACCCAGTCTGCCCATTTGAGCTTGTAAGTTCAGTTTGGTTTCCTAGAAGTCTGTTGCCCCTTACCCCCCTGACATCCAGAATTCCTTTATGTCTATCCCATGCATTCTTAAATCCCGTGATTGTTTCAACCCCCACCACTTCCTCTGGCAGGGTGTTCCACTTGTCCACCACCCATTCTGTGAAGAAATTCTTTCTCATGTTTCCTCTGAATCGTCCTCCCTCCAACTTCATCCCATGCCCTCTAGTCCTGGAGCATCTTTTTCACTTAAAAATAGTGTTTTCCTGCACCCTGTTCCTCCCAGTAAGATAATTGTATGTCTCTATCATATTCCCTCTCTCTCCCTCCTCTCCTCCAGGGAGTACATGTTCAGTTCCTTCAACCTGTCTTCATAGGACTTGTGATGCAATCCATGCACCATCTTTGTTGCCCTCCTCTGAACCTTCTCTACCCTGTCTATGTCCTTACATAGGTATGGTCTCCAGAACTGTACACTGTACTCCAGGTGGGGCCTCACTAGTGTCTTGTATAGCGGAATTATGACCTCCCTTTTCCTGCTGGTGATGCCCCTGCCTATACATCCCAGCATCCTATTTGCTTTACCTGCTGCCTTGTCACACTGTTTCTACCTTGAGGTCATCTGAAATGATAACCCCAAGATCCCTTTCCTGCTTGGTGCATGCTATATCCTCACCCTCCAACTGATATATTGTGCCAGGGTTTTTGTGCCCCATATGCATTATCTTGCACTTCTTTGCATTGAATTTCAACTGCCAAACCCCTGATCATTCTTCAAGTTTCTGCAGGTCGCTTCTCATTCTGTCTACATCCTCTGGTGTGTCTACTCTGTTACAGAGCTTTGTGTCATCAGGGAACAGTGAAATTCTGCCTTCTAGGTCCTGCGCAATGTCACTGATGAAGATGTTGAATAGGACCGGTCCCAGCACTGATCCCTGTGGTACCCCACTGGTCACTCTTCCCTCTGTGGAGGACAGCCATTTACCACCACCCTCTGTGTCCTGCCACCCAGCCAATTACCTACCCACCACACTACTGTCCTGCCCACACCCACATTCCCCAGTTTGTATAATAGTCTTCTATGTGGCACAGTGTCAAAGGCCTTGCTGAACTCCAGATAGGCCATGTCCACTGCCCTCCCCTGATCCACCTCCCTAGTCACCCAGTCAAAAAATTCAATGAGGTTGGTCTGACATGACCTCCCCTGGTGAAACCATGCTGCCTTGGGTCCTGTAGTCCATTGATAACCAGATGTTCCACCAATCTCTCCTTCAGTAGTGCTTCCATGATCTTCCCCACTACCGAGGTGAGGCTGACTGGTCTGTAGTTCCCTGCTTCCTCTTTGTTCCCACTTTTGTATAAGGGGACTACATCTGCTGACCTCCAGTCTTTGGGTACCTCCTCTGTTTCCAGTGATCGGCTAAACAGGATAGCCAGAGGTTCGGTCACCAGCTCTCTTAGTTCTTTTTTTAGAATGTTTTTCTTTAAACAAATTGGCATGAAATTATTTGTTAGTAGCTGCTTTGAACTTAAACAATGTAATTAACAATTAAAATAGTTATTTACTTTTTATGGGCACATCAGTTCATTTTTTTATGCCTTATTTAAAATAGTTATTAATTAGCAACAGCCGAAAGCAGTTAGCGATGGCGATGGGTGCTTACAGAGTATTATTTTTCCACAAGCTCCTTGTAGTGCAAGGAGGTAGGATTGGGCATTTTGGTGGAGATGGGAACTTAACATAAAAGTTATAAACTGTAAAAATATTTTTAAAAGAAAAACTTTAAACACAGCAAAAAGTAATTAAAGGTTTGAGGTAACCCCCATAGAATTATATTTATAATGCAGACTATGTAAACTGTATGTAAATCAGTATATGTACTGCTGTAAAAACATAGAAACATAGAATTTGATGGCAGATAAGGATCGCTTAGCCCACCTAGTCTGCCCATTTCCCTACCTAACTGATAAGCTGCAGATCCTAGTTAACCAACAGCCTACTTCCTCCTACCCCCCACTAGAATTGCTTTATGTCTGTCCCATGCATTCTTGAATTCCCCCACTGTTTTGACTCTACGACCTCCTCAGGAAGGCTGTTCCATGCATCTACAACCCTCTCTGTGAAGAAATACTTCCTTACATTACCTCTGAGCCGCCCCCCCATCTTCAAATTGTGCCCTCTTGTTCTTGCACATCTCTTTTTCTGAAACTCTTGGACTTTGTTGATTCCTTTGAGGTACTCAAAAGTTTCTATCATGTCCCCCCCTCCTCCTTTCCTCGAGGCTATACATCTTAAGCTCCTTTAGTCTTTCTTCATATGTCTTCTGGTGCAGACCCTACACCATTCTGATTGCCCTCCTCTGGACAGCCTCCATCCTGTCTATGTCTTTGCAGAGATAGGGTTTCCAGAACTGTACACAATACTCCAGATGTGGTCTTACCAACTGTCTGTACAGAGGGACAACAACTTCTTGTTTTCTACTGGTGTTGCCTCTCCTGTGCATCCCAGTATCCCCCAGCCCTCCTTACTGCCTTCTCACATTGCTGGCCCACCTTTAGCCATCTGATATGACTACCCCCAGTCCCTTTCCATTTTTGTTGTTGTCAGTATCTCCCCCCCCCATTGTGTACTCTTCCCCTGGGTTTTTGTTTCCCAGGTGCACTACTTTCCACTTCTTTGCATTGAATCTAAGCTGCTATACATTTGACCATTCCTCCAACCTTGCCAAGTCCCATTTCATCCTTTCCACCCCATCTTGCGTATCAATTCTGTTGCAGATCTTTGTGTCAACTGCAAAGAGACATAATTTTCCTTTCAGTCCTTCTGCAATGTCACTTATAAAGACATTAAAAAGAACCAGCCCCAGTAACGAACCCTGCAGTACTCCACTAGTAACCCCCCTTTCTTCACTGTGGACTCCATTTACTATTACCTTCTGTTTTCTGTTGTCCAGTCATGGTTTTACCTAGGATACCACCCTGGGACCCACTCCCAGGCTGGCTAATTTTTTTATTAATCATTTGTGCGAGACTGTGTCAAATGCCTTACTAAAGTCTAGGTAGGCCATGTCCACAGCCCCTCCCTGGTCTACTATTTTGGTCATCCAGTCAAAGAAATCAATTAGATTTGTCTGACATGATCTTCCTGCTGTGAATCCATGCTGCCTTGGGTACTGTGCCCCACTGGTATCTAGGTACTCAACAGTTCTTTCCTTCAGAAGTGATTCCATCATTTTCCCTATCACTGATATCAAACTGACAGTCTGTAGTTTCCTGCCTCTGTCTTGCTCCCACTTTTGTGAAGGGGAATCACATCTGCCCTCTTCCAGTCCTCAGGTACCACACCATCCTCCCATGATTTATTAAAAAGGGGAGTCAGTGGTGTTACTAGTTCTTCCCTTAGTTCTTTTAGAATTCTGGGGTGAATCCCATCAGGCCCCATTGCTTTATCCACCTTCAGCTTTAGCAGTTCTTTCAAAACCCTTTCTTCTGTGAAAGGACTAATATCAGCCCCCCCTATCCAGAGTGCTTCTATTGACTGGATTAGGTAGCTCCACCTCCTCTTCCTTTGTGAATACTGAGCAAAAGTATTCATTCAGTATCCACTCATGAGGGAACAATCTTAGACCTCATACTCTCAAATGGGGACAGTGAGAGGTTCTCAGATCTAGAAGTGGGTTGCCATCTGGGAACAAGTGACCATCAAACAGTGTGGTTCATGATAAATTCAGCTACAGAGTCAAGCCATACAAAAGTGAGAGTACTAGACTTCAGGAGGGCTGACTTTGGCTAGATGGGAGAGTGCTTTAGAAAAGCACTAGCAAACAGGCTAGAAGGAGGGGT
Organism: Neoceratodus forsteri; assembly: GCA_016271365.2. Classification (NCBI taxonomy): domain Eukaryota; kingdom Metazoa; phylum Chordata; order Ceratodontiformes; family Ceratodontidae; genus Neoceratodus; species Neoceratodus forsteri. The sequence continues at coordinate 132,020,056 of CM028130.1, read as the reverse complement.
GGAGCAACAATGGGGAAACATCAAAACTGCCATCACAGAGGCAACAAGCCTTTGTGTGAAGCAAATAAACAAATCAAAACAAAAGGAAAAGCTACTATGGTTCTCAAAAGAGGTGGCGGGGAAAGTCAGGGAGAAAAAGATAACATTCAAGAAGTATTAGGAAACACAAAAGGAGCAGAACAGAGAGCTGTACCAGTTAAGGCAGAAGGAAGCAGGGAGGGAAGTCAGAATAGCAAAGGCCCAAACTGAGGAAAAGATGGCCAACTCGGTTAAGAAGGGGGATAAAACCTTTTATAGGTACATCAGTGTAACCCCCTTGCAAATGGGGGTTCCTAGAAATGCCAGTCTGGATTTACCTTAGCCTAGTTTGTTCTGTCCTTCTCCCGCTGTCTCTCGGGCTTCTCCTGACTTGGCCTCTAATTTTTCTGGCTTCCCAGGTCCTGTTTGCCCTCGTGTGTGCCCCAGCTTGCAGTCAAATGAAAATGCAGCTCCTCGGGGCTTAAATTACTGACCACGGGCTCCCGCTGCAAAAGCGCTGCCTCCAAGGCAGTGGGATTCGCACTGGCGTGCAAAATGCCTTTGATGTGGAGCCGCTTGTTTTGCAGTCGCCTCGGGGACTGTGCCATGGGTCGTGGGATCCCTTCCACCTATTTGGGACCCGGTGACCATGGACAGCCTGCTGGGGGACTGCTCAGATGGGAATTAAAGGTGTTCTGACTTGGGCTCATTTGAGTATGCCTGTGCAGGGCCCCGGTCATCTGAATAATGCATAACAGTGTATCTGGCTGCCTCCAGGGTAGCTATGTTCAGCTCCAGCCGAAAAGTAAAGAATTAAAATGTTTTAAATAATGGAACTGTTGCTGCTTGTTGGGAATATACTGTGCATGTGGGGAAAAGTGTTTAAAGTTAAAATGAGTACTGTTTCCCCTGGCAATTCCAGTATCTAGGACTCTGTGTGTCAGCCTGTCAGCAGCTGCAAGGGGAGCCTGCATAAGTGCAGTAGTGACAGGAAAAGTAAAAGAGCCATGTTTTTCACCTGTGCAGCAACTGCAAGTACAGCCTTTAAGCTATAGAACCGTGGGGGCATTTGAGGCAAATAATTACTTCTTTCTGGCTGCACCAGGACATTATTCAGGACTGTATCTAATCTGCTATAAGGGACAGTGGGTTAAGCAGCCATTGCCAGCAGTACAGCCAATTGGAATTGCAGCAATAGAAAGCCAGGACTTGTGGGACATTCACTGCATCTCATGGGTAAGCACCCAAGTGCTTATGGGGGCTTACAGGGACATTATTTTAGGCGCAAATTCCACAACCCAATTGTGCATCGAGTGTTCTGATTGACAGGTCTCTTAGCAATTTGGAGACATGTCACCCCATCCCTGCTACCAATCAGGAGTCGAGCTAGGAGCTCTATAAAGAGTCAATGTTGCCAGTTTGGAGATTCAGAGACAGATTTGGAGAGAGAGCAGCAGAGCAGGCTGCAGCCTGCTGGGAGGCCCCCATGATGAGGGGCTCAGTCTCCAGCCATGCCATCAGGCCTGGGCCACTTAATTCAAGCCGTTTCAGTCTTCAAAGGGCATTTGTTATTTTCTTCAGTTAACTAGTTACACTAATTGGGCTTTCTGCAACAGCTAGTCTGGAGGTTGCCAGTACTGTCCTCCAGAGTTTAGCCTTCCCTCCTACATCGGGGAAAGATGTGGACTGAAGAATCAGATGTCCAGCAGCGGTGAGAGCGCTGACCAGACCAGATGACATCATGCAGTGGCGAGAGAGCTGACCAAGTACCTCAGCAGTGAGAAAGCTGAAGAAGTCTTCAGGATGCCTTCGATTGCGGATGAGACCCGTGGAGGACCTGAGTGAGTACCCTCGTACCCCCAGGTGCGAGGGAGAAGCTAAGCAAGTAATCTTGGGGGCTCCATGCCCCATTAAGAAATGTGTGCTGTTAGCTGGCCCGTCAGTGCAGCGGTTGGATTTCCGCATGCGACGCCAGCGACCCGGGTTCAGGAACGGACCTGGGCCACTGGAGGGCCGGCCGGGGGAGATGGATAGAGCATCCCATGGACTGCTCTCCTTCTCTGGGGGGAGGGTGGGTAAGTGCCCGGAGCATCGGTGACCCCTGGCGGATGCCAGGAAGTCGCGCAGCTACCGGCGCTAGCACGTTCAGGAGGCGGGGCAGACGCTAGGTGTCATTGCACGACCCCGCCTCCCCAGAAAACCGGAAAAAGAAGATAGCTGCCTGCCGCCTTCCATGAAGCCCACCACGGCTTCAATTAGCTCCTCAGGCCAGCCCTCCGACCTATTCAGACGACTGTGGCATGCAAGGGGGAGTGCTGCAGCTATGCCGTGGGGGGCAAGCCACGGGGCTTCAGGGGGCCCACAGCCGATTTGAGGAAGTGAAAGCTCGTGGTCCGTGACTAGGCAGATAATACTGGGTGGCAGGCAGCTCAGGAGGAATAAATAAAGAATTTAAAAAAAAAAATAAATGTGTGCTGTTAAGTGTGAAGTATTGAAGTCATCAGTCTGGGCTACTAACCCCATAACAGACTGCCTAGTTCAAGTAATGGATGCATCTTGTTTGTGGCCAAAATGGCTAAGTTGCAGGTGCAGCAAGATGCTAGGCTTAGTGAATCATATAAATGTGTAGCTATGGGTTAGAGTCCTGCCATCATGGAGCTGTCTGCCAAGATGTGCTTGCCACTTCATGAGACAGGAGGCCCTAGAGCATATTAATGTCTAAGATACCCTGAGGAGAACGTACCTGTGTCTGAACAGAATTTCGTATGAGAGCGCTTGGTATAAGTGTTAAATGGCTAGACATGCTGGATAGGACTCCGCTTGTGGATAATGTTCTTGGTATATAGAATGTACTGGATGTGACTGCCTGTGACTAAAGTATGGGATGCTTGATAAAAGTATCGTTGCCAACTTACTCTGAATAGATGCCTTTTGGTATATAAAGTACTGGATGTGACCGTATTTTAATTGCATATAGGATGCTTGACAAAAGTATCACCCTTATTGCTTTGGATGGGACTTTCAAATATTGTGCTGAATGTTCTGGATGCAAGATCCACATAGTTTATTCTGGAATGTTCAGAGGTCTGCGAGTGCAGGGCAATCCTTGATTTGTCTGCAAGTGCGGGGCAATCCCTGCTTTGTCCGCTAAAGTGCAGGGCAATCCCTGCTGTGGTTGTATTAAATAGTAATTTGCTGCTTTACAAAAATCTGTTTCCAAGTTGTCCCCACCTGCAAATTAATATCCGACCACCTCAACCAGCTGCAACTCCATCGGCCTGCAACATCTTGGACTGTGGTATCTGTTTAACCAGTATGGTATGAGATTGCGGGGTTTCTGCTATATCTGGAACTGGTACCAGTGTGGGTAATATTAATAATTATGTTTAACATCTGATTTATCAGCAGTTAGATAGCCAGGGCTCTGGATGTCTTAAGTCGAATGGTAAAATGTGATTTATGTCTGCCTGTTAATATGTGGCCACCCAGCTGAAGGGTTCACCAGCAAAATCCAAAATGATCTCTGTACATGTGTAAATACGGTAAGAAAACCTCTACTCCTCCTGTTTCCCCTTCCTAGCTCCTTTATTCCCCCCAAAATAAATATATTGTTGCTGTTCTTTGAAATCCTGTGTGAGCATATTGTTAGAGAGAGCCTTTAATTTAAAATGTTGAAATGTGGGGAGCTGTGTCTTGGGGCATGTCTGGGGAAGGTAACTGGTCACCGTGGGTGGAGTAGCAACTCAGGGGGCTACATCCAGCACCATCTCACCCATGTAAAGCACCCTGAGTGGAGGCACTGCACAAAGGTTTTAAAAAATGTTATTAGCTAGCGAACCCAACCATCTTAGCCTATGTCCAGGGTAGTAGGCAGGGGTGTAACACTGGGGGGTGGTGCCACCCAGGGGTTACATCAGGGAGCATAGAAAGACAAAGGGAGGGATAGTGAGGCCGAATAGAATGGACGGTGGGTGGGCAGAGAGGGACAGTGAAAAAGCAGGGATATTGAACAAATATTTCTGCTCAGTATTCACAAAACAGGAGGAGTGGGAGGTGCCTAATCCAATTAACGAAGCACTCTTGATAGAGGAGTCGATCCCAGTACTTTCACAGAAGAAAGGGTTCTGAAAGAACTCCTAAAACTGAAGGCAGACAAAGCAATGGGGCCTGATGGAATTCACCACACAATTCTAAAAGAATTAAGGGGAGAACTAGTGAAACCACTGACTGCCCTTTTTAACAAATCATGGGAGGATGGTGTGGTACCTGAGGACTGGAGGAAGGCGGATGTGATTTTCCTTCACAAAAGTGGGAGCAAGACAGAGGCAGGAAACTACAGACCTGTCAGTTTGACCTCTGTGGTAGAGAAAGTGATGGAATAATTTCTGAAGGAAAGAATTGTTGAATACCTAGAGGCCAGTGGGGCACTGGACCCAAGGCAGCATGTGTTCACAGCTGGAAGGTCATATCAGATGAATCTAATTGATTTCTTTGACTGGGTGACCAAAGTAGTAGACCAGGGAGGGGCTGTGGACATGGCCTACCTAGACTTTAGCAAGGCATTTGACAGTGCAGAGAAGGGCAACCAAATGGTGCAGGGACTGCATCAGAAGACATATGAGGACAGATTAACGGAGCTCAATATGTATACCCTTGAGCAAAGGAGGGAGAGAGGTGATATGATCGAGACATTTAAACACCTTAAGGGCATAAACAAGGTGAAAGAGTCTAACATGTTTAAATATAAGAAAAATAGCAGGACAAGAGGACACAGCATGAGATTAGAGGAGGCCGATTAAGGGGAATGTGAGGAAATTCTTTTCACAGAAAGGGTGGTAGATGCATGGAATGGCTTACCACAAGAAGTGGTGGCTATGAATACAGTGCAGGGCTTCAAACAGGCATGGGATAGGCATAAGGGAGCAATACAAATGACTATGAATAGATAGGTCACTGACAGAGCAAAGGCCGATGGCACATTTATAAGGTAGAAAAAGAAATGGGCAGACTGGATGGGCCTTGCGGTCCTTATCTGCCGTCAACTTCTATGTTTCTATGTAGTCCCACACAAAAGATTAATTGTCAAATTAACTAGCCTGGGAGTGGGTCCCAGGGTGGTAGCCTGGGTAAAACATTGGCTGGACAACAGAATACAGAAGGTAAGTGTAAATGGAGTCTACTCTGAAGAAAGAGGGGTTACTAGTGAGATGTATAGGGAGAGGCATCACCAGCAGAAAACAGGAAGTTGTTATTCCTCTGTACAGACAGTTGGTGAGACCCCATCTCTGCAAGGACATAGACAGAATACAGGCAGTCCAGAGGAGGGCAACTTAAATGATGCAGGGTCTGCAAGAGAAGCCATATGAGGAGAGACTAAAGGAGCTTAATATGTATACCCTTGAGGAAAGGCGGGAGAGGAGGGGACATGATAGAAACTTTTAAGTACCTCAGTGGAATCAACAAAGTCCAAGAGGTTAGCATCTTTCAGAAAAAGATATGTGCAAGAACAAAGGGACACAATTTAAAGATGGTGGGGCGGTTCAGAGGTAATGTGAGGAAGTATTTTTTCACAGAGATGGTGGTAGACGCATGGAACAGCCTTCCTGAGGAGGTTGTGGGCTCTAAAACTATGGGAGAATCAAGAATACGTGGGACAGACATAAGGCATTCTTGTGGGGGTAAGGATAAATAAGATGTTGGTTAACTAGGATCTGCAGCTTATTCTGTAGGTAGGGAAATGGGCAGACTAGGTGGGCCAAGCAGTCCTTATCTGCCATCAAAGTCTATGTTTCTATGTATCCCTGCTTTTTCACTATCGCTCTCTGCCCAACCGCCTTCCTCTTTATTCAGCCTCAGTATCCCTGCCTTAGTCTTTCTTTGCTCCCTAATGTACCTATAAAAGGTTTTGTCCCCCTCCTTAACCGAATTGGCTATCTTTTCCTCGGTTTGGGTTTTTGCTATTCTGACTGCAATTCCCACTTCCTTCTGCTTTAACTGGTACAGTTCTCTGTCCTGCTCCTTCTGTGTTTCCTTATACTTCCTGAATGTTATCTTTTTCTCCCTAACCTTCCCTGCTACTTCTTTTGAGAACCATGGTGTTTTTTTCTTTTGTTTTGATTTGTTTATTTGTTTCACACAAAGGCTTGTTGCCTCTGTGATGGCAGTTTTGATGTTTCCCCATTGTTGCTCCACCCCTCGTTCTTGCCTGTTTGCTAGTGCTTTTCTGAGGCACTCTCCCATTTTAACAAAATCAGCCCTCCTGAAGTCCAGTACCTTCACTTTTGTATGGCTTGACTCTACAGCTAAGTTTATCGTGAACCACACTGTTTGGTGGTCCCTTGTTCCCAGATGGCTACCCACTTCTAGATCTGATATCCTCTCTCTCTGTCTCCATTTGAGAGTATGAGGTCTAAGATTGCTCCCTCCTGAGTGGGTTCCACAACTAGCTGTCTGAGGCATGCCCCCTGTAGGGCATTGAGAATGGCCCTGCTCTTGGATGTGGCTGCACAAAGGTGCTTCAGTTAACATCAGGCATATTCAGGTCCCCCATCAGCAATATCTCCCTTTTCTGTGCCATCCTAAGGATGCCTTCTATCATCTCTGATGCACCTCTAGGAGCAGGGAAGTGATTCTGCCGCTGTACAATGGACTGGTTAGACCACACCTTGAGTACTGTGTACAGTACTGGAGACCACACTTGAAGAGGGACATACAGCTCCTGGAGAGGGTACAGAGGAGGGCAACTAAGATGATACGAGGACTAGGGGATTTGACATATGAGGACAGACTTGAGGAGCTCTGCCTGTTTTCACTGGAGGAGAGGAGAGGAGAGATTGGGGGACATGATTGAGGTCTTCAGGTACCTTAAGGGAATAAATAGGGTAAACAAGGAGGGGATCTTTAGACTAAAGCAGGGAGATATCACCAGAGGGCATGGTTTGAAGTCGGAAGGTGGAAGGGTGAGGGGGGAGAAGAGGAGGAGGTTTTTCACTGAGAGGGTGTGGACCCTTGGAATGCACTGCCTGGCTAGCTGGTTCAGAGATCCACAGTTGAGGGCTTCAAGAGAGGGTGGGACAGACACAGAAAGCAGATGTATCAGATGATGGCCTGGCCCAGGGGAGTGGGGATGGATGATAAGGGTTTCTGGAACATAAGGGGGGGGGGAGGGCCTCGGCACCCAACTAGGGACCTGAGGTTCGAGCAGACTCAATAGACCATAAGGCCTAATCTGCTGGCAATTATTATGTTAGCATTTCCTTGTCCATTTCCTCCACCTGAGACGCAGGTCTGTATACAACCCCTGTGCGGATTGTGATGCCATTTCCAGTCTCCAGGGTGACCCACAGTGCCTCCTCTCCTCTCTGTTTACCCTTTAGTTCTGTTGCTTTGATCTCTTCCCTTACATAGAGAGCTCCTTTCCTCCTCCTCCTCCTCTTCTACCCTCCCTGTCCCTCCTGTAGATTGTGTACCCTGTTATGTTGACATCCCAGTCATAGTTCTCTGTGTACCATGTTTCTGTGACTGCCACGATATCCAGGCATCCCTCTTCCATCAAGGCCACCATTTCGGGGGAGCTTTTTACCTAGACTATGGACATTGATACTCATTAACCTCCATTTTTTTATGGCCTTATTTCTTTTTGCCCCATCCCTGTCCTTACTGCCTTTGTCTTTTTCTCCATTCACCCCTGCCCTTCTATCGACTGCCCTATCTTGGTGTTTACCTCACTAACTACCACGATTTTTTTGGGGGGGGCTAGGATTTCGCTTCTCCTTTTCAGTGCCTCCTCCCTTGGCTAGCTTAAATACTTGCCAATGAAGTATTTAAACCTATCACCCTGGATCCTTTTTCCCCCCCTCCTGGACAGATGCAGACCATCACACCAGTATAGGCCTGCATCCCTCCAGATGGAGCCCCAGTCCCCAATGAGGCCAAATCCCTGCTGTACCCTCTACTGAAATAGTGGTTGGCTAATAGAAAGCTCTCAGTCAGAAGCAACAGCTCAGACATAAAGGGCACCCCTAGGAGGCATACGCCAAGAACGGTCCAGCCCCTAGCCTTACTGTCTACTGATCTTCACTGACTGCTGTACTCACTCCTAAAATAGTGGTCAGCTAATAGAAAGCTCTCAACCAGAAACTACCAGTAGCAACAGCTCACACACAAAGGGCAACCCTTGGAGGCATACGTTAAGTGTGTTCCAGACCCTAGCTTTACTGTCTGCTGAGCTTCACTGATCTTTACCAACTGGGAGAGAGAACAATCACAGAGGGAAGGCTGATTCCAACAGGTGCAGAAACAAGGATTCCTTGACAGCAGTTCTACATGACTCCTGACTTGGAGTGCACAGTCTGTGCTCCTTTCTCTGATGAGGCAGCTTCTTTCCTTGCTCGTTCTGCTCATATCCAGCCAGTGGGTGCTCTCTCAGCATAAGGAGCTGTTGGAACACTTACTCCATGCCCCCTTAACATAAAAACAAGTTTCTTTTCCATCCAATCAGTTCTGTGTGTACTTTGATTTTATGGGCAGCTGATGTAACAAGAGATTGGTATATCTAAAAGGCAGAACCTCACTGATTGTTTTTTCAGGTAGCAGAAACAAAGGTTCTGCCCACCACCCTACCCCCTAATCCCACCCACTCTGGGTCATCTTCATTTATAGGGTCTACATTGCCCCACCCCATTCCTACCTCTCCAAATTACAAAGGTGGGGCACACATACATTCATACATACAGTACAGACACAAAGGGCATCCCTAGGAGACATATGCCAAGAGCGGTCCAGCCCTTAGCCTTACTGTAGGACCATGCTTTGGTTGCAGAGAGGTTCCTCCTGTGGACATCAGCATGGAGGGATACAAGCCACATCAAGGGGATCGTATGCACAGTGGACCACAACACTCATGACATTCTCCACATAGGTACAAATAACCTAGTCAGTAGGTCAGAGGAGGAAATTAAACAAAATATCTCCAGGATGGGTGACAAACTTTCTTCTCTTTCGGCCGGTTTCACATTCTCAGAGATTCTGCCTGTCTGGAATAAGGGATACTGCAGGCAGAAGATCAGGGAACAGGACATCACAAAATGTAACACCTGGCTGAGGAACTAGTGCCAGAAAAAAGGTCACTGGTATATCGGTAATTGGCAGGACTTCTAGGAATGGGAGTTTTTTAAATTTGATGGCCTGCACCTCTCTAAAGAAGGTACACGAGTGTATGGTCAAAAGATTGACATCCATATTGATCAGTTAAAGTAGTGGGCGGGGGGTGGCACTGGCACCCCTTACACCAAAAGGGTCACCTTGTGCTCCCCCATCACCAACTAGTTCAGCAAGCATATGCTCCTATCATACACACAACAAGCAACACAAAATACAAAACACATACACAACAGAGCCAGGGTAAGCCTTCAACTAACTAGAATAAACAATGTTGGAAGGCAATGTTCATCAAAGCTCATAGCCTGATGAACAAAATTCCCAGTCTCATGGCCATGATGGCAGAAGCGCAGTTAGTCTTGGTCACCATTATGAAACATGGTTCACCGGGAACCACACATGGGATGTCACCATCCCAGGGTACATGCTATTCCAGAAGGACTGGGAAGGTAAAAAGGGAGGGGGGTAGCATTGTATGTAAAAGAAGACATCAATGCAACAAAAAAAAACCAAAGGAAGCAAAGCAAGACAGAGGAACTTTGGATTACCTTCTGGGCTGCAGAGAAGGCCCCAGTCCAGATTGGAGTCATCTACAGACACCCATCCCAGGAAGCTGATATACATAAAGAGCTCATGGAGACCATCTGCATGATGGCAGACAGGGGAGAGTTGCTGCTGGTAGGGGGCTTCAATCAGCCAGATGTGGACTGGTCCTCATACAGCCTCTGAATGAAGCAAAGATTTCCTGTTTGCACTTCAAGGAGCAGGTTTTCAACAGCTGGTGAATTCCCTACCAGAGACAAAGCAATCCTGAACTTGGTGCTCACAAACAACACAAAAGTCTCAGATGTGCAAGTAGGGGTCATTCTGGGGACCAGTGACCACAAGACAATCCTGCTAACTGTGAACAAGGTAGAAGATACCAGTCACACTAAAACTAAGCTTGTAGATTTCAGGAGAGCTTACTTTCCTGAAATTAAATATATAGTCACATCCGTGCTAGATGGCAGAATCTCATAAAATGTAGAAGACTGTTGGGAGGCCTTAAAAACTGATTTAAATACAGCTACAGCTACATGCACTAGGCAGATCACCAAATCCAACAGAAAGGAAAATCCACTCTGGTTTACCAAGGACGTTGCAACCAAAATCAAGGAAAAAAGGAGGTATTTTGCTAAATATAAACATAAATATAAATAAACTAAATTTAAACAAACTAAAAGTGAATTAGATAGTGAAGAATACAAAAACAAGCTGAGTGAGGTAGGAAAGGCAGTTAGGAGATCAAAAGTGCAGGTGGAGGAGAAAATAGCACAGTGGGTCAAGAAGGAAGACAAAACCTTCTTCAGATATATAAGGGACAAAAGAAAGAGTAAGGAGGAATAGTCAGGTTAGCAACAAAGGAAGGCAAGATGGCAGAGACAGACGAAGACAGCAGAGTTACTAAATTATTTCTTTTGCTCTGTCTGCGTCATAGAAGACAGCAGGAAGGGTCCTCCACTAAGTAGGTCAGTATGCAACACCACACCACACCTCACCACAGGAGCAGACACAAGATCCTTCTTCAGGGAAAGGGTCCTAGAAGAGCTGAATAGGCTCAAGTAAGAGAAAGCAATGGGGCTAAATGGCATCAACCCTAAGGTACTAAAGGAGCTTTGGGAAGAACTCACTACACCAATGGCTGAGCTTTTCAGCAAGCCACTGGAAAGCGGCATAATACATCTGGACTACAAAAGGGCAACAGTAGTACCTTTACACAAAAGAGGAAGCAGGAAGGAGGCAGGAAACTACCGACCAGCCAGTTTTACTTCAGTGGTAGGAAAAATTATGGAGTCATTGCTAAAGGAGAGGACAGCGAAGTACCTGAAGGACAGCAGAAATCTTGACCTCAGGCAACATGGCTTCACAGCAGGATGCTTTTGTCAAACCAATATGATCAAATTTTTCGACTGGGTCACCAGAGCAGTTGACCAGGGAGGAGCAGTGGACATTGTGTACCTGGACTTCAGCAAAGCCTTCGACACTGTCCCCCACAGAAGGCTAGCTAACCACTTAGAGCATACAGCAGTCAGTTATAAGATAGTGACCTGGATCACCAACTGGCTGCAAGATAGGATGCAGAGAGTGCTTGTCAATGGATCATTGTCAAGGGAAGGCAAAGTAACCAGTGGCATTCAACAGGGGTCTGTACTGGGACCTATCCTCTTTAACATATTTATCAGGGGTATTCCACACATGACTTGAAGGGGAAGATTTTCCTGTTTGCAGATGACACAAAACTCTGCAACAGAGTATACACACAGGAGGGAGTGAAAGATATGGAAGCAGGCCTGAAAAAAACTCAAGGAATGGTCCAGGGATTGGCAGTTGAAGTTTAATGCCAAGAATCCAAGGTTATGCACATAGGAGAAAGAAACCCAGGGATAAAGTACACACTGGGAGGGCATCAGTTAGAGGAGACAAAGGTAGAAAGAGACCTTGGAGTAATCATTGTGGATAAATTAAAGGTTGGAAAACAGTGTGCAAAGGCAGAACAGAGGGCAAGTGGCATCCTTGGCTGCATTGGTAGGGGAATTACAGACCGGTCAGTCTTACCTCAGTAGTGGGCAAGATTATGGAGGCACTCCTTAAGGAAAGGATAGTGCAACACCTGGAATCCATAGGGGCACAGGATCCAAGACAGCATGGGTTTACAAAAGGAAGGTCCTGTCAAACTAATCTCATAGATTTCTTTGACTGGGTAACCAGAGTGGTGGACCAAGGGAGCAGTTGATGTCAGCCTACCTTGACTTCAGCAAAGCTTTTACACTGTTCCACATAGAAGATTGATAAATAAGCTAGGATAGGCTCTGGGTGGGTCAGAGTTGGTCAACTGGGTGGCAAACTGGTTGACTGGCAGAAAACAGAGAGTGGTGGTAAATGGTATACAGTCAGAAGAGATGCAAGTCACAAGTGGGGTACCTTAGGATCAGTCCTGGGGCCAGTCCTATTCAACATCTTCATTAGTGACCTGCAGATGGACTAGAGGGTAAGGCTTGTCTGTTTGCAGATGACACCAAGATCTGCAACAGAGTAGATGATCCAGATGGGGTGGGCAGAATGAGAAGAGATCTGGATAAACTAGCAGAATGGTCAGAAGAGTGGCAACTGGGATTTAATGCAAAGAAGTGCAAAATCATGCACATAGGGAAGAGAAACCTGAAGCCACTTTATAGGCTGGGAGGAGTTGCTAGCAGTCACAAAGGAAGAAAGAGACTTGGGCATCATCATCACTGATGACCTAAAATCATCCAAGCAGACCTCTAAAGCAGTAGGTAAGGCTAGGGGTGTTAGGGTGTATTAGTAGGGGTATCACAAGTCGTAAGAGGAGGTAATAATCCTCTGTACAAGACATTGGTTAGGCCCCATCTGAGTACTGCGTGCAGTATTGGAGGCCACACCTTCACAAGGACATTAACCAAATTGAGGCAGTCCAGAGAAGGGCAACCAAAATGGTGCAGGGACTGCATCAGAAGACATATGAGGACAGATTAATGGAGCTCAATATGTATACCCTTGAGCAAAGGAGGGGAGAGGTGATATGATCGAGACATTTAAACACCTTAAGGGCATAAACAAGGTGAAAGAGTCTAACATGTTTAAATATAAGAAAATAGCAGGACAAGAGGACACAGCATGAGATTAGAGGGAGGCCGATTAAGGGGAAATGTGAGGAAATTCTTTTCACAGAAAGGGTGGTAGATGCATGGAATGGCTTACCACAAGAAGTGGTGGCTAGTGAATACAGTGCAGGGCTTCAAACAGGCATGGGATAGGCATAAGGGAGCAATACAAATGACTATGAATAGATAGGTCACTGACAGAGCAAAGGCCGATGGCACATTTATAAGGTAGAAAAAGAAATGGGCAGACTGGATGGGCCTTGCGGTCCTTATCTGCCGTCAACTTCTATGTTTCTATGTAATTACAAGTAGAAAGAGTAAGGTTATCATTCCTCTCTACAGGTCCTTGGTGAGGCCACATTTAGAGTACTGTAGTCGGTTTTGGAGGCTCTACCTCAAAAAAAGAAATAGACCACCTGGAGACTCCTCCTCCTCATCCTACTCCCTTGCCTCTGCCTTATACAACTTTCTCTCATCTAACTGCTCCTGCTTTAACCCTCCTTAACCGTCCTCCTATACCTTTACTCATCTCCATGACTCACACCCCCTATTAAACTTTCCTCCCCCTGAGCCTGCTTCTCAGCACGTTCTCCACTCCCTTCACTGCTTACCTCCCTCACTCCTACCCTTAACCTTCTTCCATTACTAACTTTCCCCTGCTTAGTTTTGACCTCTGGCAGGTTTCTCAGTATTCTGGAGGGGTCTAGCACTGGGCAAGCCTCCTCCTCCCCCTCCCTTACCCTTTCTACTTCCTACCCAACTTGTCCTCACTTAAATCTGCCCTCTGGCCTAAATCTGCCCTCTGTCTGACTTCTTAGCACCCTGGTAATGGCTACTCTCAGGTAAGTTTCTTCCCTCCCTCCTTTTTTTTTCTTTCTTCTTCTATCCCCCCTATTTCCCTCTGCCCAACTTGTCCTCGCCTAATTATATTCCCTGGCAGGGTTTTCTGCATCCTGGAGGGGCCCAGCACTGGGCAATTACTCTTCCTTCACTCCCCCTTCCCCATATCCTTTCTACCCAACTAGTCCTCGACTGATTCTGCGCTGTGGCAGGATTCTTAGCATCATGGAGTGGCCTAGTCTTAGACAAGCTTCTTGTTTCCCTCCTCTTCCCTCCTTTCACTTCATCCTTTCTTTTCTCTCTTTCCAACGTGTCCTCCCCTAGTTCTGCCCCCTGGCATGGTTCTCAGCATCCTGGAGGGGTCCAGCACTGGGAAATTACTCTTCCTTCCCTTCCATCCTTTCTACCTAACTCATCCTCGCCTGACTCTGCTCTCTGGCAGAGTTCTCAGCATCCTGAAGAGGCCCAGTCTTAAGCAAGTTTCTCCCACCCCTACTCCTCCTCCTCCTTCTTCCCTTTACCATCCCCTCTACTATCTCTACCCAACTTGTTCTTTCCTATTCCTGCCCCTTCTTCTAAGTCCTCACCTCATTTCGCCACTGGCAGTGATCTCTGCACTCTGAAGGGGCCAGTTCCAGGTATGATTCATCCTTCCCTACCCTATCCCTTACTTCCACCTCCCTCCTGCCCCCCCACTCCCCTGCTCTTAAACAAAGGAATTAGTTCACTTGGGCTAATAACTTGCACTTTTTGTTCTGTCTGAGGTGCTCCCAGATTGCATTAGCCCTGTGTTAACTTGCCCCTTGCAACTGATTTTTTGCTCACTTTGCTCTGGTAATGTTCTCCCCATCGTTATCCTCTCCTTCCCCCAGCTGGTTTCCCCTATCTACCCCTCTACCCTCCTTGATATCCTCTCACTACACCTCATTCATTCATTCATTCAATATTTGCTAAATGATCTGCTCTGCCTCTTAACTGTGATCCATTCTTTCAAGGAGTTGGCTCCAAGGATACATTAAATTTCTGTACTATATTCCTCAGATATGCCACTTGTAATTAAATGCATATTCCACAGGTACAATATATTTAACTATGTTATGTCACAAATGCAATTGTATGATTATTTGTGATATTTTTTTAACTGTATGTCTTGTTACAAATGTAATTGAATGTTTAATTTCTCAGATATGTTAAATGGTAAACTGTATGTCTAATTCTTCATCCAATTATACCCCCACCCCAGATCGTACCAGGAGATGAGTAACTTGTTGTTCCGTATGCCTTCCTGGTGAAACATTTCAATAAATAAATAAATAAATGGTACAGAGGAGGGCTGCAAAGATGGTGCACGGACTGCATCATGAGCCATACAAGGCAAGACTCAGGGAACTAAATCTGTACACCCTTGAGAAGAGAAGAAACAGAGGGGACATGATCGAAACATTTTAAGTACATTAAGGGAATCAACACAGCACAAGCAGGAAACCTCTTCCAGCAAAACAGCTGTACTGTATGATTACCCCTGTGAATACTGTTTAATGTATTGTGCCTCTATACTGAATTGTCTATGACTGTTGTACAGTAATTATACTGTACCACATCTACCTGTTGTACTATACTCTGTATCAATCATAAGGTGTGATATCTCCCTCACTGCTATTTATAACTGTAATGTCTGACACTGTATACCCTGTATTGTGTTCTGTGACGTGGAGCCTTTGTAAAGGAGTCTCTGACTCAAAGGTATTAATTCCGATTGTTTCAATAAATAAATAAATAAATAAATAAATAAAATAAACAGGGATGCGCTTACAAGGGGGCACAACTTGCATCTGGTGGGAGACAGGTTCAAAAGCAACCTCAGGAATTGATTCTTTACAGAAAAGGTCATAGACCCATGGAAAAGCCTACCTCAGGAGGTGGTGGAATCCAAGACAGTACATGAGTTCAAACTCGCATGGGACAGACATTGTGGACACATCAGGGTGCAGTTTAAATAGGAAGGTGTGCAGAAACATGAGCAGACTAGATGGATCATGCAGTCCCCATCTGCCGACACAGTTCCTGTGCTCCTAAGTAACACTGGCACTTGATTTAGAGAAAAAATAAATGAAACCTTAACATGCTGACAATACTTTAACTTTATTTTGTTTAATGAGCACTTTATAGTAACATTCTTATATCTGTTGGCTTGGATTGCAGCCAGTAGCTCCTTTTCAAAGAAAGTGCTGAGAATTCAAGGATGTAAGTTTTAACTTTGACATATGAGCGTTACCTCTCCCTTTAGAGAAGGAGAATTTTAAAAAAAGTGAAACAATTTGAATCCTTTTATGTTTAACTAGAAATATAGCACTAGAAAAAAACTGTTTTTTACTCAACAGAGATGAATTATGGGTTGGAAACTTGGTTCCCCTTGTAATTGTATTAGTGGCTTAGCAGGTTGCACACTCACCTCTGAGGCTGGAAGATCAGAAGGCTATGGGTTCTACCCCCACACCAGGCACTTGGATTAAATTCCAGTACTGACACTGTAGTGCAGCATGAGGGGGGTGCTGCACTCCTGAGGTGCTGTCTTTCGGATGGGATGTTAAACCAAAGTCACATCTCCCTATTCTGTTGTTTGTTCAGGTGGACGTTATAGATCCCATGGCACTTCTTGAAAAGAGTAGGGGAATTTTTATTATATCTTCACAATCAAATAATAACAAAACAATGTTTACATTGCATAAAATAGTTTACAAACCATAAGATAAGAAAACTCAAACAAATATTACAATCATACAGTCAAGTTTGTGTACAACTAAAGCCTGTCACAAACCAAGATACAAAACAGAAGATAATAGAGTCCTAATAATACAAAACATTATTAATTCACAACAAAAGAAAAGAATTCCAATCATAAAGGAAATATGTGCGTATTACATTCAATACATTTTCTACCTTAATATTTCTAAAAATAAAATGAAATATCCCAATTAAACCATTATTCTAAAAGAAACAAACCCCTCCAACAGGAATAGTGAAGTTGTAATTCTAAGCGGACAGTGTTAAAACACACCAGGATAATGTAAAAATCATACTATCAAAACCAAGAAATATTACAGTCATATTTCTCCTGTCTTTTTTTTTATAAAAAAAATTGTAGAACCCCACATTTAGATCCTAATGCGAATCCTCCCACTAAGAGTAGGGGAATTCTTATTATACTCATCCTTGCAAGTACAGTACAAGTTATGTTTAGTATCTCCAACAAATGCACTAAAACATAACATAGATTCAAAAAAAAAATACAAAACGGTGTTAAGTCACACCAAATTATACCAATTATAAAGGAAATGTGACTATCAGAGGTGTTACATCCCATAAAACTAACCTTATCATAGTCCCCCGGACATGACACATTCCTTCTTCATGTTATAAAAGAAATTTGAGGAAGGAAAACTATCATTCATTACAACCGAACAAGTGAAACCACAGTACACTTCAACCATATTGTAAATTTTCAAACAACATTCAAAATAACTTAGATTTACAGAGATCCTTCCCCTAGTTTGTATCATAAGGCCAGTCCCCTCCTGAAACAGGATGATCCCCAGCCCTCAGCCAGGAAACAAAACCCTTTCATATTAAGGTTTGGATTTCATTCGTCTGCCAGGGCTCTATCAAACCATATATCATTCAAGCCACATCATGAAACAAGGAGTGTCACCCCCCCCTTTATTTTTTTTTTGAAGCTGGGGGCTTATTCCATACCCTCTTTCATTATAACAGCTGATCAATAGAGCTCCATCTTGAAAATATTTGGAGCGACCCTCATTGACTCATGTGATCTTTGATTCTTAACCAAATTCTCTATCATATAAAACAATTCATCTGAGGTAAAATGTAATTGCTGAATTGTCAGTCGACAACGAACATACCATATATGGAATTTAAAGCAAACTAGAAATAACCACATTGTTCTATCATGTTTAGTCCATAAGAAAGTTAGAATACCTAAACATAGTATCTCCTTCGTCAGATTGTAAAATGGTGATGTAGGCCACTTCTGTATAAGCGCATGCCAAAAACCCTGAATAAGGGGACAATCCAGAGATCCATTGTTTCAACAACACCAAAACATTTATCTCTAGGGCAATGTCTTTCTTTCATTAGCCTGTGCCTCAAATTCTCTCTCACATTTAATCTCCCATGCAGAGAAAGCCATAAGAAGTCCCACATATGACATGGGATCCAAGGAGATTCCAGCATTTTACCCATGGATCTCTTGTCCTGTAGGGAATATAGCTATCAAAATGAGCAGTATCCTGAAAGAATTTCTGCAGAATAACCCCATATAGTTCCTTTCTACTGAACTTAACTAGGTGTTCTTTTACTAGACCCCATAACTCAATTTTCCCAAAGCAAACCTTCAAGGACTCATGGAGATATTGTAAGGATGTTTGACATGGTAACTGTGTGTGGGCAGGCCATGCAGAATAAACATTGCCCAGAGAATTCCACACCCAGGGTACCCAAAAATTTTAACTATGGGTTAATAACAGTTTTAAATTAGAATAAGCAAACATAGTAAAAGAGAACACTTCGGGTTGGATCATCTTTAAACCTCCACTCTTTTTATCCCTTAGTAGCAGGCATCATTTAATTGGGTTCAACCTACTACCCCATATACAGGAAAAAAAACAACTATATATCTTGGTTTCTAACTGGGGAGGGAGACAAAAAAAAGTACTCAAATACAAAAACTCAGGGAGAAAATAGGTTTTCACCATCTGAACCCTTTTTAACTTAGATAACCTCTATTTGTTCTACACACCCACTTTATCTAAGGCTGCCTGTAGCTTAATATTCCAGTTCAGAAGGGCTAGATACCCCGCCCCAAAAAGTAGGCCTAAAATGGTACATGGCTTACGAGCCACAGGAATACCTATAATTTTTGACTCCTGAACATCCTCACTGGAATACATTTGCATTTTACAAATTGATTCATGCCCCGTATGATGCGTAAAATCTTGATAGACCTGTCCTAGAGTCTGCGCTGATGGTAGATCTCCCACTATAAAACAAATATCATCTGCATATGCAATACATCTAATTTCAGGTTCTGTGCTTGAAAAGGAAACCCCTTGTATGTCCATCTTGTTGCTTACCTGATGTATTAAGGGAGCTAATGTGAATATACAGTATATAGACGTTGACTCAGGGGGCAACCTTGTCTGACTCCACTTGTAATTCTACATTTCTGTCTGAGCCACCCATTGCAATATGACTGTGCTGTTGCCATGGCATAACAGGTCTGTATCCACTTTATAAAGTTTGGTGGTATCCCATAATTTCCCAAACAATCCCATAAATACTCATGATTTACTTTGTCAAATGCTTTGGCCTGATCAAGATTAACAAGTAAGCCTGTGAGTTTCCCTGTACCTCTCCTCTGTAATATTTCCCTTAACAGGATAAGTCCATCAGTTATCTTCCATTCTGGCATGGAACATGTTTGAAATGGGTGAATTATCATAGGGGCACATAGTAATCATCTATTGTTGAGTAGCGTCGTTAGTATTTTAAAATCTACATTAAACAGAGTAATCAGATGCCAATTATGGAGATCCGCCCTATCCCCCTTTTAAACATAAAAAGTACTAATCCTTCTGAAACACTGCCTGGTAGTATCCCTGAATCCAGTGCTTCTTGCAAAACAGCTGTAAATTCTTGCAATAACTCTGCAAATATGATTTTGTATAGCTCGTAGGGGATCCCGTCCTTTCCAGGAGCTGTACCAGATTTTGTTTGTAGGAATGTTGTAATGGCCTCAAGTGGTGTAATGTGAGAACTCAGCATATCTTTATGAACCTGTGAGACTTGTGGCAAATCATTATTTTACAACCAATCCTTATGTGTTCCCGTGGAGGAGTCTGGCAGACAAAAGAACGTGTGTACATGCCCATCTATTGCCTGCATGATATCCGACTTAGATGTAACCATCTTCCCCTGTTGGTCCCTTAAATGCATAATGTGTTTCTGGTGTCTTTGTTGGGCACAAAACTGGTACGGGTTGCTACCTTGTGTCCCAAACCTCCGCTCTTTATTTAGGGATTTCATTCTGTTGTACTGGGCATCATTCAGGAGGTTTTTTCACCTTTTCTAACTCTGGGAGGACTGTCCTATCACCCTGGGCCGCTTGGGAAAGTAAATCTTGAAAACTCTCCCTATACTCTTGGAACATGTCAGTTTTGTGTTTGCCATTCATTTTCCCTATTATTTGAAAATATTTTTTGATATCTTTTTTTGTATCCTCTCACTACTCTCGAAATGAATCATAAAGGCATGTGACTGATTTCCGAACCCTAAGCAGAGATACAAAACCTTCTTCCACCATTGGGAGAGATAATAATTCTAAATTAATCTCCAATACCCTGGGCCCTGGTGCATTGTCTCATGACTAGATACAGAAACGTCTATTATTGCATGATCAGATGCTGCTACTGGCTGTTTTTGGGTATGTGAAAAAAACAGAAATCTATTCTGGCAGCCTGAGTGCCACGAAAGGTGGTTTTCTTAGGTGTGCCTGATAAGGCTATCACACCTATTAAACCTGTTTGAGTAAGGAGGTCATTCACACAGTTTGCATCACAGTATATCTTTCTTGTCTTTAGACCCCTATCAGTTCAGTACCTGTTATAATTAAAATCCCCCTTCCCGAAGACATATTTAGATGTGAATAAACATGGCTGCAGAGCTCTAACACTTCAGTCCTTGTGGTTTTGATTTGAGGAGCATACATGTTAATAAATCTGCATTGAAGACCACAGAGCGCCATATCCAACAACAACACATAGCCTGATAGTATATTCAGAATCTGTACCAAGTGAGCTGATGGATGGTTCACACAAATTTCCACCTCACTACACAAATCCTCCCCTATCAACCAGTGAGGGACTCCCCATCTCCACCTCACTGAGGCCTGCTCCATCTCTTTCTTATTGTGCAAGCGAGTGTCCTAAAGAAATACCACATTTTGTCTACCATTTTCAGATAGAGAGTAAATCAGGAGCCTCTTTTTCTCCAACTGGATGCTATTTACATTCAAGGATGCTACAGTTATATTATAAATACCAGTCATCACCATAATGAAATGTAACAGGCTACCTCTCTTTATAATTCTGCTTTTATCCTAAACTGGCATAAAACAATGCTATTTTTTCTTCACCCATTTCCTCTAACCCCAGTCGGGATTTTTTCTTTTTAACCAAATCAGAGTCCTCCAAAGATTGTTCCATATTGGAGGCTGCCTCTGACTGAAAGGATTGAACCAATGTAGAGTCGTATTCCGTTCCCGCATCTGGTGCCTCTTCTTGTAACACCGTGTATGAGTTTTGTAACGGGAGTGGGGATGATTCTGAGACTGATTTTATTGTATTTCTGTTCCTCAGACTTCTATATCTTTTGGAAACCATTGTGTATGCTTCTTCTGTTGGTAGAGGTGGGGGCATTGAAGTAGAAATTGTGGCCGTGGCTGCCACTGGGGGGCTAGTTCCTACCAAGTCCGGGTCCTCAGTGGGTTTCCTGATGGATTGGTTATCCTGTGATGGCCCCTTAGCAGGTAGTTTTGCTTGCTCCGTCGGAATAACAGTTGGGTTCCAGCCCAAGGCGGAGGGGGGATCTCTGTCATTGGGCCGCTTTGACCACTGTATTGATGTAGAAATCTGGAATACAAAAATCTCCATTTGTATTATTTTGGGCTGCCCAGGGGCACTCTGGAAAAGAGTAATTTTCCTCACACAGTGAACATTTAGGGAGGTGATGACAATCAGACATTAAATGCCCCAATGCGCCACATTGGGCACATTTCAGTGTTGCATGTTCTGCTAAGGTGTCTTCCTGAAACTCATTTGTAGCAGTGGTGAGGTTGTCCCAGATAGAAAATGAAGCCTCTGTCTCTGCCTAGATAAAAACAATTGGGAAGATGTTGTAACCCCTCATCCAATTGTGTCAAGTTTACTTTATATCACCATCCCCATTCCAAAATCGCTCTGAATCAAGGATGGGCTCAGCATTACCTTGAATCTTGCATTTTTTTCTCAAGCTAATATGAAATATCCACCACATTCACCCCATCGTTCCTAAACAGGACTGTAATTACCTTGAAGAATTGTTTTGTGAGAGGTATGCCCTGAAAATGAGACCATGCAGAGTTTGTTTTTAACAGAGCATATTTCATCCAAAATTTGTTGAGGGGATCCAGGGTTCTGATGCTTATATCATATGTATTATTCCCAGGTGAGTGTATTAAGGCATACACCTCGCTCGAGAAAAACCCCAAAATCTGTTTAACTAAAACTTTACCTACATAAAATCGGTCAGGCATATTGTCATTAGACCACATATATCTCAGCCTTACAGCATCCCTGCACTTTGCCAGGGATATCGGTTTATGGAATAAACATGCGAATGTGGGTGCTGGTTCTGATAAGATAGGCTGTTCTCCCTCCATCCTTGAGACAGAGATGTGGAGAGTTTCAGCCTGTAGGGGTTTGTGGTCTTCCCCTACCATGGGGGCATCAAAAAATTTCTCCTGGGATAAAACTTCAAGTGGCGAGTATGAGACAGGGCTTTCCATGACTGGGTCTGTCTGTTCTCCCTGCTGCTCTTTATGATCTCCTGTAAAGTTATTTGGAGAAGTTACAGTAACCGGAGGCTTTTCCAGGTTCTGGGGATTTAATCCCCTCTGGGGTGCCAGATTGGGTTGCCCATGTACAACATTCTTTTCTTCCGCCACCCCAGATACCCCTGGAATTGTATTCAAAGAGTCAGCTACCCAATGACCTGTCTCAGTTTGAATCCAGCCCGTTCCTTCCAGGGCTATTTTGGTGAACCACTGTGACTGAACATTGCCTGCCTGTGGATTTGGGGTCTGGGGTGAGAAGCCCTCTTCTTCATTCCCACATGGGGCCAAACATAAAAATATTTTAGATCCAGTACCTGGAGTTGCTGAGGGAGTATCAAACTCAGGCCTTTTCCTTTTCTTCAGCTCTTCCTCAGCTTGTACCCGGGCCAATATGAACTCTTTGGCCGCTTTTTCCATAATCCTTCTTTTTTCTTTCAAACAGAGCCTTGTATCACTACTCTTACCCATAGATACATCCATAGAAGCATTTGTGCTTCCTCTCAACATACTCTCTGGTTGGCTTTCCAAATTCATTAGGCCCTCTGACGTAGTTTGTCTACCTGTGCAAACTACACCGTCAGATGTCAATCTAGGCTGCAGGGAACTAGGTACGCTTTGCTGGCCACCTCCCGGGTACATCCCAGCCGTACCATTTTCCCCGCTGCAAGTCTGCTGTGGGCGTGCAATCACCTGACATTCTCTACTGTCTTCCTCCATCTGAGGCCAACACTCTCTTGACTCCACAGCACCACCTGCTGACAGAGTAGGGGAATTTTTTATTCATAACTGAAAATAACATATAAACAAACCAGTATTGACATTATACAAAATCATAAGAAAAAAAATTATGAATAAGGTGAAATCATAAAGCAGTATTACATCATACATGCAATCCTATACATAAAGAAAATTATATTAAACAACCCCCCTCCCCACACCCTACTAAAAGAGTAGGGGCATTCTTATTTATGTCATCAAAAGAACAGAAAAACAAATTAATATTTCATTATACAGTCAAGAAAAAGAAAACACACACAAAAAACCTTAAACATAACGGAAGATTGAAGTCATATTTTAACCAAATACACTATTAAATGTATACCCCCTTCCCTTTCCTGCCAAAAAAATAGAAGAATGTAAATAACATCTTCAACAACAAACAAAAAATGAACCGTGTTAAATTCACACGAAATAAGCTGAAAAGCAAAAAAGGAAAAAAATTGAAATAAATATTATAATCTTACTATGTCTAGGTGTCTGATGTCTAGTGCGTGAAATTCCAAAAAATAAAATTGTAAACTGAAACACCCTCTTCTCCAGCCTCAACTAAAAGAGTAGTTTTTTTAATAAAACCTATGAAATAATATTCAAAAAACAGTAGTACATCAGACAAGTACATAGTAAAGAGAACAATAAAGGAAATAAATATTCCATCACACAAAAAAAAAAACCTTAAGCAAAATCAAAATCCCCACCACCAAAGGAGTGGGGAAATTTCCATTTGACTCCAAAACCAAAATAAATATACTACAAATTTTTATTATACACTTATTATGTACAAACCTGACTTCAGTGTAACCCCCAAATTAAACAGAAATCATAAATAAAATAAAGATATCCCTTCCTACCAAAGTAGTAGAGGAATGCAAAGTTAATTAACAATTCCTGATAAATAGATAGAACTCAAATACTCATAAACTGAAACCTTCCTCCCACCATACAAAAGGGGTAGAGAAATGTTGGAAATACAAAACCCAGATGCAATTAGAAATAACAATACTAACAGTGGTATGTATACAATGATCCAAGTCGACAACATCAGCTAGAACTAGTCAATACTTTGCCACCACGACTGAAATACTTCGGGTGGCACTGACTTACTCTCTAAAAGTCTGTGATTCTGAACTGCAGTAGTTATCATGTGAAAAAGCTGTTCTTCAGTATACCATATTTGTTGAAGTATAAGCCTGCATCTCATATGCCATATATAGAATTTAAAACAAATCAAAAAAAGCCAGAGTGTAACCCTATCATGTTTAGTCCACACAAAAGGAAGGATTCCTAAACTTAAAATCTCTAGAGTTAAATCATAAAAGGACGATGTAGGCCATTTGTTTTGTAAAAGATTCCAGAAGTTTTGAACAAAGGGACAAAATAAAAATAAATGCTACATTGTTTCTTCAGTATCCAAACAAGTATCTCTAGGACAATAACGATGTTCCACACTTTTATGTTTTAAGTGTTTTAAGTTACCTTTAGCATTGAGTTTCACATGTAAGAAAAGACACATAACATCCCACATATAGATAGGAATGCGGGGGGGGGGGAATGTGAACATTTTTCCAATTAGCAATTTGCCTGAAGTTGGTTTGGAATCAAAAGAAGCTGTATCTTGGAAAAAAAGTCATTATAAGGTGAGCATATAATGCTTTCCGATCATGTTGAAACAAATGTTCTGGTACTAAACTCCAGAGTTTATTTTCCCAAAACACACCCGTGATGTCTCAGGGATACTGTGCAGAGATCGTTGTTTATGAATGCAAGAGTGTGGGAACCAAAAAGGAAGAATTCCAGCAGGAGAGTCCCTTACCCATGGAATCCAAATCTTCCCTGAGTCTAACAACAGTGGTCTTAGATTAGTACTAGCAAATATTGTAAACAAAAATACAATGGGGCTAATCATGTTAAGCCCCCCTGATCTTTTATCCCGAAACAATAAGCACCTCTTAATAGGATTCAGTCTGCTACCCCAAATACAAGAAAAAAAACAAACCATATAATTTAGTTTCCAGCTGTGGGGGCAGACTAAAAATTGCAGCAAGGTACAAAAACATGGAGAGTAAAAAGGTCTTAACCATATACACATGTTTTAATTTAGACAATCTCCACTTTTTCCAATGTAAAACCTTCTCTTGTGCTGTGTCCAATTTGGAAGTCCAATTTAAGAGAGCCAGATCCCCTGAACCGAAAGTGAGTCCTAAAATTGTACAGGTCTCTGTTACTATAGAGATCCCAATTAAGGTGGATTCGAAAAAACGTACCGTGCCAAAGGGAAGACATTTGCTTTTCACGTAATTCACTTGGGCCCCCATGGAGCTTGTGAATTTCAAGAGTGTATGCCCCACTAAGACTGCTGATGGCAAATCTCCCACAATAAGACAAATATTGTCCGCATATGCAATACTTTTTACTTCCTCTGTGGTGTTAGAAAAAGAAACCCCCTGGATAGCAATATTGTTATTAATACGACGAAGTAAAGGATCCAATGTAAAAAGATACAAAAGGGGACTAAGAGGGCATCCCTGTCTCCTTAAGTGACCTCAAATTCTTCCTGATCCACCCATTACAATAAGCTTGAGCCTTAGAATTAGTGTAACAAGATTGTATCCAGGATATAAAAATAGCTGGAATCCCATACCTGGCCATGCAGTCCCAAAGATAATCATGATCTACCCTATCAAAGGCTTTGGCCTAGTCTTATCTAAGGCTAAACCCAGTTAATTCCCCTGACTCCCCTCGAGACAGAATTTCCCTCAGTAAAATTAAACTATTCATAATACTCCATTCAGGAAGAGTGCAAGTCTGAGAGGGATGTATAAGTGAAGATGCACAAAGCAAAAGCCTGTTATTTAACAACTTAGTAAATAATTTAAAGTCAGCATTAAGTAATGCAATGGGGCGCCAGTTTGAAAGATCTGTCCTGTCACCAGATTTATACGTAAAGGTCACTAACCCGTCTCCCATGGAGTCAGGCAAGTTTCCAGAAGAAATCATATCCTGAAATAATTCTAAAAATTCAGGAAGCAAATATTGCAAGATTACATTATAAAGTTCATAAGGAATCCTAGCTGTCCCGGGGGTTGGGACCATCCTTAACCTGTGCCAAAGTGGCCATTATTTCAGATTGTATAAGTGGTGACACAAGGACCTGTTGATCTGATTATAAAACTTGTGGTAGAGAACAACCATCTAACCATGCCTTGTGAGCATCAGGAGAGGACTCCTGAGTGTTAAAAAGAGAATGCAGATGATCCTCCACAGATGTTAGAATATCAAGTTTTGCAGTACAAAGAAGTCCCTTAGCATCTCGAACTAAAGACATCCATTTCCAATATTGTTGTTGAGCACAAAATTGACATGGAATCATAAAATCCTGTGAACCTTGAGTTCTGAACTTGCATTCCTGTTCCAAGGATCCAAGTTTGCTGTACTGTAGGTCATTCATTTTTTGTTTAGTCTCCACCAGACCTGCAAGAAGCTGCACATCACCCTGGGAAGCTTGAAACACCAACTTCTGGAAATGTGTCTTATAAATCTGATATTGGTCCCTCTTGAATTTCCCATTCAATCTACCAATATGCTGGAAATACCATTTGATATCAAGCTTTGTCTCCTCCCACCACTCCTGTGAAGTGTCATATAACATTTTTACTGATTTGCGTGCTTCAAGTAAAGAAATCAGACCTTCTTTAACTGTCAGAAAGGTCAAAAGTTCCATATTCAACCTCC
Source organism: Neoceratodus forsteri (assembly GCA_016271365.2). Classification (NCBI taxonomy): domain Eukaryota; kingdom Metazoa; phylum Chordata; order Ceratodontiformes; family Ceratodontidae; genus Neoceratodus; species Neoceratodus forsteri. Next base: position 131,993,200 of record CM028130.1, on the reverse strand, counting down.
AATATCCAGGACCCTGCTGCATTCCATCATAATTAGAGACTGAAATCTCTATTATAGCATGATCAGATGGAGCAACAGGGAAGGTCTTGGCATGTTTAATCTCTAAAGAAGGAGATATAAACCAAAAATCAATTCTAGTAGCAAGACTGCCCTGAAAATAGGTCTTATCCAGCATTCCAAATTGGCCACAAGCATTTATCAACCCGGTTTGAGATACCAAAGCAGTCAAACAATTCGTGTTGCAATAAAGTTTTTGGGTCCGGGGGTCCCTGTCTTTTAAATATAACCCCCAGTTAAAATCACCCCCTTAAAAAACATATCAAGCGGTAAATAGGTATGGTTGTGTGAGGTGAAAAAGCTCCATTCTGGCTGTTTTTGTTTGTGGTGCATACACATTGATAAACCGATAGGGTAAATCATACAGAGTAACATCCCATGGCAAGGCACATCCCGGAAAGGATATCTACAGAGTGTATAGATTTCGCAGAGGGAGAATTTATACAAATGTCAACCGCACTACAAAGGTTATCTCTGATGAACCACTGGGCCACTCCCCATTTCCACCCCAAAGAGGCTCTATCCATCTCTTGCCTGGTATGCAACCTGGTGTCCTGAAGAAAGACCACATCATAATAGGCAGAGTCGAACAAAGTATAAATCAATAGCTGTTTCCTCGCAGACTGAATGCTATTAGTATACAAGGAGGCTGCTTTAATTTCAAACAGCTCATTCCTAGCAATAGAGACAGATAGGGCCTTAAAAACTAAACTCAGGGAATTAATCTATCCAAGGGGAACCGAAAAGTATTAGGGTTTATTTTGAACCCATTTACGGGAACCCATTCTGGATTTATTTTTTGGAAGGGCTGTTAAGTCCTCCTTGGAATGTTCTGTATCAGAGCTCCATCAGCTTGGGAGGAGTGAACCGAGACTGAATCTGATTCAGGTCCTACTTCAGGATCTTCGCCCTGTAAGGTGGAAAAAGTATTACGCAGGGGAAGCTGGAAGACATCTGAAGTGGAGGCTACAGATTTATTCCATAAACTCCTTCTCCGATTAGAAACATAGAAACATAGAATTTGACGGCAGATGAGGACCGCTTGGCCCACCCAGTCTGTCCATTTCCCTACCTACTGGATAAGCTGCAGATCCTAGTTAACCAGCAGCCTACTTCTTCCTACCCCCACCCCCCAGAATTGCCTTATGACTATCCCATGCATGCTTGAATTCCACCACTGATTTTGACTCCACAACCTTCCTCCGGAAGGCCGCTCCATGCATCCACAACCTCTCTGTGAAAAAATACTTCCTAAATTACCTCTGAGCCGCCCCCATCTACAAATTGTGCCTCTTGTTCTTACACACCTCTTTTTGAAAGATGCTACCCTCTTGGACTTTGTTGATTCCTTGAGGTACTTGGAAAGTTTCTATCATGTCCCCTATCCCTCCTTTCCTCGAGGCTATACATATTAAGCTCCTTAAGTCTCTCTTCATATGTCTTCTGGTGCAGACCCTGCACCATTTTAGTTTCTCCTCTGGACAGCTTCCATCCTGTCTATGTCTTTGGAGATTGGGTCCCAGAACTGACACAGTACTCAGATGGGGTCTCACCAGCTGTCTGTACAGAGGATAATAACTTCTGTTTTCTACTGGTGAAGCCTCTCTCTATGCATCCCAGTATCCCCCCAGCCCTCCTTGCTGCCCTCTCACATTGCTTGCCCACCTTTAGGTCATCTGATATGACTATCCCCAGGTCCCTTTCCATTTTTGTTGTTGTTAGTATCTCACCCACCATTGTGTACTCTTCCCCTGGGTTTTTGTTTCCCAGGTGCATTACCTTGCACTTCTTAGCATTGAATCTAAGCTGCCATACATTTGACCATTCCTCTAACCTTGCCAAGTCCCTTCTCATCCTTTCCATCCCACCTCTGTGCATCAACTCTGTTGCAGATCTTAGTGTCATCTGCAAAGAGACATACTTTTCCTTCCAGTCCTTCTGCAATGTCACTTATAAAGACATTGAAGAGGACCAGTCCTAATATGAACCCTCAGTACCCCACTAGTAACCCTCCTTTCTTCTGAGTGGACTCCATTTACTATTACTCTGTGTCCTATTCTCCAGCCAATTCTTTACCCAGACTGTCATCTTGGGACCCACTCCCAGGCTGGCTAACTTGTATATTAATCTTTTGTGTGGACTGTGTCAAAATGCCTTGCTAAAGTCTAGGTAGGCCATGTCCACAGCCCCTCCTGATCTACTACTTTGTCACCCAGTCAAAGAAATCTATCAGATTTGTCTGGCATGACCTTCCTGCTGTGAATCCTGCTGCCTAGTGTCCTGTGCCCTCTGGCCTCTAGATACTCTACAATTCTTTCCTTTAGAAGTGATTCCATCATTTTCCTATCACTGAGGTTAAACTAACAGGTCTATAGTTTCTGCTTCTGCCTTGCTCCCACTTTTGTGAGAGGGAATCACATCTGCCCTCCTCCAGTCCTCGGGTACCACCCCATCCTCCCATGATTTGTTAAAAGGGTAGTCAGTGGTGTCACTAGTTCTACCCTTAGTTCTTTTAGAATTCTGGGATGAATCCCATCAGGCCCCATTGCTTTGTCCATCTTCAGTTTTAAGAGTTCTTTCAGAACCCTTTCTTCTGTAAATGGGCTGTATCAACTTCTGTATCCAGAGTGTTACTACTGTTTGTTTTATGTACCTTCCCTTCCTTTGTAAATACTGAGCAAAATATTTGTTTAGTATCTCTGCCTTTTCACAGTTTCCCTCTGCCCACCCTCCCTCCCTTTATTAAGCCTCACTATCCTCCTTGGTCTTCCTTCGCTCCTGATGTACCTATAAAGGTTTTATCCCCTTCTTAACTGAGTTGGCTATCTTTCCTCAGTTTGGGCCTTTGCTGTTCTGACTGCCTTCCAGCCTCCTTTTGCTTTAACTGATAAAATTCTCTGTCCTGCTCCTTCTAGATTCCTTGTACTTCCTGAATGCTTTCTTTTTCTTGAACCTTCACTGCCACTTCCTTTGAGAACCATAGTGGTTTTTACATCGTCTTGTTTTGTTTATTTGCTTCACACAAAGGCTTGTTACCTCTGTGATGGCAGTTTTATTATTCCCCATTGTTCTTCCACCCTCCTTCCTGCCCATTTGCTATGCATCTCTTAGGCACTCACCCATTTTGGCAAAGTCAGCCCTCCTAAAGTCCAGTACTTTTGTCTTTGTATGGCTTGACTCTATTGCTGTGTTTATTGTGAACCATACTGTTCGATGGTTGCTAGTTCCCAGATGGCTACCCACTTCTACATCTGTGATCCTCTCTCCATCTCCATTTGAGAGTATCAAGTCTAATATTGCTCCCTCTCGAGTGGGCTCCAGTACTAGTTGTCTAAGGCATGCCCCCTGTAGGGCATCTAGAATAACTGCACTTCGAGTGGCAGCTGCAACTGCACTCCAGTTAACATCTGGCATGTTCAGATCACCCATCAGCAATTTCTCCCTTTTCTGCCATTCTAAGTATACTTTCATTACTCTTGTCCATTTCCTCCCCTGAGAAGGGGTTCTGATACAACCCTGTGCAGATTGTGGTGCCATTGCCTGTCTCCAAATTTACCCACAGTGCTTCTTCTCCTCCCTGTTTACACTTTTGATCTGTTGCTTTTATTCCTTCCCTTATGTAAAGAACTACTCCTCCTCCTCTTTTACCCTCCCTGTCCCTCCTGTAGATAGAGTATCCTGGTATGTTTACGTCCCAGTCATGGTTTTTGTGTACCATGTTTCTGTGACTGTCATGATATCCAGATGTTCCTCCTCCATCAAGGCCACTAATTCAGGAAGCTTGTTACCTAGACTACGGGCATTGGTACTCATTGCTCTCCATTTTTGATGGCTTTACCTTCTGTTGCAGCATCCCCCACTGACCGTTCTACCTTGGTCTTTTTCTCATTTAGTACCTTGTTTTGTAAGGAGGCTGGGATTTTTCTGCTGCTTGTCAGTGCCTCCCCTGACTAGTTTAAAAAGCTTGCCAATGAAGCATTTAAACTGATTGCTCAAAGACTTGTTCCTTCCTGGACAGATGCAGACCATCCTGCCAGTATAGGCTGGTGTCCTCCAGGTGGAACCCCAGTCCCCATGAAGCTAAACCCTGTGCTCTGCACCATTTTTTCAACCATTCATTAAACTGCATGGTGCCAATTACCCTTGCCTCACCCATGCCTTTGACAGGCAGCACCTCTGAGAAGGATACTGTGTGTGCTGCTTGTCTTAGGCCCCTCCCCAACTCTGCAATGTCCTCCTGCACTGCTCTAACCTCATGATGAGCCAAGTCATTTGTCCCTAGGTGGACATTACATCCAGCTCAGAATCCCTTGCAGCTGTTGTCATGATCCTGAGGATGCGCTCCTGTCCCTCCATGCCATGGCACCAGGCTGGCCCTTACTTCAGTTTTCCCAGCTCCTCCCAGTTCTATCCCCTACATTGAGTCCCCACCAGGAGCTGCTTCCTTTCCTTGTGGTGTCCTCTCCTCCTTCCTGTGGGCCTCCCTTGGACAGCTGGCCTCAGCCTCCTAGTCTCCTCTGTGGTGCATCCATAGGGGAGCTATGCTCCCCAGAATGGTGTATGGATTGTGAGTAGAACAACTGACTGGGTGTGCCCATTCCACCATCCTCACCCTCCTGAGCCCACTGTGGTCCAACTGCTATGTTTTCTTTGCAACCTCTGAGGTAGTGGTGGTGGCTGTGGTGCTCCCTGGATGGGGGAGGTTCCCTTCCTACTGTCCAGTGTGGCCTGGGGGAAGGTCCCCGTACTACTGTCCAGTGTGGCCTGAAGATGGGCAACTTCCTCCCTCAGGGCAGAGAGTTGTCTGCAAATAGGGCAGCATCTCAGCCTCCAGAAAGACTCCGAAGACTGCTGCCCACAGCCATTACATTGCACTACTCCCACATTTGTTTTGTTTTTGTGTGTGATTGGTTTGTAATATAGAAATATATTTATAATATACAATGTGTATGCTTATATTGTCAGTACAGTGTGCTAGAGAGGATATGACAGTGACATGCACCTTGCTCTCTTGAGGAAATGATGTCAGAACCCCAGATATAAAGGAACTATTTCCAGAGGTGGGTGGGGTAAGGGGTGGGAAGGGGTTGGGCCTAAACTGTGCCCTAGCAAAACAATCAGCTAAAAGCTCTGACCCACTGCTGCAATGAGTGCCTTCCTGTCAGCAAGATGCCCTACACAATAATTTGATAGAGAAATACCCTGCTAATCAAACAGAGAAAAATCCACACATCCAATTCAGACACAGGTAAACCTTCCCAGCCCCAAAACAGGCCTGGTGGTTTGTGCTCCGAGAGCTGTCAGCCCCAAAATAAGTCAGCTGTGCTTTAAACTCTTTCTGCACTGAAAATCTTAAGAATTGTAACAAACAAACGTAAACCTAGATCCACCACCCTCTGTTGCTTGAAAGACTGTCTTTTTTGCTGTTACACACTGCAGGTTTTTCTGTGACCACTCCTTAACCCCAGTAACTCTGTTAAAAAGAGTTTAACTATCACAAACTCCTACGCACCAGTAAATTATTTATAAATAGTTTCTGTCCCAAAATCCTAGTAGTCAATCCAGCTACCCCAAGGGACAACCAGAATGCAGTATTCAAACACTTATGAGGTTACTTCCAAGATAAGCAGAGTTTGCAAGTTTCTTTTCAACTCCTCAGCCAACTGTAATTCATTTAAAAATAGTTTAACTGTCAGCAAATCCTAGTAGACAATCTAGCTACCTCAAGGACCTACCCAAATGCAGTATTTAAATCCTTCTGAAGTTACTAACAAGATAAACAGAGTTTACAAGCCCCTTCTTGGTTAAACACTAAATAAATGTGAATAAAAAGCAATTACCAAGGGTGGTTAGTTTCACCTCCCACAGAATTAAGCAAAAGTGCACATTTGTTGCAGATATCCAGTGCAACATAGAATTTCTCACATAGCTCGCAGTTGAAGAAAGTAGTGTCCTTCCAGCTCCAGAAATGTGCTTTGTTGACTATGGTAAAGGCTCCTTCCAGTGGGAGAGGGGGAGGCATAGTGCCTGTGTCCTTGGGTATCTCAGAAACAACTGGTTCATTCCCAGTAGGAGGCAAGCCGGGAAGTAGATCCTCCTGAGGTTCAGAAGATGGAAGTGTAGCAGGTGAAACCTCAGTAAGAGGAACAATGGGCCTATCAGATGGTATCCTGCCAAAGGGGGGGGCCCACGCTGGTTCAAAACTGTTTTCAAAGCCACATTCAAATAATCCTGAATAGTAAAATCTCAATCAGTAGTATTGTGAGCTGCTTAAGGGCAGTCCATGAAGGAATGATTCTCTTCACAGAGGCTACATTTTGGAGGGTGATGGCAAACAGACATGACATGCCCCAGTTCCCCACATTGTGCACACATCAGTGTGTCACAAGTCCTGCTCAAATGTCTACTGGAACCACATTTTTAGCAATGGCGTGGTTGTCCGGGATAAAAGATAAAGCCTTTATCCCGACCCATATAAAAACAGCTAGGAAGATGTTGAAGCCCTTCAGGATTCTGTGATAAAGTTACTTTGCACCTCCATTCCAAAATCCTTCTGAATCAAAAATCGGTTCTGGGTTCCCCTGAATTTGACAACATTTCTCTAGCCAGTAAGTAATATCCACAATATTCACTCCCTAATTTCTAAAAAGGACTGTAATCACTTTAAAGGTTTGTTTCGTGAGGGGTATGGTCTGGAAATGGGCCCAGGCAGGGTTCGTTTTAAAGAGAGCATACTTCATCCAAAAACGTTTGAGGATGTCAGGAGAACAAAAACTAATGTCATAGGTAAACTCCCCTGAGGTATGAATCAAGGCATACACCTCAGAGGGAGAAAAAACAAGCATCTGTTTCAATAAAACTTTCCCCACTTAGAAACGATCAGGCATATTGTCAACAGACCCAAAAAACTGCAGCCTAACAGCATTGCGGCATTTAGCTAAGGAGACAGGCTTTTGAAAAAGACTGGCATATGTAGGAGCAGTTAAAGTTGGGGTACTGGATCAATATCAGGAGGAACATCAGGAACAGTAATTGACTCCCCTCTTGTCTGAGGTAAACCATCATCCAAATGTGGAGCTTCAGGGAGCCCCAGCTGTGAGGAAGTCAGTGCAGTGGAAAAAGAAATAGAGTCAGTAATAGAGTCAGAAATATTGGAAACAACTGGCACTGCATCTGCTGTAGGAATTAATGGTGGAATGGGACCCACAGCAGGGCTTGAAGCCAGTCCATGTTGTGGAGCACTAGGCAAGGAATCATCTTGACCTCCCTTGACGTGGAGGAGGCTATCCTCAGCTCCCCCCAGTAACCCTGTAGAAACACTTGAACCTGGAAGTGGAATTCTGGGCTCCGCAACCCACTGACCTGTCTATGTCTGAAGCCTGTTCCAAATCTCGCTCAGGGGACCATGGAAGATCCTGCTGTAAGTGAGTATCAGTCTCCGTCTCCATCTGTGGTAAATCCGGGGCTATGTCTCCTTGTGTCTTGGGGGCCGCAATGAATACTTTCGCTGAAAAATCCGAGGTAGGTGACAGTGAACCATATACTGAACATTTCCTTTTCTTTTCTTCTGCTGCGTATAACTTAGGAGCCTTGTAATCCACTTTAGCCTTTAGTAAGAGATCCTGTTTCAAACGGATCATGTCATCGAAATCCTTGTCCTCCGCTATAGGCATGGTACCAGCAACAGGATGCCTTGAAGATTCAGGTAAGAGAGCGGTGGGGGAAATCAGAAAATCCCCTATTTTCATCGACTCCTCTGCCCGTATCCACCGCAGCTAGAAGCGGTGGGTGAGGTACGAAAAGCTGGCCACCAGAGGGTGCCTCCCAGCCGCACCATTCTCCCCGCTCAGGCTTGCAGGCTCGCTATCCGTAGCACGTCCGCCTCCACTGTCCTCCTCCATCTGACTGAGGAATTTCCCCATAGATACAGCATCACCTGTCTACAGAGTAGGGGAATTTCCCAGGTGTCCTGGCCAGATTTCCCCCATTCACTAAAAATACTACCAACAGGTTAATTTGGTTCAATTTCAGTTGGGTACCATCTGTATTCCCCCTCCCCCCCCCGGTCGCCCCTGAAAAAGGGACTTCTAGTCTCAGTGGGCCTTCTGGGTCAACAAAATTCAATAATAACAATAATAATAATAGTTGAAATGACACAATGTGCCTTTGTAACATAAAAGCTACAAACCACTTAAAATACACAAACATCAACAGCTGAAGATGAACATTTTTGTTTTAGTTAACAAATAGGTTTTGAGTCTTTTATTTTCCAAATAATTAAAGCCTGTGGAAAACTTGCAGTTATCTGGACTTTGTGCTACTGAAGGGACAACCCCAGAAGAAATATATAGTTTTAATTACATGAGTTTAAACACTGACAATGTTTACTTTTATAAAACCCATACATAAACCACTTTTATAGTGCATGCAAAGACACTTGTGTAACATTTATTTATTTTATGCCATTTTTACTACATACTTAAGTATTTATTTAGGTACAAAAACCCTTTTTCCATGTATTTAGATATATGGGGATTGTTCCTCATGTGTGTGTATATATATATATATATCTTTATTTATATCTTTGCGACTGGTCCAGAGGACTATTTTCAGTCACGACCTGGGACACAAGGTATATATATATATATATATATATATATATATATATATTATATATATAAATATATATATATATATATATATATATATTATAGTGCATGTAGTGCCACTATAGTTAGGGTTGAGAGCCCTTTCATGTTAAACCCCAAAATTTTCACCTTAATAACTTTGCAACCGTTTGACGGATTTGCCTGAAATTTGGAATACATGATCAAGCACCATAGGCCTTGGGACCTGCCAAGTTTTGTACTGGTCGGATATACGGCTGTGGAGTTATTAAGCGTGATCTGTGCGCGCGATTACGCTTTTTCTGGAATTCTACGGTCGCTCCTACAGGTCGTACGGTTTGCGCGACTGGCCCAAAATCTTCAGGAAACATGCGACCAGGGTCCCCAATGTGCCTTTTGAAGATTTCATGAAAAAATATTAAACGGTTCAAAAGTTATTCAAAAAACAATTTCCCATTATAAGTCAATGGGAAAAGTTAACAAAAAGTTCGACAGTGTCGCAAATGCACTTTTTAGTGTCGCAAATGGCCCTGTTACTGTCAGAAATCCACCATCTTGTTTTCAGTTAGTGATCAGAAAAATGCTTGGCATTTAAAATTGAGACCCTCTAGCAACCTAATTATTTTTGTATTCACCTAGTCGGGCCCTGAGGATGCTAGCCATGTCTTTATTTTGGGGTGAAACACCCCAGAAATATGTTTTTCAAATTTCTGGAAAAAGTAGTGTCACAAAGTAGTGTCGCACTCATGAAAGTGTCGCAAATTTTTGTGAAAGCTTTCGCAAATTGCGACACTATTTTGTGACACTATGCCCAAAATAACAGTAATTCTTTGGCACTCCGCTGCAAAAGAACGGTTGGGAGTTTTGGGCTGAAATTTAGAGAGAACGCAGATGACATCCCACAAATGTGCCTTTCAGTGTTGTTTTGAAAAAATATTACACAGCAGCAAAGTTACGGCACTCCAAATTTGACAGGTTTTCCCATAGGATAACATTACGGCACCCGATGCATTACAGGAATCCTTTGGCACCCTGCTGCAAAATAACGGTTTGGTCTTTTGGACTGAAATTTGCAGGGAACACAGCCAACATTCCACAGATGTGCCTTTCAGTGGTTTGGTGAAAAAATATTACAGGGAGGCAAAGTTATGGCACTCCGAACTTCTCTTTTTTCCCCATAGGATAACATTACGGCGTTCGCTGAGCCTTTCAGGGCCCGTATCTCGGAAACGGTGCGAGATACGGACTTTTCATTGGAAAAATTCTAATGGGGGCTAAGTACAAAATTAGCCAGGACAGTTGTAAATCATACGACTTTTAATTTTTTTTTCTACGTCGCACAGTTCCTGAGAAATAATGTATTTCGTATTCCAAGTTCTCATTTTCTGCTCCGATACTCATTATTATGCATACATTATTTGTACTCACTGTCTTTCTCTATGCAGGTTTTGGGGAAAACCAGCCTGTGTGCTTACATTAATGTTACTGTTGCCCTTTCCGCTTGCGGTTCCATACCCGTTTCACTTACCGTTGACGTCTGCGCCACCATGTGCGTTATCCTTTGTGTTTTCATTTGTGCTTGCGTTTCTGTTATTTTTTGCCATTTGTGTCTACAGTAGTGTTTCTCTTTCTGTTTCACTTTGTGTCACCATGCCCATTGACATTTCTGTTTGCAGGCACCATGTTACTATGTGACAACACATCACGTGGCAGACCGTTCCCGTCTACACCACCATGTGCGTTACCCTTTCTGTTCTCATTCACGCTTGTTATTACCATGTGCACCACTGTTAGCATTTCTGTTTGTGTTGCTGTCCCTGTTAGTATGCCACAAGACATCATGTGGCGGGAGTGGGGGGGCCCGAGGGCCCCGCGCCCCGCTGCATTACATTCACTGTTTCTCGTTATCATTCTCAAAAAGAAGGGAAATTAGAGGCAAAAACTCTGTTTAATGCTTTAGTTAGGGTTGTTCCAAGTGACAAAAGTGAGGAAATTCGCTGTAGGCTGAAAACCCCTTGGACTCCCCACACCCCTAAGCCGGCATTGGGGTGTGCATTGGGATCGTGGGTCCTAACTCTCACCATTCTCCTATACTTCTGCTGCTTTACACATGTCATGGGTGAGTTGGGGCTGACGAGTCCCAATCTACCGCAATACCCGATAGTGAACAGAGGTCAAGAAGCCGACAATTTCCTGTGGGCACTGCCTCCTAATATCTATATATATATATACACATGGCTATATATATATATATCGATAGAGAGAAACTTAGGGCTCCTGGATTTACAGGGATTTCTGTATCTTACAGGGATAATGAGCCATCCACAGGACAATTGTTCCCACAGAGTTATAGTAGTTATACAGGAGAACTGAGTAACTTGCTGCCATAGGAAATGATGTGATTTGCAGAAAAATATAGGAAAATTGCACTGGAGCCACAGGGAAAATGCCAAATTAATCAGGGATCATTGGAAACTACATTTTTAAGCACATTTCACCTATGAGTCACTTTGCATTAACATCTATTTAATTTAGCTTTGAAGAGGTTGAACAGGTAAGTGCAACATTTGGAAAGAATCCCGTTTTGTTATGTAAGCAGCACAACAGTAACAAATGGCTATAAATTTTTTTTGTTTTTGCTGCTGTTTAGATAAGAAAATATGCAGGGCTTTTAACCTTGACTGTGTGAGCAGAAAAGTCAGATTTTAAACTTACAAAGCAGACAGCAGTTGTAAAATATTTAAAGCAGAATATGGCAATACTGTTTAAACCAAAATATTGAATAGCGCTATAAGCCACAAAACAAAGCATAGCCTGAGCTACAGAATGACCTAGCTGCTGTATTGTGCAGCAATCCAAGTAGAGAAAATATGTGTTAAAACAATGTATAACTTTTCTTTCCTATCAGAGAAGAAAACCTTTTAAAATGCATACCACAGACTTTACAGGGATTTCAAAGATAACGTAAGGAATTTGTAACACAGCATGCCACGTAGTTTAAAAGAAATAGCAGTTTAGTTTTTCACTTACACAGTCATTAATAAAATAACCACTTGTATAGCCTCGAACAATTAATTACAGAGGACTGCCTGTGTTTTCATTTAACAGCTGCTGCTACAGTATGTATGGCTTGTGTATAAAGAGAGAGAGAGAGAGAGAAAGAGAGCGAGAGAAAGAGAGAAAGTAGAGCAACTTCTACATGAGGCCGGCTGAGCCTTAACGAAGATGAAATATTAGCTACTGTAGAATGCTGTGCAGCAGTAATAGATTAAGAAAAAGGAAGGTATGTAGCATAAGTTTAAATATGAGCATGAAAGGTTGCACCTAACCTTAGTTAATTACATTTTGTATAAAACTTGTAAGGGCTGTGGTTTGCATGTGCAGCTTTCGTATCTGCCTACTGCCTTCAGAACAATTAATCTCTGAATCAGATGTTAGTTTATACACACAGGCACACATTCTTGGTGACAAATCTGCCTGATCACATATCAGTGTCTTATTTGCTTTAGACAATAAACCAGTCATACGTTTACATTTACTTTTAAAACAAGAGACTTGTTTTTGCAATGCCAAACTGTGTAATACAAATCCTGGACGATATTTACTTTCTGTTTATAACTTGTAACTTTTTTATTGTCAGCAGAATTTCTAACAGATTTAGGTGAACCTGTTATTTGTGAAGTTTTCATTTTTAGTCTACCGGAGTTGTCCAAAAGACAAATCCCCTTACAATTTTAGATTTTTTTAATAATAATTCCATAAGACTAAAATTAAGAATCAAAAGTACAATTTTATTTTGAGGGTTTAAAAGTTTAGGCAAACATACACAGATGTCAATATTATAATAATAATAATAACAACAATAATTTTATTTATATTGCGCAATTCAAATATCAAAGTGCTTTACATACAACATTTTAAAACAGTTCAATAAAATCACATAAAACATACACAACAGCATCAATTAAAAATTTCCAAATTCACAATATTTCACATGTTAAAAGTCTGTTTAAATAAATACGTCTTTAAACTGGTCTTGAAACTCTCCACGGTCTCGCACTCTCTGATCTGATGAGGTAAAGAGTTCCACAGGGATAGTGCCATGAGCATAAAAGCCCTTGCACCAGATGTTTTCAACCGTATCCTGGAACCTTAGCAACCCCTCATCAGTAGAGCAGAGAGGTCGGCCAGGGCTGTAAGGAATCAGGAGCTCTTGCAGATAACCTGGTCCCTGTCCATGTAGGGCTTTGTAGGTCATATGACTGACCTTAAAGGTGGTCTGCCAGTGTATAGGCAGCCAGCACAGATCGTGCAGCACAGGCGTAATATGACTTGTACAAGAAGCCCCAGTCAGTAGTCATGCCATCGCGTTCTGCACCAGCTGCAAGCGGCAGACATCAACCCCCGGAAGCCCTTGGTATAGGAAGTTGCAGTAGTCAAGGCATGAGGTCACAAAGGCGTGGATCAATGTGGGCAAATCATCAGACAGAACAAGGTGCTTAATTCTACAATGTTCCTAAGATGATAAAAGGAAGATTTGACAACTGCCAACACCTGTGCCCGTAGTGTCAGCCCATTGTCAAATACCACCCCCAGATTACATACCTGTTCAGAGGTAGGTAGCTGTGTACCATCAAGCCAAAGCCCAGACGGTAACCCCACCACTGACCTCTCTATCTGGTGCCACAGCTCCACCACCAGAAACTCAGTCTTCCTGGAGTTCAGTTCCAACCAATTAGACCTCATCCAGCCATGGATTTCTGCCAGACAGCTGTTAAACATTGGGATCGCACTATCCTGGTCAGGTACAAAAGACAGATAGAGCTGTGTATAATTTGCATAGCAGTGAAAACTCAACCCATATTGTCTTACAATGTCTCTGAGAGGCAGCAGATACACTGTAAACAACATGGGGGACAGCTCCGAGCCCTGAGGCACCCCGTATGGCAGGAAGAATGGCTCAGAGGACAAAATCCCTGATACCACCCTCGAAACCTGCCAGCTAGGAAGGAATGTAACCATCTAAGAACTGGACAAGCCAGTATGACAATATGACATTTTTATTTCTAGACCATTATTTGCAGCATATACAGACACAGAGCACATAATATATTTTTATATTTTGTACCTAAATTGCACTGCCATTTAGACTTAATTGATGTAATCCTGAATTAAATATTCACACTTACACCTGGGTCAAAATGGTGGAGACTTTGTGATATTTTCATAATGCTGGGCACCATGTGACAAGGGAGAGAGAAAACCTCTTGGCTTATATTTACTAAAGTTTGCCTACATGGCGCAGACAAGATGCTTTTTTATGAGAACCAAGCTTGATTAGCATTCTATGAGCTATTCATTTTTTCACCCAAAACATGTTTGGACTAGATTGTTATAATGTTACACTTAGCATAACATGCAGGACCTTGCTTCCAATCCCATTTTCAAGCTATATAGTTTTTCCTAAAGCTACACACCAGGGGCCGGATTTTCAAAGGCCTTAGATTGATGCAAGGTGCTTGCGTCGAACAGGTCTGATGCAAGGGCACGTTGCGCTAAGTGCGAATTTCCAAGGCAGCCTGCATCACCCAGCAGGCTGTCTGCAACAAAATGTGCTAGCGCCAGCATTGCACCACAACAGTGGCTGCGGCACGGTGCTGGTGGCTTGTGGAAGACCCAGACTGCCGCAGCCCTTGGATCTGGATTTTGAAAGACCCACCCCCAGGAACCAAGTGCCAAGTACCCTTAGACCAACGAGGGGCTGGTCTAAGGTACTTAGATGGCTCCTGTGGGGTCAGCCAGTATGTGCCACTGTGTGGCCTGCCCCGATCCATCCATGGTGGGTGATCTCTGGTGGTCCGGTGGTCCCCTCCTCACCCCTGTCATGATCCCCAACACCCACATCTGTGTATCTTGCCAACCCCCTCACAGGTAGTACCCAACAGCACTCCCCCCCTCCCATACCCGATCCGGCTGGCACAGCCCTCCACATGCCACCTCGGCCAGCTGCCGAATGAGCTGTCAGTGTGAGTACTGTATACAGTATACAGTACACACACTGACAGCTCATTCAGTGGCCAGCAAAGGTGGCATGTGCAGGGCTGTGTCAGTCACTGGATTGGGGTACAGGAAGGGGGTGGGAGTGATGAGTGGGGGAACTACCTGGAGGGGCACTAGACAACCAGGGTACCAATGTGTGTTGTGGCACTGGTGCCGGTGGTGCAGTGGTGTTGGGGGGCTGTGTCTGGTTGCCAGCCCCTGTCCATGGGTGCTGTGTATTCCCCGCTGCCATTGTGGCATTCCGGGTCTGCGCGCCATACATTTGGTGCAGCATCCCCTTTGCCGCAAGCCACCGGACTTTGGCACTGGGACCCTGTAGAATTGAAATTCGGGCACAAGGGTCCTGCGTGCATTGCACTCAGCGCAAGCTGCCATTGTCACAGCTTGCATCAGAGATTTGAAAATTTGGCCCTAGGTGGCTATGCTTAGACAAACAGTGAGCAGAATAACACATGAAAAGCAGGTAACATTAGTCTTAGGCCATGCCAGACATTGCATAAGCAGATAACACATTGTGAATCCTTGAAACTCTACAGTTTTAACCTGACAACTTAACAAGGATTTTATTTTATTTTGAACTTTATATCTAGATTAACCCCTTAGTGGTATAAAGTGCTTATAGTGTATGGAAGAGTATTGGTTTTTAAAGAGCCTCTGGCACTGTTAGAAAAACTTGGGAAAAATGTGAGATTTAGACAGTTCAGTTTACATTTTATGTATTTTCTATAATTATTTACTTTTTTTTTTTTTTATTACTGAAGACAGCTGTATGAAAGAGGCTTACCGTCCCTAAGACTTTATCTGCTGTTTCTACTATTCTACATATGACATCATAATCCGGGTTGCACCTGGAAATGAGCTTCTGTTCATGGTGCTTTTCCCAGTTACCAACTTTCAAATAAATAAATAAATAAAGTGATCCTCATTTTATGGCATCATAATTATCCCCACAGCAACAGATTGTGATGTCATAAATAGGACTGTGATCTCAGATGTAGGCAAGCAACCAGAACAGATAGGGCAGTGGTCCTGTTTACATGCAAATGTCCTTGTTAATAAAGAAGAATGAGAACTACAGAAACAATATTAAAATATAAGCTGACTACTGCTAAACATTGCATTTTCTCAAAGTGGTCACAATGCTGTCAGGGGCTCTACTAATGCAGTTTATTAATATAATGCCTTTATTGATATGTAGCTTTGCTGCTAACATGCTCATACTAATAATATGCTCAAGATAATAATAAGCTCATGATAAACATCCACACACTTAATGTTTAAATGTAAAGCCTAGGTACAGTGTTTATAAACACACTATGCTTATGAATCTAACTAATAATATGCTCACTGATAATATACGCATCAACAGGATCCACTATAACCTTGCAACTATAGCCCACTCCCTGTAGTGCAACCACACCCAACTAGTGTATTTTACCAGCTGTAATCTATACCCTGCCGCATATCTAATTTATGTTAATACCCTAAAGCCAACCATTTTGCTTAGTCTGATGTAAATGATATCCCTGTAACTCTTCTAAGACTTATACAACAATGCCACTGTAACAGGAAAATTTTGTAAACTGGGCTTCTAGCCCTAACAATTATATCCTGTATACAAGTTAATGTCTTTACTAGTACTACAATTAAAATACTACTATTACATTTCAAGATATGACCCCAAATTGCAGCACTGCTTCACTGCTAGAAAACGAGCATCACTAAACATTTTATAAGTGGAATAAGGCAAATCCCTGGGGGGGTGGGGTGGAGTTGTTATGTCATGTCAGTGTATTTTATGGTGGTTAAGTCCCTTGCCTGACTTCTTGGTACATTAACATAGCATAATCTCTTTTCTGCCATGCCTTATTCCTTACTGCATCCCCTGGAGTGTGTTACTGTGCATATGAAATGACTCACATAAATTGAGGTTTCTTAGCTATTTGAAAACTGCATTGTATAATAAGCTGTATTAACATACAGTTCTATTGTATGTGACAGGGCTCCTCTAACCAGTGCAGGATTGCTCTTACCTATTTTATAATTTGTTATTGTGCATGGTCCTTACCTGTGAGTGGCAAAAGCACTGAACTATTACAGAACTGTAAACATACCGGGCTTATGTTACATGTTATAATCGTTCAGTGCTGACGTAAGCACTGAAACTCTTTCAAGTCTGTAAATTTCTGTAGTGTATCTAGATAAAATAGTTCACCACATAGTGTAAAAAATAATCCCAAAAAAGTGAGACAAGGCTTGTAATTCCAATTTGGGGCACTTGCTTCACTCTTTTGGTGTATGATGCCACTAATACCTCTCAGTGGGATCACAGCCTTGTTACAGATGGTTTTCTATTTGTAATGCTATTTATTGCAATGCAGAGGTTTATATTTAATTTCTTTTATTAAATTGTTCTGTGGTTTGCCGAGCATCAGAAATGTTCTCTTTTCCTTAAAATGAAAACAAAGAATCTGCCTAGATAGCTGGAATATATTATTTTAGCTTTAGTTCTTAGCTTTATTTTATGTTCTTTCAGAAATTAAATGTGGAGTTTGCTAATGGCACTCGTACAATAGCATTTTTAATATCTTACTGAATTCATTTACATTGATTTCTTAGAGCTGTAATTACATATTTACATTTAAATGCAGACCAGCAAAGAAGTCTTTTCACTGAATGGCCCAAAAAAAAACAACAATATATTGGAAGTGCTTCTCTGCAGAGGTCTCCCAGACATGAAGGATAGTTGCTTGCATAATACGGCAGCTTCATCCTGTTACAGTACTTCTACTTTATGTTCTGTACAAAATATAGAAAGCATCTGCAAAAGTAAGAAATTAAACCTGACATTTGAATCCTGCAGCTTTTGTTATGGAGGACAATGGAGTTTTATTCAAACATCAAAGTAATTTATGTTCTCTCTCTCTCTCTCTCTCTCTCTCTCTCTTTCTCTGTCTGTCTCCATCTCTGTATCTACTCTCCTACCTTCCTACATACCTACCTATCTTTCCATCCATTATCTATCATCTGTCGAGCTGTCTGCCCATCCATCCATCTCTATCCATCTATTATCTATCTATCTATCTATCTATCTATCTATCTATCTATCTATCTATCTATCTATCTATCTATCTATCTATCTATCTATTTTTCCTGGTATATGGAACTTTGCTTGCAGATATTCTCTTGATAATATATGGATGGGGGTTCTCCCCACAGAAAATGTCATCATGTATTTCCCTGTATTGTGAGGAAAAGTATCAATTAAAAGTACATACACACTAAACAATAAAAATAGAATAATAGAAAGGTTCTGGTGTATTACAAGGCAATAATTCCATCAAGAGGTTTCTTGTGTCCCCAGAATCTCGAGATAGAATTTCTGCCTTGAAACACCAGAACCTATAGGTTATTTTTTGTAATATATGGATGAAAGGAATTTCCAAGTTCTTACTTGTGCTGCTGCGGTCTGCAGAGTTCGTGAGACTCCGAGTGTTCCTCGCTCCTCATTTGCACCCCCCCAGCTCCCGATCCGTTCCCGCTTCTTTCAGAGAAAAACTCAAAAAAAAACCACATGGTTCATACAGTAGTCACATCCTGTAATCCCAACGATGGTATTACGGGGACCAGAAGAATAGTATTATTGGTCTGGAAGTATAGTATTATGAGGACCGGAAGTATACTATTATGGGACTAACTAATCTATTACAAGGAATTTTTTATATGATTTTTGGGGGTATTATTTTAAGAATCCATATATTACAAGTACATATATTTACTAATTAAAAGTATATACTTACTGTACCCAAAACACTATGATACCACACTAGTTACAACTAACTACCAAATCAATTAACCAATTAACACATCAGTGAACACACATACCAAAATAATTATACAAATTCCCACTTCGATTAGAAAACTTACAAGACACTGAAAAGACTCCCACACCTACAGTACAAAAGAAAAAATCCTGTCTAGAAAAAAAAACAAAAAATAGTCAAAGCAGCCACAGAAAAACTGATTATACAATGGCAAGAAAATTTCCTGGGCTCTGACTGGTCGGTTTGGGGCTGGACCCGTGTTGTTATCACAGTACAGTGGAGTACACTTAAATGCAATCCTGATAAGTGCAGATTCTTGATAACTGCATACTTTTTCCATTTCCCAGTGTTTAGGACTGCAGTGTGCATAGCCCTGCAGGCCTTTTACAATGAGTTAAGGAAATACGCATTCCTTCTTAAAATGTTAAGTACCTGGACTGAGTAAACCCTTCCATAATCGCCCACTATGCACTGTACCACCCCCAGCCCTCTGTTACTGATTCATTTGTAAACCCTTACACAACTGCCCACTGTGTGCTGTACTTCCCCTAGCTCTCTGCTCCCAGTTCCTGCTCGCAAAAGGTGTTCCTTTTTCCAGTGGGAGTCATAAAAGGAGTTGCATTAACAAATAAAGACTAAACCGGTGGGCATTTCCTTGTTTGTTTAGGTTTTGGGCACTTTCTCAATGAAGTCGGAAGTTAGGAGAGAGGGGGAGAGAGAAAGAGAGAGAGAGAGAGATTGTGCTTCTTTCTTGTCAATTTCAACATCTCTCTCTCTCTCTCCTCTCCTACATTGGGGTGGACAGCAGTTCTACAAGAAGGAGGTTTTAGGCAAATTATTTGAACTAATAAAATGAAAGATGATTCTAAGGCTGCTGTCACCGCAGCCATGCCCCCTCCTAGAGCGGTCTTTGATCAGTAGCTGTGTTCATGGGTGCAGTTTTTCTGCATTCCCTTCTCCTTGCACTGCTGAAGAATACATAGCCACATCCCTCCTAGAGCAGATCTTTGCTCAGCAGCTGTATGCATCTCCTCTGCCTCACCTCTCTTCCAGAGATGAATACAGCTACTGATCAAAGACCCGACAAAGTGACCACATTGCTGCTCCATTCCCCATAGCTTCACGCTTCCCCCATACTGTTTTTGCTGACATCAGGATGCCCAGTTCCTGACTCAGCATGTATTGCCCCAACCCCTACTATTGCGGCACACTGGAAGCCCACCCAAACATGCCTAGATATATATTTTTTCCAACACCAGGATGCCCACTCCTGGTGTTGAATGCCACCAAGCCCACTTTCATTGCAGATGGGGGTGCCCAATGCCCCTGTCTGCAGCACGTAACCCCCACCCAACTCATGTGGCACACTGAGAGCCCACCCCAGTGTGTCCAAAAGTACTTTAATTTTTTTTACCTGTAATACAAAAAACTGACCCAGCCATCATTTTTTAACCTGTAAAAAAGAAAACAGTCCCTCATTGTCTCCCCAGTCCCCCTTCCCCATTCCCACCACCCAACTGAGCACCCACCTCCCCACCCCCCTTTATCCCATACTTACCTCAGGAGGTTGGTGCTGTCATCTTCTCCGGACCAGAACATGTCTGGGTAATCCATGGCGCACTGCCCAAGGAAGGATCGCAGGGGTGGAGGAGTGACCATTGTTTTTCAATCCAGCCTGGGCTTCTCAGTGAACCCAGTTGGTAGCATCTGGTCTTTTGAGTGCATCGCCATCCATGGGGGTACAGGTACAGGCTGCAGGATTCTCCTTTTTTACCACCCCCTGGGGTGGGGGGAGAATTCCTGCAGGAGGTAGTGGACTTCATCATTGACCAGATATTGGAGTCTCTCAGATGTTTAATTCTGGGGGGACTTCAATTCTTGGATCGACAATGAATCCTCACATTTGGTTATGATCTATTCCAGTTGATGCAGTCTCTGGGCCTGTCACAAGTAGTTGCTTCTGCTACCCATCAGCTCAGCCACACGCTTGATCTGGTGTTCCAGCTAGGTCTTGGGGTTGATAACCTTAAGCTTGATCAGATCACTTGGTCTGATCATTACACCATGGAGTTCATGTTTGGGGCCCCCCTAAAAGTCCCTCCCCTGTAGAGATGGTCAGCTATCACCCTTTGAGGGGCTTGCACTCTGTGGGACTGTTGGCAGTAGCTGATTTATCTAGGGTTGATGCAGCATGTGCGATTGGCACCAGAGAAGCGGGTGCCACCTATAACAGGGTGGTTTCCGAAGCTCTGGATGTCATCACACCAGTTTGTTTATGACCCAAGTCTTCTCACATGAGATCCCCATGGTTTAATGGGGACTTAGAGTTATGAAGATCAGGGGTTGGAAGTTGGAGCGTTGCTGGTGGAGGACCTGGCTGCAGTCTGACAAGCTGGCCGTGCGTGCCCACTACGATGAGTACCAGGGGGCAGTCTCCCATAAAAAGGCAGAATTCCTGTGCAGGGAGATTACTCTGGGGAGGAACAGACCTTCTCAGCTCTTTTGAACTGTAGACAGGCCTTTATATCCTGCCTGTTTGCAGCCGAAAACAGCTTTTTTGTCCTCTTTATGTGAAGAGTTTGCTCTGTTCTTCTCTGACAGTGTCAGCCATCTGGTCGGGGATTCCACCAGTTAGGCTTTTGCCTAGCAGTGGTCAGGCTGAGGGGCATAGAGGCAATCCATCTATCTGGGAAGAGTTTAGGCTAGTTGAGGTGTCCGATGTGACTAAGGTGATTGTAGAGCTGAAGCACACATTTTGTGAACTGGACCCAGCCCCAACATGGTTCTTAATGGGATGTATCGATGCTGTTGTCCCAGTGTTCATCAGGATTGTCAGGTGCTCAGTGGCAGAGGGGGGTTCTCCCAGCTGCCCTGAAAGAGGTGCTGATGAGGCCCCTCCTTAAGAAATCTTCCCTCGACCCATATGTCCTGGTGAATTACTGTCCTATCTCCAACCTCCCTTTTTTGAGCAAGGTTGTTGAGAAGCTGGTGGAACAGCTGCTCGGGGATCACCTGGTGTCCTCAGACATTTATGAGCCATTTCAGTCAGGTTTTCAGGCTAGACACAGCACTGAAACTGCTCTAGTGAGGGTGCATAATGATCTGCTCAGGACTAGAGATAGAGGAGACAGGTCAGTTCTTCTGCTCCTCCATCTCTCCTCAGCTTTTGACACTGTGGATCACATTGTGTTATTGGATCGGCCATGTGAGTTTTGTGGACTTGCTGGTACTGTCATCAGGTGGTTTGAGTCCTGTCTCTCAGACAGGGTACAGCAGGTGGTGATGGGGATTTTCTCCTCCTCCCCAATGCCTCTGTCTTGTGGAGTCCCACAGGGCTCAATCCTGTCACCGATGTTGTTTGCAGTGTACATGCTGCCCCGGGTGAGATCATTCGACATTACAGTGTGGAGTTTCACTGCTATGCAGATGGTACCCAACTGTATTTTTCTTTTGCTCCCGGAACATCAGGATCTGTGGATGTGCTTAACATCTGTCTAGCTAAAATCAATGACTGGATGGCTTCCAGCTGGCTGAGACTCAACCCCGCTAAGACAGAGGTGCTGGTGATGGTTGATTCTGGTCTTGTTCTGGGTTCTACTCCATGGACGGCTTCCCTGAGGGTGCAAAATCTGTGCGTGATCCTTGACAGCAGATTGACTTTTGAAGATCACGTGTCATCTGTTATCAGCAGTGGCTTTTACCATTTTGGAACATTGCCCGGATTAAGCCTCTTGTTCCACCCAAGGACCCGCCGATGCTAGTGTATGCCTTTGTTTCCTCCAAACTCAACTACTGTAATGCTCTGTGCTTCGGGGTCACAAGAGAGACCCTCCACAGGCTGCAGCAGGTGCAGAATACAGCAGCTCAGCTACTGACTGGCCTTTCTAGGTTTAGTCATGTGACCCCTGTTCTGCGTGCTCTGCACTGGCTGCCAGTCAGGTGGAGGGTCCTTTTCAAGGTGGGATTTCTCACCTACAAGGACCTAAATGGACTAGGTCCTGGCTATCTGTTAGAGCTCCTGACACCGGTGACCTCCACCCGCTCCCTCTGCGCCTCTTCGAGGGGCCTCCTGGTTGTTCCCAGGGTACAGCTCAAGACTTCTGGTGATCATGCTTTTAGCATTTCTGGGCCATCCCTGTGGAACACATTACCATCTGCAGTCCACGAGGCCCCCTCAGTAGAGGTCTTTAAGTGGAGTTCAAAGGCACACCTCTTCAGCCTGGCATTTAATGAATTCTGAATTACAACAAATTGCCTAGTCCCGATGTATGATACTTTATCAGTTTTTAGGTGTTTTATATTTTAGTTTTACATTGTATGATGTTATTTTATACTTATGTATTACCTGTGTATTTTTATTTTTCTGTAAGGTGCCCAGAGCCTCCGGGAATGGGTGCCATACAAATAAAATTTGCCTTGCCTTGCCTTGCACTCTTCAAAGCCCAACCACGAACTGAAGATTTCAAGGTAAGCCATATAATGGGAGTCAATGAGGGGTTTCAACTTTATGTTGATATCTCAGCCATTTTTAGGAATGTTGACCCCAAATTTTTAACATGGGGTTCTTGGGACCCCACCTCAAGAACATTGGCACTGTCATTTCGGTATTTGGTCATGAAAGGTGATTTTGCAGTCACTGCATGGAATCACCTTTCAGACTGATAAACAGAATAACAGTGCCAGTTTTCAGGAGGTGGGGTCCCAAAAACCTCATGTTGAAAATTTTTTGAGAAAATTCTGAAAAATGCCTGTGTTATGTGCGTGCGTTGAGCAGTTTCTACGCACGCTCATAACTTTACCAATTTTTTATATTTTCACTCCTGATTTTCAACATTGCCATTTTTCTCATACCTCCTTATGACCAGTAAAGCTATCATTTTTCACATCCTGACCAAAACATGTTTTCACACCTGTGGCACAGAATGGCGTGGTCACTGTGCAAAATTAACATTTGAGATGCACTAACAAAATGACAGTACTACTGTTCATGAGAGGGGTTCAAAATGCTTATGTTGAAAATTTGGTGAAAAAATTCCAAACAAATGACCGCGTTATGAGTGTGCATTGCGCAGTTTATATGCACGTTCGTAACTTCTCCAATCTATAATATTTTCACTCCAGCTTTTCAGTTGTCATTTTTCTCACACCTCCTCATAAACAGTACAGCTGTCATTTTTCACATCCTGCCCCAAACCTGTTTCCACACCTGTGATGCAGAATGGCACAGTTGCTGTGTAAAATCACCTTTTGGGTCATATTAATGTAATGACAGTGGAACGTTCATGAGGTGGGGTCCTAAAAAGGCCATTTTGAAAATTTAGTGAAAAAAACTTCAGACAACGGCCGAGTTACATGTGGTCATTCAAACTTTTATACACACGCATGTAACTTTGCTCATTTTCAATATTTTCACTCCAAATTTTCAATACTGCCATTTTATCACACCACCTCATAAGCAGTATGGCTGTCATCTTTTACATCCTGCCCAAAATGTGTTTTCACACCTGTAGTGTGGAATGCCATTTTCCCACGGATTTGAAAATTCTCACCTATGGGGCTCATGATGAGGGGTGATAAGAAGACTATGTTCAACATTTGGGGTCAAAATATAAAAAAAAAAGTGTGTGGTTTATGCCCTCGCTTCTCCCCATCCCCCCAAACCCATTTGGTGTCACAATACAAAACTAGCATTTGTCAATGGCGAATGTTGTCTAGCTGGTGTTGGCACTGGTAGCGCAGGAGTTAAAGATGCATAATAGGAATGGCAGTGAAGTATGGAACTGACGCCAACCCCACCCCCACCCTGCAGAGACTGACAGGTGCCAGGGTGTGCCTTTGGGGTTTCAGCTATAACGCTCGTGCCATTTTACCTTACCCTGCCCTGTAGACACTGACAAGTGTCATGGTGTGCTTTGGGGTCTTTGGGCCTTATACTTACCCCATTCCATAAGGACATATGCTGAGATGGGTGCAGTATAGGATAATGAGCCTCACCCTACCCTGTAGACACTGACAAGTGTCATGGTATGCTTTGGGGTCTTTGGGCCTTATACTTACCCCATTCCAAAAGGAAATACACTGAGGCAGGTGCAGTATAGCAGAATGGGGTGAACATTAGGGCTGAACACTCCAAGGCACACCTCGATGCCTGTCGCTGGCTGCAGGGTGGGGGTGGGGTGGAATGGCATGAGCATTACAGCCAGTGATCCTAAGTTACACTCCTGATGCCTGGCAGCCTCTACAGGGTGGGGTGTTACAGTTGGAAACCCTGACAATGTAGGCATTTGTTGGTATTTTCACTCCAAATTTTCAACATAGGCTTTTTATGACCCCACCTCATGAAGAGTGGCACAATCATTTTGTTAGCTGAAAGGTGGTTTTGCACAGCAGCTATGCCATTTGGAGACACAGGAACAAAAACACATTTTGGGCAGGATGTGGAAAATGACAATGGTATTGTTTATGAGGAGGTGTAAAAAAATGGCAAAGTTGAAAATCTGGAGTGAAAATATGAAAAATTGGTGAAGTCATGAGCATGCATAGAAAGTGCACAACACACGTCCGTAACCAAATTATTTTTGGGAGATTTTAGCAACATTTTCAACATAGGTATTTTGGGACCTCCCCTTATGAACAGTGGCACTGTGATTTTGTTACTCTGTCTCAAAAGTTGATTTCCCACAGCAACCACGCCATTGTGTGCCACAGGTGCAGAAACACATTTTGGGCAGGCTGTGAAAAAATGACAGCTGTACTGTTGATCAGGAGGTGTGAAAAAATGTCAGTGTTGAAAATCTGGCATAAAAATATTGCAAATTTGCAAAGTTACAAGTGTGCATGGAAACTGTGCAATGCATGCTTGTAACACAGTCATTTTATGGACTTTCGGCACCAAATTTTCAACACAGGCATTTTAGGACCACTGCTCATGTACAGTGTCATCACCATTTTCTCAAAATATCCTAAAAACTGATTGCGCACAGTGACTGCACTATTCTGCACTGGGCATGCGAAAACACATTTCGTCCAGGATATGTAAAATGACAGATGTACTGTTCATGAGGAGGTGTGGAAAAATGCCAATTTTAAAATCTGGGTGAAAATATTACAAATTCACGAAGTTATGCGTGCATGGAAGCACCAGCGCAATGCTGCGCTTATACGAACAAGCGTTTTTGGATATTTTCACCAAATTTGCTATAGGCTTTTGAGAGCCCTCCTCATGAACAGTGGCACTATCATTTCACTACTCAGTCTTGAAAGGCAATTCTGCGCAGTGACCATAAAATCACCTTTCAGGACCGAATAACACCATGACTGAATTCATGAGGAGAGGCCCCAATAACTCCATGTTGAAAATTTGGTGCAAAAATTCCAAAAAATGCCCAAGATATGCTACAAAGTTGAAAAAACCCTATTTATGCCATTATACAGCATTTCTTTAGTTCACAAGTGGCTTTGAAGAGTGCAGATGTGTTCCAAGTCCACCGAAGAATGTCACACTGGAATCCGGAGGAAAGTATGGGGTGAGGGGGTGATTGAGGAGGTGGGGTGCATAGAGGATGGGCGTGGATTGGGGAAGGAGCTGGACAGACCACAGGGGACAGTTTTCTTCTTTTACAGGGTAAAAAAAAAAACATCGCGGGATTTTTTTTTTTCTACAAGGGCATTTGTCATGCTGGGGTGGGCTCCCAGAATGCCACCTGAGTGTTTGGGGGCTAGCCAATGGAGAGTTGGGCACCCTCATTGGCACATACTGAAGGGGAGCTGGAGGGATTGGGCACCTCCTCGGCACATAACAAATGTGGGAAGGGGTGCAATATGCCGATGGGGAGTGGGCTCCCCTGTTCGCACATACATTTTGGATCACAGCGCACCAGCAGGGGGATTGGGCACCCCTGAAGTCGACATTGTGTCAGGCAGTGTGCTACCATGTTTAATGCAATTTTTCACCGGGGAAAGCACATTGGGAGGTGCCGCTGCGTTTGACGAGCTTTACTTGCATTGCAGTGGACCTTTCCTTAGATGTTCTCACCACATTAAGTATTCCTGGTATGGTGCTGGCTTGCAGGCTTATTGGGGAATGAGGAATGCACCTACTGATGCATGCCCTGCAGTCGCACAACAGTGACCACGCCTCCAAATCACCTACTAATTCAATATGTTGGTTGACGCACAAGCCAGCATAAAAATGACAAAGTTATGCCCATTCCTTGCAAATGACGGGATTTATGCCCTCTTGCTCCCCCCCCCCACATGCTCAAGACACACACACACATATCTATCAAGTTAATGCATTAGCAGCCCTAGTGGCTCTACCAGAACTTGTTTACATAGAGAGTCATATTAATTATTTTAGTTTAATGCACACTGATTAAGTACAAATTTCATTTAAGAGCACACTTTCACACTATCGGCATACCATCAGTCCAGTAATAATTATATAAACACTACAAACAGGTATCTGCCTCTATCTCCGAAATCAAACAAAGGGGCAGAGGACACTGCAGAGCAGGACACTGCAGCACAGGAGCTAGCACAACAAAACTCGCCCAAATCAGGAACCAAAACAAAAAAAGCAAAAAGGAAATCCAAAAAACTTCTGATCATAGGAGACTCCATGATTCGGGGAGTTGACACCCATCTCCAGCCAGGGGTAATGGTCAGATGTCTCACAGGTACATCAGCGTGGAGAGACAATCCCACCGCATTGCTAAAATTGTTCACAAAGCGGAAAGAAAACATTGACGTCCTGGTACACATAGGGACCACGATTCGCCCAGCCTGTCAGTTGTGGAGACCAAGGAACACCTGACCAGGCTGGGTGACAAACTATCATCCATTTCGTCCAACATCTCCTTCTCTGAGATCCTGCCCATCTGGGAGAGGGGGGAAGATGGACAGAAGGTCAGAGAAGGGGGAGATAGGGGAGCTAAACATGTGGCTCAAGGGCTGGTGCCAGGAAAAAGGACACAGATTTGTAGGGAACTGGCAACAGTTCTGGGAGCGAAAGTTCTTTAAATTTGATGGACTGCATCTGACTAAGGAGGGAGTCAGTGCATTGGGGCAGAAGTTTGATGCCTTTCCAGAATATTTAAACTAGCAAATGGGGAGAGGGGTGCAGAACCCCATATGTCGAATGGGAAGAACACCCCTTCCCCCAGCTAGTGGTCAAACAGGGATTCAGCATGTTTGCAGCTCATTTGCATCACCAGGTAAGAAAAAAAAGTCTGTCTCCCCATATGACGCACAGGGGAAATGCCAAACCTCACCCAACAACTAACACACTGAAATCTGGCCAATGGAAAATCATGTACACAAATGCTCACAGCCTGGGAAATAAGATCCCAGACCTGCAGGCAATAATGTCAGAGGCTAAACTGGACATAGTAGCAATTAGTGAGACATGGTTTACCAGTAACCACACTTGGGAGACTTCAGTACCTGGCTATGTACTGTTCAGAAGAGACCGAGGTCCAAAAGTGGGAGGTGGAGTGGCCCTGTATGTCAATGAAAATATCAAAGCTACAGAAATTCAGAATGCACATAAGGAGCCAAAAGAACTGTGGATCACCCTGGAAATAGGAAATGGGACAGCCATTAGAACTGGGGTTGTCTACAGGCCCCCCCGACCAGGGAGAAGACATAGACACATTACTGTTAGAAGATATACAAAACATGACAGCTAAAGGGGAGGTTCTGATAATGGGAGACTTAAATATGCCGGATACAGATTGGTCAATACCAGCAGGAACATCTGCCAGAACTAGACACATGGTGGATTCCCTGCAGGGGGAGGGCCTCAAACAACTGGTACAACAACCCACAAGAGACAGGGCTATCCTAGATCTAGTACTGACTAACAGGAAAAGGATCACAGATCTCCAGGTAGAAGGTCACCTGGGGGCCAGTGGCCATCACATGGTATGGTTCAATTTGGCCACTACATCTAAATCATCCCATTCCAAGGCAAAAATATGGTACTTCAGAGGAGCTGACTTTGATAAGATGGCCAACAGAATTTAAGTTAGCCCTGGCAAAAAGAAACACAGGTGAGGGGGTACAGGCAAAGTGGGCAAGCATTAAGGATGCAACACTTGAAGCAACATTCCATTGTGTAAGACAGAAAAGGAAGTGCAAAAGAAGAAGAAAACCACTTTGGTTCTCAAATACAGTAGCATAGGTCAGAGATAAAAGGCTGGCCTTCAAGAAATATAAGGGAACACAGCAGGATGAAGATAGGGAGGCATACCAAACTGCCCTAAGGGAAGCAGGGAAGGCAGTAAGGCAGGCAATGTCCCAAACTGAGGAAACACTAGCATGAACAGTAAAAGAAGGTGACAGGACTTTCTATAGATACATTAGTAAAAGAAGAATGTCCAGAGGGGGTATTGCTAAGCTCAAAGGAGACAAGGAGGCATGTGAGGAGGAGGACCCTGTAAAAGCATCTATTGTAAATAGATACTTTTACTCAGTATTTACTGAAGAGAAGGTAGGGCAGAGCCCACAGCTCAGCACCATGGACACAGAGGGGAGGGAGGTGAGCACTACTCCCTTCACAAAAGAAAGGGTCCTATAGGAACTCCCTAAGCTCAGGGTGGACAAGGCAATGGGACCTGATGGCATACATCCCAGGGTACTTATGGAGCTAAAGGTGGAACTAGCAGAGCCATTAGCAGAACTATTTAGTGAGTCTCTGAGCACAGGAGAGGTCCCAGAAGACTGGAGAAGGGCTCATGTGATCCCACTCCACAAGAGTGGTAGCAGGGAGGAGTCAGGGAACTACAGACCAGTCAGTCTTACCTCAGTAGTGGGCAAGATTAAGGAGGCACTCATTAACATAGAAACATAGAATTTGACGGCAGATAAGGACCGCTTGGCCCACCCAGTCTGCCCATTTCCCTGCCTACTGGATAAGCTGCAGATCCTAGTTAACCAGCAGCCTACTTCTTCCTACCCCCATCCCCTAGAATTGCCTTATGACTGTCCCATGCATGCTTGAATTCCACCACTGTTTTTGACTCCACGACCTCCTCCGGAAGGCCGTTCCATGCATTAAGGAAAGGATAGTGCAACACCTTTAATCCATAGGGGCACCGGATCCAAAACAGCATGGGTTTACAAAAGGAAGGTCCTATCAAACTAATCTCATAGATTTCTTTGACTGGGTAACCAGAGTGGTGGACTGAGGGGGAGCAGTTGATGTCACCTACCTTGACTTCAGCAAAGCTTTCCACACTGTTCCACATAAGAAGATTGATAAATAAGCTGGGTAGGCTCAGGGTTGGTCAGAAGTTGGTCAACTGGGTGGCAAACTGGTTGACGGGCAGAAAACAGAGAATGGTGGTAAATGGTATACAGTCAGAAGAGATGTAAGTCGCAAGTGTGGTACCTCAGGGATCAGTCCAGGGGCCGGTCCTCTTCAATATCTTCATTAGTGATATTGCAGATGGACTAGAGGGTAAGGCTTGTCTGTTTGCAGATGACACCAAGATCTGCAACAGAGTAGATGATCCAGATGGGGTGGGCAGAATGAGAAGAGATCTGGATAAACTAGCAAAATGGTCAGAAGAGTGGCAACTGGGATTTAATGCAAAAAAGTGCATGATCATGCACATAGGGAAGAGAAACCCTGAAGCCACCTATAGGCTGGGAGGGGAGTTGTTGGCAGTCACATAGGAAGAAAGAGACTTGGGCATCATCATCACCAATGACCTGAAATCATCCAGGCAGACCTCTAAAGCAGTAGGTAAGGCTAGGGGGATGTTAGGGTGTATTAGTAGGGGTACCACAAGTCATAAGAGGGAGGTAATGATCCCTCTTTACAAGACACTGCTTAGGCCCCATCTGGAGTACTGCATGCAGTACTGGAGGCCACATCTTCACAAGGACATTAACCAAATTGAGGCAGTCCAGAGAAGGGCAACCAAAATGGTGCAGGAACTGCATCAGAAGACATATAAGGACAGAATAATGGAGCTCAATATGTATACCCTTGAGCAAAGGAGGGAGGGAGAGAGGTGATATGATCGAAACATTCAAACACCTTAAGGGCATTAACAAGGTGAAAGAGTCTAACATGTTTAAATATAAGAAAAATAGCAGGACAAGAGGACACAGCATGAGATTAGAGGGAGGCTGATTAAGGGAGAATGTGAGGAAATTCTTTTTCACAGAAAGAGTGGTGGATGCATGGAACGGCCTACCTCAGGAAGTGGTGGCTATGAATACAGTGCAGGGCTTCAGACAGGCATGGGATAGGCATAAGGGAGCAGTACAGATGAGTATGAATAGATAGGCCACTGACAGAGCAAAGGCCGGTGGCACATTTATAAGGTAGAAAAAGAAATGGGCATACTGGATGGGCCTTGCAGTCCTTATCTGCCGTCAACCTCTGTGTTTCTATGTTTCTATGTAATTGTTCCTGATAAGAGCACAATGAGGTGCTAGCAAGTACAATAAGGTGCTAACAGCTGTAACTGGTACCTGTTCTTAACAGCCCACCTCAAGTTTCATCAAGGGAAAGTTAGAAACAATGGAGTGTGAGAAAGTGTTTAATGAGTGAGAGAAGTGAGAGAAAAAAATGCAGGAACCACCAACATGGTATGCCCTCTGTGGCTCCCAGCTGTTTAATGTTTCAATATACATACAGTGTATACGACCTGACCTCCCAACCTCCTGTGATCCCAATAAGCCCCTGTTAGACATAGTACAGGGTTTACAGCTGTTTGATGTGAGCAATCGTATGAAAAGGAATACAGATGAGCTATCAGTGAAGCGAGTAGGAGACATGGTGCTAGCTCAGAGACACTGTCATATCTACATTTTTAAAAACATTAATGCAAAAATGTAAATTTAATATGCACTTATTTCACCACTGGAAATTACAGAAATGCATTTTAAATGAGCCAACTGATGATTTTAAATAATATAATGCCACATTAAAGAGACCACATCAAAATCAGAAGAAATCACTGCACATGCCATCAGGAGTTCAGTTAATGTATTTTTTGTGAAAGTCAAATACTTCCATGAGTCAAAATCTGGAAGTCATTTCAATTTCCTGGAAGTCCAAATACTTCCCAGATCCAACAATGTGAAAGCCAGTATTCTAAGAAGGATCAAATTTTGGATGCTAATAAAAATATTAGTGGGAAAATACAATTTCTTTTAGAAAAATCCATATTTTTTCAGCTTCTGTGCCTTCAGTTTTGGAAGTCATCCAGTTGTTTTTTACATTTGGAAGTCAATGACTTCCTCCCCCTTTATTTTGGAAGTTTTTGCCTGATTTTTGGGAGTCAAATACTCCCCAAATGGAGTTAACTGAAGCCCTGCATGCCATGTCTGAGCTGTCCACACTTGGCATGGCCACGGTGCAGTTTGCCAGGACTTCCCTTTTTTTTTTGACGCAGAAATCCCTCCTCTCACTTTCACAAACTGACCCCAACACCACAAAAACTGAAGTAATGTGCCACTCATGACATAGAAACCCATTAATTGTGCCACCGTCCACATTTTTGAACTAAAACGAGTGAAAATGAAACAAAGTCATCATCATGATTGGCATCACACATTACTAGGCAACTACTTTCACATTTCCTTCTCAGCAGCCAGCTTCAGTACGGTAACTCTGCTCAGCTGCCCATAACCTCTTTAACTGATTAGGTCTCCTGGCAAGTCAAAATAAATGCTATTTGTAAGTCCCCCCCCCCCAAAAAAAAATGAAATTAAAATGAAGCCGTCTCTGCAATCAGCTTCACTTGTGGCACAGTCCGAACTATGTGTGCTGTTAAACAGCACTGGGCACTGTACTTACACAACAGGAATGGCACCGGCTGTTCCGGAGGGCAGCTTTAATCTGTTTCTTAAGAACTTCTCCCAGTTTATGCCATGTGTACCCGAAGAACCAGAGAATAAAACGCAGTTCCTGTTGGTGGTTGAGGTGGCGGGGAGTGTTATCTCCACTGCAGCTCGGTTTCCCTGTCTCTTCTGCCCAAACATGATGGAAATGAAATACAACAGACAAAAAAAGCTCCAGATAAACTTGCATCTGTGTTGGGGGAGACAGAAAAGCAGGTTACAGAAAAGGGACATGACAAAGAGACACATTAAGCAGCATTAGAGAGAGAGAGAAGGAAGTGGGGTGTGGACAAGGCAAAGTTGCAGTTAGACAACAGCAGCTCCAGCTCCAGACCAAAATAAATCAGCACTACTTTTAATGTAAGTATACCTACTCATTGAAAAAATCAATACAATTTAGTTTTAAATTAACTTTTTAATGTTTTTAATTATACTTTTTACAAATGAGCCATTGTATAATAGCAATAATGCACTCCAGGGTGTGTGTTGTGCTGGGACAACATCACTTCTTGGGTGTTGGATGCACTCAGCCTTCAATCTTGTGCCCAACCACCTGAGGAATGATGTTATCCTAGCACGACACACACCCTGTCTTGCAGTATTGCTTAATTAATTCCCCAGTCTCTCACCACACACCAATGTCTCTAGATGCTTCAGCTCTCTTTTCAGATGCCAGTCACTCCATGCTGCTGGCATCGACTCTGACTTCCTTCAGCTGTTGTCATCTCCTCCATGCTGCTTCAAGCTCCTGCCACTCCTGACAAAACAAACCACACAGGCCCCAGGCCAGCCTGCACACAAACAATGCTCCAGACCTCAAACTACATACTGATCATGACCACAAACACCAAACCACTTTAACTACACATGCCACACTGAAATATCAAGCTAAACTAGAGGATGGACCACCACAACCACACTACCTTATATAGGGGGACCCCACCACACACTACAGAGACATTACAGGGACAAACTAACAGCCATACCAGACACTGCACTACACTGTGTGAAGCAAGACACACACAGCCATTTTCGCCTCTGTGAAATAGGAGCTGTGCTCTGACTTACTTTTCACAGAGCCCAAAGCAGGATACACCAGGCCCTGTGAACACTGTGCAAAACATGACATGCATTGCACCTTTGGACCCTGCAGGAAGCACACATGAGTCCTGACTTGCATTATGACTTAGAACATTTTAGATAGCCATTTTGAGCTTTATACAAATTGTTGCTGTTAGAGTTTGAAAATCTTTTTCAATTTATTTTTCGTATTTTTTCCATTCTTTGTTTCCCTGCTTTTCCCCATGAACAGGCCCCTTCTGAAAGCAACCTCAGTCCCACCATTGACCATCCCGGGCCTTACTCCACCTACTTACTTACCACCTTGGCTGAGTGGGTGCCATGGGTGGTGGTGTGGAGCTTGAAGGGTCACCATCCTCATCCTGCTGGCCGAGGTTTTTCCTCCTGTTTTCCTCAATTCCCTCAGGTAGGCATGATTGCTATGGTGTGGGCATCTAGCACACAAGTACCATACATACTCTAGTGCTTGCACACAACCCTTCAAGAAGTGATCACTACTGCAGCACCACCTAGCCCCTGTTAGGTGTCAGCCAAGCAGTGACATGCACTGTCCACCCTCCCAGAAGGAGGACAGGCATCTATGGTCACTCAGTCCTCCCTCACTGGTTGGCCCTTGAGCCATCCTGGTTGTTCCCAAACCTAGGCCACCAGTGTGGAGGGGACACCTCAGCCCACCATTCCACTGGGCCAAGTTTTGGCATTTTTTAATGGATGGCCATAACCTGGCCATCTGCAGGTCAATCAGCCCCAAATTTTCAAGGTGACCATATCGCCAGTACCCTCTTGCCACCTAATGTGGCACTCGGACCAGTAAATCCCACTAAAAACAATGGCACAAATTAAGGTGCACTAGTGGAGCCTTTTAAAAGAATTTTATTCAAATAACAAAAGCACAAATAATCCAAGTATGCATCTAACTGCAATTGCTTCAACTCCTCATGGAGTCTTCCTCAGGTGTGGGCCAACAGATGGGAAAACAGACCTAAATACAAATGAGTATGTGACGTCACTCAAATGGCTTACATCATAGCCACATATACACTTACGAGCTAGCTGCTCTGTTGTGTGGGCTGACTTGACTGACTCGTGGCTTTTTCCTTTGTTTGTTGTTTGAACCCTCATGCCACCTGCCTGATTGTTTGTTTATTTAGCTTTTGTTAACCAGGTAAGCACACCAGACAAAACAGATGCCTATTTCCAGGTGTGATCCAGGAGGTCACAGGGAACATGGAGGCAATTGCAAACAGGATAAGGACGTGCAGCATTTCAGATAAATGATATATGGACATTTCAAATGTTACAGGGAGACAATTTAAAAATATTGTGACACAAATGACCCCCAAAATTCCAAATGACCACAAGCATGGGAGTAGGCACATTTTCAGTCTATTTTTTTCATTTTAGTTGAACTTTTGGCCTTAATTTAGCTATTTGGGGTCCTATTGACCCCAAATGTTCAGGTGGACCATGTGGCCACCACACCTCTTGAATGCATGAGTGTCATTTTGTTAATGTACCCCAAAATTTGTTTTGGGGTTCACTCATCATGAGTAGTGGTGAGTGAAGTGGGCTCAATCCACTCCGCAAAGCATTTTGAGGAGCACAGGGGGATTAGGTAGGTGTTCTGCAACCTGACGGGTACTTCATGTTATAATGAGGAGCGAGTGCATTGGAAACAGCGACTGCATTACTCCACCTCCACTTGTCACTACTCTTTCAGTTTTTAAGGCGAAGTACATTGGTGGCAGTTCACTTCACCTCACTTCGCTTTGTTTTTGAGCTCTGATGGTGGATTTTGCAGTGATTCATGGGAGTTCAGGTCACATGGGCTCTATATTGATCTGCACAGTCTCAGTTCGGGGTAGTATGAGTAGGAAGGAGTAGGAGACAGTGTGCTCTGATAGCTGTCTGTAGGAATCTTTTAAAAGCTGTTCAAAAGCATTTTTGCTTTTTTTGGGGGGATCCAACTGTAGTTCATCGATTGTAGGAAACCCTCCTGTGCTCACATCATCGAGCGTTTTTGTTTGTGTGTGGATTTTGAATGTTAGTTTACAACATTGAGTGTGTGTGGTGAAAGACAGTGAAGTGTGCTGTGTGGGGGAGGGGCATATCTGTGTGTAGGTAGATTTAAGTTGGAGAACTAGTGATTTCTTTGTATTTTGGTTATATTTTTGTTATATAACTGACTGTGTTACTGTACAGATAGTAAAATTTCAGTAATAGTACAAATGTTCTTGCTGTTTGTTGTGTGAATGTGGTGCAGCATTTCATAAGGTCAGGTTGTTTAAATTACAAATTTACATTACGTGGCAGTACACTGAACTTTTGCATTTGCATCGCATTCCTCGTTCAGCATTGTACACAAAGGCCAGATATTCAAAAGGATTGCGCATGCGAGGCGCAGCAGTATTTTTACCATGCACAGCCCACTGATCGATCCCAGGCGGTATTCAAATGGGAATTGACATGGCAAAATTCCGGCGCGCCGAGCGCATCAGTAATGTATGCAGGCGCTGGGGTGTCGCTTACTCTGCACATCCCAATATTCAGCCTGGGATGTGCTGAGCCATGCATCGTAACCCTGTTTGCACTGCTAAAGTTGATCCAAAAAAGGAGCAACGGCCAGCCACCCATAGGTGAGCTGCAGTGTTGCAGGGCACAACACCGCAGCTGCCACCAGTGGGTGGCCACCTGAGATTCGGCTGCACCTCTGTGGTGGCGCCCCCCCCTGCCCGATCGCGGGCATTGGTATGACAAAATAGAATCCTATATCCCTGGTGGTCCAGTGGACCGCTGTCAGACCGATCGTGGGCTTAAGTAAAATAATAAAGATTCCTTTTTCCCTGGTGGTCCAGTGGACTGCTGTCAGCACAATCGCGGGATAAAGTAAAATAATAAAGTATCCAATATCCCTAGCGGTCCAGTGGACCGCTGTCAGCCCGATCGTGGGCTTCAGTAAAATTATAAAGATTCCTTTTTCCCTGGTGGTCCAGTGGACCACTGTCAGCCCGATCGTGGGCTTAAGTAAACTTATAAAGATTCCTATATCCCTGGTGGTCCAGCAGACCCCCCTCCCCACCTGCTCACTGATCCCCACTGCTCCGCCCCCAGTCAGCGGCGGCGCACTCCCCACCGCCTGCCATCCTGCTGCCTGCCAACTGACACCGTCGATGGGGCTGTATGCCCATTAGTCCACAGGCGTGAACCAATGGGTGTGCAGCCCATACCATACACATTCCAGATAATATGAATGGATCCATTCACATATCTGGAATGTCATCAATACAATATGAGCTGCATGCCATTAGCTCACGCTAATGGAATAATAGGCGTGCACTTACCGGCGATTGTCGAACTAACGAAAGCTGACAGGTGGATGGGAGTGCTACCACCGCTGCTGCTGCTCAGGAAAGGCGAGAGGTAGGGATCAGTGGGCAGGTGGGAGAGAGATCCGCTGGACCACCAGGGATATAGGAATCCTTATAATTTTACTGAAGCCCACGATCGTGATGACAGCGGTCCACTGGACCACCAGGGAAAAAGGAATCTTTATAATTTTACTGAAGCCCGCGATCGGGCTGACAGCGGTCCACTGGACCACCAGAGAAAAAGGAATACTTATAATTTTATTGAAGCCCGCGATCGGGCTGACAGCGGTCCACTGGACCACCAGGGATATTGGATACTTTATTATTTTACTTTATCCCGCAATCGGGATAACAGTGGTCCACTGGACCACCAGGGATATTGGATAGTTTATTAGTTTACTTTATCCAGCGATCCTTTGGATACTTGATTATTTTTCAAATGCCTACGATCGGGCTGTGGGGCACATTGCCGTGCTGCAGGGGACGTCGGTCCCCGATGGCTGCTGCCTGGCAGGGCGCCAGGCGCAAGTCACCAGGGATCAGCGCACCTGCATGCAAATGGGGCCATAATGACATGCAAATGGTCCCATTTGCACCTTGCATATATTATGGCCCCATTTGCATGTGCACTTTTGAATATTACGGTTGTTGCGCCTAGCACAATGGAACTTGCGCTGGTGCATCCCCCTGCTCCACTCTGGCCACTTGTGCTGGCGCAGTGCCACTGTACCATGCACACTGCGGGCGGCCAGGGTGTGATATTCAATGATGCTGAGCCATGGCGCAGCTCCGTTGAATATCACCCAGTCAACGTCCCTGCGCTGCCAAGTTGCACTGCGCCCAGGCTTGTGCCACAGCCTGGCGTAGTTTGAATATCTGGGCCAAAGTGTTCTGTGTTGTGCGTGCAGTGTTGCATGCATCAAATATAATAACACCTTTTAAAATTTGTGACACAGACTAGTGTAAGTGCAACTAAGTGCAGCAGTGTGAACCGGCTATCCACTGCAGCTGCCTGATTTTGTACTGTGATTGTGTTCTCTGTTAGTTTTGCTGCTTGTAGTGCCGTAAAAATCAGCACTGTCTGTATTCAGTGCTCCCCACTCCCACCCCCATGTTGAAAAGGTATTTTTTACCAGACTGGTTTGTTTTTGTGACCCCATCAGCACCACTGGTTACTGAAGTTGTTTTAATTCAGTGACAGTGTCACAACACAGTAGTCTCTTATCTGTTGCTGAAGCCACAGTTGTTTATTTTGCTTCTCATCCAGCCAGCGTCCCTCCAGTCAGAAAGTGAACGTATCAAAATCTGAATTTGGTAATAATATTTGTGGTTGATCCCCCAAAATGCCTGCAAAGAGACGTGCAAGTAAAGCTGTTTCTGGCCATGGCAATGTTGGCAGTAAGAGGGTCTGTGGGCGTGGTAGTAGTACGCGGATAGAGAAATGCATTGCTGATGTGAGGAAAGGCATTTCTCCTGCAATGTGTTTTACAGCCCAAGCAGTAGCTTCACTGATAGTTGGAGGAGATTATATTTTCCCAGCCAGTGGTGTTAGTGTTACTGGTGTTAGTGGTGGTGGCGGTAGTATTAGTATTGTTGCATCAAGTTCTAATTCCGACCAGTGTACCGTATCCAAACATATTGAGTGTGAAGCAGTGCAAGTGAGTGACAGTGTAGATGATGTCATACTTCCCAGTAACATCCCATTAACTGAACCTGATTCTGATGATCATGTCAACGATAGCATACAATATGATATTCCATCCACCGTGGCACTTAACATCACGCATTTTCCATGCAACAGTGATTCACAGTGTGGTAGAAAAATATCAGGCAATGGTGGTGTAGATGCTGATGATGAATGTGATGCTGCTGCTGCTGCTGATGATGATGTTGCTGTTGTTGCAACATGCAGTCCACATGTTAGCATCCAAGCAGAAGATGTGGATCTGTGTGACGGTGACGTTGATGAATATGATGATGATGTAATTGACCCCAGTTGGGAACCGGAGAAAAAGAAATTAAAAGTAGCTGTGTCTGAATCTGTTTGCAGAAATCCCCCGGTAAAAACTTGTGATTTACCAGTTTCAGTTGATGATGATGATGATGATGATGATGACCCAGTAATCAATATGATAGGTAGTCATGGTGGTCAGTTGCAGTCCAGGTGTGCAGTGCCAGAAACATCACGTGCCCCCCCACTTCAGTACTTAAAATAACAGACTTAAATAAGCCACATCATCATGGACATGTTGAAAGCAGAGCATCACACTCCCTTGTTTGAGATTTTTTTGTTCAAGATGCAAATGATGATTCAGTTGCAATCTGCCAGATTTGCCATGTGCGTGTGAGTCAAGGTAAAAAGGGGAGCCATCTTGGGACAGGAGGACAGCATACGCATCTTAAGAATAGGCACTTGGCTCTGTGGACCCAGCACAAGCTAGCAGCTAATACCAGACTGGGGCGTTCACCCGTATCACTGGCAACCACAGCCAGCATGTTATCCCCTTCCATAACTGTTAAGCCCAGTAGGAAATTAAACGTGTGCAGTAGTGCGGTAATAAGAGCAGAGGAGTACTACAGGCATGATGAGGTGGAGGACCATAATGACTTTGAAATGTTGTTCAGTGCTGGTGAGAGTAGCAGTTTTTGTGGTGGTGGTGGTGAATGCAGTATGTCTAGTGCAAGTGGTACATCAACCCCGGTTGGCAAATCTAGAAAAATAACATCATTTCTGGGTTTGTCATCATCACCTGTGCAACCATCTTCATCAAATGTCCACACTCCACCCCCTGCCAATGGCATTCATCACAAAGCACAACCATTTGTGACCAACAACACACCCCGTGTAAAACATTTAAGTCAGCCCATGTTACAGAGTGTTTTTGTGCATAAGCTGAAGTACCCCCAATCATACAGTGTCACGTGAACTTAATGCTGCTGTAGCGGAAATGCTGGCAATTGATCTTTTGCCCTTCTCCTTTGTGGAGAATTCTGGGTTCCAGCGGTTTGCTGCCTGTGCCTAATCAAAATGGAAAGTCCCATCCAGGACATACTTTTGTACCTGTGCTGTTCCCGAGTTGTTCCGCACTGTCTCAGACTCAGTAAGACATGCCCTTCAGCATTCCTCCTCTCCATTCATCCATTTAAGTATGGATATGTGGACAAGTGGCAAAACAGCGGGGAGTTCGTATCTGTGTATAACTGCACACTGGGCGCAGGTGCCGGGGGTTGTTTGTGATGCTGGTAGTGTGAATAATCAGTGCAGGAATGTGGATTGTCACAGTAGCAATCTTGCTGGAATTTGCCAGCATGCAACAATTGCTATGCGCAGTGTGACCTGTTCACACACTGGTGAGAACATGTTGGACATGGTACTGACTGAAATTAACAAATGGTTAAACCCTCTGTCCCTGAGAGCTGGGTTCATAGCAAGTGACAGTGGGTCAAATGTGGTGAAATGCATCATGAATGGTGTTTTTTTTTCATGTTCCATGCATGGCCCAGTGTTTAAATCTTGTGGTTTAGGAGTTTCTGCAGCACCCTGACATAAAGGAAATGCTGACCATTGCACAACGTATCTGCTCTCACTTTTCAAGATCTGGAAAGGCCCATGACCAACTGCGGCAGTTGCAGATACAAAACAGCCTGCCTCAGCACCGCTTGAAGCTGGAAGTTGTCACCCGATGTAACTCCACGTTATACATGGCAGAGAGGTTGTATGAACAATACAAAGCCATCTCAGAATATCTTGTTATGCACAGTAGCTGTGACAGTTCTGGGGCCTCCATGTCTATGACGACTGAACAGTGGTGCCTCATGGACTCCGTAATAACAATTTTGCGGCCTTTTGAACATTCCACACAGGTAGTGAGCGGTGAGTCTGCCTACATTAGCCAATCAATTCCACTGCAGCGGGTGCTGAGGCAGACATTGGTGAATGTACAGCATAGCCTTGATGTTGCCAGAGACGGTGGTAGCAGTATGTTGCTGCAACACATGCTGACAGTATTCGACCAGAATCATCACATTGTGAGCATTCAGTGTAGTGACAACTTTGCCATGGCAACAATGCTGGACCCACAATACAAACGTGGAATTGTATCAGTACTGGAGGGAAGGCCTGAACAGGTAAAAAATAGCAGTGGTGAACTGGTTCGCTTGGTTTATGGGGCACAGAAGTCATGTGCCAAGGTTTGCAAACCTCAGCAGCATAATCCAGCTGAAGGTGTAGCTGGAGGACCAGCAAGCATATCATGCAAGGGTAAGGGGACTGTAGTTCCTGGTGGTCTGTCATCCAAAGTGGGTGGTGTCAACCCACTTTGGGAGGCTTTGTCCCAAGTGGGTATTTGTAAAATCAATGATTCTGGGGAACAGGCTGATGCATCAACAACTGGACTTAGTTCGGCACAGAGAATGGTTGAGTCATATTTGTCTGAAAACATGCATCTGACAATAAGTGAAGATCCTCTTTTGTACTGGAGTGGAAAGGTCAGTGAATGGCCAAAGCTGACTGCAGTGGCACTGAAGTACCTCACATGCCCACCCTCCAGTGTAAGTGTTGAGAGGGTACTCAGCTCAGCAGGTGCAATTGTCAGGGATCATTGGACAAACCTGTCTCCTGCAAATGTTAGTTTGCTAACATTCATTAAAATGAATGAGATGCACATACCAGCACAGACTGCAACCTCGGTATTTGTATCCCGGCCTAGTCATGGTGGTCTTGCTGATGTGGAAATGGAGCATCCTGGTGGCACTTGCAGTGGCTGCCTAAAACGGCCCACCACTGACGTAGATGATGACACAATGGAGAAAGAATTTCCCAGTGGTCAGACTTCAGACATCGATGACTGCGAGGGTTGTTTTCTTTATGAGGATGATGATGTGGTTAAT
Source organism: Neoceratodus forsteri (assembly GCA_016271365.2). Taxonomy (NCBI): domain Eukaryota; kingdom Metazoa; phylum Chordata; order Ceratodontiformes; family Ceratodontidae; genus Neoceratodus; species Neoceratodus forsteri. The sequence goes on along the minus strand of CM028130.1, from coordinate 131,951,434 downwards.
GTTGGCAGGTTTTAACTGCAGTATTTAAAAGGCGATGTGCCCCCCCACCCCGGACCACCACCACCACCACTGGGACTGATGTTATGCAAGTCTGCCACCATGAGTCTGTCTGCCCCCCACGGACCACCACCACCACCACCACCGGGACTGATGTTATGCAAGTCTGCCACCATGACTCTGTCTGCCCCCCACGGACCACCAGTCCACCAGTGCACCACCACCACCAGCTTCTTAATATTTAAACCATAAAGTGAGCATGTGCACTCATGTTTGTTATGCTGCCTCACTTCCTTAAGTTGTATGTTTTGTTTTCTGTAGCTTTTCAGAGCCGCAGTGGCAAAACACATACAGTAGACTTCTTTCGTTTTTTTTACAAGAGAACAAAAACAGGCTCCATCACTAATACTCATTTGGAAAGATACTGTAGCTATACCGTACAGAGAGGAACCGACGTAATGTCCATGTGAAATCCATTCTGGTAAGTATGAAGATTTTATTTCATCCATTCCATTGCTTTGTAAAGACTGCTGCAAATATTGCACACAACAGGTTGTCTTCGTAGTTGACAAGACGTGTCTCTGAAATGTAACTTGACAATAGGGATTGAGATTTGAGCACCAGGGAGGGACACATAACAATGAAGTTGTAACTTGTAAGAAGTCATTCATTTCTTTTTTTAGGAAACTTCGCGATGCTTTCTTGTTCTGTCAAAGTGGCCTTATCCAAAAAAGTTCTTCAACATCAGACACACCCCTTCCCCGAGCTTGGGCACACATGCAACATGCAGAAGTTTCATTAGATGACCATGACCATCATTAACAGCCGGACTCCAGAAGGATGCTGATGAAATCTGTAAAGAAGTAAAAAAAATAAGAAACTATTACAGACAAAACTGAAAATATGATTCCCCCCACCACCCCAAAAAAAGAAATACTTACCTTCATATGCTTGAGAGTTATCCGTTTCCATTTAAGTGCAAAAAATTCTCATTGAGCACTGGAATGTGCATAGCAACAGTTTATGAGTGACCTGTGTGATACAGAACAATAGCATGAGTACATGTCCATGTCAAGTTCAACCCCCCTCATCATCACCTACAAAATACACAACCATGTACTGTATCTATACATATATCTACTCACCAAGGCTACTATTACTGTACATCCAAAGGGCACCTTTCAATCCAGTTGAGATGATCACATTTCATTTGTTGGAATCGTCTCGCACAACACATTGGACCAGCAACACGAACCTCACAGTCATCATTTTATACTGGGGCATGTGCTGAAACAGTCTCTTTTTACTTTGTTACCACTTGTCAATATTCTGCACACAAGGAGGATGCATTGTGGGCCTGCAGAAAAAATCTGGGGATTCTGTGCCACCACTGCGCGCATAACTGAGTGCGCCATTAATTCTGGGGGACTTTGTATGTGCTGAAACAGTCTCTTTTCACTTCGTCACCACTTGTCAATTTTCTGCACACAAGGAGGATGCATTGTGGGCCTGCAGAAAAATTCTGGGGACTCTGTGCCACTTTTGTGTGCTCTGTGATTGCTGCTGTGAACTCATAGTCATGATGGCATAGTGACATTTTTACAACTAAAGCAGCATTGCAAGAATGTCCTCACAGTTCTGAACTGTACTGTTTTATGCTACTTTAAATTGCCAAAGCAACCACTACTTACGTGTGAGTCGTTAGTGACTTGAATGATACGATTCTTCTCACAATTTATGTCTGCTTCTCTTACTCCTACTTTTTTTCAGGTATGAAAGCAAAATGAGCACGTCTTCCAATATTGTTCTGGCCAGTTTTGTATTTATTTGCAGCTGCTTTTCAATAACTATTGGTCTGTGGTGTCATATAAAACACTGACTGTTGCATAACTGTTAGTTAACAACAGAAGTGATATATGACAGCTACTTGATGTGATGGAGAAAAGCAGAGGAACACAATGACAAAGACCTGGTCACACTCACTGTCAGCAGCACCAATTTAAAAGGAATGCTGCTTTCATTATTTCACACATGAAACAAGCATTTGCCAGTGCCGAATGTTTGCTTGTTGGCATTGGCAGTGGTAGTGTAGAAGGTACAGAGCTGCGAAATAGGAATGGCAGTGAAGTATTGAACTGAAGCCAACCCCACCACCACCCTGCAGAGAGTGACAGGCATTGGGGTGTGCCTTTAGGTCATCAGGCATAACGGCCACGCATTTCACACAACCCACCTCAGACACTGACAAGTGTCACGGTGTTCCTTGGGGTCTTTGGTCCTTATGCGCACCCTATTCCATTAGGAAATACGCTGAGATGGGTGCGATATAGGAGAATGGGGTGAACTTTGGGGCCAAAGAGTCCAAGGCATACCTCGATGCCTCTCACTGGCTGCAGGGTGTGGAATGGTATGAGCATTACAGGAAAGAATCCCAAGTCACCCCTGATGCCTGTCATTCTCTACAGGGTTGGTCGTTATGGTTGGAAACCCAATACCTCAGGCATTCATTGGTATTTTCCCAAATGTTCAACATGGCTATTTTGACCCCACCTCACGAACAGGGGGAATATCAGTTTGTTAGCAAAGCTGCTTATGCACGCGACTGACGTTTAGCACCACAGGTGCAAAAACATTCGAACAGGATGTAAAATGACAGCTGTACTGTTCATGGAGAGGTGTAAAAATGGCAATGTTGCAAATCTGCAGCAAAATATTTAAAAATGGTGAAGTCAATGACGACATAGAAACTGTGCAACGACACCGTAACTATAATTAGGTTGGGGATTTTTACAGCAGATTGTCAACTCAGGCATTTTGGTGCTCCAATCATGAACAGTGTCACTGTGATTTTCTTTATCTGTCCCAAGCAATGATTTCCCACAGCGACGACGCATCTCTGTGCTGAAAGTGTGAAAACACACTTCGGCCGTGTTGTGAAAAATGACAGCTGTACTGTAAATAAGGAAGTGTGGAAAAATGCCACTGGTGAAAATCTGGACTTAAAATATTACAAAGTCATGAACTTACGAGGGTGCATGGAAACTGCACAATGCTCACTCATAACACACATTTTATGGACTTTTATCACCAAATTTTCAACAGGGCCATTTTAAGACCTCTGCTCATGAACAGTGTAACAGTGATTTTCTTAATCTGTCCCAAACATTGCTTTCGCACACCAATAGCACCAGTGTGCAGTACATGTGCGAAAACACATTTTGGGCAGCATATGAAAAATGGCAGCTGTACTGTTCATAAGGAATTGTAATAAAATGGCAATGTTGAAAATCTGAATGAAAATATTAAATCCATAAACTTATGAGCATGCATAGGAACTGCGCAATGCACGCCAGAAACAGTCATTTTAGGGTTTTTTCACCAAATTTCAACATAGCCATTTTAAGACCTCTGCTCATGACCAGTGTCACTGTGATTTTCTTACTTGTCCCATACATTGATTTCACACACCGACCGCGCCATTGTGCGCCTACAGGCGGAAACACATTTTGGGCAAGATGTGAAAAATGACAGCAGTACTGCTCATAGGAGTGTGGTAAAATAGCAATGTTGAAAATCTGGTGAAAATATAAAAATTCATGAACTTACAAGCATCGTGAGGAACTCATAACATAAAGCAATGAAACAATCATTTTTAGAATTTTCTACCAAATTTTCAACATAAGCCATTTTAAGACCTCTGCTCATGAACAGTATCACTGTGATTTTCTTAATTTGTCCCGTACATTGATTGTATTCGAATGCAGCCATTGTGCTACATGAAGCGGAAACACATTTGGGTGAGATGTGAAAAATGACAACTGTACTACTCATAAGAAGGTGTGGTAAAATGGCAATGTGGAAAATCTGGAGTGAAAATATTGAAAATTCGCGAACTTACGTAATGTGCGTAGGAACTGCTAGCACGAAGCTCGTAAAACAGTCATTTTGGGAATTTTTTCACCAAATTTTCAACATAGCCATTTTAAGACCTCTGCTCATGAACAGTATCACTGTGATTTTCTTAATTTGTCCCGGACATTGATTTCGCACAGACTGCGCCATTGTGCGCTATATGAGCGGAAACACGTTTTGGGTGAGATGTGAAAAATGACAGCTGTACTACTCATAAGAAGGTGTGGTAAAATGGCAATGTTAAAATCTGGAGTGAAAATATTGAAAATTCACGAACTTATGAGCGTCCGTAGGAACTGCACAACACACGCTCGTAAAACAGTCATTTTTGGGAATTTTTTCACCAAATTTTCAACATAGCCATTTTAAGACCTCTGCTCATGAACAGTGTCACTGTGAATTTCTTAATTTGTCCTGTACATTGATTTCGAACACCGACTGCACCATTGTGCGCTATATGGGTGGAAACACATTTTGGGTGAGATGTGAAAAATGACAGCTGTACTATTCATAAGAAGGTGTGGTAAAATGGCAATGTTGAAAATCTGGAGTGAAAATATTGAAAATTTGCGAATTTATGAGCGTGTGTAGGAACTGCGCAATACATGCTCGTAAAACAGTCATTTCTAGGAATTTTTTCACCAAATTTTCAACATAGCCAATTTAAGACCTCTGTTCATGAACAGTGTCACTGTGGCTTTCTTATTTTGTCCCGTACATTGGTCTCGCACACCGACTGCGCCATTGTGCGCTACATGGGCGGAAACACAATTTGGGAGAGATGTGAAAAATGACAGCTGTACTAATAAGAAGGTGTGGTAAAATGGTAATGTTGAAAATCTGGAGTGAAAATATTGAAAATTCGCAAACTTACTAGCATGCGTTGCACAGTTCCTAGGAACTGCGTAACGCACGCTCATAAAACAGTCATTTTTGAATTTTTCCACCAAATTTTCAAAATAGACTTCTTGAGAGCCCACCTTATGAACACTGGCAGTGTTGTTTTGTTAATCGGTCCCGAAAGGTGATTTCACGCAGTGACTGCGAAATCACCCTTCGGGCCCGAATAATGCCATGACAGTAACAGCATTCATGAGAAGGGGTCCCAAAAACCCCAAGTTGAAAATTTGGTGCAAAAATTCCAAAAAATGCCTGAGATAGGCAACAAAGTTGAAAAAACCCTATCTATCCCATTATACAGCTTATCGGCATTTTCTTAGTTCACGTCGGCTTTGAAGAGTGCAGACGTGTTCCCGGTCCACTGAAGATCATCGCGCTGAGCTCCAGAGGTAAGTATGGGGTGAGGAGGGGTGTGGGAAGCGGCAGGGCGCAGTGGGTGGGTGCGGGTTGTGGGGAGGGGCAGGAAGACTGGGTGGGACCGTTTTTCTTTACAGGTATTAAAAAAAAAAAGACGACACGGCGTTTGCCACGCTGGGGTGGGCTCCCAGCATGGCAGAAGGACGGCTGGGGGGGCGTGGAGCCAACAGGGGATTGGGCACCCCCGTCGACCATGGCATTTGTTGCCACACTGGGGTTGGCTCCCAGCTTGGCACCCAGTACTGGGGGGGATAGATAGTGAAGCCGACGGGGGATTGGGCACCCCCGTTAGCTATACCATTGAGTTGCCATGCTGGGGTGAGCACCCAGCGTGGCATTTGGAAGGCTTTGGGGGGGAGCGCAGCACAGCCGACAGGGGATTGGGCACCCCCATCGGCTATAGAGTGTGTGCGTGGTGGTGGGGGGCACGCAGTATGCGTGCATATGTGTGTGTGTGTGTGTGTAGGGGGAGCTGCACATGAGCAGGCGATATCTTATCGCTGCTCACTGAAGCGTAGCTCCCCCTTTCAACTGTATGCCACTGCATTTTGGAGCTTGTCATAGACAGCTCCAGCATGCATTGGCAGACAGGGGCCATGCCTGCCAACACACTGACTGAATTGGAAGAGGAGGTGACACACCTCCGAAAACTCGGATAATGGCACTATGTTTCTTGTACATGAGTGCAAGCAAACATAAAAAGGTAGTACAGCACACTCAACTACTGCAAATTATCGTATCATTCCAGTCAGTCAGGATGTAAGTAAAGGAAGTTGTAACATAGCATTAAAAAATATAGGTCAGAGTTATCAACAGATTGTTGCACTGCTGCTTTTCAGAGATTCATCATGTTACATAGTTATGGTGATGCACATAAACTAATATGTGGGGGTTGGGGGCATTACTACCACTGGAATATTTCTTGCTCCACAGAGTGCAATATATGTCTGTGAAAACCATCCATAATTTCATTACAGTAAGTCACATGATGGAGGAATTAACAATCTGAAAAGCAACCCACATTTGTGCCACACTTCCTCAGCAACGTTAAGACGTGATGGCAAGGGGAGTGCAGGTGCATGCTGCACTATACTGAATGTTCAGCAGCTATCCCAAGCAATGTTTCCTAATGTTAGAAGGTTCACTTTGTGGTGAAATGTGGGATGTTTCCACTACCAAAGCTCTTCTTACTGGAAACGTGGCCACCCATTTCACAACAAACTGACCATTAACATAAAGAAACATTCGCAGACCTGCACAATTGGATATTCACTGTAAGGAGCACGCACACGCGCTCTCCCTGCCATCACGTCCTAATGTTGCTGAGAAGGGATCAAGAAAGTGGGCAGATTTTCCGAATGGGAATGCCTCCATCACATGACTCACTGTAATGCATTTACGTATGGTTTTCAAAAAAATGTATTGCACTATGTGGTGCAAGAAAGATTCCCCTGGAAGGGAATGATTTAATAATAACAAACAAAACACACAACAAAAGTACAACACAGCAGTGGGGTGGGGTCAGGGGGTGGGGGTGGGTGTGGGGCAGAAAACAATACCTGGACTTACTGTGGCCATGGGATGCCATGGTGGTCTAGCAGCAGGTGCAGCAATGAAAGTATTTGCTGCTGCTGTGCTTCCACTCAGGTAACCTGCTGCTCCAAAGCAATGAAATGCTTGTTGTTTTCCTCCAGTGCTGCCCACACCAGGAGGAGGTCAGACTGGCTAACAGGGACTGTGCCGGGGTTCACTGCAGCGGGTAATCCAGGTAGTGGAGCTGGTGGTGGACAGGGTGGTGTTGGTGGCTGTGGTGGCGGCGGCGGTGGTGGTGGTGGTGGAGCACCTGATGTAGCCCTTCTCCTCCTGCTGCATCGGTGACTGCTGCGAGGCACATTTCCCACCCCAGCAGCACCCTCGGCCACTGCCATGGAAGGGCCAGCAGGTGGACGCCTGGTCCCTTCCATGGCAGACTGCCACTCTGCCCTGTGGTGATTCATCATGTGGGTGCACTGGCCACCAGTCCCCAAATGTGTCCCAGGGGGCCCACGGCGCACCAGCACACCACACACATGGCACTGCACCACTGTGCTGTTTCTCCCACACTATTAAAGAACTCCCACACTGGGGAGCTGTGGGGGGGACCAGACACATTACGCACTTGTCGGGCACGAGTCCCATCACCACCCACAATTGCCAGGACCACCTCCTGTGGCTGTGGAGGTGGTAGAGGGGGTGCTGTTGGAGCCCCAACAGCTTCTGCTAGTGGTGGTGGCAGAGAAGGTGGATGAGCAACAGCCACCGGTGGCATTGGTGGTACTGCTGCTGCTCCTGTTGCTTCCGTGTGGGGAAGCAACACTGGCCAGGAGTCTGGAGCTGTCCAACATAACACGACTGCCCCACCCCCATGGGTCCTCACTCCTCCCCTCTTAACACTCCCACGTGCCAGCAACTCACCTTCTCCGACTCCAACGTGACCCTCCATACTCATGGGTCCACAGGACACACACACACACACACACACACACTGGACGCACACACACTTACGCACACACACACACACACACACACACACACACACACACACACACAGTCGGTCACACACACAAAACAAAAACAAAACTTACACAAAAAAAATTCACTAACTAAAAAAACACTAAGACAATACAAACACTAAATAAAACAGCTTTTAAAAAAGCTGTTTGAATTGGATTGGCAGTAACAAGAGACGACTCCGAGAGCCAAGCAAGCTCCTCTTCTCTCACAAAATAATTTTGCTTTCTCCCTGTACAAATGCAAAGGAGAAAGTGAAACTGCTTCTCTGACTCACTTCCTTCCTGCCTGGCTAAAGCATGTGACTTACAGTACTGCAGGCCATGTGATGTGCCTAGTTTCTTCTCACTTCGCATTACTTCGCGTTAAGACATAATGAGAACGCAAAGTGGCAATGATAACGCGAAGAGCACTTTACAGGGTCCACTGCATTGTGTTTCATGGATGCAAGTGGTCACGAGTCCACTTTCGCAGGCAGATTTATAACGCTGCATCTCTAGTCATGAGTAAAAAAAACACTTGTTTGCTCCCTGTTTGCCACCAGTACCCCTTCTCCAAAACATGAACACTTGTCTTTTTTTCATTCATGATTCATTTTTAAGTCGATCACAAAGGGAAAAAAAAAACTCATGTTTTTTGTTCTACTGCTGCCCACCTCCCCCCCCCCAAAGTCATTGTCTTTTCTAATGCCAGGTATCCACTCCTGGCATTGGATAATGCCTTCACCCCTGTCCTAATGCTGAGTGCCCAACCACTGGTACTGGGTGCATGCTATTTGGTTGTATATGAACATATTCAGCTCTTGCAGTCACTAGGTGCCCAGTACCAGGGGTTGCTTATACTGCACTCCACAAGTTAAGCTAAATTCCCTACCCTAGTTCATCATCTGCCTACACACAGCTTCCTCCTCCCCCCTGCCAATTAAACACCTTCCTGTATCTACTGTGAAAATCTCTCCCCTTCTCTCCTCCCCTCCCAGCCCCCTTGTGAAGAATTAACCACCCAACCTCTGATACCCATGCCCCTCCCCACAGCCAACTGGTATATATTTGAACTTAAGATCACACCAAGGACTACCAGCACTGCCCTTCCTCCTCAGCAGGTCACTGTCTTCAGTTCCACTGTCCTCCACCAATTTGTAACTTAAAAGCAACCCCCCCACCCGAGAAAAACTAAGTCTGAAAAAACAAACATTGCATATGAGCAGTCGGTGTTCCTTAACACATATTTTGGGGACAGATTCAACCCCCCAAATGGGGTGGTCACGGGGGAAGGGTTGGGTGGGATGGTAAGCACCCTGGCCCTCACATTTTGAAATAAAATATGATGAAAAATAGCTATGGGTAATTGAAACCTCCTCCAGCAAAAAACGAAAAGTCCCAAAAAACTTGAACTGTACATGAGCAGATTTTGTTTTTTTCTCTCTCTCTTTTTTCTGTCCCCCAAAACATTAAGATTTTTTAACATTTTAAGCTCAGATTTTGGGGACTGCCTACTTACCATCCCCCTCTCATAACTCTCAAGTGCTAACTTTCACACTTGCCCACACGGGCACACGGCTTCAGTTAACTCCATTTTGGGAGTATTTGACTCCAGCGGTGCAAGTGGTAGACAAGTAGTACAGGAACTCAGACACTGGCAAATATGAAATGTAGAATGAAGATCATCAATCTGAAGGATAGCTGTGTCAAGACACATCTATCTATTTAGACATGAGTAGATTCAATTAGAGATACTGAAGTATTTCTAGGAAATTAGAATTTGTTGTACAAGCCAAATTTTGTTATGGAAACCCTGATTTCAGATCACAGGCCATTATGTTGCTGGTTTAAGAATTTCAGTTCTAGTGACAGTAGGAGGAAGTACAAGAACTCCATTCTTGCTGCAAAAAATGTACAGGAACTGAGTTCCAGTGCTTTCCTGTTCACTTTCATCACTGTTTGAGTTCAAAAAATAAGGTAAAAACTTCCAAAATAAAAGAAGAGAAAGTCATTGACTTCTAAATGTAAAAAAAACACTAAATTGGATGACTTCCAAAACTGAAGGCACAGAAGCTAAGAAATTATGGATTTTTTCTAAAATAAATTGTATTTTACCACGAATATTTGTATTAACATCCATAAACTGATCATTCCTAGAATATTGGCTTTCAAGTTGTGGGATCTGGGGAGTATTTGGACCTCCCAAAAATTGAAATGACTTCCAGATTTTGACTCTTGGAAGTATTTGACTACCACTAAAAATTAACTGAACCCCCTGCTTGCCCAACAGATCTTTCACTTTTAGGTCCAGTGTGAAGCATGCTTTAGAGCAGGCTCCATTCAGTCTGGGTCTGCTGCTTTGCATAGGGCCCTGTGTGATGCAACCTATAGTGCTGGTGCAGTGCCCAGTGAGTATTTTGCTTCTGGGCCTTGTGCAAAGTATGTTATAGAGCTGGCTACATTACGTATGAACAAGGCCCCTAGAATTCTGCAATTCTGCAGCCAGTTAAAGCAGAAGGAAGCGGGGAAGGCAGTCAGAATAGCAAAGGCCAAAACCGAGGAAAAGATAGCCAGCTCGGTTAAGAAGGGGGATAAAAACTTCTATAGGTAGCAAAGAAAGACAAAGGCAGGGATACTGAGGTTGAATACAGAGGAAGGTGGTTGGGCAGAGAGCGATAGTGAAGAAGCATGGATACTGAACGAATACTTCTGCTCAGTATTCACGATTGAAGAGCAGGGGGAGATACCTAATCCGGTCAATAGAAGCACTCTGGATAAGGGGGGTTGATATTAGCCCTTTCACAGAAGAAAGGGTTCTGAAAGAACTCCTAAAACTGAAGGTGGACAAAGCAATGGGGCCTGATGGGATTCACCCCAGAATTCTAAAAGAACTAAGGAAAGAACTAGCAACACCACTGACTACATTTTTGAATAAATCATGGGAGGATGGTGTGGTACCTGAGGACTGGGGAAGGGCAGATGTGATTCCTCTTCACAAAAGTCGGAGCAAGACAGAGGCAGGAAACTACAGACCTGTCAGTTTGACCTCAGTGGTAGGGAAAATTATGGAATCACTTCTGAAGGAAAGAATTGTTGAGTAACTAGAGGCCAGTGGAGCACAGACAGCATGGATTCACAGCAGGAAGGTCATGTCAGACAAATCTAATTGATTTCTTTGACTGGGAGACCAAAGTAGTAGACCAGGGAGGGGCCATGGACATGGCCTAGCTAGACATTAGCAAGACATTTGACACAGTCCAGCACAAAAGAGTAATAAACACATTAGCCAGCCTGGGAATGGGTCCCAGGGTGGTAGCCTGGGTAAAACACTGGCTGGACAACAGGGCACAGAAAGGTAATAGTAAATGGAGTCCACATTGAAGAAAGGGGTTAATAGTGGGGTACACGAGGGGTTCAGTACAGGGGCGGTCCTTTTTATGTTCACTTGCGGCATGCATGAGGGAGTTTAGGAGAGTAGCACACTTTGGAGTGTGCCTCTCACTACAATCCAGTGCTCCGTTGAGCAGGCATGGCGGTCCTGCATCAATGAGTGCGGGAGCTCTGTATGACAGCGGTGGTCTTTGCTTCAAAGAAACCACCGTTGTCATACAGCACCACATCATGCTGCCCCAGCGTCACGCGCTCCCCGCATCACGCCCCTCCTCAAAGCTTTGGTGCCCGCTGGAGCCCACCCCAGCGTGGCAACGTTGTTTTGCCGACGGGGTGCCCAACTCTGCCGGCTCCATAGCCCTCCAAGCCATCCTCTGCCATGCTGGGAGCCCACCCCAGCGTGGCGAATATCCCATAGTCCTTTTTTTAAACCTGTAAAGAAAAAACGGTCCCACGTGGTCTCAGTCCCCTCCCAAAACCGCACCACCCTCGCAACCTCACACCCCCTCACCCCATACTTACCCTCGAGCTCAGCGCGGCGATCTTCAGTGGACTGGAACACGTCTGCACTCTTCAAAGCCGACCGCGAACTGAGGAAATGCCGGTAAGCTGTATAATGGGCTAGATAGGGGGGGTTCAACTTTATTGCATATCTCAGGCATTTTTTGGAATTTTTGCGCCAAATTTTCAACATGGGGCTTTTGGGACCCCTTCTCATGAATGATGTCACTGTCATGGCATTATTCGGGCCCGAAGGGTGATTTCACAGTCACTGCGCAGTCACTGCATGAAATCACCCATCAGGCCTGAATAACACCATGAAAGTGACATCATTCATGAAGAGTCCAAACCATGTTGTGAATTGTGCAAAATCAAACTATGACTGTTTTACTGGCGTCGTTACGCAGTTCTATGCACCTCGTGAGTTCGCGAATTTCAATATTTTGCTCCAGATTTTCAACATTGCCATTTACCACCTCTTTATGAGCAGTACAGCTGTCATTTTTCACATCCTGCCCAAAATGTGTTTCCGCCCATGTAGCGCACAATGGCGCAGTCGGTGTGCGAAATCAATGTATGGGATGCATTAAGAAAATCATGGTGACACTGTTCATTAGCAGAGGTCTTAAAATGGCTATGTTGAAAATTTGGTGAAAAAATTCCTAAAAATGACTGTTTGACGAGCATGTGTTGCACAGTTCCTACGCATGCTCGTACGTTTGCGAATTTTCAATATTTGCACTCCAGATTTTCAACATTGCCATTTTACCACACCTCCTCATGAGCAGTACAGCTGTCATTTTTCACATCCTGCCCAAAATGTGTTTCCACCCATGTAGCGCACAATGGCGCAGTCGGTGTGCGAACTCAATGTATGGGACACATTAAGAAAATCACAGTGACACTGTTCATGAGCAGAGGTATTAAAATGGCTGTGTTGAAAATTTGGTGAAAAAATTCCTAAAAATGACTGTTTTACGAGCGTGCATTGTGCAGTTCCTACGCACGCTCTTAAGTTTGCGAATTTTCAATATTTTCACTCCACATTTTTAACATTGCCATTTTACCACACCTCCTTATGAGCAGTACAGCTGTCATTTTTTACATCCTGCCCAAAACATGTTTCCACCCACGTAGTGTACAATGGAACAGTCAGTGTGCAAAATCAATGTATGGCACACAGTAAGACAATCACAGTGACACTGTTCATTAGCAGAGGTTTTAAAATGCCAATGTTGACAATTTGGTGAAACAAATTCCTGACAATGACTATTTTATGAGCGTGCATTGCACATATCCCATGCACGCTCATAAGTTTGCGAATTTTCAATATTTCCACTCCAGATTTTCAACATTGCCATTTTACCACACTTCCTTATGAGCAATACAGTTCTCATTTTATACACCCTGCCCAAAACGTGTTTCCGCCTATGTAGCGCACAATGGGGGGAACAAAACGGTCACGCTGAAAATTTATTGTGCAAATACCAGCAGTCGCACAGGGCATTAGGGTAAAGCACCATACGTGCCAAACACCACTGCAAATACCTGCAAGCAAATGTTCGGCATTGACAAATGCTTGTTAGTGTCTTTATAAGTGACATTGCAGAGGACCTGGAAGGAAAAGTATGTCTCTTTGCAGATGGCACAAAGATCTCCAACAGGGTTGATACGCAAGGTGGGGTGGAAGGAATGAAAAGGGACTTGGCAAGGTTGGAGGAATGGTCAAATGTATGGCAGCTTAGATTCAATGCAAAGAAGTGCAAAGTAATGCACCTTGGAAACAAAAACCCAGGGGAAGAGTACACAATGGGGATTGAGATACTGACAACAACAAAAATGGAAAGGGACCTGGGGGTAGTTATATCAGATGACCTAAGGGTGAGCCAGCAATGTGAGAAGGCAGTAAGGAGGGCTGGGGGATACTGGGATGCATAGGGAGAGGCATCACCAGTATAAAACAGAAAGTTGTTGGCTCTCTGTACAGACAGTTGGTAAGACCACATCTGGAGTACTGTGAACAGTTCTGGAGACCCCCTCTCTGCAAAGACATAGACAAGGTGAGAGGCTGTCCAGAGGAGGGCAACCAAAATGGTGCAGGGTCTGCACCAGAAGACATATGAAGAAAGTCTAAAGGAGCTTAAGATGTATAGCCTCGAAGATTATTAAACACTAATGTCTAGGCTTATAAAGCCTTGCTCTGTAAACTGCCACCATACATCTCAAGTTTGTTTTACCAATCCTCGTGCTCCTATGCTCTAAGAAAAAATTCACACATTACGCTCATAGGGCCCTATGCATGAATGGAGCAGAGTGGCTACACACACTTATCTGGGGTGCATAGCTACTCCACATCAATTGTGCCCCTGCATGGGATGCATCAAGGGGAGGGTGCAGCCACAATACTCCCGCTCCCTCAGCCGTGCAGATTGCAATGCGCCGGGGCAGGCAGGGGCATGCCAGCACTACGCACCATGCACCATGGCACATAGTGTTGACCATGGGGGAGGCACAAGGGGTACAGGGAGACCTCTGCTGTAAGCCCCCTATGTTCCTGTGAACACATCAAGAGACACCCAACAATAGGGCGAGCAGCCCACCCACACCCCAGGGCCACTGCATATGACTGCCCAGAGCCTTCCACCTGCTCCAGCAGACATTGGTCCCCACTATCCCAGCACACCCCCCACACAGGGTCATCAGTCATGGATGCTGCCCCAACCCCCGAATGGCACCTCCTGCCCAACCCCAGCTAATGGCGGGGTACAGTGCCTCCACTCACACTGCCAACAGCCACCTCCCACCTCATCCCTGTGCACCTCTCCAGTGCCATTGGAGGGATGGTGGCATTATCTTCCTCACACCACCACAGTCGCTGGCCATCAGACATCCACGGGGTGCACTGCTAATGTGTTCCCTGCCGGGTATGGGATCCACTCTGGGTCCAGGTTCAGGCATTCAATTGGATGCCTGGCCAGGTCCATGACTCCACCTCTGGCTGCACCGAGGAGTCCTGCGCACTGGGGCCACAGACAAGTGGCAGCTGGTGGCGAATACTGCTAATGCACACTTATCATAGGTGCAGACCTCCACATGTCGGTTACATGCTTCCAACGTGTATTTCCCACCTCATCATAAATAGGGCCCATAGTTCCTTAATTTCATACCAACTGTGGCTTGGTCGCCATCAGTTATGCTATCCCCTTGCTTGGAATAAACTGCAATTATCCCTCAAATTGGCCACCCTTGTCCCCCTAAATGCTTTTAAAAACCTTGTTACCAAATTTACCCAAGATGTTTGTCGATACTGTCCAACTTAAACAATTTACCCTTGCCCCCATACTCATCCCTCTCCTGCTCCCACCTGGTATCTCCTCCCTATTACTTCCCATAACACTTTATACCTCCCTCTCCTTCTCTGCCTTATCGACTGTCTTCTTTGTTTGGCAATGTTTAGATTTTTTATGCCTCATTAGTCTGAATAATCTTGTATGGAGTTGCCTCCGTACTTACCATTGTTAACACCTGCACTTGAGTTACAAAATTTTTGTACTTTCTGCTCTGCTGTTACTATATGTATGTATTGTAATTGTATGTTACTATTTGTCTGTATTATAATTGTATGTTACCTGTCCATACGGGACCTCCTTGTAAATGAGCTTGCTCAAAGGAGTTTTTTTCCCAGTCAAATAAACTTGAATTTGAACTAAAGGTGTCATTTGTCATATATCCTTTTGAAGAGAAGGGAAATTAATTGCCAAAAAAAAACTACTAAAAAAAAATAATAATTAGTGTTAAAGCAAAGCATAAAAAGCAGGGGAACTGAAAATTAGAGTAAAAAGTTAATGGCACTTTGGTGAATCAGTTGTGTAGTGTTCCTTAGGATCTGAAAAATTATGCAACACAGTGTTGCCATTACCTTAAAGGGGAAGTCCCCACAACCTATTTTCTGTATACATGTGTAGTTTGTAGCCATGAAGAATGATTCCCTCTCTTACACCCCCCCTAATTTCATCCTAATTTAAATTTAAATGAAGTTGCTTTACTCAGTTTTGCCCTGGTGTGAAAACCTGATTGACACCATTGTAAAGATCATGATCCCACTCATGCAAGGCATCATAGGAGTTGATAATGCATACCTGCACAAGTCAGCAGAAGTGCTATTGTCAGACAGTTCTGTTGTGTGTCTTTAGAAGGGTCTGCATTCTTGTCTTGTGCTGGCCATCAAACCTTTCAAGGTAAGTTCCTTAATGTTAGCTGGCCCAGTGGCACTGAGGGTTGAGGAACTAGACACTACACCTCGTGCCTCGTAGGTGACCCAGGTTCGGGAATGAGCCTGGGCCATTGGGGTCATGGGGAGAGAGAGGATTGGGCATCCAGAGCACAGCTCTCCTCTCTCAGGGAGGTATCCGGGGAGCAGCCCGGCACTGCAGTGGCCTCTGGTGGAAGTCGGAGGCACTGCCAAGCTATAGGGCTCAGAAAAGGGTTGGGCTGCACCACGGCAGATGTCATCAGGACGTCATTGTACGTCCTGATTCAGAGGACAGGGTGGGAGTGGGTGGAACCAACATCAAAAAAACCCTCCTCCCATGATAGGCAAAGGTGCCTCCTACCCTCCAGTCATCCACACTCCCACAAAGTCGGGCTTCCCTCTATGAAGCCACCCCTCCCATTCCGGAGCTCAGCACTGAAGATAGAGTGCCCAGGATTGATAAGGCGGCCCTTCCATGGAGAGTCTAGACCTGAGGGTTGTGCTGGGCCAGGGGGTGTGGAGAGAGGCCACGATGGGAGGTAGAGATGATGGAGTAGGTCTGGGAGGTCACTGTAGAGAGTTCACGGAGCTCAAGGAGGTGATAAAAAGTTAAAAAAAGTCCTTAATGTTTTCTGTTTAAAGTGTGTCTGACTTGGAAAAATGCAGCTGAAAGGATGTTGCTGCTTGTGAAGTTTTATTACTCAGCTGATTAAAAGAGTAGTACACCCAGAATTTTCAAAAACATATGTTGTGCAGAGTGTTTTCATTTGTGTGTGAAGTCTTAGTGTGCCCTTCCCTCTGTCTGTGATTAGGATTTTTTCCTAAATTTGCCTGCTAGCTTTACTGCAGTTTAACGACCCCTGGGGATCTCCATCTCAGCTAAGTTTGTTGGTTTCCTTGTCCCTACAATGCATCCTGTCTCATGTGACAGTGATGTAGCAAGGACCACAGATTCAGCCGCAAACACTACAATCAGTTCACAACAGTTGAGATGGTTATATTTTAAATACTATACAGAGTAGAGGTGTGTGAAAAAAAACTTCCTCCTGTGGAATTTCCACAAAAGGTGGAATTTTGCTTCTGCAAAATCTGCATTAATCAAATTAGCAACTTTTGTGGAAATTTTGACTTAGAACAGTGGAAAACATTTATAAATTGCAGATTATTGCATTAAACTGTGGAGCAAAAAGTCCTTAAAACTGAACACAGAACTGCAGTATATAATGACATGTACTGAGAAATAATTAATTAAACAGCAGAAAAAGAAATTCCTCAGAACTGTTATTCCACAGTTCATGTGTATTATTCTGCAGTTCAGCCAAAACATTCCATGGAACAGGACAAAAATCCACCAAACACATTCAGAAGATTTGGAAAGTTTGGAAAATTCAGCAAAATGTCCAAATTTCTGTGAAAGTTCCATGAAACAGTTCATCTTGGTGACTACCCTCATAGTAAAGGTATTTCTGTTTTGAACAATTGTGACACTGGTTGTGTGTGTGTAACTTGAATGGTTTTAAGATATTTACATTTGTTTGGCATGTCTACTAGAGTGTTCACTCAGAGACAAAAAAGCATCTGCTCTTTGCAAGTTCATCTGCAAACATGCCAAACAAATCTAAATATCTTAAACTATACAAACTACACAAAAACAACAAGCAGCAAAGTTGTTCAGGACAAAAAGAATTTTACAATGAGGGTAGTCACTAAGCTGAACTCCTTTCAGTTTTTAAAATATTTTTCATCCGAAGTGGGACATTCGGTTAAAAAACATGGGCAATTTGGTTAATTAGATGGCTATATTTTAGAAACTATACAGTCTTCAGCTTAGTGACTACCCTCATTGTAAAGGTCTGTTTTGTCCTGAATAACTTTGCTGCTGGAAAGGAGGCAGTATAGTGCAGTGGGTTAAGGCTCTGCTCTGGAGACCTGGGTTTGAATTCCACAGCTGTCTAGATGCATACTGTTTGATCCTGATCAAGTCACTAAACTTCCTTGTGCTCCCAGGTCACATCTGGAAACAAGCTTCAGCTCAGTGTGCTACTCCTGGTTAAACAATGTTCCCTTTCCCTGGTTATTTTTGTCTAGCCTGTAAAGGTTCCAAGATATTTAGATTTGTTTGGCATGTGTTCAGATGCACTTGTAAACAGTAGATACTTTTTTTCTCTCTGATTGAAAAGTCTAATAGACATGCCAAACAAATGTAAATATCTTGACAACCGTACAAGTTACACATCACGGGCTCATAATATCATAAGACATTACAGCGCAGCAGTATACCACACTGCCAATACAGCGGTATATTGCCAACATGATTGCTGAATGTGATTGCCCTCCACACCCCCTGCACCACCAACTCCCCCAACTTAAATAATAAACTCTGGGGAAGATGTTAACAGTTACAATTGCATAAAGTGTGAAAAATTAAAAATGTCATGTGTCTGGGACTGGGAATGGAAACCTGGTCCCAAACGCACTGCTTACCTCCCTTGCTGCTTGTGGCTCATCCCGTCAAGCCACAGCAGCTGCTCATTGGCCCCTCTTTTTCTAGCAGAGGTCTTATCCTCTGCCTGGGAAGAGTGAGAGGGTGTATTACCATGCATACATTCTTTTGTGGTTTTGCACCCTCTTGCTCTTTCCTATGGTGCTGTTCCTGTTCCTGTTGCACGGTTTTGACATGTGCTATCAAGCGTGCAAGATAGTGATCCGGTAGGAAGTTACACATACACAACTAGTGCCACAATTGTTCACAACAAAAATACCTTTACAATGAGGGTAGTCACCAAGCAGAACTCTGTATAGTTTTTAAAATATAGACATTTTTACTGTTGTGAACTAATTATAAAGCAGTGCTTGCTGCTGACTCTATGGTCCCAGCTACATCACTGTTACATGTGAAAGGGAGGAAAGGGAAAATAGTTTAACCAGGAAAGGCACACTAAGCTGAAGCTTGTTTCCAGGTGCAACCTGGGAGCACAAGGAAGTTAAGTGACTTGCTCAAAGTCACACAGTATGGAAGTGGGGGCTGTGGGATTTAACCCCAAGTCTCCAGGTTTGCAGCTCAGAGCCTTAATCCACAGCGCTATGCTGCCTCAACATGAGACAAAATGGATTGTAGGAACAAGAAAAGCTATAAAGTTAGCTGAGATGGAGATCCCCAAGGGTTCTAAAACTACCATGAAGCTAGCAAGTTAATTGAGGAAAACCTCCTAATAGCAGACAGAGGGAAGGACACACTAGGACTTCACAAACAAATCAAAACACTCTGCACAGCGTGCGTTTTTGCAAATTCTGGGTGTAATACACCTTTTATTCTTATGAGCTAAGAGCTCTTTGCTTACTCAAAGTCACTTTGATGTGCAGATACGCATTATCAACTCTCATGTTTCCTTTTATGAGAGGGATCATGTTCTTTGCAATGGCATCAAACAGGTTTTCACACTAGGGCAGAACAGAGTGAAGCAACTTCATTTAAATTTAAATTAGGATGAAATTAGGGGGATGCAAAAAAACAGAATAATTGTTCATACCTACACACTACACACCACACGGTCAAAAAGAAAAAAGGTTGAGGGCACTTTCCCTTTGATTCTTGTACTGCCTTGTCAGACAAAGTAAATTGGCATAGCAATGTTTAGATCGAGGGTAATGCTAACACTATGCCACATAATTATTCAAACACCAAGATTATCCCCCAACATCTTTCTTCTGTTCATTGTTCCACTTTAGCACCATTGATCCAGTGCCCTGTTTCTGGATTCCTGCTAACAGTGTTCAGGACCTTGCACTTCTATGGGACCATTTTCTCAACATCTCAGCATCCCCTTTTATATTACTTACAGTATATCCTCCATACTAGCCAACCTATTGCAAAGTTTTGTGTCATCTACAAATAGCATACCTTGCCTTAGAGTCCTTCACCCTTGTCATTGATTAGCATGTTGAAGAAGGTAGGGCCTAGAACAGACCCCTGCAACATACCACTGGTAACTTCCTTCACCCCAGAGGACTTACTATATAGGACTACCCTCTGGGTCCTACCCTCCAGCCAGTTCCCCATCCACCTAGTTTATCCAGCTCTCTCACCTTTACCAAACTTTGTGTGGAACAGAATCGAAGGCTTTACTGAAACGCAGGTAAAGTATATACTGTGTACCACCTGGCCCCCATCCACTGTTTGTGTCACTGAATTGAAGAAATAAAGCAGATTAATCTGACATGTTCTGTCCCTTACAAACCCATGCTGTCTCCCGTCCTCCAATCCATTTGCTTCCAGGAAATCCACTATGTGCTCCTTAACAATAGTTTCCAATAATGTCTCCACTATGGAAGTTAGGCTTGCAGGCCAGTAGTTCCCATGTCCACTTTATCCCTCAAATCCAAAAACACCTCACTCACAGAAGATGCTGCACATTACTTTGTAATGCCAAATAAGGCTTTTACTAGCCTGAAAACAAGAAATGCGGATACAGACAGTGCTACCAACCACAATGCCATGGCATTTCGAGATAACTATCTTCATCAGTGGCTGGTTGGAGCTTACTCACATCACGCTTAGACAGTCTTTAGAGTTAGTGTGTTGGTACATTATTCTGGACCAGACCTGGACACTATATAGCTTTACTTTCTTAATTACTGTTGACAGACAATTGCAGGATCTTTTTATTAATCTAGAGAGATAGTGAGAGGCCGAGAATTTCAGAACTATCAGAGTGATCAGTTCCTAGGTCTCACAAGAAAATGTGGTTATGCAACCAGACAAGAGACAGAAAATGAGCAGATAGAACAGACCCTCGTGTTTAAATTCTTTCTGCATAATAGGGGGGGTAAATAGGGGAGGAACAGTCGGGGTGCTTCGAAGGAAGGAGGAAGGGGCCACTAGAGGGCATGGCTGGAAGCTGGAGGGGGGAAGATTCAGGGGAGAAAGGAGGAGGTGCTACTTCACTGAGAGGGTGGTGGAGCTATGGAATGCACTGCCTAGGGGGCTGGTGGAGGCAGAGACAGTGGAGGGGTTCAAGAGGGGGTGGGACAGGTACAGGGGAAGGGTTCTGGAAGCAAAATCCAATGCAGCAAGAATATCTGGAACTGGGAAGGGAGAAGCCAGAGAAGGCGAGGGGGACAGCAAGGTCAGCACCCAGGTTGGGGACTGACCAAACGAGCAGACATGAAAGACCATTAGGCCTATTCTGCTGGCATTTTAGTATGTTAGTATGTTAGTATAATAAATTGGGTAGGGCCTTATTCAACCCTGTCACACACAACCACTACTACTATCAAACATAGAATTTGATAGCAGATAAAGACCATTTGGCCCACCCAGTCTGCCCATTTCCCTACCTAATGGATAAGCTGCTGCTGATCCTAGTTAACCAGCAGCCTATTTCTTCCTACCCCCACCCCCCCAGAATTGCCTTATGACTGTCCCACGCATGCTTGAATTCCACCACTGTTTTTGACTCCACAACCTCCTCCAGAAGGCCATTCAAATACCCTAAAGACACCTACCATGGCAATACCACCCTCCCTATAATTTTCTGTCTTCTGAATGTTGCCAGCTTATAGTATACATCAATTAGCATGCAGTATTAGTGTCCCAATGTGAATAATAATCCCCTGAAAAAAATGTTTAGAAAATTAACAAGGATTTCTTGACTGTCATAATTCTAAATTCCCAGCTCCCAAAAATGTTACACCCCCAATTATGGTTTCTGCAATAGAAACAATGTTTTTCTCATTACTTTCTTTACTTTATTTTTCTAAATTCCCGTGGTCACCAACTTTTCGTATACTGCGTGCTTTCATTTCCTTTTTTCCTTGGCAATGAAATGCATGCTGCAATACACTTTTATTGAAGCAGACAGTGCGTCACCACAGTTTCACCTGTAATGAAAGCATGCAGTGTCTGCCATTTTACAAACCCTATGACACTTAAGAAATAAAAGAAAATAAGTAAGAACTCTGAGAAACTTCCTTTCTATTGCAGAAAGCATAATGGTCATGTGATAGATTTGTAATGGGTGTGATTTAGATTAGAATTATGATTTTTTACCTTAGATTTGGTTAAAGCAGCAGTGCAATAATCACAATACCATTAAATTACCTACCATGCCCCCCAATGTCATTTCTTATGAATATCCTGCTGTTTTAATTTCATGAAAAGTCCAGGTGAAGAATAATGTCAGAAATGTCACAGTGTCCCAAATGAGAGTATTGCCTGGTGACACCAGTTGCTGCTGTTGTCCCACTGCCTTAATTTCATGAAAAGTCAAGATGAAGAATAAGGCCCGAAATGTGTCACAGTGTCCCAAGTGAGAGCATTGCCTGCATTGACGCTTTCTGCATCACTGATACATGTTGCCCTTTGTGTGTGCCTTCATACCACAATGGTAAATTATTGCTTGCCCCACTATAATATTTTTTCCATAGACACAGCCATTTAATTTCTATTGAATATTGTGTGTTGTAAGCAGTCCATCGTGTTTCACAGAATCATCATAATACATATGGAATTTTTCCAGTTTACCATGGTAGGTATGCCGATCACATCTACATTCCAGACATATGTTACAAGTCCGACACCTAATGTGGTACTGTAACATTTAATTTGTATTCAGGGGGTTGGGGGTTACTGCTGCTTTTTATGTTTTGTTTTTTATGCTGTCCACCTGCACACCAGCCAATCACTCCTTTGGGTCTTTCAAGGACCTAGTCTCATCCTGGGCTACTCCCACCCACCGCCCCACATTGTAGTTACGCGGGTTACCCCGATGTATCCCTTCACCGGGTGAGTCCCCTTCCTGTGAAGGAAATTAGCCTTACTGGCCTGCCAGTGGTCCAGGGTGCTGCTTGGGTGGCCATTCATGGTCTGGGTGCTCCAGTGGCAAGGGTCCAGAAGACCGTCATCTGACTGGCCAGTGTGCCATTTTCCTCCAATGTTTCTCCTGCAGGAGCATGATGTGCTGAACATCAAGGCAGATGCCGACATTTATCATGCTCCCCTAGACAGTCAGACCCAGATGCACAGCTGTTCTCCTGTCCTCTGCCAGGAGTCAGTAGGTGCCGGGCCTCAACCCCACCCTCCTCCCGAGAGAAGAAGAGCAGTCATCAGATGCTCAAGCCTTCTCTCCCCCAGCCATCCCTCCGATACCCGAGTCCCTTACCAAACTGGCTTACTGCGGTGGTTGACTGAAATGTCATCATTTATGATTACTTTCTCCTTTTCTCAGGTCATAGGCACACTTGTGTTCCACACATTTCAGATTGTTGATGACTTTGGCTGCATAGAAACTGTCAAGCCATTAAAGGCAAGATTTTTTTTGTGGTGGGTGTTAGGGGGCATAGTTTGAAAACAAGTTTCATTAATGTTTTTGTCTTCTTTCCAGGTTGTCAGCATGTCCTAACTGTTGTCCATTTTCAGATTGGAAGATACCACCAACAGCAGTCCACAGCACCTCAGTGCTACCTGAAAACAGATGAAGAAGAAATGATTTGGAGGTTATCACACTACCACAATCCATTCCCAGCATGGCTGTTCCTGTCTTCTGTTATATCCAGCTTAAAATACCAAGATTTTAGTAAAACCCCTTAAAGAAATTAACAAGTTTAGTGAGTGACACACACTGGCCCACTGTCCTAAGTTACATTACAGTCACATGTTTTCAGGACCAGGATAACACATTGTACAGCCTCGCATACTGAAGTACGTTGTTCCGATCTGTGAAGAAAAAAATATATTATCTATCCAGCATGTCACCACCGCTGAATGCTTTAAACTGGCAGAAAAAAATTAAAACAAAAAATGTAAGAGGAAATAAGAGTGATACTTACCTGTAGATGCTATCATCTAGGTGATCAGAGTACTGTAGTCCCGCAAGTTTACACTGTCTGAAACCTGTGAAAAGAAAACGAAAATCAGTTCCCTGTATTTGGTGACAGTGGCATATTTAAAATTAAAAAGGAAGGATTCACACCAGAGTTCAAGTCAATACCATGGTACGTGACATTAGTACATACTTACTGTAAATGAATGATAAGAAGCAGGGTGGCTGTGGGTGGCTGTGGGTTCATAGCTTGGGCACAGGTACAATTACAATGACCCTCCCTCTTTCACTCTCAAGAAGCAGGGTGGCTGTGGCTGGCTGAGGGTGCATAACTTTAGCACAGGTACAATGTCACTCTCTCTCACTATCAAGAAGCAGGGTGGCTGTGGCTGGCTGTGGGTTCATAGCTTGAGCACAGGTACTATTCCCAGATTTGCAAGTCTCGAAAAAGGACTTTAATTATTTTTTTTAACATAAAGCAGTGGCCTTTATGATAGTCCTAAGTAACTGGAAGAAGAATGTGAATGCAAATTTTGTCATTATGCCCTACTACCAACATCCTCATCATCATCATCAAGGAGGAAGCAGCCCCTGCAGTCATCACGGCCGGAGTTGTACCCACTTGGAAAATTCTTTTTCAGTGACTGCATCATCAACCTCAATGGAACACCGCTTGACGCTGCCACCAGGATGGTCTGTTTCGCCCACATCATCAGCACAATCATCAGCGTAACTGGATACAAACATACTGTAGATGTCGTTGTCCTACTTGGTATGCGACCTTCATTCATTTTGATATATGTCAGCATTCTGACATTTGTAAGTGATAGGTTAGTACGACAGTCATGCACTACGGCCCCCGCAGAACTAAATACTCTCTCCACATTTACACTGGAGATTGGGCAGGTCAGGTACTTCAGTGGTACTGAAATCAGCACTGGCCATTCATTCACCTTGCCACTCCAGTACACCAGAGGATCATCAAATATTGTCAGATATCTGTTTTCTGCCCAATAGGCCTCTTCCATGCTCTGTGATGCATGCATTTCTGATGAATCATTCACCTGTTCACAAAGTTTATCTAGGTCACAAATTCCTACTTGGGACAAGGCACCCCAAAGTGGATTAATCGCCAACTGTGCAGCTGACACTACCCCTTGCCCCTCAGCCACCTCACTGGATGTGCTCAGTCCACAGTGACCTTCAGCCTTGTTATGCTGTGGTTTGCAGAACTTTGCACGTGACTTCTGTGCCCCATGAACCAATCAGACCAGCTGCCTAGTCATATTTTGAGCCTGATCATGTCCTCCCTCCAGTAGGGATGCAATGCCATGTTTGTAGTATGGGTCCAGCACTGTGGCTATTCCAAATTCTGGAGATTGCTGAATAGAGGTGATGTGTTGATTACTGTCTAATACTGTAATCATGTGTTTCAGTAATGCACAGCTTGACTTATCTCCAGCCACATCAAGGCTAGGCAGCATGTTCAACAAAGCCTTCCTCAGCACCCGGAGCAGTGGAATGGCTTGACTAACAAATGCAGTGTCACCACTCACTGCCTGTGTGGCATGTTCAAACAGCCTCAAAATTAATATTACTGAGTCCATGAGTCGCTTTTGTTCAATTGTCATAGACACTGAGGCCTCGGAACTGTCACTGCTAGTGTACATAACTAGATACTCACAGATGGCTTTGTACTGCTCACAAAACTGCTCTGCCATGCAAAGTGTTAAGTTCCAGCTCATAACAATTTCAAGCTTGAGGTGGTGCTGAGGGATGCTGTTTGAATCTGCAGCTGCCTAAATTGGTCACAGGCCTTTCCAGAGCATGCAAAGTGGGCAAAGTTGCAGCATGCAACAGTCAGCATTTGTTTGATTTCAGGGTACTGAAGAAACTCCTGTACCACAAGATTTAGACAGCGGGCCATGCATGGAGCCCTCAAAAAGCCACCATTGCTGATACATTTAACAATGTTTGATCCATTATCACTATCTATGAAACCAGCTTTGAGGGACAGGGGGTACAGCCACTCGTCAGTTTCTGTCAGTAGCAAGCCTAGCATGTTTTCACCTGTATGCGACTCTGCTACACTATGCATTGTAAGCGTGGCATGCTGTCTAATGCCATGAAGGTTGATACCACCACAGTCTAACTTTTTACACTGCTTTCCCATCCCACCATCACAGACAACCCCAGGTAGCTGTGCCCAATGTGCAGTAATACACAGAAAGGAACTACCCGCTGTTTTGTCACTTTTCCATATATCCATGCTTAAGTAAATGTAAGGCAATGTGGAGTGTTGATGCACATGTCTAACAGACTCTGTCACAGTCCTATATAGCTCAGGGAAAGCACAGGTGGAAAAGTATGTCCTGGACTGGATCTTACATTTAGGACATGCGCACGCCACAAAGCACCAGAATCCCGCATTCCCCACAAAGGAGAAGGACAAAAGGTCAGTTGCCAGCATTTCAGCTACAGCAGCATTGAGTTCACATGTAACCACATGATTTAGTGGGTATTTACTGTTCCATGCAAAAAGGCTGTGCAACGTGGGCTGCACTATTAGGTGTTTTGCATGTGGCATGCCAAATGGCTCTCCTATGTGAATTGCCATGGATGGGGTGCCTTTGACATGTGATGGTGGGTGCACAGGTGACAAGCCAGTAATTGCAGTTATTTTTCTTGTTTTAAGCCCAGGTGTTAATGTAGTAGAATTACTACATGGACCACCACTGCTACTCTGACCACTACTTGAAGATTCTAAATCCTCCTCCTCCTCATGCCTGTAGTAATCCACTGGTGATATTTCACAAATGTTACTGACATGGCTACTTACACTCAAGGAAGGGCATACCATGCTCACTAAGGTGGATGAGGGTGAATGCCCCACTATGGCATTAGCTCCCTTTTGGTGCCGGGTCCACAGTGCCATGTGCCTGCTCTTGAGATGAATATACTTGCCCCCATGCCAAGATGGCTACCCTTTTTGCCATGTTTCACATGTGCTTGGCAAAGCTGGCAGGTTGCCACTGTTTCATCGCTTTGATCTTATATGATAAAATCCCAAACTAGGGATTTTGATGCCTTACTTTTCATATGTCGCTACTGCTGCTGCTGCATATGGGACTGTAGTTTTTATGGCAATGAAATGGGGGGTGTACTGCATGATTTCAGGTGTTGTGCAATCTTGGACTTTGACTGAACATCACAATCTATGACTATGATTTCGGGGTCATCAACAGACACAGCTACATCAGAACTTTGAGGAGGGGGGGATTTACTAACAGACTGCTTACCTACAGCCACCTTTACTTTCTTTTTGCCCAGTTTCCAAATGAAGTCGCTAGCATCATCATCATAATCATCATCCACAAATTCACTTTGGATGCTGTCCTCCTCTGGAAATATTCCAGGCACAGCCTCAATATGATCATAAACTCTTTTTTCATCAACATCTGAATGTTTGGCTGGCCTAACCTCAAGATCAGTGGAAACATGAGGCTGTGAGTCATCATCATGATAAGAATCATGTTCAACTACTGTGGGGAGTGAGGCATCAACTACATTCAAGTCTGCAGACTCAGCAACATGTTTCCTACCCAATAACTTTGGCTGAGTTGAACTTGTAGCAATACTCATGCTATTATCAATCATGCCGTCACTAACTTTACTACCAGCAGGGACAACAGCATTACCAACCAGCACTGAAGTGACTGATTTAGCTGTGAAAAACATAGTCGGAGAAATCCCTTTACTTGTAGCAACTACCAACTTTGCCTTCTGCTGTGTTCCAACACGGTCACGGCCATGACCACTATTGACACTGCTAGACTTGCTAGCCTGTGCTGAACCTTCCTCATCATCACAACTTCCACTGCTAATAGTCTTCTTAGCAGCAGCGCCACAGCAAGAAACAGCTTTGCATGACTGGCTCTTCACTGACATTTTTTAAGATTACACAGAAAATTAACAGCGACTTTATATTTCTGCAGTTTTTGGTGGTTGGGAAGCAAAAAAAAGGAAGGAGATGCAGCCACACAGGCACAACAAGACCTTAGTCAGTCTTTAAAAATCCAAAAGTCCGAAAACAATAGCTTGTTTTGCGGGGGGAGGGGGGCGACGACACCAATAGCTACATCAAAGCAGACAAAAATATTGCAGACAGGCTGAGAAATTCAGAGTACTGCTATTGCAGGGATGCAGTAAAATGCATATGATCTGACAGTACACAAACAGATTAAAGGTCAGGCACAGAAATGTTAACTGTTCAGGAAACCACAACACAGATGGTCTTCTAAACCGACTGAAAAAATGCCAGGCAAACAGCAAAAACTTAAAAATATTTTATACAAGTATTCCTGTGTGTACCTGAACACACAAATACTGTACTAAAACACTAGCCAACAACACTTGGAATGACTGCCTTTCTCACTGTGGTCTGTGAATCTCCCTTCTACACCACAGATCTGCCCCTCCCCCGAAGCACACTTCTACAGTGTCTGCCAGTACAGAGACTGAATGTACTAAATTAACATTCAATAGTCACACAAAATCAGCAAATGTTTGATAATATAAATGTAACCCCCAGGCCACATTTTACTAGTTAGCACTCCCCCATTAAATCTGGACACTGGTACCCACATATTGGCATAGCATTTACTTTTCAAAAGGTTGGTACCACCCTTGGCTTTAGGATATATACCAGGATCATTTTTAGAGGGGAGGGAGTACAAGAACAAATCACGTGAACCTTTTGTAAAAATTACAACCCAGGTCCAGGTTGGAGGCTGCTAGGCATATGCTATGTCTAAACTGCTGAAGGGGCCCCAGTAAATTCAACAACCAGAAGCAATAATCAGAATGTCCAGAGCAAGAACTGGGATTGTGCAGTATGGCTTTAGTCAACAGATGGAAAACTAAAGCAGAAGTGGACCCCCTTGGGTCAGTCAAGGCAGGACAGGTACATTTCTTGAACTCTCCTTGCATGCAGTACAGTTCATGAACACACAAAAGAACATCTTCCCATTTCCCAATGGTGCATCCAGTTGACACCTGGTCATGCACCCGAACATTTTCCTCCCATTAGTGCACATACTGTGAAACTAAGCCACATACTGAGAACTCTTCTTCGAACATAGGTGCAATTATGTTAAAATTAGCCACACACCTAAACCTGCAGCACTGGCCTTTGCTCAGGTGAAAATGGTGCCCTTTACGAACTAGGAAGCTCTGACTTGTAAGGTTTCAGATGGCATTCCTCCCACACTTTGTCTCAGCCAACAGTCTCTGCCCTTCTTCAGGGTTACACCATTGAATCCCCCATTCCTCACTGAAATGCTAGAGGTCCCATACATTCTATTTTCCATCACTCACTAGGGTGACCAAAGAACAAACTGCACTCTCCAGGGTGAACAGTTTACAGAAATTCACTTTTCTGGATGAACTAGGGGCACTGACAGGCACATTGTAGCCTTATGTATGGGCGTACACACCCCAGAATACAATTTCCCTAAATATTTGGAGAACTTGTCTCCTTAGAACAGTACTCATGAACTAGTTGTCTCATCCACTGGGCATGGAACAACAGAAAGAAAAGCACCTCTTCTGGATAGCAGGTCAAAACAGTCTCTCAAGTTCTTGTCCAAGGCAGCTGAAACACACAAAGGATCTTCAAGGGATTGCCCCTTGAATCCACTGAGGAAAAGCAGTTCCTTCCACTTCACTGGAAGTAGAAATCAGGAAATCCTGCTGTAGAAAGGTCTCCACCACTTCACTGGAAGCTGGAAATTGTACTCCACTGGGGTGAGAAATGCTGGGCCCTCAAGTCATTCCCCAACTGGCAGTCCTTCTGCCACTCTCACCTCCACACTCAAGCTCTAACTGCAACTAACTGAAAATTCTAAGCTCCCCAGAGCAGCTGTACACACAAAGGAGTTATGCTGCTGCGAGAGTTCTGAATGACCTAATCATTCTTCTCTCAGGCTAGCTGAGTAAACAATTATGTCATTTTGTAAGAAGCCCCTAATGAGCTCCCTACTAGCTGCCTGCTACCTTTCTAGCATGAATACTGTTAGTAACCCCAGGGGATTGGGTGGTTACACTCACCATGACCAGACCACTGGCTGTCCGCAGACAATACACAGCCTAGTACCAGGCCATCCTACCTTCATGCTTCCTATGGGGAGGGTTGCCCAAGTCCTCCCCTACCATGTGCCAGGCACAGGCAGGTAACACTAAAGGATAGAGTCCCAATGAAGAAACTTCACTTCCTATCTTACTACTGTTCTATCTATGGATTCTCAGTGATTCCAAGAAACTGCCTGAAGCATGTCCTACCAGAGAGTATTGGTGACCCCTATATCCGGAGTTAGGACCACCAACCTGCCTTTCCCCCTAGTCCTCTAGGGAAAAATCTGACCTATGCTACCTACCAGGTGCCCAAATCCAAAAACCATTTTACACCAACACACCTGTAAAATGAGAAAGGTTAGACATTGTACTACACAGTTACACAAGCCTAACAATTCTACACAAAAAGAGGACTCTGATGAGTCCCAAAAATCCTGTTCCGGTCTTCTTACAGGAACATCTGCAAAAGAAAACACTGCAAAAACACATTTCTGCACACAACTACAACCTTGTCAAGGAAAACAGTGACCAAATAACCCTCCCACTGGATACTGCACAAGTCCAAAAAGCATTTTTTAAAGGATTTTTTTACAAAAGTATAAAAATAGAAAAAAAAAAACATTTGCAAAAACATTTGGGGGGGGGGGTTCCTGAAAAGTCCAAAACTAGGGAAGAGTCCAGAGTGCCAAGGCACTACAAACAGAGTTTCTCCTAGGCCAGAACTTGATGAAGCACAGTTCTGAAACAGGCACAAGGCCTGCTAGCACTGCAGTCCAGTTCAAACTAGTTAGTTGGTGAATAAAGTTCCAAGGACATCTTCAATTGCAGGAAAATAGTCAAATTAAAATGGAAAGGGTACCTTACCATTTTCTAGGCGACAAAAGGATGTTCACATCACTTGTCTGGATCTGCGGCCTGATGATCTTCAGCTGCTGGGTAGATGAAATCTTCAGATCAGATGCTTCCACGACCTCCTACTGGACCTGGACTGGAAATCTTCTGTGACTTTGGTCCACAGATGCACCCCTGCTGACAGCCAGTTGTAATTACAAAACCAAAATATATATATAAAAAAAAACCTTAAAGCGACAGCGCAAGTGAATTAAAAAGTGAGCTTTAGACTTTTTTTTATATTCTTTATTTTTTTTATATAGTTATATATATATATGACAGCAGGAGTACCTCTATACAGTATTGTTCTTTTGTCTTACAATACATAGAATGTTCTTCAGGTTGGCAATTCATGTTTCTACAACATCATTCTGTTATATATCAAATGACACTAGATCAAAATTCATATCCTACAAAAATTGGTCACTTTCAAATAGCTCTATCAGGGAACAAATGTTTCATCCAGAGGAGAGATATAGAAAACCCAAGGCCTCCATTGGAGCTCAAATTGTGACCTCCTTCCAGCTCTAGAAGCTACTATTCTCTCTAGATAGTATATCTCATTCATCAATGAATGCCAATCAGAGAGGGTGGGTACTTTAGCAGTTCACCATAGGTGAGTAATAACATTTTTAGCTGCTGCCAGGTACAGGTATAACTTATTTGTACTTGGTGGAACTTTTCCGTATTCCCCAATATAAAGCAGAATCATCTGATTGGATAATTTAGTTTCTGGTCCCACAATATTTTATATGCTCTTTTCTATATCTAACCAGTATTGGGTAATTTTTGGACAAGCACAAAAAATATATGTTATATTTGCCATTTTTTCTCCACATTCTTTTCAACAAAAGCCATGCCCCATAAATACAAATTTAGCAATTTTGTCAGGGGTATAAAAATATCTACTACGACATTTCCATATATATTCTGACCAGTATGATGACTCTGATACTCTCATCAAGTGAGGAATTGGTTCCAACCATTTCTTATAAGTTATCTGTGTCCCTAATTCTCTATTCCATCTCCCCAAGATATCCTCAGTGGATTCCTTCCAAAATCTCGTATTGCTTTATATATTTGTCCAATTAAATGAATTTGTTCCCTGTCTTTATATCACCCCTAAAAAGGGACATCAACATAGGTATGAGAGAGGGCAGAGTATTTAATGCTAATTATGTTTGTATAAATGTTCGAATCTGTAAATATCTATAATGATGTGTATGGGGGAGTTGATATTTTGCCTGTAGTGTGGCAAAAGGCAGTACTCCATTCTCATCCAGGTATTGATATAACAAAAGCAGACCTTTTTTCCTGCCATTCTTGATGGACCCGAACAACACCCATCTCCAAAGATACACTTTCTGTACCTATTATTTTAAAATAACCGAAAACTTCAGTTAATGTAGTAGACGCCCTTATCTCATACCAAGCCTTTAACGTATAACTGGTACCAAATGTAAAGTTTTGTAACTGTGGATAAGAATTTAGGGGGGCAAATATAATAGGGATAATGTTTACTAGATCATTTAGCATAAATTCAATAAATTTCCATGGTTTCTGTACCTGAGGATTCAGCCATGTCATCACTATTTTATCTGTTACTGCCTTATGGTGATCTCTAAGGTTTGGAAGACTACAACCCCGCTTTGCCACTGGTAACTGTAACAGAGACCATCTGACCATTGGCTGTTGCCCAGCCCATACAAACCTCAAAAAAATTCTAGCCCAGGATGCAAAGTAGAATTGTGATGGAATAATCAGTAAAGTCTGGAAATAATATAATATCTTAGGAAATAAGGTCGTCTAAATAGCTTGTATTCGAGCTGAAAAAGATAATACCTGATGTGTCCAGTTCCAAACTAAGTTCTCTATCTCTATCGATAGAGGCTCTAAATTAAACAGTTCCAAATGTTCCAGTTTCTGGGGAATATTTACACCCACATATTTAATCTTGTTATTTCTCCATTTCAGAGGGATCTGGTTCTTCAGAGACTGAGAAGGGGTGAAATTTAAAGATAATAACTCTGTTTTTTGTATATTTATTTTGTGTCCGGCTATTTCTGAAAACTTATCTATCACTTGTAAAGTAGTAGGAATGGACTTTTCAGGTTCTAGGAGTGTTAATAATACGTCATCAGCATATAATGATATAGTAAAATCCCTCCCTCCTAAAGGAACCCCCTGAATTTTAGGATGTTGCCTTATGGCTTCAGCCAATGGCTCAATGTATATGGCAAACAGTAAGGTGGGAAGTGGGCAACCCTGCCTAGTTCCACTTCCCAGCTGTATCATTGAAAATAACTGTCCATTCACTTTAACATATGCCTTCGGAGAGGTATACATTCTCTGTATCATGCTAGAGAATTCCCCAGGAAATCCAAACTTGCTCAAAGTTTCCCATAAAAAAGGCCAACTGACACAATCAAAAGCTTTGTCTGCATTGAGGCTGAGCAACACTACCTGTATCTGTCTCTGATTTAAGTGGTCCAACAAATGGATCATTCTACATATATTACCTGTGGTTTCTCTGGCTCGAATGAACCCAGATTGATCTGAATTAATCAAATAGGGTAACAGTTCCTCTAGTCTATGTGCCCATATGGACATAAATAACTTGTAGTCCATGTTTAATATGGATATTGGCCTATATGAAGTAGTTAATTCTGCTGGTTTGCCTACTTTTAAGATAGGTGAAATATTAGTGTAATCCCATGATGGAGGAGGGAGACTCTCCTGTTGAATTTCTAAAAAGGCATTTAACAGTAAAGGAGTCAGTTGTTTTCTAAAAGTCATGTACCACTTGGACAGAAATCCGTCTGGGCCAGGGGTTTTTAATGATTTACTTTCTTTTATGGCACGTCTGACTTCCTCTGATCTGATAGGGGTTTTTAATCTGATTTCCATTTCCTTAGTTAGCTTTCTTAATGTAAGGGGGAAAAAAAATTCCTCGATTTTGTTAAATTCTAGACCTTGTGGTTTCTCATATAGCTGCCTATAATATTTCTGGAACAGTTGCAGTATCTGCTGTGAGTTAAGAGCTCTTTTTTTTCTCTCCGAATCCACTAAATGTGTTATGATTGTGACTGTCCCATGTCCCCTAAGTCTCCGGGCTAAATTTCTCACCCCTTTTGGCCCTCCTTCATACCTATATGTTTTTAAGTAAAATAGTGCCTGTTGTGTTTTTTCATCTAAAAGTTTCTGGAGCTCAGCCTTTGTCTGATTAATCTGGGCTTGGGCCTCTGTGGTAATAGGGGTAAACTTTGTCTGTATTTCCCTTAATTTCTCATGTAATTCACCATATCTTGTTTCCCAATATCTCTTCATGCATGCTGAATATGCAATTATCTCCCCCCTGATCGCAACCTTCACAGTATCCCAAACTATTGTATTGGATGTCTCCTGGGACGAATTTTCTGCAATAACCTGAGCTATTTTTGAGTGAAAGCTGTCCCTAAAAGCTTTATCCTTTAAAAATTATGTATTCAAGCTCCACCCAGTGGATTTCTTTAGTATTTTAAAATCTAGCCTCAAAAATAGGGGACAATGACCAGAAAGAAATCTAGGTTCTATAGTTAAATCTTGTAAACAGTCCAAATGTTCTTTTGAAATGAAAAAGTAGTCCAATCTTGAGTAGGAATTGTGTCTAGGGGAGAAAAACATATATCCCCCTGAAAGAGGGTAAACATGTCTCCATACATCGATTAGACCCAATGCCCTAAGTTGAGAAATAAATAATCTTTGAGCTGATTTTAGCCTATACTGTATTTGGAAGGTGCAGAGGAGTCCAACCGAGGTATCAAAGTTAAATTGATATCTCCCCCTATAATAAGGCAGCTGTCCATAATGTCTAGGAGCTTTGCAAAAAATCTTTTAAAAAGACAAACGAGGGGAGATCACATGATGCAGAGTGCTGAGTAGAAGCTCCTTCAAGAAGCTCCTGCCTCCCGATCACTAAATCGTCTTTTCTGGATGTCTGAATTCCTTAATTTCCTCTGCTTTTGAGATTCAGTGCTGTCTGAACACTTTGGAAGTCTGGTTTGAGAGTAAAATTGGTGGATGGAGGCTTACATGAAGAAAGCCCTGCAGAAGCATACCCCCCCGCTACTCCTGAAAAGGCCTCTAAGAAATCCAGGGTGGGCCTGAGAGGCCTGATCCTCTGAGTCAATTTAAAGAACAAGAACCTTTAAGGCTCACTAGGTTCCTTGAAGAGTTTAAGCCCTTTCGTGAGGAAATGAAAGAAATGGCGATGGATCTGAAGTCTCTCTCCAGAAAATTAGATGAAGTCTCGCTATCTGTTTCAGATAACACAGCTCGAATAGTCTCAATAGAGAAAAAGTTAGAAAATCTCAATCCCGATCTGGTGTCTATGCGTCAGAAATTATCTCATCTCGAAGCCAAGCTCGAAGATCTAGAGGGCCGCAGCCACAGAAACAACGTTGTGATACTTGGGTTACCGGAGGGAGAAGAAGGTCAACATGTTGTGGCATTTGTTCAGAAGTTGGTGGAGCGGGTTGCCGGCCCCTCTCCCTTTGGCCCTGCCTATATTATAGAGCCAGCTCACAGGTCCCTATGGCCTAAACCTTCTCCGGAGGACCCCCCCCGTCCCATTATCTGTCGGTTTTTGAACTACTTGGAGAGGCAGCATTTTCTGCAGAAAGTGAGAGCTTTGCAAGAGGTTTGCTGGGAGAACATGAAACTGAGAATTTCACAAGATTTGCCTGGCTCGGTTCGCCTGAAGCGGAAGGCGTTCCATCCCATTGTTTCTGATAATTGCAGCAGGCCTGAAATTCAGGATGGGATACCCGGCCAGGTTACAGGATCTAGTAAATGGATCCTGGTCCAACTACGATGATCCTGCAGTTGCCCTGATGAGCCTTAAATCTATGCTACCAGATCTAATTAAGGAGCCCTGAGATGCTGTTTGCAGGATGGAGAGATGTGTGGAGCTGAGAATTTGAACTTTCGTTTTTTCCCTTTTTGAGAAACCGTTCAGTGAGAATGGGAGGATAAATTTCCCCTGCTTTGTTTGGACTGGGTGGATCAGCGCAGGGCGCGCTTGCTACTAGTTTCCTTGGCTCCAATTGCAGAGGGCCCATGCCGGTTAAGGGCAAAGGACACTTAGAGTCTGGTGACTTGTTTACAGGGGGAATAATATTTCAAGTTTTAGTATTTTTTGTATGGTAAACACAATAGAAAGGGGAGTCGGTTTTGCTGAGATTTAGATTCCTGTTTATTTCATCTGGATTGGAATTAGAGTGGTCCAGGACTTTCTCTGTAGATCGTTTTCACTCTATCATGACCTGGAATTGGCCACTAGAGGGCGTATCAGGCATTAGTAATTCACGGGTGTGCAGCCCTCAATTCGAGGGGGATCTCTCTGAACCTTCTCACTAGACTGGAGTGCAGGACAACTAACTTTCACACGGAGAGTCAGTGCACTTGGAGGCTGGTTATTTCTGGGAAGATGTGCTTTTTCTATCTTCCTTTCCTGTGATGTGATTACTATCTCTTTCTCGATTCCTGCTTTCAGTCTATGGCACAGGTCACTCCCCCTCACTGGGTTCCTGATCTGGTTTTAGTTCTTGCATAATTGCCTCATGAGGCAAGGATGATTTCAATTTTCTCTCTCAGTTTCGTTCGGGTTTCCATGGCTACCTGGGTTGTACATGGCTTTCGCTGTGGCCCTTTTTGAATAGGTTCCCAATAGGTTTACACTTTGGTGTGGGGGTTTTGAAAGCCCAGGACCATTCTCTCTTTGTTAGTGATAACCAGCACTGTTTTGTTTTCTATACGAGGATAGCGGAATGTAAGAGTTTTTATTAATAGGGGTGCATCATCGGGGGGTTGGAGATGAAGGAAAAGCACCAGTACTGTGCTGAACGTTGCTTGAGACAGTTTAGAGGGTTGGGGGTGGGTTTCGGGGTATTGTTGGGGTAGGGGTGGGTAGGGGGATGGGATGGACTTATTTGTGTGGGGGGTTAGGGAGGATGGAAGGCTTTACTGCAGTAACCATGGGTGTACGTTTGCAGGGGCTATGTATCCCGTGTGTTGAACTGAATACACTAAGTCTAATTACCATTACTGGATGGCTAATGAGATAACTTTTGCGACTTGGAATGTTAAGAGGATCAGGAAAAAGCACAAACAATATCAGGCTCCTAAACATTTAAGCTTACTTAGCTCTCAGATAACTTTTTTACAGGAAACCCACTTATTAGAAGTGGAAGCTTTACAGTTAAGGAGACAACAGGTGGGATTGGTTTACAATGCCCAGGGATCTACAAACAGCTGCCGGGTCAAGCTCATGATTAATAGGGGTATTCCCTTTGTTTCTACACAGGTTATTAAAGATCCAGAGGGAAGGTTTATCCTTGTTAAAGGTACTCTCTGGTCTGTTCCAATATTACTTGGCAGTATCTATGGCCCTAACATAGATGACCCAGGATTTTTTATGAGACTTGTATCTCCTATTCTCCCAAAGCTTCCCATCAGGATTATTTTGGGGGGTTTCAACCAAGTACTTGAGTCTAATTTAGATAGGTCAGGCAAAGGTCTGGGAGGGGGTCACCCCAGGGCAGAAGGCTTTTAAAGATCTATTGGATCAATGCAGGCTCTGCGATGTCTGGCGTGTTTTACATCCCGATTCTAGGGAGTTTACCTTCAGGTCAATGACGCACAGCTCGCAGTCCTGCATTGATTACATACTTATTTATCAGTGCCTATTACCTGGGGTTAAGACTTCCGTGATTCAACCTGGCCCAATCTCTGACCACTCACTAGTTTTATGTAAATTGGTACTGCTTAATTTACCTAACAGGGAAACCAGATGGAAACTTAATGAACAACTTCTCAAGGATGTTAAATACTGAAAACTTATAAGGGAGCAAATTGAATCCTTTTTTTCATCTAACCCGTTAGGTAGTGCAAAGCCGGACATTTTGTGGGAGGCCTTTAAGGCCTTCATGAGAGGGATCCTTATCAGCATGGCGGTTGGTAGGAGAAGGGCACAGGAGAGGGAATTAATATCTTTACTATCCCAAATTAGATCACTTGAAAATAATTTCTAGATTAATCCTCCCAATGAGGATATGAGAAAAGTCTTAGTGTTGAAAGATAGATATTTGGAGTTACTCTGGGACAAAGCAGAATGAGCTATTATTCGTACAAAAGCTAGTTACACTGACCAGGGAGAAAAGGCGGGGCGCCTACTGGCACTGCGTATTAAGCAACAAGAATCAGTGAGATTTATCCCTCCTATCAGGGCAATGGCTGATGGTTCCTTAACAGTATCTCCCACTGAAATAGTTCAAGAATTTGCACTTTACTATACAAACGTGTACAGTGACATGGAGCATCCCCCTTGCCCTGGGAGTACGGAGAGTTACCTGAAAAATTCCCATTTGCCCCCTCTCTCTGACTGACACAAGGATTTTCTGGTTGCTCCTATTTCTCAGGAGGAAATTGCTGATGTTATTAGTGAATTGCCTTCAGACAAGGTCCCAGGCCCCGATGGTTTTTCCTCCTTATTTTATAAAGTTTTTCGGGACCTTCTATCACCAGTAGCTTGCCGTCTATTCCAGCACATTTTAGCTGGGGCGGAGGCCGACTCCTACCTTTTTGAGGCCTTGATTTTTCTGCTCCCCAAACCAGATAAAGATCTTGAGCTGGTTCAGAGTTACAGACCTATCTCACTTTTAAATCAGGATATTAAAATTCTCTCCAAAATATTAGCCAATAGGTAAACGGTAGTTCTTCCTGAGTTGATAGGTATAAACCAGGTAGGATTTATGAAAGGGCGTTCATCTTCTGACCACTTACATACCTTGTCACATGTCTTCTCAGCCACCAGGGATGCTGAGTTCCCTGCAGGACTGGTCTCCCTGGACGCTGAGAAGACATTTGATCGAGTGAACTGGAACTTTCTGTTCCGAGTTCTGGAAGCATTTCATTTTCCCACTCTATTCATTTCCTAGATTGCCACACTTTATAAAAACCCTACAACAAGAATTTCTGCAAATGGGGCATTCTCTAAGCCCTTTTCACTTCACTCAGGAACTAGGCAAGGATGCCCCTTATCTCCTTTGTTATTTAATTTATATTTGGAACCTCTCATCAAAATATTCTCAATAATGTTTCTATAAAGGGTGTTAGAGTTGGGCGACATGAAATTAAAGTCACTGCATATGCGGATGACCTGTTGATACACTTATCTCACCCTGTATCCTCTGTTCCGGCTTTGCTAAGGGAAATAGCAAGATTTAGTGACCTGTCCAATTATAAATTGAATGCTAGTAAATCTCTATTTTTCCCACTAAACCATAAAGTTTTCAAAAATGGCATTAGTCCTTTTGGTTTGTGTTGGACTTCCAGATCATTTAAGTATTTGGGTATCAAGCTTTCTCGTAACCCTCTAACATGGTTTAAGGAAAACCTGGATTCTCTCTCGTAGTTGATAGCTCACAACCTCAAGAGGTGGTCCAAATTTCCTATTTCATTATGGGGCCAGATCAACATAATTAAGTTGAACATATTTCCTAGAATTTTCTATCCATTTGGAGGGGGGTTTACGAATTCCCCATCTGGCCATATATCACTGGGCTAGTCACTTAGCAAAATGTCTGAGATGGGTATCCCCCGGCCCAGAAAAAGAGCAACCGGTTTGGCTTAGAATAGAACTGGATGCAATCAAGTCCAAGAATTGGGACCCTCTTACACTAATTTTCCTTAAGTTTCCCAAATGCGTATGACCGAAGAGTGCCCCATAATAATGACTTCTTTAAAGATTTATTCTCAAACGTGTTCATTTTTACAATATTCCCCTCATCGGGACCTGGCCCAGTCTATTTGGAATTCCCCATCTTTCACTATTAACAAGAACCAATTTCCCATCAATGGTTGTCCCAGTTGGGGGATGGGAAGCTTTTTTCCCTTACGGATGGAGAGGGGCATTGATTATCAGTGGAAGATACTATTAAGAAATTTCTCATTCCGGTTTCCTCTAATTTCAAAGTTATACAATTAAAGCATTTACTTGTAATCAATTTCGGTAATACTCCTCCCTCCCAGACCATCACTTCTCTGATACCTGAGATTTCCCCACTTTCTGGATCTTCAGGTGTAATCTCTAAGCTGTATCAGGTTTTGTTTCACAAAAAATATGGTGGTCCCTTTGGACCTACAAGATTCTGGAATAATTTTTTCCCTCAACGTTATTTGGATTGGCATTCTCTGTGGGGATCATGTCATAAATATATTTCTCAAGACAGACTGTGTCTCATGCAATATCATATTTTACATAACTTGTACTACACCCCGGTTAAATTACAGAAGTGGGGTTACCTGAATTCCAATACATGCAATAAATGTTTGCAAGAAGAAGGAACACTTCTCCACATGTTTTGGTCCTGTCCTTAAATCTCCCCTTATGGGACTCAATTAAAACTTTCCTGGACCCTCTGCTAGGCCTTCAGGAATACTTTACTCCGAGATCTGTCTGTTGGGGACTATCATTTATTAGAGTTAAGTGCAGAATTTCACATTTCCATGATTGCCTTATCGTACAAAGCTTATTCTCGCCACTGGAAGATAAGTCCTCTCCATCTGTCCAGGAATGGGTAAAGAAATTCTGTCCAATCTTGCTTGAGCGATTGCCAGTCTCCACAATAGAATGGCAACATATACCAAAATCTGGGATCCCTTCACTCTCTAACTTCTCTAAGTCTACATATCTCAGACTATATTGTCATGTAAGACTTTAAGTAAGGTGCTTGGCAAATGACGGGCATTAGGTTGGGTTACTGCAG
Organism: Neoceratodus forsteri; assembly: GCA_016271365.2. Classification (NCBI taxonomy): domain Eukaryota; kingdom Metazoa; phylum Chordata; order Ceratodontiformes; family Ceratodontidae; genus Neoceratodus; species Neoceratodus forsteri. The sequence goes on along the minus strand of CM028130.1, from coordinate 131,910,885 downwards.
TATGGGGAAGGAAGGGTGGGTCAGGCAGTTATTCCTTTATATTGTATCGGAATGTTAATGTCACTGTCATTTAAACTGCCTTTTATTGTGGAAAATGTATCAATAAACTTTAAATTGAAAAAAAAAAAGACAAACAGATGTAAGAGGGTGAAAATACACGTTCACTAACATGACCTTTGTCCCATAAAGGGTACCTTTTAAGATTACATACCTTCCCTCTGGGTCTACGCACTGTGTTTCTAAATGAAAAGGAGAGGTCCTAGGTATTAAAATGGCTACTCCTCATCGTTTCCCTTTAGAAAGGATGACACATATACCCAGAACCTGCCCCCAATTCAATTTTGCATGTTCGGTATCTGTTAAGTGTGTTTCCTGGAGATAATAAAATCACTGGGGTGTTTTTGATATATTGAACAGTCTGGCCTTTTAATGGGGTTGTTAAGCCCATTTATATTAAGCAAGAGTGCTTTTACTATCTGAGTAGCCATCTTATTCCTTATGAAACATATTCTCTCCTGTTGTCCCAATCTTAATAATCCCATTCCTGAGGGATCACCATACTGATGTTCCCCGAGCCATCTTTCTGAATGTCACTTTTTTGAAACATTTTATGCCTTTCCCGTCTAGATTATTCTTAAACATTTCCTGCGATCTTATCAAACCTTTTGAAATCTGAAAAATTGTCAGTACATGTCTGACCTTTGTCTTGATAACTATGTACACACTGTATTCCAAATAAAATTGACTTCCAAGGTAGGGAGTTTAAAAACCTACTCCCTAAGTGTGCCTTCTGATAGTCTGGGGTCACCGGAGGATATCTGGTAACACCAAATGCCCAGGCCTCCTGAGGATATACTGCTCCCCTAATAAAAAATAAAAAGAAATATGCAGACAAGCTAAATAGAAATTCAAATGTTAACTCAAAATATTCTGCCTGTCTGTCCTTGATTTGAAATGGGCTTCCCTGTAACGTCTGGAGATGCTTCCCCCCCCCCCGCAAAGTAAATTGTTTATTTTATGATTAACTAAATTCTGTATTATTCAACTAGGGCAACATTTCTCAAGCCCTTATGTCAAGTTAACCCTGAAAACAAATCAAGCAAAGCACAATAATCTGCTCTTTAAAGTTATATCCGTTGCCTCCTTCAAAGTGATTGTCAGGGCCAGTTCAAACAGCCAGATCAAATGCTTTACTTGTTTCTTTGTGGCAAAGTTCTCTGCAGGTACATTTATTAAGCATTTCTTTTCTCTGTCCAACCTCCTCTGAGACAGTTGTCGTCTAATAAAGATCCCAGTTCAGACAACTGAATTTCCAGTCCCTTTCATCAGACATAAGCTTTCAAAGACCTCTAACCAGAGGACCATAGAGGAATCACAAGCCAAGCTTCAGCTTCTATCAGTCAGGTTCTTCACCTTGCCGATCGGCAAAAAGTTGCCAGACAATTAGAAATGCTCCCCCTCTTTGTTACTTTTCTGCCATTCCGTGTTCTGCCCAAATTCACTGTATGCCAGCACGGTGGGTCAGTTTTCTGTAATCCTAACGTGGATTTTGTTTTTATTTGAATTCCTGCTTTAAGGAGCTCCTCTCTGGCCTCCTCCACAGTATGAAATTCCTTCCTTCCCGATGGAAGTTGCACCACAAGTCTGGCTGGGTACAGTGTTGTGAATCTAATGGCTGCCTTCTTCAGAGCTGGTAAGATGTCTGCATATGCTCTGCGATTATGCATAGCTTGTGGAGCGTAATTGTTATCAACATAGAAGCGAGTTTGTCCGTAAAAGACCTTGCCCTTTCGCCATGCTGCTGTTAATACTGTCTCCTTGACTGCGTAGCTAAGAAAGTGCATAATAATAGATCGAGGCCTGGCATTCGGATCTGTAGGCTGTGGGCCCAGTACACGGTGAACTCTCTCTAATGATAATTGAATATCTGAAGGCAATTCAAGAGCTGTTTTGAGCAAAGCAATAGTAAACTCAGTAATGTCCTGACCTTCTGAGCCTTCAGGAACGCAATATAGTCTTAGGTTCTTTCTGCGTGCTCTGTTTTCCATATCTTCTTGTTTTTCTTGCAATTGTATACATTGATCTTGTAAGAGTTGAATTGTGTTCTCCATGTCGTCTACTCTGTTCTCTACTGCTGTTATCTGTCTGTCCAATGCATCAGCTCATTGCTCAAGGCTCACTACGTCTCTGCGAAGCTCTCCATAAAGATCTTTAATTTCTGTATGAAACAATAATAGCTCCTTGTATATAGTATCTAACTTTATTCATTTGATTCTCACTTCATTATTATTTGGTATGGTCATCTGGTCCTTTTATTCTGCTGACTGCTGCCCGTGGTTGTTCAATTTCTTTTATTTTTCTTCTTTACAATACTTCTTATGTATGTCCCCGATATCTAGATCTTATTTTTTTTTAAGTTGTTTGTCGTTAAAGGCGTCAAATCGGGGAGATTAGTGAGAGGTGTAGCGGAGCTCTGCTTTTACACCACCATGCTGCTTGGAAGTCCAACCGGAAGTCTGAGTGAGCTTTAGACTTGAAAACCGCACCCCTCAGAGGCTCGTACCCGGGGTGGGAGCACCACCTTCCCCACCCTTCCTATGGTACTGCTGTGACTGCTGGACTGATTAACCTGGATGTTGCTACAGACAAACCTGGATGCTGCTGGAGCCAACCCTGGATGCTGCTGCAGACAAACCTGGATCACCAGAAGAAAGGCATTTCCGTCCTGGGTTGCTACCTCTTCGGTGGCAGATTACTGGGCTGGCATGGTTGCATTCACTTTTGGCAAGCGGGCACAATGTCAGATGAATGGCACCAATTTCAAGGGTAGTACCACTTAGGATGTGGGTCATAAATTGATACCTTATCTGGACACACCATGGGAACATTGTAGAATGTCTCTTGGCCATTATTGTCCACTAATCTCACAGAGCTAATTAACAAGGTCCTGCCATACTTCCAGAAATGCAGTCTCTCATTACACACTTTAATTTGGACCAACTTGTTTACTCTAGGGTGCAGTTTGGCACAAGCTTCTTCCCACAACCAGGCATGCCTGTTTTTCTCAATTTCTTCCCAGATTTGGTGAGAGAAGAAAAGGTACGAGGATTCATACTCAGCCATAGCTTGTCTATGAACAACTCTCATCTTTGCTGCTTTTAACTAACTCCAATCCAGAAGTATGGTTTGGGGGTGGCCATTCCTGGTTCAGCCAACGATGAGCACATAGTGCAGAGTAAATGCAGTCTACTTCTGCACTCAGGGGCACATTTCTAGAGCCTTCCCCCACATGGACATCGGGAGGCATCATAGAAGCCAACGCCAATGGCGACTCATTGGGTCCCACTGCAGCCACTAAAACTTCTTCTTCTTCTACACATTCTGCCCAGGAGCTGGTGATTGTGTCAGCCCCCAAAACTGTCCATTCTCCAGTGTTCTTGGAGGCATTGGCCTCCCAACAACATACTTCCTCCACCTTGGACTCTCCTACGAGGCTAGGACTTGGGCCTTCCACCCAAGGATCTGCTGAATCTGCAATGGCAGGATCCAACTCCACCCTCTGTGGTGTGGACCATTTAACTTCTTCTGGGCCTTGCAAAGCATCGACACAGACAATGTCCAAGAACTCCTTTACAAACTCTATGGGGTCTCTGTCACTGAACCCAGACTGCTGCTGTTCTGATACGACAGGGTCCCCTGCCAGTGTCCAAATTGGAGTTAAACGGAGTTGGTTTAGCTACCATTGTGCCACCTGACTTGCTCATCCCAAATTGCTTTCTGCAGTCTGTGCAATGTGGAATTGACAAAATGTCTCTTCCTGGTTTTAGGCATACTCACACACATTAACCGAATAGTTTGGCAACGCCACCTCAGCAGGTGCTGATGAACAATCATACAGTTTCTCAACATTGGCTAGTTCTTGTGCTTGTTGGGCTGCCCATGCCCTGGCATGGAGGAGGAGGTAGTGAAGGGGTTGCTGCTCCATGTTCAGCAAATTAAACACACGAGTCTCCAAATTACTGGTTTTGTAAGCAATCTGAGGTTTGGTTTTAACACACCGGTAAAGTTCGCTAACAGGCTGCCTGGCTGCTACATTTGTATTCCACAACGCTTAGCAAAACCACTTGAAACTTTGTTTGGGTTTGAAAACATTGGTCTAAAATATCGCTGCTGATACTTGGTCACATGATGTAGTGCCAACTACAAACCGCTACTATACCCTCCAGCCATCTGACTCTTATTTTGATTCAAATTTGTGGTTTCGATTTAATTAAACCTTGTCAGAAGAGGAGTACAAGCTATTTCAACATCTCTGCCTGCTCTGAGTTATAATAGCAGCATGCATGGAGATCGATATGAGGAAGAATCTCCCCAAAAGAACTCCGCCTGCTACTCCCGAAAAAGGCCCTAAGAAGCCTAGGCCTGCGAGTTCGGCTGATGTGGATGAAACGACCCTCGAACCAGCTGAGCAAGAACCACTAACCCTGGCAAAGTTTCTTGCAGAGTTCAAACCTTTTAAAGAAGAGATAACGTCTATGACTCTTGAAATTAAAAAGCTGTCCACTGCTCTAGAAGAAGTAGCAGGCCGTGCTTCAGATATCGAAGTGAAAGTTCACTCCTTAGAAAAGAAAGCTGAGAAAGCAGAGTCTGAGCTGGCTACTGTGAGGCAGAAGATGACGAGAATAGAGTCCAAGCTAGAGGACCTCGAAGGTAGAAGCTGAAAGAACAATGCGGTCCTGATTGGGCTGCCTGAAGCAGAAGAGGGGCAAGATGCTATCCTTTTCATTCAGAAGTTTGTAGAGCAGGTCGCTGGGCCCTCACCGTATGGGGCTAAATATGCGATTGAGAGGGCACATCGGGCCCTTAGACCACCTCCCCCCTCGGACTCGCCTCCTAGGCCTCTGATCTTTAGGTTCCTTAATTATTTGGAGTGCCAGTGTTTCTTAAAGAAAGTGAAGGAGGCGCAGGGCATCACCTGGGAGGGTAAGAAAGTGAGAGTGGCACAGGACCTCTCGGCTACGGTCCGGCAGAGACAATCTGCCTTTCATCCTTACATCTCTAAGCTAATAGCAGCTGGCATCCGATTTAAAATGCTATACCCAGCGAAATTACAAGTATGTATATCAGGGGAATGGCAGTTTTAATGACCCAGAAATGGCCCGCTCACGACTTAAAGAGATGCTTCCTGACCTCCTCCGAGAAGTCTGATCTACATCTCCGAGTGCTGATGCAAGTATAATGGTTTTTCTTTTTTCCTTTTCCTTTGAGTCAAGTTGGGCACAGCAGATTCCTCCGTTACTCTCTTATGTGAAGAGGGGAAGATCTGGCCTTTGAACCTCCTGTGGATGTTCCTCAGCAAGTAGAGAGTGGCAAAAATCAGTTATCCTCCTCAAGGACTTATGTTTTCTATTGGACTTTGGCTTGATGAAGGTTCCATTTGCGAGCGACCCCATTTAAAGTTAAGATTGATGGACATACTGAAAAATTGACTTTCTGGAAACAATGTATGGACTTTGAGGGGAAGATGGCCCCTTTGTATGACGATTAAATGGTTATCTGTTTGCACGTTGGTGTCCCTCCTTTAGTCATAGGGTATTTACGTTCTGTGACCCTCTGGTGTCCAACCACCTAGACTTAAAATTGGATGGACAAATCCTTTGGACCATTTGTGTTTTCAGAAGCGGAATCAAGCATTGCCTAGTTTATGTGGAGGGGGCCCCCATTCTTGTACATTTTCTTCTTTCTGTCAGTTTTGCTTTCCTTTATCTAAGGGAGTATGTTAGTGATAGCATAGGCATGCCACTAGAGGGAGATATTGCCTCGCTATTTCACCAGGTAACTTTATATATTATGTTGGCGCTGGCTCACTTGGTCTCATCACTCAATCTCCTCCTCTCTCCCCTTGTTAGAATAGGGGCCTGCTAAAATTGTGAATGTAATCCGGGGAGGGCGGGGAATTTCATTTAATATTGGAGTGTTATTCCCCGGGTTTTTTTTTTGGGGGGGGTTTTCGATGTTTACTTTTTACTTAGCTCGAACTTGAGGCCCATTCATAAAGGGAGGATCTTAATGCGGGTAGCCTAACACTTACGAAGTTAGATGTGAGCAGGGGCCTTATATACAGTAGGCAGATAGACTGACTTCTGCCTCAAAAGAAGAAAACTTGTAGTGGCTCTCAGTGACTTAGGTTTCTAATTTAAATTCTCCTTTGGGACCTTAATAGAAACTAATAGATTAAGGGCGACTCCGTTAATGTGGTTCGGACACAGGTGCTAGGGTTATCGCACTAATACTGTTCAGACCCTGAGCACAGGGGAGTCGGGTTACGTTATTATAAGGTAGTTTGTGTGTGTGGGATGCATTTTTACAAATGAAGGGCAATGAGTACACCTTGATGAGTGACACAAGTATTTTTATAGTGAACGAGCGGGGATAGCAGGAAGCGCCTTTTCTTTGCACCAGGTGGAGCTGTAGAGATAGAGGGGCAATTACAGTGCATTTCCTTGGGTAATTAAGTTAGAGTTTAAGCGTAGGATTCATTAAGGGTGGCTGGGGGTGGGGCGAAGATGTTGGTAGCTGCGGAGCGAACCTGTACTAATTGGGGGAAGGGGAGGGATCGTTCATGTTTATGGATGTTCTTGTTCTAATGGGAGGGGGATGGGAGGGGTGGGGATCATGTAGAGGTTGGCCTCAGCACAGCTCATAGGGTGTTGTCTTGGATGTATAATACTGAGGGATTCATTCTGAGCATTATGTTTTATTGATAGTTTATAAAAATGGTTAATGTTTTAAAAGTTGCAACTTGGAATGTTAAGGGATTAAGGCAGCGTGTTAAACAATATAAAATCCTTAAGCACCTTGCTTTGCTGTCCGTAGACATTGCCGTTATACAAGAGTCGCATTTATTAGACTCGGAAGCCAATTGCATGAGACAGCAGCAAGTTGGCCATGTTTTCTCTGCTGGGGGAGCCACTAATAGTGCTGGGGTTTTGATATTGATTAATAAGAAGATACCATTTGTATTGAAGCAGGTGCTTAGGGACCCGCAAGGTCGATTTTTGTTTATTCATTGTATATTATATACTACTGAAATCCTCCTGGGAACTCTGTATCGACCTAATCTGGATACCCCTGATTTTTTTGTAAAGCTAAATGACACACTATATCCATACTTGGCTTTACCAGTCATCATTGGGGGAGACATGAATATTGTTATGGATCCATTGATGGATCGTTCTTCCCCGCAGAACAGGGGTCATTCCCCAGCTCAGAAGGCACTTTCAGAGTTCCTGGAACAATATGCCTTGTGTGATGTGTGGACAGTTTTACACCCTTCAGAGAAGTTTACTTTTCTATCCCCAGTTCATAACACAGCTACGCGTATTGATTATATATTTCTTTCCCAAACTTTCCTCCCTGGGGTGACTGAAGCTTCCATACAACCAGGCCCTCCCTTGGACCATGCACTGGTTACATGTCAGTTAGCACTCTCTTCTTTTTCTAAGAAGTCTCCCAGGTGGAAGATTAATAATCAGATGTTGAAAGATGATCATGTTATTAATGTAATCAGTGAACATATATGGCAATTTATAGAAATTAATACTCATTCCATTTCTAGACCGGATTTATTGTGGGGGGCTTTTAAAGCGTATCTTAGAGGGGTTTTAATTAGTATAGCTACCCATAGAAAGAAAGAAAAAGATAAGAAATTAGTTACATTACTGGGACAAATTCAACATAAAGAAGCAAGGATAGGTCTGTCTTTCTCCGAATCCGAACAACAGGAATTGGTTAAATTAAAGGAAGGTTATTTGGAGTTGTTAAGAGACAAGGCCGAATTTGCGATTCTTAAAGCTAAGGCGGTGTACTCAGACCAGGGTGAAAAGGCAGGGAGATTGCTGGCGTTAAGGATTAAGCAGATGGAAATGAATAGGTACATCTTGGCAATACGTTCACAAATGAATAACGCCCTGATAACAACTTCAGAAGAGATAGTTTCAGAGTTTCAACGGTACTATACCACTTTACATAGTTCTAAAATGAACTCAGTATCTGATGACAATATAGATGCTTACTTGGAGACTTCTGGTTTATCTTCATTATTGGAATTCCAGCAGGAACTGCTGGTTTCTCCAATAACGACTGATGAGGTCTCTAGGGTTATTAAAAGCTTGCCTTTTGACAGATCACCTGGCCCTGACAGTTTCTGGGCAAATTTTTATAAGAAATTTTTAGATCAGGTACTTCCCTTATTAATGCCCCTATTTCAGTATATACTATCCAGCGCCCAGACGGATCCTACTTTGTGGGAGGCCCTAATAGTTTTAATTCTGAAGCCTGGGAAGGATCCAAAATCACCGGCGTGTTATCGCCCCATATCCCTGATGAATCAAGATATAAAGATATTGGCCAAGATTTTGGCGGATTGCCTGGCTCTTGTGATGCCGGACCTGATTGGACGGAACAAGTAGGATTCATGAAAGGGCGTTCCTCATTGGACCATCTCAGAACCCTGTCGCATGTCCTCTCAGCAACCAGGGATGCCTCATTTCCAGCTGTTTTGGTTTTCTTGGATGCTGAGAAGGCGTTCGACAGGGTGAACTGGAACTTTTTATTTAGGACCTTTAATGTTTACAAGTTCCCTGAGTTGTTTCAGACTTGGATCAAAGCCCTTTATAATGCCCCGTCAGCTAGGGTAATGGTAAACGGTCTTATTTCTGAAAGTTTTCCATTGCATTCAGGAACCAGGCAGGGTTGTCCTTTATCACCGTTACTTTTAAATTTATATCTGGAACCCTTTATTCGCCAGTTGAAACATTCATCGGCGATACAAGGTATAACTATTCAGGGATATGAGGTGAAAGTATCGGCATACGCTGATGATTTACTGTTACAGTTGTCCAATCTGGAAAACTCAGTACCGGCCTTGTTGTCCACGGTACATCAATTTGCTAATATTTCCAATTATAAATTGAACATTGATAAGTCCCTTGTGTTTCCGCTTAACTATAGAGTGGTTAAGGCAAGTGTTGAAGAATACGGTATGTCCTGGGTGCCGAATTCTTTTAAATATTTAGGGATGCAAGTGGTGAGGGAACCAGCCCTGATTCAGAAGCTGAATCTGGATGAATTAGTTAAAACTCTGGGAATGGACCTGGACAGATGGGCCAAGCTACCTATCTCACTCTGGGGATGGGTGAACCTAATCAAGATGAAGTTTTTCCCCAGGATTTTTTACCCATTGTACTTGCTAAATAACTGGATTCCTGTTTCATGGTTCTGGAAGGTTAATGCCCTGATAACAAAATTTGTTTGGTCCAATAGACAACCCAGGATTGCATTTCATAGATTGGTGGCTCCCAAGGATAAAGGGGGTCTACGCCTCCCATATATGATTATATACTATTGGGCGAGTCACATGGTAAAGTATGTGAGATGGATGGGTAGCGCGACAGAATCAGAACCAGAGGGCTGGATGCCTATCTGGCTCAAAATAGAGCTGTCCTTAATTAGACAATCTGGTTTGTTGCCGGCATCTGCTGTTTTATATTAGGCCGAATGTCCTCCCCCCTTGGTTGAAAGTTACTCCGGTGGCAATCTCGGTCAGGGTGCATGCTCAGATGTGTTCATTTATGGAATATGATCATATGGCTGATTTAGCTCAACCCGTCTGGGGCAATCCTAATTTAAAAATATGTAACAAGTCGCTCATGTCAAACTGGCTCCCTCAATTGGAAAATGTCAAGCTTGTTCAGCTTCTTGCCCAGGATGGTACATGGCTTCCAGCTACCACAACATTGAGTAATTTTAATATACCTACTAAGTCTATTTTCAAAGTAATCCAGTTGAAGCACCTGTTAACAAAGGTATTCGGCCCAGTTCTGTCTCAAAGTGGTATGAATGCGGTCCGAGATATGCTGCTTCGGATATCTGGTAGTCCCCACTCAGTATCTGATATATATAAAATGTTGTACAACTGTAAACACCCAGAGGTGTTTATACCAAGGAGATACTGGGCGGCACATTTTCCTGATTCAGGGATAGATTGGGCTGCATTATGGGTAAACTGTCACAAATACATCACCCAGGACAGATTGCATTTGGCGCAGTATCATATTTTACATAACATATATTATACTCCCCAAAAATTATACAAGTATGGTCTTATTGATTCCCCTACCTGTTCTAGATGTGGACAGGCGGATGGTATGCTTTATCACATTTTCTGGTCATGTTCTGAGGCTTCCACCCTCTGGAGAGATGTCCAACGGAGGATGGATCCTTTACTGGGACTCTCAGACCTCTTCACTCCGGAGGTCTGCCTATTAGGGGATTACGCCATCATTCCCGTTTTATCTAGGAGGTATTATATGGCACTAATCTCCTTATCGATTAAGAAGGTTATACTTCGTCATTGGAAAGACGCTGTTGATATTCCTTTTTCCGAATGTCTCAAGGAAATCTTGGCTAACCTCAGGATGGAGAAAATGGTGGCTAGTCTAAGTGATAGGATGAAAAGATATAGGCAAATTTGGGATCATTTTCACACGCTGTTCTGTATTTAGATCACGTAGATGGTGTAAGTAACTTTAAAAGCGATTGTGTAAGTTGATTGATACACTTTTTGTAGATCTGAGCTGTGCTGAGGGGGTATGGTGGGGGCTTGGGTATGGGGAGAGCAGCTCCGATGTGAGGGAGAGAAGCTTACCTATGAGCAATTTTGTCTGATATGTTTGGAGCTGTTCCTGTATATGTGTTTTTGAAAATTAATAAACTTTGAATTAAAAAAATAAATAAATAAATAAAATGTCGCTGCTTTGTTTACATTGCTGGCTACACCCCAACATGGTGACTGTAACTTTTCATCACACTCCATTTAAAATTGCTAGAATTCTGGCTCAATCTTTTGCATTTCAACTGATTTTTTCTTTTTTTGAAATGATATTTTATTGAAGATTGTCCTTTTTAACACAATTAAAAAAAAACAGCGAAACATTTATACATCTATCCAAGAAAAATTTAAAGACTCATACATCAGTTATTACTCTACTAATAAAGACATTACAACAAACTTTGCTGTTACCTTCTGTTACCAACTTATTATGCTCAGAACTTGTGAGTTGATTTGCTTATTTTACTCATTACATACTAAACAGAAATACATTTAGCACACAAATACATCCATACCACAAACAACACATACCTGGAAAATATGTTGGTCTCTAGCACAGATCTCAGTGCAGGGGGTTTCTCTGCTCACCTGTGGGACAGGGTGTAGGGGTGCTCAGGGGAGAAGAGAAAACATTGCTTCAAACCTTTGTTATTATTGCTCTTGTTCAGTTATGATTTCAATAATATCCTTTCCTTGTTTATTGGTTAAGTAATGGAAGAATGGCATACACCCACCAATGAACCTATCTTTTTGAAGTCTAATCCAAGCTGTCATCCTTTCCATAATTAATACTCTATGACAATTGCTTAGCCAGGCCTCGACCATGGGTCATATGGGGAGGGAACCATCAATTGATTTTTTCAAAGCACAAGTTCACTTTACTTTTTCTCAGTCCATACATTTACTAGCACTTGGACCAGAGAGATCGTTTGTCTTAAAGTTCACTCTCTTTAGAAACAGCACTTTCACAAACACACAGTCCCAAGATGCAAATGTTCACAGAACTCTCTCTTTCAGTACTTTTGCTGAAGTTCTTACACAGTTTTCTGACCTTTAGCACCACAGTCATTTACTTTTGCACAGGGTACTTGCAGGCAGTAGTTGGTTTCCACTGTCAATGTAACACGGCCTGCTGCCGACTCAAAGAAGGCCTCTGGGGTGAAATGTGCTGATAGTCCCACCGATCATAGCTACGATTGCTTTGATCACTCTCCAGTCGGTCAGAATACAGGTTGAACCTGGTATAACTGCAAAAAAGTTAGAAAAACTGCTGGTTCAGAAGTGCTTCTGCTGTAAGCAATTCCTCCTGCCTGCTGCACAAACTACATGCTTCTCACACACTGCTGGCTGCTCCTCCAGGACTGTTTCACAACTCTGAGACTAGGAAAGGGCGGGGCTTAGGTGCACTGGGACCAATCACACGACACCATGCAAATCAACTCTCTCTCTCTCGCTCTCTCTCTCTGCCGCAGTCCTTCATGGCAATCATCAAGAAGACAAAATTTAAACTACAAACTGTCCCTTTTCTTTTCGGCTTGAAATTTCAGTTGGGCAAGCATTTTAAGCCATTTTCATTCAATACTTGGTTCATTTTCCTTAGCGATTCTCCCAATTTTCACTGTACACATTTGAAACTTTCTGAGTCCTTAGAAAACACTGTTCTCTAAGTCCACAAATACTTTTTTCTGGAAATGTGTCACTTTTAAACAGTTTTTAAGTGCTTGAACAACAAGGCAAGGGCAATCATTGCTCAGTTCCAACAGTCCACATTTTCAAGTTAAAGACACAAGCAGCATATTTCTCCACTTTCCTTTCCACAGAAACTAGGCAGCAAAAGACTTTCAGGTGGCATTTTTCTTGGCACAGCTTTGCTTTCTGGTAAATGATCTGTTTGGGTGCACCGACACCAGACAGGAAGATCCTAGACATACCCTCAGCAATGCCTCTCACCCCAAAACATATTTCTTTTGGATGAGCCTTCATTCTCTGTGACTCTTGCCCAAATTAAATAGCACCAGATGGGTCCGCTTTTTTTGTAACCCCCAGGTCACTTTTCACAAGTTAACACCCCACCCCATTAAATCTGGAAGCTGGTACCCACATATTGGCATACCATTTACTTTTCAAAAGGTTGGTACCACCCTTGGCATTAGGATCTATAACAGGCTCATTTTCTAGAGGAAGAGATGAATGGGGGTACAAGAACAAATCACATGAACCTTTTGTAAAAATTACAACCCAGGTCCAGAGTGGAGGCTGCTAGGCATATGCTATGTTTAAACTGCTGAGGGGGCCCCAGTAAATCCAACAACCAGAAGCAATAATCAGAATGTCCTTAGCAAGAACTGGGATTGTGCAGTATGGCTTTAGTCAACAGATGAAAAACTAAAGCAAAAGTGGACCCCCATGGGTCAGTCAAGGCAGGACAGGTACATTTCACGAACTCTCCTTGCATGCAGTACAGTTCATGAACACACAAAAGAACATCATCTTCACATTTCCCAGTGGTGCATCAAGTGGACACCTGGCCACACACCTGAACAATTTTCTCCTTTTAGTGCACATATTGTGAAACGATGCCACACACTCAGAACTCTTCTTCGAACATAGGTGCGATTATGTGAAACTCAGCCACAGATCTAAACCTGCAACACTCGCCTTTGCTCAGGTGAAACTGGTGCCCTTTATGAACAAGGAAGCCCTGCCTCGTAAGCTTTCAGTTGGCATTCCTCCCAACCTTTGTCCCAACCGACAGTCTCGGCCATTCTTCAGGGTTACATTATTGAAACCCCCATTCCCCACTGAAATGCTAGATGTCCCATACTTTCCATTTTCATCACACACTGAGGTGACCAAAGAACAAACTGCACTACGTAAAAACAGAAGCATAGAAACACAGAAGTTGTTGGCAGATGGAGACCGTACGATCCATCAAGTCTGCCCTTGGCTTCCTACCCCCTACTTAGCTGCCTGCTTGCATATCCCACAGTGTCTGTCCCATGCCTGCTTGAATTCCCGACTGTCTTGGCTCCCACCCCCCTCCAGCAGACTATTCCATGGTTCCACAACATGCTCTGTGAAGATGAATTTCCTCGTATTGCTTCTGAACTTTCCTCCCTTAAGTTGAAGGTTGTTCCCTCTAGTCCTGCTGTAGTTCTTTACCTGAAAGAAGTTCTGCATGTGCACCCTGTTGTTGCCTTTAAGGTATTCAAATGTTTCTATCATGTCCCCACAATTCCTGTATTGTTCTAGGGAGTATAATTTGAAGTCATCCAGTCCTGCCTCATACGGTTTCTGATGCAAGCCTTGCACCATCTGTGTTGCTCTTCTCTGTACCATCTCCAGCCTATCTATGTCCTTCCTGAGGTGTGACCTCCAGAGTTGGACACAGTACTCCAGGCGAGGCCTAACCAGGGACCGATACAGGGGCATGATTATTTCATGCCTTCTGCTCATGTTGCCCCTCCCTATGCATCCCAGGATACCACTAGCCTTTAGTGCTGCCTTTTCACATTGTCTACTGACATTGAGATCATCTGATATGATCATCCCTAGGTCTCACTCCTGCCTGGCAGCCACCAACTGCTCCCCTCCCATTGAGTACAGTTTCCCTGGGTTACTCTTTCCAAGGTGCATAACCTTGCATTTTTTGGCATTGAATTTCAATTGCCAGGTCTTGGACCACTCCTCCAGTTTTTGGAGATCAGCTTCCATGCTTTGCTGTCCCTGTGTTGTGTCTACCCTGTTGCCAAATTTTTGGTGTCATCTGCAAACAAGTATACGTTTCCCTCAAGTTCATCCACACCTACACCTACACCTGACCTCCACATCTGGTAGCAGCCTAGAGGTAGTGGTGTCACTAAAATACCTTGGCCTCACCCTGGACCAGGGTTTCACCCTCAAGAGCCACGTGGACCAAGTCATGAAAACCCTACATGGGAAGCTAGGCACCCTCTACCAACTGAAGGACCAGATGATACCTGAAGCAAGGGTCTCAATCGCCATCAGCATCCTCCTCCCGACTCTCACCTATGCAGTCCCAGTGGTGCACAGAGCAGCAAGGGTTGAGATGGACAGACTACAAGTCCTGAACAATAATGTGGCTTGGTTCACCGCCCAGTCAAACCCCAGGAACTACCACTGTGACACCCTATCCCAACTAAATTGGCCCTTATGGGAAGCTCGCCTCCAGTACCCTCTGCTATGCCAAGCCTTCAAACTAATCAGCCCAACTCCCCCTTCCAGCCTCTCTGGACTCATTGTGATAAAGACTACTCCTCAGCTCCTCTGTACAATGGAACGTATTCTACTGGCAGTCCCCAGAGTAAGAACCAAGGCGGGGGCAAGTTATTTGCTCACACTGCACCCACCCTGTGGAACTCCCTCCCTCCAGGGGTGCAGGAAGCACCTTCTATTAAAAGTTCCCACACTAGGCTCAAGGCTCACATGATGGCAACTACCAAATGCCATTGTTAGGGCTGCTGGGACCCTCACATGGACATCTGAATCTCACAGTCCTATACTACCTTCAGAGTGTAATTTGTATCAGTAATGTAGCTAACACCCTTCTCACTCATTTCCTTGTCTAGTCACAAGTTCTGATACTGTCCTGTACAACACTACGACTGTATGTTCTTCTCATCAAATGTAACCAGCTGACTGTATCATACTGTAGTATTTCAATACCATACTGTGTTATATATCAGTGCTATATAATCCTGGGTCACCCCAAAAAAGGGACCTGCGGGGCTCAGTGGACTTACCCAGTCACCAAAATTTAATAAATAAAAAAATAAATGTTGCTGATGAATATGTTGAATAGGATCGGCCCCAGAACTGAGCCCTGCGGGACCCCACCAGTCACCCTCTCCTCCACAGACAGAGTGCCATTTACTAATACTCTCTAAGTTCTCCCACGTAACCAGTTTCTGACCCAGTTTGTAATCTCGGGCCCAATTCCCATGTTCTTCTGTTTTTTTGACTAGTCTCCTGTGCGAAATGGAGTCAAATGCTTTGTTGAAATCCAGGTAAACCACAACCACTGCCCCACCCTGATCCACTGTTTTGGTGACCCAATTGAAAAAATCAACCAGGTTTGTCTGGCAGAACCTCCCTGACGTGAAACCGTGTTGATTTATGTCGAGCTGACCAGTTTGCTCCAAAAAAGCTACGATTCTTTCCTTTAGCAGGAACTCCATCAGTTTTTCTATGACTGACATTAGACTAACCAGACGGTAGTTACCTGGCTGTTCCTTGCTTCCACTCTTGTGGAGTGGTACTACTGTTGCACTCTTCCAATCCTCCGGCACCTCCCCACTCCTTAATGATTTGTTGAAGAGCACTACTAAGGGAGCTGCCAGTTCTCTCTCTAGTTCTTTCAGTATTCTTAGGTGTATCGCATCTGGCCTCTTAGCTTTATTTACCTTTAACTTGTCTATTTCCTCCAGGACTCTTTCCTCTGTGAAGGGGCCCATGTCTATTCCTTCAATCAGACACTTCTTTATGCCTGTTGTTGGTCTGTTACTATCTGCTTCCTGTGTGAAGACTGAGCAGAAGTACTTATTGAGTGCCTCTGCCTTCTCCCTATCTTGCTCTGTGGTTTGTCCATCTTTTTTTGTGATTTAACAATGCCCCCTATGGTCTTCCTTTTTTCACCTATGTTCCTGTAGAAGGTGTTGTTACCCTTTTTTACTTCCTGAGCTATCTTAACCTCTGTTTGAGCCATTGCATTTCTTATCACTTTGCCTGTCTCTTCTAGTTTCTGTTTATATTCTGTTTTGTATGCCTCGTTCCCCAACTCCTTGTACTTTCTGAAGGCTATGTTCTTTTCTGTCACCATGGTTGCTACCTCCTTGGAAAACTCTAGTGGGTTTTTCCTCCTTTTGTTCTTACTGACCTGATGGGCACACTGTGATGTGACCATGGTTATTGCATCCTTCAACCTTGTCCAATATTCCTCAACGCTCCCTTCTGTTGAGTTACTAAGGCTGTCTCTTAGGCAGGCCTTCATGGTTGTGAAGTCTGCCCTCCTGTAGTCAAGGGCCTTCAGTTTGGAGTGTGTGGAGTCTACAGTCCTTTTTACCCTAAACCATACCGTGGTATGATCACTGTTGCCTGGGTGGTTCCCTACTTCGGCACCTCTAACCCTATCAGCATTTGTGAATATCAGATCTAGAACCGAGTTGCTCCTTATGGGTGATGTCACTAGTTGATTTAGGCCTGCTTCCTGTAGTGTGACTAGGAATTCCCTGCTCTTCTGTGATGCCGCTGTGTGGGTATTCCAATCTATGTTCAGCAGATTGAAATCCCCCACCAGCACCATGTCGCCTTTGCCTGACATCTGGAGGATGGTTTCCAGGATTTCCTTATCCCTGGCTTCCTCTTGATTTGGAGGTCTGTAGATTATTCCTGCCTGAATGGGTTTACAGCTTCCGGCCCCTATTGTGATCCATAGATCCTCTGTTTCCCCTAGTGCCTGCTGCATTTCTGTAGCATTGATAGTATCCTTAACATAAATAGCCACCCCCCCTCCATTTTTACCAGCCCTGTCTCTGAAGTTGTACCCCGGGATAGTCACCTTCCAACCATGATTATTTGTGAACCATGTTTCGGTCATGGCCACCCAGTCTAGTCCTGCCTCAGGTATTGTGGCAGTGAGGGCAGTCATCTTGTTAGCCCCCATCTCCACAAAGACATAGACAGAATGGAGGCTGTCCAGAGGAGGGCAACTACAGTGGTGCAGGGTCTGTACCAGAAAACATACAATGAGAGATTAAAGAAGCTTAATATGTATACACTCGAGGAGAGGAGGGAGAGTGGGGACATGATAGAAACTTTCAAGTACATCAAGGGAATCAACAGAGTCCAAGATAGTAGCATCTTTCAGAAAAGAGATGTGCAAGAACAAGCGGGCACAATTTGAAGATAGAGGGGGGACAGCTCAAAGGTAATGTGAGGAAGTATTTTTACACTGAGAGGGTTGTGGATACATGGAGCAGCCTTTCTGAGGAGGTAGTGCACTCAAAAACAGTGGAGGAATTCAAGAATGCATGGGACAGACATAAGGCAATTCTAGCAGGGGTAGGAGGAAATAGGCTGTTGGTTAACTAGGATCTGCAGCCTATGCATTAGGTAGGGAAATGAGCAGACTAGGTGGGCCAAGCGGTCTTTATCTGCTGTCAAATTCTATGTTAGCCAGACTGTGTGCATTAAGACATAGTGCTGACCACTCTTGCTGTGCCATTTTGTTTGTCTTGCCTCTCTCGATCTTATTGTTCATCCCGGTAGCATGTCAAAAAGGGTGAAGACATAACAGAGACTACAATAAGGGCAAAGTCATTTTGACTGCTGTGAAAAGGGTGATGATAAATTATAGCTACTGCACTAACATTGATTATGGAATTTCCCCCCTCCCCGTGGTGCTACAACCTTAGATTTGGTTATAATCGTAACGGGTGTGTGTGTGGGGCAAAGCCCCCTACAAAGGGCGGTGCGGGGGCAAAGCCCCCCGTATAAACACAGTTGTTGCTGTTAGTGCAATAGCTGTTATTTACTGTCACCCTTTTCACAGTAGCCAAAATTACTTCACCCGTATCGTAGTCGCTGTTATGTCTTTGCCCTTTTGACATGGAGCCATTTGTCTCTTTGTAGTTTTCCCTGTTTATGGTTCCTCCCTTTCCATTGTGATGGTCAACGCAAGAGTTGGAAAGGGTTTTATGTTCCCGGATTTCTGCTTTTGCTATCCTGGAGTGTGTAGAGTTGGTGCTAGCTGGAGGGGGAGAGACAACAATTTCTATGTGTGGTTCTCCTAGAACTACCATCATCTCCCCCTTCCACTAGTTTAAATGTCCTACATGGACATCACATTTCTGGCCCAGTGCTCTGACTCCCTCTTTAGTTAGGTGGAGGTCATTGAATTTGAAGAACTCCCTTTCCCAGACATTGACCCAGTTTCCAACAAAGTGGTGCCCCTTTGTGTGGCACCAGTCCTTGAGCCATGCGTTGAACTCACTTATCTCTTTCTCTCTGATTTTCTGCCTGTTCTTCCCCTTTTCCCAAACAGGCAGAATCTCAGAGAATGCAATGCTGGATGAAAATTAAACCAATTTCTTGCTGAGCTGTGCAGTGTGCTTCTTAACCTCCTCAATCGACCAGCTAGCAAGGTCATTGATCCCTAGGTGGACCAGGATGTTTGTGCCCTCTTCTTCCTTTTTAACTATGTTGACTATTCGGTCAGTGTCCCTCCAAGCGGATGCTCCTCAGAGACATCTGACCTGCACATCTGCATGTTTGTTTTGTCTCAGGTAGGTGGTCTGCACTGCGAATTATGGAGTCCCCTATAATTATGATTTTTTTCTTCTTGAGGTTTTGTTTATGATGCACTCTCCTGTGTGAACAGTTTACAGAACTTCACTCTCCTGAGTGAACTAGGGGCACTGACATGTGAGTTGTAGCCTTATCTATGGGTGCATACACCCCAGAACAAGATTCCCCTAAATATTTGGAGAACTTGTCTCCTTAGAACAGTACTCATGAACGGCTCGACCATGCCGGTTCAACATCTCTAATGTTGACTGGTGTTACAGCGACAGGAATAATGTCGACTGCAAATCACAGTTGGCATGATTCCTTGCAGACTTCTGGTTCTGTTTTTCTATCGGGGGGCTTCACCCCCGCACCCCCCAACTAAAGGATTGTTAACTCCAGTTGGAGTCAACTCGGGGTGGGGGTGCATGACTGGGTGACAGCATGCCCCTTCTCAGGCACACTATCACAGCAACCTGTTGGCAAAGGGTCAATTTTGCCGACAGGAGCATAGTTCGCTGTGTTGGTGTTGCCGTACAGGGGCATACCCTCACAAACTAGTTGTCCTGTCTACTGAGCATGAAACAACAGAAAGAAAAGCACCTCTCCTAGGTAGCAAGTCAAAACAGTCTCTCAAGTTTTTGTCCAAGGCAGCTGAAACACTCAAATTATCTTCAGGGTATTGCCCCTTGAATCCCCTGAGGAAAAGCAGTTCCTTCCACTTCACTGGGAGTAGAAATCAAGGAAATTCTGCTGTAGAAATGTCTCCACCACTTCACTGGAAGCTGGAAATTGAGCCCAACTGGCAGTCCTTCTGCCATTCTCACCTCCACACTCAAGCTCTAACTGCAACTAACTGAACATTCTAAGCTCATCAGAACAGCTGTACACACAAAGGTTTATGCTGCTGCAAGAGTTCCGAATGACCTAATCATTCTTCTCTTAGGCTAGCTGACTAAACAATGATGTAATTTTGTAAGAAGTACCTAATAAGCTCCCTACCAGCTGCCTGCTACTTTCCCAGCACTGATACTGATAGGAATCTTGTTACCCCAGGGGACTGGGTGATTACATAAGCACACAAGGGTTTACTACGATCAATATGTTAAATGTTTAGACAAACTTTAGTTGCAAAAATGCATTTTTAAAGGTTTTAAACTGGTTTGATTCTCAGAGCTCTGGGACCAAACTGTCTCCAGCTTTACACTACACACACTACGCTGTACTGAGGCTGTGCAAGACAATATAGAGCCCATGTGACCTTTCATCCCATGAATAACTGCAACATTCACCTTAAACACGCAAAACAAGGCAAAGTAATGAAAAGTTCATAGGGAACAATAGAAAATTTCCATTACTTTGAGATGCAAGTCATTTGCTTTGCCTTACATAGTATTTACTGAAATTCAGGTTATACATGAAATACTACACGTAGCCAAGTTTACAGGCTTCTCCCACCTCTACCTGGGACCAGTCCTCTTCAACATTCTTATTGCAATATTGGAATGGTGATCTTGTGGAAGATCTGCCTATTCATGGACAATACAAAGAAAGGAACAGCAAGAAGGCAGTACAAAAATGGGTAACCGAAATGATGCAACATCAGCAAGGATGGATTTACATGGAGTGGCTGGAAGATCTCAACATGTATAAGCTGCAGGCAAGTAGAGTGAAGGGGGACATGATTAAGATATACAAATACCTACCCTGGATTAATAAAGTAGATAGCAATGAGTGGTTCATGATGAGTGGAAGCCCAAGTACCAGAGGAAATGTGATTAAGCTGGGGTGGGGGGAGATTAGAAAGAGACATCAGAAACCATTTCTTCACAGAGATGGTGGTGAGGAATAGCATATACTGCCACTGAAGTTAGTCTATGCAGAATCAATGAAGGGATTCACATACGGGTGGGACAGGCACATGGGGCTGACTAAGGTAATGGTTAAAGGAGAAGGGAAGGGAAAGAAAGATTGAAGGCCATTTGACCCCTCACAGTCAACACAGATAGGTAGGGCTGGGCAGATCTGATGGGCTGCAGGGCCTTTTCTGCCAACAGATTTGGTATTTCAAACAAAGAAAAAGCAAAGTGGGCTCCTCAATGGGACTGACTGCACGTAAGACAAAATATTCCAACAACAAAAAAAAAATGAACATTCGAGTGGCCAAAACTGCTTTTTACGTTCGCTTACATGCATGCACAAGGAACGTTTTGGGAGAGTAGCACAGTTGGAGGTGTGCCTCTCCCACCCAATGCACTGCTCCCTTGAGCAGGTGTGGTGGTTCTGCACCAATGGGTGCAGGAGCTCAGTATGACAGCGGTGTTCCTCTGCTTCAAAGGAAAACACCGCTGCCATACTGAGCACCGCCGCCATCCCCTCCATCACGCGCTCCCCCCACATGCGTCACACCGCCCCCCCAAAGCTTTCCTGCCACACTGGGAGCCCACCCCAGTGTAGCAAAAGATATTTGTTTGCCCGGCGGTGGTGCCCAATCCCCGTCGGCTCCACGGCCCCCAAGCTATCCTGCTGCCACGCTGGAGCCCACCCCAGCGTGGCAAACCGATAGTTTGTTTTGCCGATGGGGTGCCCAATCCCCGTCAGCTCCTCGGCCCCCACAACTTCTGCCATGCTGGGAGCCCACCCCAGTGTGGCAAAGGTCCCATAGTCATTTTTTTTGTTTAAACCTGTAAAACAAAAACAGTTCTCGGCCAGCGTCTCCCAACCCCTCCCACAACCCACACCCACCCACTCGCTTCCAGCCTCCCCACACCCCCAACCCATACTTACCTCCAGACTCCGGAGGCGATGATCATCGGTGGACCGGGAACACGTCTGCACTCTTCAAAGCCGACCGAACTGAGGAAATGCCGGTAAGCTGTATAATGGGCTACATAGGGAGTTTCAACTTTATTGCATATCTCAGTAATTTTGGAATTTTGCAACAGACTTTCAACATGGGGTTTTGGGACCCTTCTCATGAATGATGTCACTGTCATGGTGTTATTCAGGCCGAAGGGTAATTTCGCAGGCACTGCGCGGTCACTGCGGTAAATCACCGCTGACCTCAAATAACACCATGACAGTGCATCATTCATGAAAGAAGTCCAAAACCCATGTATGAATATTTGAAAGATTCCAAAAATGACTGTTCTGACGTCGTTGCGCGGTTTCTACGTAGGCTCGTAAGTTCACGAATTTTCAATATTTTCACTCCAGATTTTCAACATTGCCATTTTATCACAACTTCTTATGAGCTGTTCAGCTGTCATTTTTCACATCTCACCCAAAATGTGTTTCCACCCATGAAGCTCACAATGGCGCAGTCGGTGTGCAAAATCAATGTATGAAGCACATTAAGAAAATCACAGTGACACTGTTCATGAGCAGAGGTCTTAAAATGGCGATGTTGAAAATTTGGTGAAAAAATTCCTAAAAATGACTGTTTTACGAGCGAGTGTTGTGCAGTTCCCATGCACACTTGTAAGTTTGCGAATTTTCAATATTTGCACTCCAGATATTCAACATTGCCATTTTACCACACCTCCTCATGAGCAGTACAGCTGTCATTTTTCACATCCTCCCAAAATGTGTTTCTGCCCATGTAGCGCACAATGGTGCAGTCGGTGTGGGAACTCAATGTATGGGACACATTAAGAAAATCACAGTGACACTGATCATGAGCAGAGGTCTTAAAATAGCTGTGCTGAAAATTTGGTGAAAAATTCCTAAAAATGACTGTTTTATGAGTCTGGTTAGCCAGTTCCTACATATAACTCGTAAGTTAGCAATTTTCAATATTTTCACTCCAGATTTTCAACATTGCCATTTCACCACACC
Source organism: Neoceratodus forsteri (assembly GCA_016271365.2). Taxonomy (NCBI): domain Eukaryota; kingdom Metazoa; phylum Chordata; order Ceratodontiformes; family Ceratodontidae; genus Neoceratodus; species Neoceratodus forsteri. The sequence continues at coordinate 131,888,072 of CM028130.1, read as the reverse complement.
TTCTTATGAGCACTGCAGCTGTCATTTTTCACATCTTGCCCAAAACGTGTTTCTGCCCATGTAGCGCACAATGGCACAGTCGGTGTGAAAACTCAGTGTATGGGACACATTAAGAAAATCACAGTGTCACTGTTCATGAGCAGAGATCTTAAAATGGCTATGTTGAAAATTTGGTGAAAAAATTCCTACAAATAACTGTTTTATAAGCGTGCGTTGTGCAGTTCCTATGCGCTCATAAGTTTGCGAATTTCCAATATTTTCACTCCAGATTTTCAACAGAATAAAAAAAGTTAGTGTCAGTCCTGACCATATGGTGATTATGTATTTCTTTGTTACTATATAATTGCACATATTTGCTAATTTGATAAAACACTGTATTTGTCTTTATAAACATTTCAAGTTTTTCTTTCATAAACATTCTCATCATTTTTAATTTATATTCAGTAGCGCAAACATAACAGTAGAGAAAATATAAATGCATTTTCCAGACATGTACTTTGGCCCAAGACTATTCTCCGGTATTGTCAGGAAACCGAAGATAACTTGGCAATGAGAAGACTCTCTTCAGCCCATATAGAGTTGTTCTTTATTAATATACTCATCCTTAAAAGAAAGCTTCAAGTCTTGTTTTGAAATACTCTGACTGTTTAACCTCTACAGCCTTGTCTGGTAAACTATTCTGTATTTATATATTCATTGCAACAGCAAAATAAAATGCTTACACTACTGCTCTCCATGTTGAGTTTAAAATAGTAATTACTGAGTTGACCTTGCCTAGACCTCTTGGAGTTTCACAGACATCACCCATTATTCATCTTCTATTGGAGGTTGTGAAGATTCAGCATTCACAGCTGGTGCTCATAACCCCTGCCCCCACACCAGTGACCGACCTAGTTAATGTTTATTGTACCTCCCAAAATGCAAAGATGTCTTTTTGCTGTGCTGCATCTGAATACGGCCTCCGTGCCATAGACAAGGGTTCAATTAGAGACCATTACAGTCTAAGAACAGCCACCCCAGATTAGTTATTTCACACATTTACCCACAACCTGTTTGCCATATTAATTGTTTTTACACATGATTAGGGAGGTTTCTGCTATAATTTCTAGGTCCCTATCCTTTGATTTGGACCACTCATTGCCTGCACTTGCAGCTAATTAAACTGTGACCAATGTGAAGTATTTAACACCTATTTCCTTTAAATTTAAGCACCAATGTTGCTGCCCAGTTACAGAGCTTGCCAAGGCAGAAAGTGATGTCATACAGTAAAGCCTATCATGATGAAACAACATTATACAGAATTCTGCAGCAGGATTACTGCAGGAAACAAGGCAAGTTCGATGACAGCTAAACCCTTTTGTCTTGCAGGAAACTGTGACACTACACTTCATCCTGGCATGCTGCACTGTAGTTGGGGACACTGGGTGCCCATAGCTCACAACCCCTTGCCTCCTGAATCAGGGACAAGGCTGAAACAAATCAGGGACACATCTTCAAAATTAGAGATATCCACCCAGAAAGCTGGAAGAATACGGGGCTTAGTGCAAAGTGCATTTTCTAAAGAAGGACAAGTCTGTAACTTTAATGCTTGACATTATTTTGTGCTCATAATTTCGAATGTTTAGCCACAGAAACACAACTGTGAGGAGGGACAGAATAATACTGTGAGGCAAATTCAGGGACGTCCCTGAAAATCAGGGACAGTTGAGAGGTATGTGGGTGTCATTAAGTACAACTTCCCCAACTATGACATCACTTTCTGTCTCAGTGTTCCATGATTGGCTGTGTCCTTGATCTGATACAATGTTGACTAAGATATTGCCATCTTCATACTGCTGGCACCTACAGGTAAGCCCTATATCTTGTTTGTCTGGGGATTTTTAGACTATAAAGGGTCCAGAATACCTATGTTCCCCATTTATGGGCTCTCTATGGTGGTGGCCCAGTGACTTATAAATAATCTCCATGTTCTCCTTTGGTACCTAGCTAGCTAGGTCCAGGACTGAGGGCCCACAGATAGGTCCACACTTTGGAGGGGGGTATATTATACTTCAGTACCCAAGGATCAATGCCATCCATACCTAGAGATGTTTCAACTCCTCTAATGTCTTTAATATTAAGAATACCACAGTTCGCCAAAAACTAGTGGACACAGAGACTATGTTAGCCAACAACACATCTCCTAGTTGTGTGTTTGTGTGTTTCAGGCTGTCCACACCTATTCAGGTTGCTTAACAGTGACCTCACCACCTGACAACCCCATATGTGCTCTGAAGAGTCCCTGTGACTTATCTCCCCTACCACCACTATGGTGATGCCTTCAGGAAAGCGTCCACTCTGAGGCAATATTAGGCACACAGAGTTGGCAGAGGCATGGCATGGCACTTGAGAGTGCTGCTGCCATCATCCTTTTGTACTCAAGGCAGGATTGGGCAGCTGTTTCAGCCTTGTCCCTACTAGCCACATCTGTCCCATATCTCCTCTAGTGTTCATCATGCTCTACAGATTGTCCCCTGTGTTAGGGCTGGGGAGGGATGGCTATCCTCCCCCCACCCCGGGACACAAATCCAGACTCTCCCCAGACCAGAGAGATCATGTGGGCCACTGATAGCCCATCCTCCATGTTTTCCTCCTTATTTACTCCCCTTGAGCTCTTCAGATGTGCAATGAGCATGTGTGAGTTCCTCCTCTGTAGAGACACCCCAGGCACCCCAAATGTGGGCACTTCCCCTCTAAATGACTCGCACGCACCACCACCTGGATTCCTCTAGGTGGCAGCCAAGTGGCGCGTCACAGAATCCTCCCTTCCCAAGGGAAGACAGCAGTTCTATGGATGTTCAATCTTCCCTGTCTCGAGTGACCCCCGAGTGACCTGTGTCTGTTCCCGAATGCGGGTCGCCGGCATAGAAAGAGGTAAGGTGCCCATGGCATCTTAGCCTTCTTCACCACTGGACCAACTCTCAATACTGTCTTTTAATGACTATGGACTTACTGTTTACTCTGTGGCAAGTGATTCTGTGCTGAATAGAATGAAGCTGATCTGCAGCAAGGCACGCTGATTTGTTTTGGGGGTCAGAAAAACTAACCCACAGCTGTGACTTATATATCCAAATCAACAGGCTACCGCAATCTAGCAGAATCAGGTAGCAAACATACTTGTTAAGGAAAAGGCGCTGTTGGGCCTCACCCCATCAAAAAAAAAAAAATTGCTTCCATTATGTTGATAACCAGTTTAACACCAGGAGTATTTGAAAGAAAACTTTAGCGTTACCTTTCAGTAGAACAAAATAGGAGGCAGTGCTCCTTTGCAAGTAAGACTGCTGGGTGGTTGAACGAATTACTTGACACACTATTTAATCTGTGAAATCTGGCATAATTTAAAAGAACACTTCAGATAGTGTAATTAAGATTATTGTAACTTATTGCCTGCTGCACTATCTGTTCTAGTTTTGTTACACTGTGTTATTTTGTTTTGTACTGTATTGTACTGACCAAGATGTGAAACCTTTGAAAATGAGCACTTGTGCTGAAAGGTACCTCCCAATAACAATAAATAATAATAAAATAATAAACATCCTGGAGGCTACCATTTGTCTTATTTTAACCCCTGATCCCATCATCCCTCCCACGACCATGACTCTGTGTGCTCCAAGTGACCCCATGGGATGGGGCAGGCACCCCCGCTCAATGCAGTAGCCGTTTTGGCAACTGAAAGAGGCACCAGTTCTCTCCAGGTTGGGACATACTGCAGCCTGTCAGTACTCTTTCTAGCTGCCCCCCTGATTGCCAGCATCCCAGATCCACTCCTAAACCAAGGTCGCCATCATGGATCCATGACACTCTACCTTTGGGCCATTGGTGGCCCAAACTTTTTAAATTGATTTATTTTTTATTTTTATAGAAGTAGGAAAAACTTGGGATTTAGCCTGCTATCCTGGCAAGCTCTTTTATGAATATATTTTATGTATTTCCATTCTCATTTCCAGATAGTTTACTGCCTTCCTGTACAGCTCCAGCTTCTTTGCTTCCCCAGCCTTATAATAGGACAGTTATAATTGCTTTTTCATGTTTTTGCTCCTCACAGATTAGTTTGTTTAACCGTGTTGAAAACTGCTTGTTTAATGTAAAAATTATTCTTTTTTTAGAAGTTAAGGGCTTTAAGCACTTGGGAATTATTGCTAAGCCTTCCCACTCTGTTGCATGAACAAAGGTCATTAAAACAGTAGGAAATGGATCCAGGAGTCGGTAAAGAGAACATCTACTGCAGTTTTAATTTTCAACAAGACAAACATGTGTAAAGAAATAGTATATCTTACTGTATTTTTAAGTCTATTTTCTCCCGGGTTCCCTGTCTTCCATACCCGGTCCATCCCCGACTACATCCCAGCTCTGGGAACCCCATCCAGGAACCCCTATGGCCTGCCTCCTATGACAGGGCATTCAGGGGATGTCCCTTCCTAAAGAGAAAACATCCAGCATGACAAGTGGAGTTGAGTGGTCCAACAGTGGGTAGACTATAAATCTACCATCAAGGGAGGTTTTCTATTCTGCCCGCCAGAGGACATCCATAGTAAGGGTTCCAAGGTTTGTGCCATACCTCTTTACTGTTTTGATTTTCAGGTATGTCCCTGCTTTTGCTTCAAAAACATCCCAGGTCCCTCCTACATTTGTCATTTCCTCACTAAAAAGTAGGGATTTGAAATGTAAAATGTTGCTGCACATTAATTCTACAGTCTAGTTCTCCTTCACATAATGCTTTCCACACTAAGGTAAACACTACCCCCCTTCAAGTCATCCCTACACAAAGTCCCTTTGGTAAGGGGAGAAGTGGGCAATAACCTCAGGGTATTGGGTAATACAATCTTACCTGAAGCCACCTCCTGTGCACTGTACAGTTCCCAGACTCGGCACTTTAACGACACCCCTGGAGGCGTAGCTCACTTTGACATGGCTATAGCAGTCCCTGCACACCAACAGTCACTGTCATTGTCATGCTACTTTTACTCCTTTGGGGTGAACCACCTACCTTATTTGCTCTGTGGCCTCTCTGCTGCAAGGATGGGGACCCATGGCTACCGCACTACCTGATCCGTCAGTGTGTCCTACGTACTGGTTCAGTTTCTCCCATTCTAGATTTTCTTCTCTTTGTCAGATTTTTCACTATTCTGTTTGCTTGGTGAGTAAACGGAGCCCCCTTTGTTTGTCAAAAAATATGTTTCACTTTCACTTTTTACTGTATTTCTTACATAAACGAACATATGAATGTGCCAGCAGATAAAGGCCTTATGGTCAATCTAGCCTATTCCAGTATGCAGTTCCCACTGTGATTACAGAGGGAACTGCCACCCCATATCCCCTTTGACTTCTCTCAAATACTCCCTCTACCCCACTCTGCCTCCTCTACCTGCAACTTTCCCCCTCACCAGATCCCAACCTCTCTTGAATCTGTGCACCATTTTTAGCGAAACCGCCTCCTCTGGCAACTCATTCCTCTTAGCTACCATCCTCTCAGTGAAAATGTGCCTCCTCATCTCCCTAATGAACTTTTCCCCCGCCAGCTTTAGGCTGTTACCCCAGTCATCTTGTTTCCACTAAGAATGAAGAGGCCCTCAGTGCTCACCCTGTTTATTCCTTTAAGGTACTTGAAGGGTTCAGTCATGTCTCTCTTGTGTCATCAAGAGAGTACACGTTGAGGTCCGTGAGCCTCCCCTTGTGGTATTCCATGATTTGGGTGATTCAAAAACAACAAGACCAAAATGAGTGAAGGCAAAAGAGCGTAGCCACAAAGGGCATGGGTTACAAGTCAGCAATCACCAAAATGGCGACCTACGCCTTTTCCCCTCCCCTAGTTACTTCCTGCTTGAAGTTGGTTATTTTAGTAAGTGGGGTGCAGGGGGTTTGCCCCCCACTCCCAAGCCCTTTTCCATTTTTGCCACCGTTTCAATGGTCACTGACTTGTACCCCTTGCCCTTTGTGGCTGCGCTCTTTTGTCTTCTCTCATTTTGAGCTTGTGGTTTTTGAGTGACCCAAATCACATAGCACCCTTCTTGTAGGTGTTGCCTTGCTGGCCCTGGATCACCTTAGTTGCTCTTCTCTGGACCGTTTCCAGCAAGGTGACATCTTTCTTAAGATATGAGAATCAATATTGCATACTGTACTCTAGATGCAGTCTCACTAGAGACCTATACAGCTACAGAATGACCTCTGCCTTCCTTCTAGTAATTCCCCTGACTATGCAGCCCAGCATCCAATTTGCTTTGGCTGCAGCTTTCCTGCAGTGTGCCGAATGTGTCAGGTCACTCATGATAATTACTACCAGGTCCTATTCTTCCTCTGAACTGGTTACCTGCATACCGCCCAACCAGTTTTTGGTCCCTGGGTTTTTCCCTCCAAGTGCATAACTTGACACTTTCTTGCAATGAACTCTAGTTGCCAAATGCCAGACCGGTTCTCTAGCCTTGTCAGGTCTCCCTGAATTCTTGTCTCCCCTTCTCCATGTCCACCTTCCCATAGAGCTTTGTGTCATCCATGAACAGGCAGCCCTCACCCGTGATCCCATCCTTGATGTCACTTATGAATATGTCAATCATCGGACCAAGCACAGAGCACTGTGGGACACCACTGACCACAGGTCTAGCTTCTGAGAATCCCCCATACCAGAGTATCATGTTTTGGTTTCTGTCCTGCAGCCAACTTCTGACCCACCCAACAAGCTTAGCCCCCACCCCCAGGTCATCTAGCTTCCAGACCAGTCTTCTGTGAGGTACAGAACTGAAGGCCTTGCTGAAGTCCAGATGCAGGACATCAACCACTTGACCCTTGTCTACTATCCTGGTGACATAGTTGAAGTCAATTAGGTTAGTCTGACAGGAACTTCCTGACACAAACCCATGCTGCCTCATGTCCTGGAGCTCATTGTCCTCCAGAAAGCTCATCAATCTCTCTTTCAGGATAGTCTCCATCAGCTTGCCCACTGTTGAGGTCAGTCTGGCAGGTGTGTAGTTCCCTGGTTGATCCTTTGGCACAATTTTATGGCACCACATGTGCAGTTCTCCAATCCCAAGGCATGATCCCTGACTCCAGAGAGGTGTTAAACAGATCTGCTGGGGGTCTGCCAGAGCCCCCGGCAGTTCCCTTAGAACCCTTGGGTGCATGCCATCTGGCCCTGGGAGTTTATCAACCTTCAGAGCCTTTACACTCTTAAATACACCATCAGCTTCAATGATGTTATCTGTGACTTCCCCCGCCCAGTCTTTATCCCCCTGTTCATTTCTGGTACTAGTCCATCCTGATTCCAGCAAGGTGTCCAACTAGAATTTCTCCCAGTCTACCAATGTCAGCTCTCTTAAAGTCAAAAACCCTTATCTGGGTCCTGACTATCCCCCTGCCCATGTCAAAGTGGAACCAGACCATGTGGTAGTCATTACCTGCAAGTGGTGCTCCAACTTTCACATCCTGAACATGCTCAGAGTTGGACAGAACCAGGTCCAGTACAGCCCTTTCCCTAGTGGGTTCCATGACACCCTGGGCCAGGAACCCATCCTGAAATCATTCAGCAGTACTTGCCCCATAGTGCAGGAGATAGCTAAGATTTTTCTAGTTCACCCAGGTAGATTGAGATCCCCCATTATTACTACCTCCCACTTACTGACCATTTCTGTGATTAGAGACCCTAGTACCTTGTATAACTCCATTTCCTTGGTAAGTGGCCTGTAGACCACCCCCATACTTAGTTTCCTCCTCTTGGTGCATTGTACTTAAACCCACAATGTTTCGGTCTTACCTCCATCTCTTCCTCTCTAGTACACATTACCCCCTCTTTTGTGTACATGGCCACTCCCCCATCCCATCCCATGCCATCCCATCCCATCACCCATCCCATCCCATCTTTCTGTCCTTCCTATACAGTTTATACCTAGGAATTGTGAGGTCTCAGTCATGATTTTGTGTTGCGTACATCTCCATGGTGGCTGCTATGTCCACCTCTCCCTCGGCCATCATTGACTGCCATTCTGCCATCTTGTTTCCCAGGCTTCAGGCATTCAGAGACACTACCCTCCACCTTGACTCAGAATCTTCCTTACTCCTGACCTGCCCCGTATCTTACCTTTTGCTTAGCCCCATCCTCTATCCTTCCCTTCCCTTCTGCTTCCTCCCATCCTGCCCCCTTGTTCTCCCTTGTCCACCACCCCCTTGTCTGTTTTACCTGCCCTCCCCCTCTCACCTGAACTCACTACCTTCTACCCATCCTCCTCCTCCCCACTTTCCCTGATGCCTCCCCCTTACTACTTCCATCCCTTCCCATCCCACTGTCCCTCCTCATTCCATCAGGTTCCCTCTCCGCTCCCCATCTGATGGGAGGAATCTTTTCTGCCTGGCAACTCTGGAGATGCTCTAACTGCCCCCCCAATTTTTTTTCTTTATTCACCTACACCCCCGGGCATCCTTCTGGAGTCCCCACTCGGAATTCGCCCTACTCCCAGCCTGAACCCCCCTCATCTCCCTTTGATCCCCTTCCTGAATGACCACAGGCAGGCTTGAGCCCCGGTACCATCTCCGGGGCTGATTCCGCCATCCCTCAGTGGCTGGCTCCTAAGTGTGAAGTGCCTTACCTGCTGTCGACGGGGTGGCTCTGGAGAGAGTTCTGGGCATGTCTGGGCCGGCATTTGGGATGTGGGCGATTCCCTTGGTGCCACTGTCATCTCACCGACGGTGTAGGAGGCTTTTCTTGTCTTTCTTTCCCCTCATGCGCATGGCATGCAATGGCGTCAGCACGCTGGCTATCCCTGTAAACGCCTGCCACGCTCATCCCCAATTGTAAGTCCCACACATGTAGTACCCCCAGTCTCCACCGGGGGCCACTAATGCACCGGGAAACCCCTGGATCCCTCCCCGGGAGAGGAGAGCAGTCCTCTGGATGCTCAATCCATCTCCCTCCCCTGCCGACCTCCAGCACCCGGACTCGCTCCCGAACCCGGGTCGCTGGTGCAGCTCGAGGTGTGGTGTCCAGCCAGTGCCTCAACCCTCAGCACCACTGGGCCGGCCCCCCCCCATCTTATCTTACCTTTTCCCTTGACTGTTATCTACCCTCCTTCCTTGGGCCTTCTCCTCTACTGGGAGAGAGGGACCCTTGGGATCTGTCTAAGCACCTGTTCCTTCCTACCCCCTTGGCCCCCTCCCCTTCTTGTGTCCATTTCTGCTCCCCTTCCCTTACTGGCCTCCATACTATACATCCCTTCTGCCCCTCCTCCATCACCCTCCACCAGCACACCTATTTCCTGCCTCAGCTGCCACACCTCCACCCTCAGCTGGCTAAGCTTCTTGTAAACCCAAACCAGGCATCCCTCCATCTCCCAGAGTGCTCCCAGAAACACTGATGCTCCACATATCCTGCACCCCACAACCCTTACTGCCCTGCTCTGCCCCCACTGCATGCCCCCTTCCCATATTTTAAGTTTCTAGGCCCTCCTAATAGTGTACCTGGGTAACCTCCTAACTTTTTGTAGCTTCTAATTAGGACTATTTGTAGGCCTGCTTTAGGAATGTACCATACGCATTCCTGATAGATTTCCTGCCCTAACTCCCCTGTGGGCTGATCCTAGATAGGGAATAGCTGAGATCCCAAGGATTACTGTTATTTTGCCTGCTAATCCCCCTGTAGGCTGATCCAAGATAGGGAATATCTGAGATCCCTCAATACCATGGCTACCACCAGCTGCCTACTCTGGAGACAGTCTTTAGATAGGGAACATCTGCTACCTTTACTGAACCTTATTTATACTTCCCTTAAATCTTACCTGCTCTCTTTTGAGCAGAATGGCCTGCAGCCTGCGGTCCTTGCTGCGGACTTCCTGTCAATGCTCCCTGATGGCATTGAGATGGTTGCTACACTCCTGCTCCATGGCACTTACACTTCAGGGTCACTCACACTCTGGGGCTGCTAGAGTCTGGGTATTTATTGGAACTACAGCCTTCCTTTTGGAGGGCTGTATCCAGGCAACCCCTTGTGATTCCTTATGACCATACAGCTTCCACTCACCAGCCAAATATTTTCAAGCACAGTAAAAAAAAAAGGAAAAAGAATGTAGCCCCCCAACACCTATCTGAGCAGCTTTCTATCACTACCCCAAATGCTGAGCTGCATACCGGTGGCTTTTCACATCAACTAAGACAGACCTCAGTGGTGCTGGTTATATCGTACCTCACTACTGCCTCCCTATTGGTGGGCTGTAGCCAGGCAACCACACCTGCAGTCTACTCAGGGGCCAACTAGTCTGTCTTAATTCCCTTCCCTCCCTTGTTCCTACCTAACCCCTTCCTCTACAGCACTTCTCCCTCATCCTGACCCCCACAGTTTTCTCTCACCAGCCAAATATTTTCAAGCATAATAAAAAAAAAAAAAAAAAAGAATAAAGTCCCCAACACCTATTTGAGTACCTTTTGATCTCTCCTTGGCGTAGGCACTATCTTATTTAAACAGTAAACTCATACTTTATTTCAGGTTGCATTAGGTACTGTAATTTCTCATGCAGGTTTAACACAATACCCACATAGGAAACATTTTGTAAAATGGCAACCGTTTATTTACAGTATAGTGCACACAGCTGAAGGTAGTGGATAATCTGTCACCACAGCTGCTCAGTTTATGCCAGTTCAAATCAGCATCAAATCACAGCCATAATTCAACAACAACCACTGTTACTGAACATGTCCTAGGCCAGGCGGGTAGGAGTTTAATTCTGATTAGCAGCAGAATTACGTTTAACAAATTTACAGTTCAAGCACAGCGCTCCCTCTCCAGCCCATGACTTTAATTTTACTGCAAACAGCTCTGTTTTCTTAAAGGTGTGACATTTAGGGATATCATCAGTTACTTTCAGTGCCCTTCGCAGCTGTGAGTGGGATTAAGGGATCAGGTCATACCAGGCCCTGCATGACACAGAAACAACAAACCGTGTCTCTGGCAGAGGGCAAATGATGGGATTATTTGTAGTGCGTTATTTATTTATTTAGTTTTTGTTGACTGGGTAACTGCACTAGACAATTTCTTGCCTATTTTCAGGCACGACCCAGTATTATAGCATGTATTTCTTTTTTCACACTGCTGTGAATGGGCATATTCTCTAAAACCATGTGCACTTTTACAGAAACTTTTGAAAAATCCGGTATGATATCCTTTTGGCATATAAAAATGCTGTTTCAAACTGTCTAATTTCAAAAATGCATATTAAATCTTGTGCTTCCCTTTAAGTGCCTACACTAACTGATGTGCAAAAGTCATGATCCCCAGTCACCTTCATTAAGTCAAGCTCCATGAAAATCAGCTGCAGTATTAATGTAAAAATACCACCAACAGCTTAATCTGGTTCAAGGTCAGTTGGCATTCATCTGTATTCCCCCTCTCCCGGGTCGTGCCTGAAAATAGGCAGGATTTGCCTAATGCACTTACCCGGTCAACAAAAGCTAAATAAATAAATAAATAAATAAATGTGGAGCCATAGCATTTGGAGATTACAGTACTGCAATTGTGATTTCTGATAGTACCTGGCTTTTTAATGTCTTTTGACTGACTTGTGAATGACTGCAGATTGAGTGCAGTGGTGTTATTTGTTACTTGGCAGTCCCGCTGTTATTGTATAATCCCCCAACCCCATTCTGTATTCCAATTTACCTTTTCCATGAAGTTGTTTTTTATGTAATTAATCTGAATAATAGTTGGTACATTTGCCTGCATGAATAATTTAATTAAGGTCTGAGGTATCATTGAATAGCTTTAGCTTTATTTAATTATTGTAAAACTTAAAAGAAACAAGCCTTAAATAAGTATGCTTTAACTGATCAGTTGCATTGGTATGTATTGGCATCAACTAATTGCCTAGTAATAGAAACTGGCTAATTTGTAATTGCTTTATTTTACCTGCACTTTGTTAAATTAGGTTTTAGATATTTCACAATAGAGGCGCTTATTGTCTTCTGATGAACTGAGGGAATTTTCAGTCTGTAAAAGGTGAAATTAGCATGTTTTGTATCAGGCAAAGAATTGTGACTATTGTATTTACAAGATGCCAGGTTTATATGATGACTATTCCCTGACAAAGCTTCACTGTTGGAAAAGTGCCAGGTCATCTGATTTGTAACTGCCTCAGTGCTTTGAAACATAGAAACATAGAAAATTGTCAGCAAATAAGGACCTCCAGGCCCATCCAGTCTGCCCATAAGCCATACACTAGATTGTAGCTTCTGACCCTAGCTGGTCATTGACTTCTCGCCCCTCCTCCCCACCTTTAAGACTCCATTATGCCTGTCCCAGGCATGTTTAAATCCCTCCACTGTGCTTTCTCCCACCACCTCCTGTGGAAGACTATCCTATGTGTCCACCACCCTCTTTGTGAAGAAAAACTTCCTCACATTTCTCCATAACCTGCCACCTTCCAATTTCATATGATGCCTCCTTGTTCTTGTATGCCTCTGGTGGAAGATGTCTCCCCATCACATTATTTATGACCCTAAGGTATCTGAAAGTTTCTATCATGTCCCCCCACTCCCTCCTCTCCTCCAGTGAATACATATTGAGGTTCTTTAGTCTGGTACCATACCAGTTGATTGCATATGCACCTTTTGAAGATGATGCCTGAGAGACATATGTAACAATAAAATTGCACAAAAGATAACTTTCTTTCTTGGTGCCTGTGATTTTGTGAATATTATAAATGTTCCTGTGTACCCAAGGTTTGTGGTGAAGGAAATGAAGGGATGTAACCTTCTGAAGTGCACACTCAGTACAATGAGAACAATGTGATATAGGCTACCCAGGTCTGCCTGCCCTGAGCTCCGTGCCTCCATGGGGGTTGGATTCAACACCTAAAGTTATCACAGCAACAGTAGTTTAGCAATTGACTGGGTCCATCCCTCGCTCTTGGGGTTCCAGTTCTTGGCACCATCTTTACTGGTCTTCTGCCATTCATACAGAGTCTTCCTGGCTCCAGTCCCTTGCCAGCTCAGGATCACATTAGTTTCTTCTCCGCTACTGAGGATTTGATGTACGTAGGCGTGGACTGGCGAGCACTGAGATCTGCTCTGTGGCACTAAGAGTCACAGATAACAGCTGGAGTAGAAAGTGATATGGAACAGGATCAAGTTTCTAGTGTCCAGTGTCCTAAATGTGCTGGCGGAGATTGCTGAGAATGATCCGTGCTGCTGAATCTGGCGCATCTCATTTCTCTGGGGCTGTGTTTTGGTCCTTGGAGTCCGGATTGAGACTTTGTGAAGAAAGGCTCCATTGTAGTCTGGGCAGCAGGAATGAAGATCTTACTGTCTCTGGGGAAAGATCATACTGGGAGTGGAGCCAAGGCGGTGAGAGAGCGTCCATAGTACCAGTATAGAGAAATTACTCATCATACTGTTTGTTTGGTTACTTGCATTATTGAAGAGTGGACTGGACAGTTAGGACTTTCTTGAACTTCTAGCCATGAGTGGGCTGAAGGAAACCGAAAACTCAAATCATTTGGCTACAGTTCAGGGGGGGTGAGAGTCCCTTGTCCTGTGACAAAACCAGATACTCTTTGAATGAACTGTAATAAAGTGACTCTGCTAAGTGGTCATTACTTGTTGTTTGGCCCTAGCTCCCTGCTGGAATCATCTTGTGGGACCAAGTTTAACAACTGTACCTTGAACCTGGACTCCCTTCGATTTTAATGAATACATCTGCTTTTAAAGTTGGGTTTGGGGTTGGGGGTTTGGGTGTGTGTGGGTGTGTGTGATTGAATGTGTGGTTGTGTGAGTGTGGAAATTGTTATGCTATTTTGTTAAGTTATTTATTTATTTATTTATTTATTTATTTAAGAGTTTTATCAGGAAGGCATACTGAGCAGAGTACTGCTCAATTCCAGATGCGTCCTGGGGTAAAGGGTAAGGGATAATCCATACAGTACAGCAATCATAAGGGATACATAATACAGTACAGAGTACAAATACGACATGCAAGATAAAATAGCTGTTATTACAAGTAGGTAGTTAATGCAAGGCAGAGACACACAAACTGCTAACCATCTCATTAGGTTCAAGACAACTTAAGGAGAGGCTTAGCCCTAGTGTCAAGCCACACTTTAGGCACATGAACAGTTGGAGGAGAAATTAGCTTTGAGGAGGTTGTTAAGGTGCAGTGAGGGGTGGGCATGGCAAGTGTGTTCGGGAAGGGAGTTCCACAGTTTAGGCATGCAGTATTTAAAAGCTCCCTATCCTGCAGTCATGAACATGTGTGGGACGGCCAAGGAACATGAGTCGCTGTTCCTAACTGAGTACACAGGAAGGGATGGAGTTAACAGGACTGAGGTGAGGTAGGGAGGAAGAGACTTCGACCAGAACTTAGTTGTGATCCTAGCATGGTGGGATTGTCTCCGGGCCTAGAGTGATGGGAGGTCGAGGGTCCAGCAGAGGATGCAGTGATGGGTGGAGAGAGGACAGTCAAGAGCAAAGTGACAGAAGAAATGGAATAAGGGGTCCTGTCTGGCTAGGGTAGACTTGGGAGTGGCACTGTAGACTATATCTCCTTAGTCAAAGATTGGGAGAATCATTTTCTACACAATTGCACAGTGAGCTGGCAGTGGGATGCAACCACGGTTGCAGTATAAGGCACCCAATCTGGGGTCTACCTTTTTGTGGATGGCATCAATGTGAACAGAAAAGTCAAGATGCTGGTCAAGCCAGACCCCAAGCTATCTAAAGGAGGTGCAAGTCTCCAGGGTAGTCCTGTCCAGGGTGTGGAAGGTGGGGATGGAGGGGAGCCATGAAAGTCTCTGCCTTGTGCTGAAGGTCATGAAGACATTTTTTGGCATTGAAGAAAAGCTGATTTGAGTGAAACCAGAGCTGAACATCATTGAAGTCCTGCTGGAGTCTGGTTGCCACATCAATGGAAGTGGGGCCAGATGTATACAGAACTGTATCATCCGCATACATGTGAATGGATGTGTGTGGGCAGGTGGAGGGCAGGTCATTAAGGAAAATGGAGAACAGGAGCAGACCGAGGACAGGGCCTTGCAGCACACCGGTGATGACTGGGAGAGAGGCAGAGGTGGTGTTGCCAATTCTGACAGATTGGGACCTGCCTACCAGGTAGGAATGGAACCAGCTGGTGGTCTTGTTGGAAAGCCCAGCTATAGCTAGCTTGGAAAGGAGGAGTGTATGAGACCATGTTGAATGCCTTTGCCAGGTTGAAAAAATGGCTGAGGTGACTGGGCCAGTGTCCATGGCTCCATGGATGGAGTCTGTGAGCCTTTTGAGGGATGTGGTGGTAGAATGGGACTTCCTAAACCCAGACTGGTAGGGTGAGAAGAAGGAGGAGGAGTTGAGAAAGGAGGAGAGCTGAGAGAGGGCTACATGCTCCTGAAGATTTGCTAGTATGGGGAGGAGGGAGACTGGAAGGTAGTTGCCTGGAGAGGAGGGGTCTCCGCATTTGGGGAGGGGAATGACTGTAGTGTGCTTCCAGTCAGATGGTATGGAAGCAAGAGAGAAAGAAATGTTGACGCAGGAGGCCAAGGGGGAGGTGATGGAAGAAGCCGATAGGTGGAGCATTTTTGAGTTCAGTCCTGAGAGACATTTACCTTTAGAGGGATTTAGAGTGAGCACAGCAGTGAGTACCTCTGTCAGGGTAACCTGGCAGAAGGAGAAGGAGTTGCCAGGGGGGAGTCTTGGGCAGGGGCTGTCCCAGTAGCAGTGGTTTGTTGGGCTGATGGGAGAGTTGATGGAAGAGACAAGGTGCAGTTTGTGAAGAAGGAGTTAAATTCAGAGGCCACTGCTAGGGGTTCCGTGACAGTAGACCCACCAACAGTTAGGCAGGGGTGGTGGGTTGGGAAGGGGGAGAGAAGAATATTTTCACTGCCTTCCAGAACTTTGAAGGGTGGTTTAGATTAGAGTGGAAGGGGGCTTTGAAGTATTTAGCCTTTGCCTAATGTATTAGTCTTGTGCAAGTATTTCATAGTGTGCAATACTTTAGGTGGGCCTTAGGAGTGCCAGTAGTTTTGTGTGACTTTGTATTTTCTTGAATCTTGGCTTCCCAGCCAAATGCCCTTTGGGGTAACCCTTGCCTCAGTGTTTACGCACAGAGGTTCTTTGTCTTTTAAATAGTTTTTTATTTTAATGGGTTCACCACAATATATCCCAGGCACACTGCCTTAGGGGTAGCTGGTCCATTCCACTGGGGTGTCAAACAGATGAGGCATACTGATGAGTCCTGGTAGGACGAAACACGTGTCATGTCTTCTGTTAGCACCCTTTGCAAACTGTGTGAGAGGCCTTTCGGCACCATGCAATTCTGCTTAAAGTTGGACCAGCATAACATTCTGTGGTGATTTGCATATGCAGCCCATGATGCTTTGCATTTTGGGGGCATGTGTGATTTTGTATTTTTTTGAATCTTGGCTTCCCAGCCAAATGCCCTTTGGGGTAACCCTTGCCTCAGTGTTTACACACAGAGGTTCTTTGTCTTTTAAATAGTTTTTTATTTTAATGGGTTCACCACAATATATCCCAAGCACACTGCCTTAGGGGTAGCTGGTCCATTCCACTGGGGTGTCAAACAGATGAGGCATACTGATGAGTCCTGGTAGGACGAAACACGTGTCATGTCTTCTGTTAGCACCCTCTGCAAACTATGTGAGAGGCCTTTCGGCACCATGCAATTCTGCTTAAAGTTGGACCAGCATAACATTCTGTGGTGATTTGCATATGCAGCCCATGATGCTTTGCATTTTGGGGGCATGTGTGATTTTGTATAGTTTTGTGTGCCTTCCAAGCCTGGTCCCTGGCTCTGAGGTGGGCCAGACTGTCTGAGGAGATCCAGGGCAGGTGATCAACCCCTCACCCGAGTTCTTCTTAGCGGGGGCATAGTTGTCCCAGATGGCAATGAACTTTGACTTAAAATACTCAAGGGCAGAGTCAACAGAGGAGGCCTGGTGGATGAAGGACCAGTCAGTGTTTACAAGGTAATTTAGTAGTGAAGCAAGGTTGAGGGATTTGTAAGACCTAGACAGGAGGGTTTTAGGGGGAGGAGCCTTAGGCTTAAATATTTTCCTTACTGAGTAGATCATATGTTATCACTCATGGAGTCCGGTAGGAGGACTGCAGCAAAAATCTGATGCGGGTGAGAGGTAAGGGACCAGTCTAGAAGGGAGTGGTTTTGAGATATGTGGTTTAAGTGAGTGGGCTCTGTAATCAGTTGATGCAGATTTAGTGAGGCTACTTGGTCATGAAACTTAGAGTTAGTACTGGAGAGCCAATTCAGATTAAAATCCCTGAGGATATGGAGCTCCCCTCCCACTGTGAGTGCCTTTAGGGAGCCCAGGTGATCCAAGATAGAGGGCACAGTTGAATTAGGGGAGAAGTAGGATCCTGCTATAAATATGGGAATGGAGTAGGGGAGGGAGTGTTTTATCATCAAGGCATCGATGAACTGCGTGGGCAGAATTAGCTGGATGGGGTAAACTGGAGCGAGGAAGAGATGTACATGGTTACGCCTCCACTTTTATGGTTGCCAGGACGGTTATGACAAATGATAGTGTAGCCAGGTATGGAGATTTCTGTGTTTAGGTTGTGGGGTTTAGCCAGGTCTCAGAGATCATGAGGATATCTGGCCTTAGGGATAGAACTAGCAGTTGCAGCAGGGCTATTTAATGAGTGAGGCTGCAAATGTTTAGGAGGGCTAGTTTTAAGCCCCGAGGAGCTGACAAGGTGAGGAAGGGGTTTGGCCGGGTGTTGGTTTGGATGGAGGTGGGTTGGGTCTGAGTTTGGCTCTACATCCCCTGCTAGTAGAAGCAATAATGTTATTAGAAGTTTTACATTGGGTAGGGTCCACAGAAGCTTCCGATGGTAAGTAAGTGATTGGAAGGTGTATGTTGTGGTGACTTGGGTGGGGAGTTTAAGAGCTAGCAGTCCCATGTGGAAGGCAGGTGGGAGGATGTTAGGTCTGATCATTTGACTGCGTGACAATGCTACTGGTGTCAGCCCACCATTAGAGGTAACAGAGGGAGGCAGGAAGGCCAGCAGGGTGCAGATTGCATGGGAACTAGTCTGTGGTTTGAGGTATATGGAGGGAGGAGGTATGCCAGAGGTGCAAGCAGAGACAGAATCACTATGCACAGAGGCATCATGATGATGAAAGGGAGTTAGCTTGCAGTGGCCACTAGTGGTGCATGAGGATAAGCTGCAGATGGAAAAGTGGGCTGATTGCTTTTCAATAGCATGTGCCTGTTGCTAGCCTTGCTTGTAGAGCAGAAAGCAGCTAACTAAAAGAAGCTACCATTTTCTTATTAATTTAACACTTTTATCTCAACAGGAGTCAGTGTCTGTTGAGATTAAGCAGACAGATACTTTGTTAGAAGTAGAAGGGGTCTTATTTAGAGTTAAAAAAAAGAAAGTCAGTGTGTGTTCTGTGCTGGGAAGGGTACTGTATCAACTTTGCTAAATCACTAGGAGGAGAGAGAGCTTAATTGGGGGTGTGGCTTAGACAGTATAAAAGCAGGTGACTCAAACTACAACTTCCTGTTGCTAGCCTTGCTTGTAGAGCAGAAAGCAGCTAACTAAAAGAAGCTACCATTTTCTTATTAATTTAACACTTCTATCTCAACAGGAGTCAGTGTCTGTTGAGATTAAGCAGACAGATACTTTATTAGAAGTAGAAGGGGTCTTATTTAGAGTTAAAAAAAGAAAAGAAAGAAAGTCAGTGTGTGTTCTGTGCTGGGAAAGGTACTGTATCAACTTACTTTGCTAAATCAGTAGGAGGAGAGACAGCTTAATTGGGGTGTGGCTTAGACAGTATAAAAGCAGGTGACTCAAATTACAACTTCCTGTTGCTAGCCTTTTTTCTTACTAATTGCCCTCCATCCCACCCCCTAAGCCAGTTCTACTTTTATAGCCACTGGAATTGACTGAGAACAGGAACTTCCTGTTTGGCAGTAGGAAGGGAAGGATCATAGAGAAACATTGGTTTTGTCAACCCTAAAGGAAAAAGTAGCTCACTCTCCCCGACCCAGCTGCTGGTGGTCTGACACTGAGCAAGGAAGAAGGAGGCTACTGAAGAATATAGGAAGTTGCTGTCCCAGAACAGGAAGGGTGAGAGTTGTAAGGAGAGGAGAGAGTAAGCATACAGAGAAACAGGAGAGGGGACACAAAATAAGACATGATAGGAGTGGTGCAGTGCAATGGCTGTGGGGCGGCAGTGTTCTGGGAGACATTCTGGAGGCTGCAATGCTGCCCTATTTGAAGGCACCTCTCTGGTCTGAGGAGGAGGTTTGCCGTCTCCAGGCTGACCTGGCTAGGATTCGTGAAACCTCTCCCCCACCCAGGGACCACCAGGGCCAATGCCACTACCTCAGAGGTTGCCAAGAAAGAGCAGAGGCTGGACCAGGATGGGCTCAGAGAGGGAGAGGGTGGTAGAACAGAGTTGCATCCCTCCAGCTGTACCTCTCCACAATTCATACGCTCTTCTGGTGGATAGTGGTTTCTCTATGGAGGCACCCGCAGTGGAGACCAAGGAGGATGCTGGGAACCTTCGCAAAGGAGACCCACAAGAGGGTGGCATGGGACCTCACAGGGGAAGGAAACAACTCCTGGTGGGGGACTCAATCATTATGGGGGTAGAAATGGGGTAGGAAGGGGAGAATGAGGTAAGGTGCCTGACTGGCACCACGGCTTGGAGGGACAGGAAGCGTATCCTCAGAATTGTGGGAGCAGCTGCACGAGGGAGGGAGCTGGATGTCATTGTCCACCTAGGGACAAATTACCTGGCTAGGAATGGGATCAGAGCAGTGCAAGAAGAGTTTGTAGAGTAGGGAAGGTGCCTTAGACAAGTAATGCATACAGTAACCTTCTCGGAGGTGCTGCCTGTCTATGGCAAGGGTGATGCTAGGGTACTTCTCACCAGGGAATTCAATGAATGGTTGAAAAACTGGTGTGGAGCTCAGGGATTTGGCTTCATTGGGGACTGGGGAGCCACCTGGTGGGATGCAGACCTATACTGCCTTGATGGTCTGCATCTGTCCAAGGGGGGAAACCAGGATCCTAGGTGAGAGGTTTAAGTACTTCATTGGCAAGCATTTAAACTAGCCAAGGGGGGAGGCACTGAAAAGGAGCAGGGAAATCCCAGCCTCCCCCCACAAAACACGGTAATTAGTGAGGTAAACACCAAGGTAGAGAAGTCATTAGGGAGCAGGACAGAGGTAAATGTAAAAAAAGGCGAAGGCAGTAAGGACAGGAATGGGGATAAAAGGGGTAAGGCCATCAAAAAGTGGAGGGTGATGAGTACCAATGCCCGTAGTCTGTGTAACAAGCTCCCTGAACTAGTGGCCTTGATGGAAGAGGGTTGCCTGGATATCGTGGTGGTCACAGAAACATGGTACACAGAGAACCATGACTGGGATGTCAACATACCAGGATACACAATCTACAGGAGGGACAGGGAGGGTATAAGAGGAGGAGAAGTAGCTGTCTATGTAAAGGAAGGGATCAAAGCAACAGAACTAAAGAGTAAACAGGGAGCAGATGAGGCACTCTGGGTCACCCTGGAGACAGGAAATGGCACCACAATCTGCATGGGGGTTGTATACAGACCCCCATCTCAGGGGGAAGGAAAGGACAAGGAAATGATAGAAGGCATCCATAGGATGGCAGAAAAAGGGGAGATATTGTTGATGGGGGACCTGAATATGCCAGATGTTAACTGGAGCACCTTTGCTGCAGGTACATCCAAGAGCAGGGTCATTTTTGATATCCTACAAGGGGCATGCCTCAGACAGCTAGTATTGGAACCCACTCGGGAGGGAGCAATCTTAGACCTGGTACTCTCAAATGGGGACGGAGAAAGAATCTCAGATTTAGAAGTGGGTAGCCATCTGGGAACAAGCAACCACCAAACAGTGTGGTTCACAATAAACACAGCCATACATTCAAGCCATACAAAAGCAAGAGTATTGGACCTTAGGAGGGCTGACATTGGGAAAATGAGAGAGTGCCTTAGAAAAGCACTATCAAACAGGCAAGAAGGAGGGGTGGAGGAACAACGGGGAGTAATCAAAACAGCCATCACAGAGGCAACAAGCCTTTGTGTAAAGCAAATCAACAAAACACAACGAAGGAAAAAACTGCTATGGTTCTCAAAAGAGGTGGCAGGGAAGGTTAAGGAGAAAAGGATAGCATTCAGGAAATATAAGAAGCAGAAGGAGCAGGACAGAGAACTTTATCAGTTAAAGCAGAAAGAGGCTGGGAAGGCAGTCAGAATAGAAAGCCCAAACTGAGGAAAGGATAGTCAACTCTGTTAAGAAGGGGGTAAGACCTTTTATAGGTACATTAGGGAGTGAAGAAAGACCAAAGGAGGGATACTGAGGCTTAAAAAAGGGGAGGGAATGTGGGTAGAGGGTGACAGTGAAAAAGCAGGGATACCGAATGAATATTTCTGCTCAGTATTCACAAAGGAAGAAGAAGGGGAGGTACCTAAACCAAACAAGAGAAACACTCTGAAGATGGGGGTTGATACCAGTCCATTTACAGAAGAAAGGGTTCTGAAAGAACTAATAAAATTGAAGGTGGACAAAGCAATGGGGCCTGATGGGATTCACCAAGAATTCTAAAAGAACTAAGGGTAGAACTAGTGACACATGACTACTCTCTTTAACAAATCATGGGAAGATGGGGTGGTACCTGAGGACTGGAGGAGGCGGATGTGATTCCTCTTCACAAAAGTGGGAGCAGGACAGAGGCAGGAAACTACAGACCAGTTAGTTTCACCTCAGTGGTAGGAAAATGATGGAATCACTTCTGAAGGAAAGAATTGTTGAGTACCTAGAGGCCAGTGGGGCACAGGACCCAAGGCAGCATGGATTCACTATGGAAAGGTCGTGTCAGACGAATCTAATAGATTTCTTTGACTGGGTGACCAAAGTAGTATACCAGGAAGGGGCTGTGGACATGGCCTACCTAGATTTTAGCAAGGCATTTGATACAGTCCCACACAAAAGATTAACACACAAGTTAGCCAGCCTTGGAGTGGGTCCCAAGATGGTAGCCAGGATGGAAAAATTGGCTTGACAACAGGACGCAAAGGGTAGTTGTAAATGGAGTCCACAGTGAAGAAAGGAGGGTTACTAGTGGGGTACCGCAGGGTTCAGTACTGGGACTGGTCCTTTTTAATGTTTTTATAAGTGACATTGCAGAGGAACTGGAAGGAAAAGTATGTCTCTTTGCAGATGACACAAAGATCTGCAACAGGGTTGATACACAAGATGGAGTGGAAAGGATGAGAAGGGACTTGGCAAGGTTGGAGGAATGGTCAAATGTATGGCAGCTTAGATTCAATGCAAAGAAGTGCAAGGTAATGCACCTGGGAAACAAAAACCCAGAGGAACAGTACACAATGGGGGTGAGATACTGACAACAGTAAAAATGGAAAGGACCTGGGGTAATTATATCAGATGACCTAAAGGTGGGCAAGCAATGTGAGAAGCAATAAGGAAGGCTGGGGGATACTGGGATGCATAGGAGAGGCATCAATGGTAGAAAACAAAGTTGTTATCCCTCTGTACAGACAGTTGGTGAGACCCCACCTGGAGTACTGTGTGCAGTTCTGGAGACCCCATCTCCGCAAAGACATAGACAGAGTGGAGGCTGTCCAGAGGGCAACCAAAATGGTGCAGGGTCTGCACCAGAAGACATATGAAGAAAGACGAAAGGAGCTTAATATGTATACCCTTGAGGAAAGAAGGGAGAGAGGGGACATGATAGAAACTTTCAAGTACCTCAAGGGAATCAACAAAGTCCAAGAGGGTAGCATCTTTCAGAAAAAGAGATGTGCAAGAACAAGAGGCACAATTTGAAGATAGGGGGCGGCTCAGAGGTAATGTGAGGAAGTATTTTTCCTAGCCTGATATTCGTATCCAGCCAGTTCGACGGGCCGCCGCTCTGCAACTCCAAATCAGCCACGAACCCTCCGATACCGGTGGCTTACCCCACGGGGCTGCGGCACTCCCCATGCATACGCGGGGTTGAATAGGTCGGAGGCTGGCCTGGGAGCATACTCGAGCGCGGTGAGCTTCATTCACGGCGGCAGGCATTCCTCTTTTTCTGGGGGAGGCGGGGTGCGTGCAATGGCAGGCGTCAGCCCGCCTCCAATGCATTGCCAAGTGCCGGCAGCTATGTGACTCCTGGCCTCCGCCAGGGGTCAGCAAAGCTCCGGACACTTCCCCTCCCATCCTGGAGAGGAGGCAGTCCCTAGGATGCTCCATCCTTCTCCCCAGCCAGCCCTCCAGCGACCCTGGTCTGTTCCCGAACCGGTCGCCCGGGCGTCACATCGCGGAAATCCAACCGCTGTGCGGACGGGCCGGCTGGGAAGCATTTTTCATGGAGAGGGTTGTGGATGCATGGAACAGCCTCCCTGAGGAGGTCATGGAGTCAAGAACAGTGGGGAATTCAAGAATGCTTGGGACAGACATAAGGCAGTCCTAGTGGGAGGTAGGAGGAAGTAAGCTGTTGGTTAACTAGGATCTGCAGCTTATCTGTTAGGTAGGAAAATGGGCAGACTAGGTGGGCCAAGTGGTCCTTATCTGCCATCAAATTCTATGTTTCTATACAAGAGGAAGTTCACCAAGGGTGGTGGTGTGGGCAGCGGAGCCATAAAGAACAGTTTCAGGAAGAAATCCATTTGGCTACAGTTCGTCTGCTCCCAGGGCCAGAAATGCCATACCTGTATCAGGGGTCTTGCAGCTCAGAGGAGGGCAGCAGTCCTTTGCCCTCATGACCACCGACAGTAGAGCTGAGGAGAGAGTAAAAACAGAGCCTTAAAAGGAGGTAAGAGGAGGAGGGGCTGAGGAGGAGGTAAATTTGAATCACGCTAACAATATGCTAGGGGCTGAGACAGAATTAATTCAAAGTAGAAGTCTGTGCCTTACATAGGAGTTTAACTTAATTCGCCTGAAGGGGCTGTGTAGTTAATGAAGCTAGGTCACTCCTGTTTGTGCTCTTAAAGAACTGCAAGGGCTTACACTGTAGATATGCTTTAAATAAGCTTCCTGAAATGGTGTCTTAAATACAGCTCTTAGTCAGGCCCCTAAATACAGCGCTTAGACAGGTTCCCTAAAAGCGAAAGCTTACACTGTAATATGCTTTAGAATAAGCTCTCCTGCATAGGGGAGATGGTAACCAAAGTACAGCGCTTTAAACAGGCTCCCAAAAACTGGGGTGACTGAGGTTTAAACAGGTGCCCAGATTTAGGGGCTAAAGCTTCATAAGGAATGAGGAATTAATGAACTAAATAAAATCAATTTAAAGCTCTCCAGAGCAGTAGATAAATGAGACTAGCACAGCATTGAAAAAACAGGCTCCCTACTCAAAGATACAGTATACACATTCTTAAGTAACCAGAGTTAATGATTAAAACAGCATGAAATACAATTTACTTAATTAAGGTACTGTTAAAAAGCTGGCTAAATCAGCACTAAAATCAAGGCGGGCAGATAGCAATAAATTATCTCCATTGCTCTGCTGATGAGAAATTTTTTTAAGGTCTTTCAGCAGTCCAGATTTGAATTTGGTGTTTGGCACCAAAAATATCAGTCTCAGAAAGAAATCCGTTTGACTATAGTTCGTCCGCTCCCAGGGCCAGAAATGCCGTACCTATGTTAGGGGTCTTGCAGCTCGGGGGAGGGCAGCAGTCCTTTGCCCTCACAACCGCCGATGGTAGAGCTGTTTCAGGGCTCTTGCAGCTCAGGGGAGGGCAGCAGTCCTTTGCCCTCATGACCGCTGATGGTAGAGCTGTATCAGGGTTTTGCAATATATTGTTTGTTAGGTTGTTTATTATAACTATTATATAATATATAATTATTATAATTATGAAAGAGATGTTTAAGAACAAGGGGCACAATTTAAAGATAGAGGGGGGACAGCTCAGGGGCAACGTGAGCAAATATTTTTTCATGGAGAGGGTGGTGTACACATGGAATGGCCTTCCTGAGGAAGTTGTGGGGTCAAAAACAGTGGGGGAATTCAAGAATGCATGGAACAGACATAAGGCAATTCTGGTGGGGGTAGGAGGAAGTAGGCTGTTGGTTAACTAGGATCTGCAACTTATCCAATAGGAAGAGAAATGGGCAGACTGGGTGGGCCAAGCAGTCCTTACCTGCCGTCAAAGTCTATGTTTCTATGTTTATTGCTTTGAGGATAACTAGTCTGGTATAATTTCTATAGTATAGCTGGAGGAATAGATTTTGAATGTGTGGTCAGTGGTTCCTCTGAAAAGGCATTATTCCCCCTCTAGGCTTCGCAACCTCTGTCCTTTTGACTGTCCCCCGTTACCATCAGATGTCTACAAATGCTGCAGGGCATTTGGGATTGCCCATGGAAGAAGGTTGGGGCTGGTGGTGCCTATTGTGGGGAATAGGTATGGGTGGGGTGGAATTGGGATGGTGAGCTCTAGGAGATGCCCTGGTGCGAAATGGGTTCAGGAAAGGGGACCTCCCTGTCTTGTGCCCATACACAAGGGTTCTGCTTTTGGTGGGCAGGTATCCAATGGACCAGCCTCATCTGCCTATTATTCTCGGGCGGTGTTATGCAGTGCCAGATCTGTTAAAAACAAGATGGAGATTATTGCTGATCTTGTCTCAACATTTGATCTGACTTGCATCACTAAGACATGGCTGGATGAGAATGCCGGTCCAGTATTGGAATCTGCAGCTCCTGCTGGGTTCTCGAAGGTTCACTGCCCGAGAAAGCATCATAGGCATGGGGATGTGGTGATTTGTTTTAAATCAGACTTGCACCTTGTGACTCTCCCTGTAGGAACAATGAGGTCCTTTGAATGTGTAGCTGTTAAAGGGGTTACAGGTGCAGGTTGCAGGATCCTTCCTGTTTACTGTCCTCCAGGGAATGACAAGGAATTCCTGCAGGAAGTTGCGGACTTTGTTGTCGAACTAGTGTTGGAGTTACCCAGATGGATTATTCTGGTGACTTCAGTACTTTTGTCAACAATGAACTCTCACTGTCTGGACAAGACTTCCTCCAATTAATGCACTCATTGGGCCTGACACAGGTGGTTACCTCTGCAACCCATATACAAGGCCACTCTTTGGACCTCATCTTCTCGCTGGGATTGGAGATCACTGACCTCATGGTGGAACCGGTCATTTGGTCGGACCACTGATTCTTGTTCAAAGCACCCCTTATAGACCTTAGCCTACAGAGTGTAACAGGGTATGGGTTTAGAATAACTTAAATCAGGCAGACCACAAGTCAGGTGCATAAAAAACACACAAGTGCGTTTGTCATTTTATTCCAAAATATAAAAATAAGTAAAATTTACAGAAAGAAAAACAAAACAAAAAAACTGGTTATTCAAAAGCAGACAACTGCTAATCTTCAACAGTGTCTCCTCTCAGGAACATCAGTGAACAGTGTGCAAACTACACACCTCTGAGGCCTTACACCTTTAATGGCCAGGATACGACTGACCTCCCTATCTAAAAGCTAGCCCCTAGTGGTGGGCTTTTTATACCCACCTCGGGATAACCTCACTGACATGTGATCCACTCCTCTTTCTTATAGCAAAGATAACAAGCCCCAGTTTCTCCTTTTTCTCTAAATCAGTATCCCCAGTTACATAGTATATATGTATCCCACATTTTGCTACACAATACTATTACTTTGGTAGAAGGGCATAAAACAACTTCTGCATAGTTAATAGGCATTAATAAGGTAAAGCCCCTCGCCTTTCTAGTGACATCACCCCTGCCATACTGAGGGCAGCCACCCTATAGTAACACCTGTGATACAGCACTCCCAATACAACTTTCTTTTTTTTTTTTCCAATTGTTTAACCAGGTGAGACACACTAAGCTGAAAGCTTGTTTATAGGTGCAACCTGGAAGCACAGGAAACTTAAGTGACTTGCTCAGGGTCACACAGTATGCAAGTGGGAGCTGTGGGATTCAAACCCAGGTCTCCAGATTTGCATCTCAGAGCATTAAACCACTGCACTATACTGCTTCCCTTACATTCTAACATTTGATATAGGACATCTCAGGTCCAGTGGCCTTATTTCTTTCTGTTAAAGATTTCACGGGTTTTGCAAAGGGGATGAGAAAATGAGAGTGCACTCCTCTTTCCTCTCCTCTTGCCATTCCATGACATTTCCCACAAACTGTCTTTATTCATCATTTAGACTCTTAATTTATTACGAATCAACAGAAGCAGTAATCTTCCCGTGGATGTCTGTTTATTTATCTAAGCAGCTAAGTAGCAAGGAAAATTAACTTTTCAGCATAGTTTCATTTCCCTTGTATAGTCAGTGTTTTTCCAGCCTTTTTTGGTTTCTTTAAGTTTGCTAGCAGCATTACATACACATCTCACACACCTTAGTGTATTTTATGCCATAGAAGAGGAGCTTTCCATAGCAAACGGACCCTTCCTGTTTCAGCCTGATGGCTGACATTTCAGCCTATCAGCTTACTTTTCATTTTGACCAATTTCTATTTCTTTCTCTTGGATGGCTTCTAATTTTTATTATGTTTAGCAGCTGCTTAGGTGCAGTGTATACACAGCCCTCCTGGAGCAGGCTACTGTGGGGTTTAATATATAAAGACCCCGTAGTGCCCACTTCGGCTCCAGAACCATAGAACCACCATGTGTGCAATGCGCACGTTCGCTCCGGAGTGTGATTCTGCTCTGGTTACATTTCTTAAAGGGAGTGCCTTTTCTGCACCTAACTCCAGGCACTTTTCTGCACCGCAAATGTGGTGGACTTTCATACCACTACTTGGCTCCATCTGGAACATTTAGTAGCAGACCTATTATGTTTATGGAGCAGACAACTACAGTGATGCTTCCTTAGCTTATTCTGCACCCTGTAGTTGCCACACAGCTCCTTCCCCTGACTTGTCAATTCTACAGATACTGCACAGCTTGCGCTGCCCAGACTGCAAGTGCAGTCTCAAATACCACTACTTTTTTGGGGCTCTCCATGCAGTTTTTTTTTATTTTAATGCCTTTGGAGGCTAGAGAAAAGGGATAGAACAGTGTATAAAGAACATACTGCAGGTGGCCAGCCTTGCAGTGTAGAGAGAGAGATATAGAAGGTTGGGGGGGGGGAATTTCAGCCTCCATACCAGGGTTGTCTGCTAAGACAGGGTCACTCTGTCACATGGACATGGTCCAGTGCTACCCTTTAAGGGGTTTCACCCCACAAGGTCTTATGGTGGTGCTTAACCTATCAGGTATGAGAGTGCTTACAATGAGCCGGGGAAGTTGGCATTGACTTATAATAGGGTTGTTGCCAAGGCCCTCGACTCTATCACAGTCCGTGTTCAATCCCTCACTTCACAGCGGAGATCCCCTTGGTTTGATGGGACTCTCAGGGAGTTGAAGATGAGGGGTTGAAGGTTGAAGCGGTGCTGGCAGAGGTCCCAGTCTGATAGGAATAAGCTTATTTTGATGTCTCATTATCGAGACTATCAATCAGATATCTCCTGTAAAAAGGCAAATGATTGGAAAGCTGCATTGGTAACACTGATTTTCAAAAAAGGCAATAAAAGTGAAATATCCAATTATAGACCCATCAGCATGACTAGCATTTTGGGTAAAATATTTTAAGCTGTTTTAAAAAAAAGAATTGAGGAAGACCTAGTTAAGAAAAACCTAGTAGATCCCAATCAGCATGGTTTCAAAAGTAAAAGGTCATGTCTTACCAGCAACCTAGTTTTTTACGAGAATGTTAATAAATTCCTTCATGATAAAATACTGGTGGATGTGGTATACTTGAATCTTTGCAAGGCCTTTGACAAAGTGCCACATAGAACCTTGATTAACAAGATGCATTCATTTGGGATAAACTATAGGTTAGTAAATTGGATTAAAGAATGGTTAAATAACTGAACACAAACAATGTGTATAAGGGGCTATTCATCCAACTCAGGCAGTGTCACTAGTGGGGTACCACAGGGGTCCGTTTTGGGACCCGTGTTGTTATCTATCTTCATGCCTGATATCACAACAAATCTGAATAATATAGTCATCAAATTTGCAGACGATACAAAAGCTGCAGCCAAAGTTGGATCTGAAAAAGATATATCAGACCTAATAGAAGATTTTATAAGCCTAGAAGAATGGGCAAAACAAAATTATATGTGTTTTAATGCCAACAAATGTGTAATTATGCACTTGGGGGATTCTAACCCATACATACAATTTAAATTTGATGGTAACTCTTTGCAACCTATAACTGAGGAAAAGGACCTGGGAATTGTTATCAAATCAGACCTCACTTTTAGTACCCATTGTAACCATATTAGAAATCAAGCTAATAGGCTTATAGGATGCATTAAAAGAGCATTTGTTACTCAGAATAGGGGCTGTATTCTTCCATTGTATAGAGCATATGTACGCCCCCATTTGGATTACTGCTCTCCACTTTGGAGTCCCTATCTTAGGAGGGATGTCAACAGTTTGGAAGGGGTTCAGCATAGAGTCACAAAGATGATTGATGGAATGCAAACTAAGACATATGAGGCAAGATTACAGGATTTGGGCCTATACTCAGTGAAACTGAGAAGAACAGGGAGTGACCTCCTACTTATGCATAATATATCAAAAGATCCAGAACTTATGGCACTACCTGGCTTGTCCTTTAAAATTAGGAATTGTAATCTTAGAAGTCATAATTTTCAGCTATCATTAAAATACCCAAGGAATGACACCAGACTTTTTTTTTTCACTCAGAGGATTATTCCCACATGGAATGCACTACCCAAGTCTCTGTTAGATACAAATAACCCCAATACTTTCAAAACAATTTTGGATAAACATCTTTTAAATGGGGTATAATACTTCCAGACTTCTGGAGATGTACTAATATGGGCTATTGCCTTCTGTACATCTATGGCTGTTACTATGACCCTTATATTCCTGTCCAGGGAGATAGCTGCAGCAATCAACAGACTGGCTCAGCTCTTCCAGGCTGTCAACAGGCTATGTAACCCCACCTGTCTGCAGTCCATAGGAGCCTTTTGACAATTTAGGTGTGATGAGTTTGCTCTGTTTTTTGCTGATAAGATTGCCTCCATCAGATCAAGTTGATGCTGTCTATTGGGGCATGCAGTGATGAGCCGGGGGTAGTGGGTATTCATTCTGTCTGGTTTGACTTCAACCAGTTAACGGCTCTGACGGTCATCCAGGAGTTGAGGCCCAATTACTGTAGTTTGGATCCAGGTCCACAGCCTTCTTGTAGGGTGTGTTGTCACTGACCCAGTCCTGGCTGGGATAGTCTGGAGTTCTCTGGTTCATACTGTACTATGCTGTATACTATGGTAGTAGGATGACAGAAGGCTACTGCCCATGTAAGTTATCCCCACGTCTCAGTGGTTAAAATGTTTTCCTGGTAATGAGATATGCATCTAATTTTGTTTTAAAGGTAATGAATTTACTTTGCTCCACTATATTTTGTGGTAATCTGTTCCAAAGAAATACAAAATCACACATACCCCATAATGCAAAGCATTATGGGCTGTATATGCAAATCACCACAGAATATTATGCTGGTTCAACTTTAAGCAGAAATGCATGGTGCCAAAAGGCCTCTCACACAGTCTGCAAAGGGTGCCAATAGAATGCACAGACGTGTTTTGTCCTACCAGGATTCATCAGTGTGCCTCATCTGTATGACACCCCAGTGGAATGAACCAGCTACCCTAAATTGGTCTATCTGGGTTATGTTGTGGTGAGCCCAATAAAAACCAAAAACAAGCTAAAAGACAACCTCAGTGTGCAAGCACTGAGGAAAAGGGTTACCCCAAAGGGCACTGGCCAGGAAGCCAAGTTTCAAAGAAATACAAAATCACACATACCCCCATAATACAAAGCATAATGGGCTGTATTTGCAAATCACCACAGAATATTATGCTGGTTCAACTTTAAGCAGAAATGCATGGTGCCAAAAGGCCTCTCACACAGTCTGAAAAGGATGCCAATAGAATGCACAGACGTGTTTTGTCCACCAGGATTCATCAGTGTGCCTCATCTGTATGACACCCCAGTGGAATGAACCAGCTACCCTAAATTGGTCTATCTGGGTTATGTTGTGGTGAGCCCAATAAAAACAAAAAACAAGCTAAAAGACAACCTCAGTGTGCAAGCACTGAGGAAAAGGGTTACCCCAAAGGGCACTGGCCAGGAAGCCAAGTTTCAAAGAAATACAAAATCACACATACCCCCATAATACAAAGCATAATGGGCTGTATATGCAAATCACCACAGAATATTATGCTGGTTCAACTTTAAGCAGAAATGCATGGTGCCAAAAGGCCTCTCACACAGTCTGCAAAGGGTTCCAACAGAAGACACAGACATGTGTTTGATCCTACCGGGACTTATCAGTGTACCTCATCTGTATGACACCCCAGTGGAATAAACCAGCTACCCTAAGTTGGTCTGTCTGGGTTATGTTCTGTTCCAAAGTCTGATAACTCTAGGGAGGAAAGCATTATTTTTTATATTGGTCTTAGCAAGACAGTCCTGAATAGTTTTATTGTGTGCTCTTAAATTATAAGCAGTTTGTTTAAGTTGGATGTCAAAAGCTTCAATTAGATCAGTGTCTTTTAATATTTTAACAAAAGTCATGAGGTCTCCTCTTTGCCTTCATAACTGGTGAGAGAGGTCTTTCCTGGGCACCTGAAGGAGGCAGTGGTGAGACCACTCCTGAAGAAAGCTTCTCTAGACCCAGACTGCCAAGCCAACTACAGACCTGTCTCTAGCCTTCCTTTTGTGGGAAAGGTTATTGAGAAGGTGGTGGCCCTTCAACTGGAGGCTCATGTATCAATCCTTGACATCTACAACCCTCTCCAGTCAGGTTTTAGGAAAAGGCACAGTACTGAGACTGCTCTGGTTCAGGTGCTTATTGATCTGGTGGCGAGGGATGGAGGACAACATTCTTCTTACCCCAGGAATCCTTTAGCATCAGTACCTTTAGCATTTAGCTGGCTAGGTGCAACTGCCCTGGAGGTGTGCCTTTTAGAGAATTTAAATGAGCTTAGGCAATAGCCAATCAGAAAACAGGAAGGGTAGTGAGCTGAGAGAGAGCTGCAGAAGGCTTTAGAACTTTTTCTCCGCTGAACTGAGCAACATTGCCCTTGAGGTGTCTCTCAACTTTCCTTGTTGACAGCCTTGTAGTGCTTATCTGGGTAAAATTTTCCTCATATTTTTTTCTTAACAGTGTGCTGAGTGAAAGTTTTACAAATTTCTTAGCGCTGCTCTAATTTTTTATTTTTAGCGCAACCACGCTATTTTGACTTTATTTTTACCGTGACTGTTCATTTTTTTTTGACAACGTTATTTTCCCTCCTGACGCTGACCTCCATACTCTCTCTGACGGGGACACTTGAGTCACCTACCATCCCACTTGCCTGGAGGCTCAGTCCTACCAGTCAGTTTTGCAGGGTACACTCCCTCTTTCCTGGTGCCTGTTCCCCCGGATTTAAGCCCCCCTGGGTGGGACTGCCACTCTCCTCTGGCAACCCGTCTGGAAATCTGGGTA
Source organism: Neoceratodus forsteri (assembly GCA_016271365.2). NCBI lineage: Eukaryota > Metazoa > Chordata > Ceratodontiformes > Ceratodontidae > Neoceratodus > Neoceratodus forsteri. The sequence goes on along the minus strand of CM028130.1, from coordinate 131,855,518 downwards.
GGCATCCAGGAAGTGGAGAAGCACCAATGGTAGCCAATGCACTCAGCGATGGGCATGGGGGGTAGTCCGTGGTCCTCATCTTCGCCTACCAGAGGATGGGGTTTTTCCTTTTTCCATTGTCTGAGGAGCTCAAGTGTGCAATGGTGGCTGGGCATGACATGTCACCACCTGCCAAGCTCCACCCCTACAAAGCATGACCCAGCTGCTTGCGCTGTACTCAACCAACGCCAGGTGCCTCTACAGTGCGGCGCTGTTCATTTTAAATGTTAAATTTATCACGGGTGCTTATTTTCACTGGTTTCCTTCATTTTTGAACAAATTCTTGTGGGAACCATCAAACTAGGGACAGTTGCCTTGTTTTTTACCTCAGACCTTGCGGGTTTTATCACGATGCACTCCATTGGAATTCAAATCTTAACAGTGCCTGTGGGGTCTCTCTTTCAGGACTGTCATATTAAGAGAAACCCTTCTATTATATATATTTATACATAAGGAACTGGACCTAAGGTATCATCTGCCACAGGACTGTCCATAAGGGTCCAGCAGCCACCTGTGGCAGTTGACAAGTATTGTTGGGTTTTCTATTAAGATTGGCACCAGTACAGATCCCAGTTCTACAACCTTGAAAAAAAAAAAGGCACTGGCAACAGACTGAGCTAATTAACTGGGTCAGGACTGGCCAGTGGCATTTTCACAGAAATCTGCACTCAGTTCGTAAAGTCCAGGACTGGTTTGCTTTGCTTGAATTGACAAACTTAGCAGACAAACATTTGATTATTATGGCTGAGGACATATCAAAGACTTTATTTTTATTTATTTAGTTTTAGTTTACCGGGTAAGTACACTAGCCAACACAATGACTATTTTCAGGTACGACCCGGGAGAGTACAACATAAAATAAAACAGGTACAAGAAACATTTACATTTTAAACATGGGGAGAAAGCAAACAGAATTTTAAGCAAAGATACATAAAGTAAAAACCTTGAAAGAAAGAACTTATTTAACATAACAGAGGTAATAGGTAGCATTACAGGTTTTCATGTAGTGAGAAGCAGATACCATGGCTTAAATAGGAGAGAAACAAACATCTGTTGGCCACGGTGGGCAAGGCAAGTAACAATTGTTGGGGGGTAAACAAGGATAAGGTCAAGCAAATACAGTTTGCAGAGATTTCGTGTAAAAGGTCTAACTCTAAAAAGGTTTTTTGGAATTAGAGTAGAGGAGGAGGGCAGGGGAGGAAATGGGGTAAAAATGAGAAGAGGCTTAGGGAAAGAAGAGTGGTCAGGGTAAGTGAGAAAGGTGGATGATAGGGCAGGAGAGAGATAGGACAGAGGAGTCATAGCATGGAGCAGGGGTAGGGAGGGACATGTATTAGAGGGAGGTAGGAAGTAGAGGTCAGGCAAGAATGTGACAGGGCAGAGGGATCATAGCATGAAGAATCTAGAGCAGGGATACAGGAGGAGGGAGACAGAGATTGGAAAACAACAAGGGAAGGCAAGTCTATAGGACTAAGGGAAAAAATAGGGACCAGACATAATCAGAGAGGGAAAAAAGAAAGGAAAGAGAGAGCATTAGGGGCACGCGACATAAACAAGACCATCAGGTGGGATCAAAGCAGGTGCAGGGGCCAGTATGCGATAGATAGCAGTGAAGTTCTTTTTTTAAAGCTCTGATGAGTTCCAGCTGATTTGAGCTCAGGGGGAAGTGTATTCCAGAACTGGGGAGCCGTACACTTGTAAGCCCCAGTGCCTTTTGTGGTAGAGCATCTTGGAACTTGGAGTAGAGAGTTTTCAGCAGACCTCAGACCGCGAGGGATGGAGTGGGGAATTAAAAGTTCTGCCAGAGATTTAGGGGTTTTGAACCTTACAACAGAGTCAGTAAGGGAGCCAAGATAATATTTTCTTGTTGCCACGGGGGAGAGCCATCCAAAGTCATCGTAAAGCTGACAGCAGTGCTTTTGTCTTGAAGAGGAGGATGCATATTGACATATGTTATTGTAGGTGACATCCCATTTCTGGAGGGCAGTTTTGTGAGCACTAGAGAGGATGGGGACACTGTAGGTTAGGGAAGGTAGCAGTACACCCCTGGCAATGGCTTTTTTACCAGATGGCATAAGCAAGTATCCCGATTTGTAAGCAGCACCGAGTTTGCAATTTACAGCCTTGCAGATGGATTGAATGTGCAGGCTCAGATCAAGGGATTGGTCGAGCATGACACCAAGATAATTAAAGGATGAGACAGTTTCTAGTTTTGTATCACCTGAGTCATGGACTGTAAGGGAGATGGGGCACCTATGGAGTTTAGGGGCAGAGCCAAAAAGCATGGCCTTGGTTTTCTTTATGTTTAGGACCAGCTTGTGCTCATACAGCCAGTTTTGTATATTTGTGAAATCAGTAGAGAGTGCTGTGTTCAGATTCTCCACGTTGTTATCACTGGCATAAATGACAAGATCATCAGCATACAAGAGGGATGAGCAACTCTGTAGGGCACAGGAGATGTTATTTATAAAGAGTGAGAAAAGGAGAGGACCCAGGATGGAGCCTTGAGGAACCCCCACATTTACTGAGGCAGACTCAGAAATGGCTGAGTTAAATTTAACTGCTTGAGACCTATCGGATAGATAGCTACTAAACCAGTGTACAACTGGAGAGGAGAAACCTAGGCTATGCAAGCAGGATAGGAGTAGGGGGTGGTCCACAAGGTCGAAGGCCTTTGTAAGGTCTATGAATACAGCACCAGTGAGTCTACCTGCGTCCATGTTAGAGATTATGTCAGAGGTAAGTTTCAATAGCACAGTGGATGTACTATGGTTTTTACGGAAACCATGTTGGGCATCAGATAGGATACACCACTTTGCTAGAAAGTCACGTGTTTGGATAGCAACAGCCTTTTCTAGTAGTTTGGACAAAACGGAGAGAATAGCAATAGGTCTGTAATTGTTGATATCCTTCTTTTCACCTTTTTTAAATACAGGAGTTATTCGAGCAAACTTCCACAGGACTGGGATAGTGCCAGTGATCAGGGATAGTGAAAATATTTTTGCCATGGTGAGGCTATGTAGGCAGCAGCAAGTCTGAGTAAGCAGGGTTCAAGGAGGTCAGACCCCACACTAATGTTTCCAGATATGGATAAGAGAAGTTTAAAGACCTCTAGTGCAGTAATCTCCTTAAAGTAAAAGGAAGTGTATGCTGAGATATCTGGAGCAGTAGAGAGCCAAGTAGTCTTTGAGGCTCACTGCCCTGGAGGAGAGGCCTGTGGTGGGAAGCAGAGGTATACAAAGACATGTCTGAGAATTTCTGGTTTAGAGCATCTGCAATGGTCTTAGGAGCGTTACAGTGTGCCCCATTTAATATCATATCCTTGGGACTGAGGTATCCCAGGCGGTTTTAAGATGGGCCCAAAATTTCCTTGAGTCTGATGCTGTGCTCACGAGCAGGTCCTGGCAGTATTTACTTTTAGCTAATCTTATTTTCTTTTTGCAGAGATTTCTACTGGCCCTATAGAGTTAAAATCATCCATATGCCTGGTTGTTTGAAACACTTCCATAGCTTATCCCTCTGATAGTTCAGACAGGAGGTCCTTATGTAGCCACTTGGTTTGCTTGCCTGTTACTCTCCTGGTGATCTTGGGGGCATGCCTTGTTTGGATAGCAGTGAACTTATTGAGAAAAATGTGCAGAGCCTCATCAACACTGTTTGTGCGGTTGCTATCAAACCAATCTACAAAAGAAATGTCCTGAAGGAACGCCTTTTCATCAAGCTGTGCAAAATTTGTGAAGGTGACATAACGCGGTGGGGGAGATGGTGGGGCTCCTGAGGCCCACATGCAGAAAATCGGGGTGTGGTCTGTGATAGCATCCGCAAGGATCCCTGTGGAGATCATATGCTCAGGCAGTGTTGTAAGTAACCAGTCTATGAGGATGCCAGTTTTAGTAGGATTTGTGGCCCTAGTTGGTTCAGTAATCATCTGATGTAGGTTAAAGGTGCTGGCAACTGATACCAGGGAACTATGAGCAGGACCCAGCCAACTTAGGTTAAGATCTCCAAGAATTATAGCCTCGTTTGGTTTATATTTGAAAAAGTCTTTTCGAGTAGGTCTTGTAATCCTGTAAGGCCTCCAGAGGGAGGATTATAGGCACATATGATATAGAGCTTCTTTGCCCCTAATGTAACTGCGACATGTAGATGTTCACATATCTCCACAGAGGCCGGGTCAAGGACAGTATTTAGAAGAGTTCCAACTAGGGGCCATCCAAAAGTAATAAAAATGTAAGTAGATGCTGAGAAACCCTCCAGATCCCAGCCAAAACTAACTCTTCCAAATATGAAGTTCCTCACAAATTAAAAAATAATAGAAGTGATGAAGGAAGGAAGTTTTATTAAACCACCGATGAAGTGGCTAAAAAGGAACTCTGTCTAGACATAAATGCTCCCATTGCTCCTGGGAAAGCCAATAGTGAGACAACAGGCAGCTTAAAGCATACAGAAAAAACAAGTACATACAAAGTCTGCACAGTATTCCATCTGTGCGAAATAGAGAAAAAGCATAGCAACTGTTTCAGACCCTACAAAAGATGGGTCCTTTCTTTAATAGGGCTGGTAAACACTCTTCCACAGTTCTCTTTCTCATAGACTGTGAGGGTGATACAAGTAAGGATAACTAATGTTATGATGCCCATGCTTACAGAGGTTGCTAACACTCTTCCACAGTTCTCACCCCTGAGACTGTGAGGGTGATACAGTTGATGGTATATAATGTTATTATACCCCTGCGTTCAGGGGCTGCTATCAATCTTCCACAGTTCTTGCCCTGAGACTGTGAGGGTGATACAGATGATGTAAGAATTTTTATGATGTGAAGGGTCTAGAACCCTATGTTTCCAAGGAGGTTCTCTCTCTGTGCCTTCGTTTATTCAAAACATAGTGGACACCCTGGACCTCCCTTCTCAGGAGTCCTTCCAAGGTAAGGATAAAGATAAAAAAAGATTATAGGGACATGAAAGGTTCCGCCTCCTAAAAGCCCTGTCTATAATGAAAAAATATAAATAAAAATACCACGAAACTGCTTCAAGCCCCCACTTCTGTGGCAGAGGTTTACAAGTGGTCTAAAAGTGTTAATAAATAAATACAGTACGTAAATATATCAATTGTTTAACAATACTAGGTGCCCGTCTGTATATCCCAGCCATGTGAGTATAGTGCATCAGGCAGCTTGTAAAAAAGTTTGGGTCTCCTTGTCCTTCTTACCCCCTGGATAAGGACTCCAGAAAATAGATTTCTTAGTTACCCTGCAGATTTTGTCAACATTTTTACCTACTTGGCTTTTCGGCCAAATATCAAAAAAAACACTGCAGAACTCTGTCCTGGTTCTGGTGCAGGAGCCAGTGGATATAGTCGCAACTTGCCACTAACTTGCCTTGTTATACGCACATACAATATAATGTACTTTTTAAATTACCAAAATTCTAATACAAAGTCAGTATCTATTCCCAGTACTTATGTTTGAACTTCTCTACATGATCCACTTATAGTGCACATATGGTCATTTCACTTTGCTTTTATAAACTGCGACTAGTGGTGGGCAAAGTTCCTAAACTTTGTTACAGCGGAGTATTTTGAGTATAACTCGAATTTTGGGAAATACTCCGCAATGCGAAGCAAATAACTTTGCCTTTAATTTAAAACAAAAATGTTATACTTGCCTGGCTCCTCAGCTTCAGAGGGGGCCTCGTACCCCATCTTACTCCATCCATCAGGTTCTGCTACCAGGAACCCCCTGGTTTCATATTGTTTGTTTAGCAAGGGGTGTATTCATTTTTCCACTTTTTCTCCCCTATCCCCTGAGTACACCGGCACAGAGGAAGTTCATCCAGATGAACAACATGCTGATGCATGCTGTCATCAAATGCCTAACAGCATTCTCCCACCCCTGACTCTGGAGAGCCATGTGCCCCTGCCGCCCATGCTTCCACCGGCAGAGGAGCTACGGATGCTTAAAACAACCTGGTAACCCACCCCAGAGGAGGAGGAGAGCATCCATTGGGACATTCAGTCCTCCTCCCCATTTTACTCCCGATGACCCGGGTCCGTTCCAGTAAAGTCTCTCATTTTTACATCAAGTTCCATTGATTTCAATGGACTTTGCATTAAATTCACCTTTTAATTGCTCTTTAAGTTGAATTTTGCAGTGATTCATGGGATGGCAGGTCACATGGGCTCTTAAATGTCTTGCACAGCCTCAGTTCAGTGTAGTGTGTGAAGTGGAAAGCTGGAGACAGTTTGCTCTCAGAGCTCTCAGAATCAGATCATCGAAAAACTTTTAAAAAAGTATTTTTGTGACAAAGTTTTCTGTCAAAACTTAGTCCATCGATTGTAGGAAATCCTTGTCTGTTTATATCATTGAGCGTTTATTGATTTTGTGTAAATATTGAATGTTAATTTAGTACATTCAGTCTGTCACTATAGAAGTGTGCTTTGGGGAAGGGGTGGATCTGTAGTGACGGGAGACTCACAGTGAGAAAGGCAATCTTTCCAACTGTTGTTGGATACTGTTTTAGAATTTGTGTGTTCATGTACACACAATAATACTTCTAGTAAGTTTTGATCATTTGTTGCTGTTTGCTATGGTGCTTTGCATTGTTTTCCATCTGTTTAAAAGACTGGGCTTTAGTGTACTGAATTGTTAAATTTTCTGCCCATTACCTTTGGTGTGTGTGCACATGCCGTCAAGTCAAATGCAGTTTACTGTGGCACCGTAATTGCAGTACTCTTAATTTCTTAGCCCATCTGTGTTATTTTTTATTGCTTCTATCTAGGTACTGCTGTACCCCCCAACAAAAGAAGGTATTATTTTTCCAGTTTTAGATTGCTGACCACTGGTTAAGGCGTTGTTGTGTCTGTGCGGCTGCATCTCTTTAGTGCGAAACCTCCATCTGTCTGTGCCACTGCATCTCTTTAGAGCCAAACTCCATCTGTAAGTCACACTTGTTGTTTTTTAGCTTCCTGTCCTCCCAAAAGTGCCTGCATCTAAATTTTTTGTTAATTGTCAGTGTAATACCAAAAAAATCCCATGAAGAGATGTGCATGCAAAGATTATTCTGGCTGTGGCACTGCTGCCAGTGCCAAGAGTGGCCATGAGCGTGGTAGTATGCAGCAGAAGGGAATAGCTAAAGCAAGTAAAAGGATTTCTCCAACTATGTTTTTCACAGTGCAGTCAGTCACTTCAATGACAGCTGGAAATACTGTTGTCCCTGCTAGTGGTGGTGGTAGTGAAGCTAGTGTCAGGCCGGCATGAATATTGCTCTAAGTTCAACCCATGCAAACTTATCTGGATGCCAAAATGTTGTGGAGTCCGAAGACATGATTCAATGTGTAGTTGATGTCACACTTCCTGTCCACACATTTGTTGAACGTGATTCTGATCATGACAATGACCCACACTCTCATGTTTTCAGTGATGTTGCGGTTATGCCTGGGTCATCCAAATATTCAAATGTTGATGAAACAATTGTGGATGATCATACTGCATCTGTGGTTGGAACATGTTCTCCACAGGACAGCATCCAAACTGAATTTGTGGATGTGTGTAACCCCTTTGTTACCCGGGGCTACTAGAATCCCAGTAAGACCTAGTGGTAGGCAGGGAAAGCAGCTTGTGAAACTCCACTTAAATGGGTTTCACACTGTCTCACTCTGTCCTCAGTCACAGCTGAGACTGGAGCGATGACATCATTATAGAATTGTTACAGCTGCATGAGCCACATTTGGAATCTTCAGCTCAGAGTAGTTCTAGAACCTTGGGAATTCAAAGCCAGTCTTCCGTTTGTCCTTGAGCAAGAAGGAAGCATCAGACTGTAGTTTGAGTTTTGCCTCCACACAGAAGGAAGTTTTTCTGTGTTTCACCATTCTTCAAGTGGTGGAGACCGTCCCCTCGGTCTCAGTGCCCCCTCCCTCCGGGGGGGGGGTTTAGAAAAAGAGTCTCTATGGGTTCAGGGCAATCCCTTTTCCACCAAGGAAAGAAGCTGCCTGAAACTACTTTGTCTGTTTGGGTATACAGAAAGGTTAAAGGACTTGCCTGTGGGGCACCTGCAATGATTGGGTGAGTGTTTGGCTCCAGTTTAAGGGGCAAACAACTGTTTTCAGTCAGGAAATGTTATTGGGGACTGCTGTTTGGGAGCACTATATACACTAGGATGAACAAATGGAGCAGTCAATTCAGTTTCAAGTTTCAAATGGTTTTATTGGGGACTGCTGTTTGGGAGCACTATATACACTAGGACGAACAAATGGAGCAGTCAGTTTAAAGTTTAAATAGATTTAGAGTTCACAGTAGAGGGGGTGCATCAGTTCATCCACCATGCAATCTACAGTTTTACAGTCCTGAAGTTTCTCTGTGTTCAGAGAAATGGCCGGGTATGGGCTGTGGGAGCTGGAGGTGGATAGATCCCTAACTTTAGTAACCAGGTCCACCTCTATGGATTTCTTCTGTTTTTGCTACTTGCCTCATGCGCTTGGCAAGTGATGGGGTGGGTACCCAGACGTGGGTCGCAACTTGAAAATCTCTCTAGGAGTCACAGACTTTAAGTGGTGTGGGGAGCCACAGGATGGGAACATTACTCCTTGTTTGATGGGAGTTTCGATTTGGAAGTACTAAAACAAAATCTCTCTAGGAGTCGCAGACTTCAAGTGGTGTAGGGAGCCACAGTTTGGGAGCCTCCTTGTTTGATGGGATGTCTTTCCAAATAGAGTTTGGGTTCATTCACCAAGTGGACCGTCAGTAGAGTGGCCGGCAGGGGAGCCGGGCCAGTCGGGCTGTGTATCAATGATGCAAAGTCTGGCCTGAGTGCCTGGTGGGTCCAAAGCCAGACAACTGTTGTAAAGTGTTCATTCCTCAAATGGACTGCTGTGTTTAACCTCTAATCTGCATTACAGTTCGTAGCCCTGTGAGGACCATACAGAGCTTTGTTTATGTTCAGTGAGTAAATAAATAAAGCCACACTGAAAAATCCCAATTCTGGTTCTGGACATTACAGTTATTGCTTCTGTAGTTGGATTTACTTGGGTGCCCCTGTGCAGAGTAGTCAAACCTAGGCCTCTTGTGCCAAGTAGCCTCATCCTTCCCCAAACCGTCAGAATACAGCTCCCCACCAGGTATTGCTGCCAAATGGCACAAGCATGCCACCTGTCGTTGTTTGGTAAAGGACAGGGGTGGGGAGGTTACAAAATGGAGGCACCGCTTTGGATTTGTTTGGGAAGGAAGGTGCTTGGGCAAGTAAGCTAACATTTTAGCTATCTGGCAGTTGGTAGCCCAAAAGTTGAAGCAATTTCCCTAGTGTGTGCTGTGTGCTGTGAATCTTGTGCTGCTGTTTAAAAATGCCAACTGTTTACCAAGGAGCTGTAAAGCCAAAGTGTGTGTCCTTGTCCTGCATCAACATAGTTTACAGCGTTTGTCAGTTTTAAAATAAAGTTCTGTGAAGGAAAGTGTGGAAAACTAGGGGTAGCAACACAGAAATGATGCCCTGGACGTTGGAAATGCTTTCTGTGCAATACTAGAGACTGCAGAGTTAATGGCAATGTTACATGGTTGAAATGGGCTCCCGCCGTGGAGTCAGTTAAAAAAAAAAAGTGCATCTTTTCAGTTTGAATTTGCCTGCTCGACGATCGCCTGCGAGGAGAGGAGCCCTCGTGAGGAAGAAGAGGCTCATTTGCATGGCGTCGTGTGGTTGGTCAGTTTGCCATTAGTCCCGCCCCTCAGCCAGCTCTTATGTGTCTGCTTCAGCATTTGAGAGGGAGACAGAGAGTAGTGCATGTACTGGCAGTGTAGGAGCATTCCCGAAGTGTTCAAAGCACTGTAAACAGTGAAAAGTGACTTTTCTAGTTAAAACTCGGGCTCAGCCCGCTTATCGGTCGTGGGATCAGTGAACTGTGTGATTAATACTACGATCGCGGAGACTGCCCGCCCGTTTGAAATCTGAGGCCTTCAAAAAATCTGGCTGCAGACCGTTTTCATTCGTCGCAGCAATCTGCTACCATAACAGTGAGTAAACGATTTAAAACTGCTCAAATCAGTGATTTTCAGTAATGCCATATAAAATGTGAGTGCAGCTGTATAGTTGCTTTGCAAGTAGCGATTGTGTGATATCCTGCTAGCAAGTGCAAGTCTGTAAAGCCATTAAATGTGTGCATAGCAATGAAAGTAGCCTCAGTTTAAAGTTTGCAACTAGAGAGAGACTGTGGGTTGTAAAATAAGTGTAACACTAGTAGAAGCAGGCAATCCTGTGCTGAAACCTGAAGTTTTAAAAGGGACTGTGATTAAATAAATGTTGCCAGCATGTGAAAAGTCCAAGGTTAATCCTGTAAATGTGAGAACCGCCAGAACAGAGCAAGTTGTGCAGTTTTAAATAAAAGTTATTAGTAGCTGATGTAAATCGGATGCGCAGTGGCTTGACCCAGAGTCTGAATGTTAATGCACAGGAGTGCTGCCGCCGCCATTACAGGGTGGGGTAGTAAAGTAAACAGCAGCAGAGAGAGCCATTTTAAAGCTACAGAGTGTGTTCATTTAAAGTGGGACTTTCAGTTACAGTGAACTTTTGTTTGTTTTCTGCAGTTATGGCCTCAGGACCAGCTCGTTACCGGATCATGCCCAGGTTGCAGTAACAGCAGCAGTAAATAGATTGAGAGACATTGAAAATTGGTGCTATGAGGGCAACTCCCTCCTGATGTGGCAATTCCTAACTATCCAGTGCGTGTATGCCAGATGTGCTTTAGTGCTGGAAGGGATGTCTTCATGATTCCTCACTGTGCTCGTTGTCTACAAAAATATGGCTTGTATAAAGTACCTCAAATTCATTTGGCTCCCACATGGACACAACTTGAAGAATCTGCAGTTGGCAGCACACAGCATCAGGCGGAGCCTGTGGAGGAAGGTCCCCCGGGGGAGTGTGGCACAAAGTTAGAGAGTGCAGAATTAGAGACTGAATCTGAAGTTGAAGTTTTAGATGCTGGATCTCAGAAAGCAAGTTCAGATAAAGCATCAATAGACCCCTGGGTGGGTGGGCCTAGCCCAAGTCTCGAAGGTGAAGATGAGATGCGGGAGGCCGTTGAATGGGAGGTGTCGACCTCCGCTCCTAGTGATGAATGGATAGTCTCAGGGGTGAGAACTACTACTCACTCTTGGGCTCAGATCCTCAGTGAAGAGGAAGATGAGGAGGAACCTAAGTGGCCTTGTGAGATAGGAATGGGTACACAGCCTCAAGATCTTGCCTCGGAGGAATGTGTTCAAGAAGGTGGTGATGCCACTGCCCTGGCTTCACCAGAAGAAAAAGAAGTCAGGGATCCATTTTTAATTTCATTGAGGATGCGAAGCTGGCAGAACCAGGACTGGCCACCCCCAAGCCAGGCCAGCAGTCTCAGATTGACCAAAGCAAGAAAGGAGAGACTGGTTCATAGAAAGGCCAATGAAATCTTTGGTATGACCTTTCCTACCTTTCCTCGGAGAGTCTGGGAGGAGATTGAGAACTGCAGGAAATCCTGGATCTGGGATGAAGCAATGAAACATGTGCATCCTGGGGCTAACCAGCATGTAAAGAATAGACTGTTCCACGAAAAGTATACACAGTGGAAGAGAGGCAGGACACTGTTTATGGACAGAGTGAGAATTGTGGACGGAGAGGGACGCGAAGTCTCCCACTGTGTGAATTATGTGCGTCCAGATGGAGTAATAATTCAAGCCCCTGACCCCCTCTACTATTGGCCTCAGTGCAAGGACCTCCCAGTAATTAAGCCCGTGCCTACAAAATGGAGAGCCGAGCAGTGGTAGTCAATACTGCCACATCTGAACTGTGAAGTACCTTTATTGAACTGCCAAAATGAATAAACAAAAATTCGGGGCCCCACATTCTTCAGTCTACAGTAAACTGTCTGCAATCACCAACCACCTACTGGTACCACCAGATGACTTCAGATCCAGAGAGGACACCAGCCCAGCTGTTTCCTGCTCATCGCCTGGTAATCGGATGATGCCGGACCAGCTGTTTCTCTTTTTGTTCCTGTTCTAAGGTTCCTTCTCCAGTTATGACATCAGCCCAGCTGTTTCCAGATGTGCACTCCTGTGGGTTCCCGGAAGATGTCCGCCCAGCTGTATCAGAAGAAATGCTGCCAGGGAGAGTCTTCGGCAGGGACCAGGTTGGTGACGTTCGAATACTTCAAGAGGCTGGTGAGTCAAAATCTCTTTTATTCTATCTTTATGACATTGCAATACACACCTTACACTACAGACTTCAAACAGTGTGTGAACTGTCTGCAAAGACTCTCCCCTTCAGGATTATGGCCTTAAAAGACTATGTTCACGGGGCTGCGGCCCAGGAGAGACTCTTTAATGGACTGGCCTTCGGGCCTTGTAGTCACTAGTGGGACATTTAGGGCATTCCATCCCCCAAAAAGTGTATTGTTATCAATGTCATTTCTGTACTTAATGTATATACTGTCTTTTCTACTTTTCTAAAAAAAAAATATATATATTTTTCTTTTTGGGATTGTTTAGTGTTTTGTTTATCCTGTATAGTAAGGGTTGTGGTTGTTGTTGTTGTAGTCATCGTTACTTAGGTAGATCGTAAATGCAGATTAGGGTGTTTTGTTTTTTGTTGTTTTTTGTCTTTTCTACAGGTGTTCCTGGAAGAAAGAAGAGAAGACAAGAAGAGGAGGAGGGGCTCATCGGAGTTCCTCATTTCAGTGCTTATGTTTAGAAATTAAAGTACTGTTTGTGTTCCTAATGTTGTAGTTGCAGGCTGCCAAAGGTCAGGGAGGTCCCCGGGTTTTGTTTTTATTTAGGATGATATGTAGAGGCAGATAGGTTTTCCCTAGAGGGTTAGGGGGAATAGACAGGCTGTGGTCCTGAACGGCCATAGGGATTGCAGTGCTGATCTATCAGGGCTATGCTCTGGACGGTTCTACCAGAGCCACCAGGTGTCCATAGTAAGTGGATAGAGTAGAGGCTGAAATGTCAGCTATAGGCCCTTAGTGTTGCCTAACTGTGCTCGAACATGGTAGGAGGGGGCCTGATCACCCCCCTCCGCAGGTAGCACATAGGGTGGGATGGCCTAAGGCCGGGTGCATAATGACTGGGGACAGTCATTTTCCTGGTCAAGGGAGAGTGTAACCCCTTTGTTACCCGGGGTTACTAGAATCCCAGTAAGACCTAGTGGTAGGCAGGGAAGGCAGCTTGTGAAACTCCACTTAAATGGGTTTCACACTGTCTCACTCTGTCCTCAGTCACAGCTGAGACTGGAGAGATGACATCATTATAGAATTGTTACAGCTGCATGAGCCACATTTGGAATCTTCAGCTCAGAGTAGTTCTAGAACCTTGGGAATTCAAAGCCAGTCTTCCGTTTGTCCTTGAGCAAGAAGGAAGCATCAGACTGTAGTTTGAGTTTTGCCTCCACACAGAAGGAAGTTTTTCTGTGTTTCACCATTCTTCAAGTGGTGGAGACCGCCCCTCGGTCTCAGTGCCCCTCCCTCTGGGGAGGGTAGGAAAAAGGTCTCTGTGGGTTCCAGGGGCAATCCCTTTTCCCACCAAGGAAAGAAGCTGCCTGAAATTACTTTGTCTGTTTGGGTATACAGAAAAGGTTAAAGGACTTCGCCTGTGGGGCACCTGCAACGATTGGGTGAGTGTTTGGCTCCAGTTTAAGGGGCAAACAACTGTTTTTCAGTCAGGAAATGTTATTGGGGACTGCTGTTTGGGAGCACTATATACACTAGGATGAACAAATGGAGCAGTCAATTCAGTTTCAAGTTTCAAATGGTTTTATTGGGGACTGCTGTTTGGGAGCACTATATACACTAGGACGAACAAATGGAGCAGTCAGTTTAAAGTTTAAATAGATTTAGAGTTCACAGTAGAGGGGATGCATCAGTTCATCCACCATGCAATCTACAGTTTTACAGTCCTGAAGTTTCTGTGTGTTCAGAGAAATGGCCGGGTATGGGCTGTGGGAGCTGGAGGTGGATAGATCCCCATCTTTAGTAACTAGGTCCACCTCTATGGATTTCTTCTGTTTTTGCTACTCGCCTCATGTGCTTAGCCAGTGATGGGGTGGGTACCCAGATGTGGGTTGCAACTTGAAAATCTCTCTAGGAGTCACAGACTTCAAGTGGTGTGAGGAGCCACAGGATGGGAACATTACTCCTTGTTTGATGGGAGATTCGAATTGGAAGTACTAAAACAAAATCTCTCTAGGAGTCGCAGACTTCAAGTGGTGTGGGGAGCCACAGTTTGGGAGCCTCCTTGTTTGATGGGATGTCTTTCCAAGTAGAGTTTGGGTTCATTCGCCAAGTGGACCGTCAGTAGAGTGGCCGGCAGGGGAGCCAGGCCAGTCGGGCTGTGTATCCAATGCGCATGCAAAGTCCGGGCTGAGTGCCTGGTGGGTCCAAAGCCAGACAACTGTTGTAAAGTGTTCATTCCTCAAATGGACCACTGTGTTTAACCTCTAATCTGCATTACAGTTACGTAGCCCTGTGGGGGACCATACAGAGCTTTGTTTATGTTCAGTGAGTTAATAAATAAAGCCACACTGAAAAATCCCAATTCTGGTTCTGGACATTACAGTTATTGCTTCCTGTAGTTGGATTTACTTGGGTGCCCCTGTGCAGAGTAGCCAAACCTAGGCCTCTTGTGCCAAGTAGCCTCATCCTTCCCCGAACCCATAGATATACAGCTCCCCACCAGGTATTGCTGCCAAATGCCAACAGCATGCCACCTGTCATTGTTTTGGTAAAAGGACAGGGGTGGGGAGGGTTACATGTGGATGATGATTAAGCAATAAGGCACGACAAGGTGTGTGTTATCATGTAATAACATCACTCCTGGGGTGGGTTGAAGCACAAGGTGAAGCCGAGAGTTTCCACCACCCCAGGAGTGACATTATTACACAAGATAACACACACCTTGGAGTGCCTTTTTGCAATTATACAATGGCTCAATGTTATACAAAACAAAAATAAAAATAAAAATGTTTTTAGTAGATTTTTAGTGAGGCAGTATATCTTTGTTTCTGAAAAAAAAAGCCATATCAGCCATATGCTTATCCATAAAATCAGCACAGTGTGTTATTGTGTAATATCATCACTGTCTCAGGCACACACTGACCAATCAGAGTCCAGGAAATGTTCTTTCCATTGTATAATTTTGATCATGATGCTAGTGACCCCAGTTGAGAATCGGAGAAAAAGAAACTGAAGGTGGCTGTGTGTAAACAGCCTGTTAATAAATCACCCCCTCCTCAAAGTTCTGATGTAGCTGTGTCTGTTGATGATGACCCAGTAATAGTCATAGATTGTGATGTTCAGGCAGAGTCCAAGAGTGCCCAACAACAGAAATCATGCAGTACACCACCCATTGAAGTGCCACAAAAACAGGAGTCCAAAATGCAGCATCAGCGACATGTGAAAAGTAGGGCATCAAAATTCCTCGTTTGGGATTTTTTCATACAAGATGAAAGTGATGAAACAGTGGCAATATGCCAGCTTTGCCAAGTGTATGTGAGGCTTGGTAAAAAGGGTAGCCATCTTTGCACAGAGAGCCAGCATACACATCTGAAGAGCAGGCACATGGCACTGTGGACTTGGCACCAGAGGGGAGCTAATGCCGTAGTAGGGCATTCACCCTCATCCACCTTAATGAGCATGGCATCACCTTCCCTGACTGTTAGTAGCTAAACTAGTCATGTCTGTAGAAGTGGTGAAATAACACTGGAGGATTACTACAGGCATGAGGAGGAGGATGATTTTGAAATGTCAAGTAGTGGTCACAGCAGCAGTGGTGGTCCATGTAGTAATTCTAGTACACTAACCCCTGTGCTTAAAACAGGAAAAATAACCTCATTTTTTGGCTTGTCACCTGTGCACCCCCATCACACGTCAAAAGCACCCCACCCATGGCAGTTCGCATTGTAGAGCCATTTGGCATGCCATGTGCAAAACAGCTAACAATGCAATCCACGTCTTTTTTCACATCACATGAAATACCTACCAAATCATGCAGTTGCATGTGAACTGAATGCTGCCATAGCAGAAATGCCGGCAATTGACCTTTTGTCCTTCTCCTTTGTGGAGAATGTCGGATTCCGGTGCTTTGCAGCTAATGCATGTCCCAAATGGAAAATCCCATCTAGGACCTACTTCTCCACCTGTGCTGTCCTGAAGTTATATCAGACTGTGAGAGAGTCTGTAAGACATGCCCTTCAACATTCCTCATCACCTTACATTCATTTATGCATGTGTAGTGCCCCAGGGAAATTGGGAGCACCACAGAAAATAGGGGATCCTCAGAGATATGAGGGGTCAGACAGTTATGGGGACCCTGGCAGCTTAATGGGGAACCCTTGAAAAGCTTTGGTGACCCTCTGAAACACAGAATAGGCTCAACGCCAGCAGACAATCCTAGAAGTCTAAATTCAGGGTTTAAAAGAAAACCATTTTTTTCTTTCTTTCCTCCCCCTTGCCCCTGCTCAAGACCGACACCCAGCCAGCCAAACCAGTTGGGCAACATTCCTGTCCCCAGTGGAGAAGGAAGCCAGGCTGAGCCCTCTCAGCCAATCCCTGTGGCTAGGGTAGATTCAAATCTGGAGATTTTTTTGTTTAAGCCACTGACTCAGCTTCAGGAGGCTGACCTCTGGAATAAGGAGACAATCCCCTGGCAGGTAGCCAGGACCGCCCCAGCCTAGAGGAGGCTCTTCAGAGACTGGAGAGGGGGAGAAAGAGTTTGACCAGGGAGGGTGAAGGACAGCAAGGCAATGGATGTCAGCTTCCCTGTTAGGAGGTTGAGGCGAATCCCCTGGGTCCCTTTGGTGTAATTCCCTCCAGAAGATTCCCAGTAGAAGTTGACATAGAAACATAGAAGTTGATGGCAGATAAGGGCCGCAAGGCCCATCCAGTCTGCCCATTTCTTTTTCTACCTTATAAATGTGCCATCGGCCTTTGCTCGTCAGTGGCCTATCTATTCATAGTCATTTGTATTGCTCCCTTATGCCTATCCATGCCTGTTTGAAGCCCTGCACTGTATTCATAGCCACCACTTCTTGTGGTAAGCCATTCCATGCATCCACCACCCTTTCTGTGAAAAAGAATTTCCTCACATTCCCCCTTAATCGGCACCCCTCTAATCTCATGCTGTGTCCTCTTGTCATGCTATTTTTCTTATATTTAACACAGTAGCAGCCTCAGTCAGTTTTTTGCAGAAGTCTGCCATCTAGTCGGGTCCCCCAGTGTGTCGACTCAGTTCATTTGGCCAGGAAACAGACCCAGTGAACCTTCCATGCAGCAGTCTCCAGGAGAAGAAGCCTTATCACTCCTTCTTGGTTGTGCATTCCCCAGAGGACAGAAATCTTGGTTGAACTCCAGGGGTGAGTAGGTTGGTGGCCAGCATTTCCGTTAATAATTAGTCCTAGCTAGACCTGCTTCAGCCAAGGGAAGGATTGTTTGTTTAGCAATTGTATTGTTGCACTGTGTAATTATTGTTTAAAATTGTTAAATCGCTTCCATTGTAACCCCTCCGGTGGGGAAAGCTGCTACCTGGTCCAATTGTATAGAGATAGAGACAGAGAGAGAAATAAGAACCAAAAAGGCAGAAGCTAGAGGGGTTCAAACAAACTAATTGTTGTACCAAGATTAAAGGTGTTTGTGAACTACTACCTTGAAAGAATCTCTGCTAGTTTAACTTATTCTAGGCAGTCTGTGGTCCATATAGAGAGACTTGGGCACTCCCTCTTAGCCAAGAATCAAAGAAGTGCTAGGTAAAGCCAGGTCAACGTATTATTGGTGAGAATGTGCATTTCCTGCTGAATTTCTAATTGTTTAGATGTAAGAAGCTAATTACTAAAAGCCTGGCAGAGCCTTATTGCATGCTTTGCTCAGAGTTCTAGGGTAATCTAAGCCCAAGTAATGGAAAAACATAGTCCTTTGTCCATGTAGTAGAAGGGCGTGGTAGCCCATAGCTGGGACAGAGACATTAGGTACCCTGGCCTCCATATTCAGAAGGGGGGTGGGTCATCAAACTGTCTCAATGCCCATGAAGCAAACTGTATTTTCTTTGTCTGCTTGCAATTTCCTGTTGCTTGCCTACCCCTCAGCTGTTCCTGATTTTCAGGGATGTCCCTGATTTTGCCTCAGACACTTCTTCTGTTCCTCCTAAGTCTGGTATTTCTGGCACTAAAGAGTAGGGATTGGGATCACAGAATAATGAGTCATTGATGTTACAGTCTAGTTCTCATTAAGAAAATGCTATTCACACTAAGAAACATGTGGTACACAGCTTCTGGGACTAATATTACTGTTTTATCTGAAGTGTCCTGATTTTGCTCATTTGCCCCTGCCCTGGGATGAGGGAGGTTAAGAGGTATGGTTGCCTGGACCCACAGCTTGCTGTGTCTGAACTGCTGTATTCAATCAAACTGTTTTAAATTGTCGAACTGCTATATTCAATTGAGGAGTTTAAATGACTGCACTGCCCTGAAGAATTGATTACTGCACTCGCCTACTTCTACTCCCTCTGAAGACATTTGGGGCTACCCCATCCCAAATGGCAGGGCTCTCGGTCATACAAGGGGGATTGACTTTCAGGTTTTTAATTTTTGTTCTGTTCCAGGCTCCTGCACACACCTCACACTTCCCACCTCATCCAGAAGTCCTCCAGTGTCTCTTCTTTGACCCAGGGAAGGTCTCCGGAAAGCCCCGTATCACCTGCACCCACTTCCAATGACCTCCAACAACTCCAAGTGTTCGCCATGATGCCCCAGGTTTGAGTTGCGGGTCGTAAGTGGTAGCCAGCTGGTATCTAGGACCCACCAAAAGTGAGTCAGATTAGGGGCCACCCCGGCTCTAGCCGAACTCGGAGTCACATTGCCCATTCTCCCGAATAGACATTGTCCTAAGGTGGCAACAGTACCGGTGGCCTATACCAAGGCCTTGCCGAGGATTGCCAGGCTCTGTGCCCCCTTTTCTGAGGTGGCATAAGTACCGGTGGCCCACGCAAGAGGCCACACCAAGGGTCGCCACACTCTTGATTGTACTGCACATAGGTGGCTCGTGTTCCAGTGATGCATCAAGAGGTCACACCGGAAGATTGTCGGATTCTGAAGCTGCAGGGGTGAGGTGGTAAGGGTTCCGGGGACCTGCCCAGAGGTTGTCCAGTGGATCATCGCACCCAGAATCCTTTCCTTGACTGGAGAGCACCTGCCTGAAGTCACCACAGCCAACATCCCCAGAGGAGGTTCTCTTCCCCTACAACCTGGTGTCAACACCCATCCTTGAGTAGGCACTGCCCTGTCGACGTTGCCTCAGCGACGCCAGGAGTCACCTTCTTCCCAGGGCCAGGAGGCCTACAGTGTTCTACTGGTTTTTGGTTCACTGTGGGATGCCCCATTTTATGGCCTGTGTAGGAAGCACTTCCTTAGGTTCACCCTCAGCAGTCGGCCAACCGGAATACTAGAAACCCAAGCTTGGTGCATCGGATCACGACACCTTTAAGACTTGAATAACCTGGACTTTTCTAGGACATTAGTGGGGCCAGTTTGTGGTCTCGGTAACCTTATTCACTCTTTCTTATGTGTATAGTGTTAGTGAATGCTAAGTCTTTTCTGTGCGCTCCAACTGTGGCTAATAAACCTGGATTCTTGGCTCTAGAGTACGTCTCCAGCCTCTCCTTCCAGATTTATCTGGCATCACCCTAAACTATAGGGATATGAACCACCACAGCTCATCCACCACACATGGATATGTGGACAAGTGGCAAAACGGTGGGTAGTTCCTATCTGTGTATTACTGCACAGTGGGCGCAGGTACTGGGTGTTGTATGTGATAATGGGATTGGAAAGCAGTGTAATAAGTCAGACTGTGGTGGTAGCAACCTTCATGGCATTAGACAGCATGCCATGCTTGCAATGCATAGTGTAACAGGGTCTAATACAGGTGAAAACATGCTAGACTTGCTGCTGACAGAAATTGATCAGTGGCTACACCCCTGTCCCTAAAAGCTGGCTTTGTAGCTAGTGATAATGGATCAAACGTCATTAAATGTATCAACAATGGTGACTTTGTGAGGGTTCCATCCCTGGCCAACTGTTTAAATCTTGTGGTACAGGAGTTTCCTACAGCACCCTGACATCAAGCAAATGCTGACTGTTTCATGCTGCATCTGTGAACACTTTGCATGCTCTGGAAAGGCCTGCAATCAACTTCGGCAGCTGCAGATTGAAAATAGCATCCCTCCGCACTGCCTCAAGCTTGAAGTTGTCACGTGCTGGAATACGACACTTTACATGGCAGAGCGGTTGTACAGGCAGTACAAAGCCATCTTAGAGTACCTAGTAATGCACCCTAGTCGTGACTGTTCAGGGGCCTCAATGTCTATGACAACTGAACAATGGCACCTCATGGACTCAGTGATATTAATTTTGAGGCCTTTTGCGATTGTCACACAGGCAGTGAGTGGTGACACTGTATCCATAAGTCAAGCCATTCCACTGCTGTGGATGCTGCGGAAGATTTTGATGAATCTGCAGCTTAGCCTTGATGTTGCTGGAGATAGAACAAGCAGTGCATTACTGAAACACATGCTTACAATATTCGACAGCAATCGACACATTGCCAGTATTCAGCCAAGTGCAGAATGTGGAATAGCCACAATGCTGGACCCATGCTACAAATGTGGCATTGCATCCATACTGGAGGGAGGGCATGATCATGTTCAAAATCTGACAGGACAGCTGGTTCAATTGCTTCATGGGGCACAGAATTCACATGCAAAGTTCTGCAAACCACAGCATAACAAGACTGAAGGTCACTGTGGACCGAGTACATCCAGTAAGGTGGCTGAGGATGAGGGGCGGGGGGGTGCCAACAAAACAGTTTGCCTTTAATCCACTTTGGGGTGCTTTGTCTGAAGTAGGAATTTGTGACCTGGATGAATCTTGTGAACAGGTGGACAACTCATCAGGACAGCGTGCATCGCAGAGCATGGTTGATGCCTATTTGGCAGAAAACAGGTATCTGACAGTAATTGAGGATCCTTTACTGTACTGGAGTGGAAAGGTGAATGAATGGCCAGAGCTGACTTCAGTAGCACTGAAGTACCTGACCAGCCCACCCTCTAGTATAAGCGTGGAGAGGGTATTCAGTCCTGCAGGGCCATAGTGCGTGACCGTTGTACTAACCTTTCACTTGCAAATGTCAACATGCTGACATTCATAAAAATGAATGATGGTCACATACCAAGTAGGATCACCATTTCTATGTTTGTGTCCTGTCACGATGATAGGTGTGCAAATGATATGGGTGAAGCACACCATCCTGGTGGCAGCGTCAAATGGTGTACAATTGAGGTTGATGATTCAGTCATGGAAAGAGAATTTCCAAGTGGGCACAACTTTGACCTTGACGACTGCAAGGGCAGCTTCCTCCTTGATCAGGATGAGGAGGATGTTGGTGGTAGTGCATGACAGGTTTGAAGGCTGTCACAGACGTTGGTGGTAGTGCATGATGGGTTTGAAGGCTGTCACAGTTCTGTAATGCTACCTTTTTTACCATTAAATAAATGAAAAACAGTGTCCTTGACTAGCATTCCATATGACAAATCTGTACAAATAATGACATGTCATTTGATTTGACCTTCCCCATTCTAGATTTTGTGAGTACAGTTAACAGAATGTGTGCTGTCATTATATGTATTACACACAGTCTTATAAACACAAATGTCAACTTTTGGCCATAGCCACTTAAATCCTGCTGATCGACTGACAGATATCCTCTTTCTGACACTGAAGAACCGTAACACACCATAGCCAGCCACCCGGCTTCATGAGATAGTGAGAGAGACAGTGAAACTGTACCAGTGCCTGATGCATGAACCCTCAGCCACAGTCACCTGGCTTCATGAGACATTGAGAGAGACAATGAAACTGTCCCAGTGCCCAATGTATGAACACTCAGCCATCCAGCTTCATGAGACAGTGAGAGAGACAGTGAAACTGTACCAGTGCCCAATGTATGAACCCTCAGGGAGCCACAGCCATCCTGCTTCTTTATTCAGTAATTTATAGTATGTACTCATGTCACATGTTATGGTTTTGACCTGAACTGTGCTGTGAATGCTTCCGTAACCAATAAATGCCATTGTCACCAAATAATGACAGTTGATTTTCAAGTTGTTTTCACAGGCTACTGTCACAAAGAGTGTAACAGAACTCGATTAGTACTCTGAACACTGAAAGGATAACATTTTCGGGTAAGTAACAATCTTATTTCCTCTTTTCTTTTTGGTTTTAATTTTTTTCAGCTGGTGCAAAGCATGCAATGGAGGTGACGTACTGGCCAGATGACATCTTATTTGTTCACATCTCTGACAGGAGTACTTCAGTAGGTGAGGGCTTTATGTTTTATTCTGCTCGTGAAAACACGTCATGCAATGTAACTGTAGTCAGTGGGACATTGCCTGTCACTGGCATTAACCATGTTAATTGGCTTTGTAACGGGATTGCTAATAGCTTGGTATTTTAAGCTGGATATAACAGAAGACAGGAACAGCCAGGCTGGGAATGGATTGTGGTACTGCTATGACCTCCAAATAATTTCTTCTTCATCTGTTTTCAGGTAACATCGAGGTGCTGTGGACTGCAGTCAGTGGTATCTTACAATATGAAGAAACAGACAACAGAAGTCAGGAATCAGGATGATACGCAGAACACCTGGAAAGAAGACAAAAACATTAATGAAACTTGTTTTAAAATGATGCCCACCTACCCCCCCAAAGAAATACTTACCTTTTATGGCTTGACAGTTTCTCTACAGCCAAAGTCATCAACAAGCTGAAACAGGCAGCACACAAGTGTGCCTGTATGACCTAGGAAGAACAAAAAAAATGATTATGTTTCAGTCAGACACACTGCAAATTAAACGTCTGTGTCTCGGACAAAAGAATGACAGTGACATGTACAATAACTTACCATTGTTGGTATGAATGAATACACACACATAGGGCAGCATGTCTCAGTCAGTGCAGCACAAGGGGTTGCTAGGATTCCAAGGGTTTCCTTATAATCTACTGGGGCCCGGGCATTTACATATGTGGCCCCAGCCCTTTGGAATTCTCTACCCAGTCAGTTACAGGAGTTCATGACCGTGGAGGGATTTAAACAGGCCTTAAAAACATATTTGTGGTTTCAAGCCTATCCTGCATGATTTTATCTTGTTCTTATCTGGATTTTATCTGCATTCATAAGAGTCTGTATTTAATGTTTAATGTGTTGTTTTAACTTATTGTTATGCGCCTTGGTTTTTTGAAAGGTGTAGTACAAAGAAAGCATTATTATTATAATTATTATTAAGATTTTTCTAGCATCAAGTTATGGTTCAATCAGCCATGGTCATCTGTGTTTATCATTTTAGCAACAGCAACATATAGAATAGTTTATGGGTAACCATACACAACAAGGCTGTGTTTCCATCAAGGGTTTGTGATGACATCACAGAGACTATGAGAGCAAAGCTCGAGAGGTCTCATGATGTCAACACAAACAAGATGGAAACACAGCTATGTGTGGTTACCCATATATTGTTTTATATAGTATATGGGAGCCATTGATTTCACAGAGATTCTTTTCAGATTCTTTTAAAATTTTTACTTGTCTGTGTCCATTTCTCTATACTTGTGTTCCTTGCTCCTGCTGGTACTGGCACATTGCCGCTACTGCACAGTAAGTCCCGTGTTCCGTCACTGTTGCTCGCATATGGCCAGGATGTTAATTTTTAAAATAAAACACAAATAAAAAAATCCCAACAAGGCAACTCAGCTTTAACATTGAGCCGTCTATAGGTAGTGTCCTGTCTGCCCAGCCCATCCGTGTCCAAACAGAGTCAATCCACTGGTCAGCGCTCACTAACTGCTGCTACCATTTTGTCCACAGTTTTTTTTTCTGAGAGAAGCATCTTCAGTGTCTTCAGCCAATGAAATATGTGGCAGGGCAATACAGAAAAGTTGTTGTACTATCGATGATCGATGTGACATCAGAACAATAGTACAACAACTTTTTTGACCTTTGAACTGTCCTACAACAAGTTTTCGAGAGCTACAGAAATCCATGGAGAATCGATGGCTCCTTATATACTATAAACTGTACATCAGCAGCAAGCAACAGAAAACAGCAGGATAACAGCAGCAGTAGGAGCAGGCTTCAGCAAGAAATGTTATCACTTTTGGGACAGTTGTGCATAGCTCTAGCTCTCTTGGTGCATGCTGTAAGCAGTGCGTCAACAAGTACTTGTGAGTTTTCTGAACAGTTTCTCATGTCATTATTCTACATTGGGACTCAGATAATTTGCATGACATCTAAACAGCATCTATTTTCTCAGCTGGGACAGTTGTACATTGTTCTGGCTCTCTCGGTGCATGCTTTAAGCAGTGCATCAATAAGTACTTGTGACTTTTCGGAAAAGTTTCTCATATCATTATTCTTCATCGGGACACTAAGGGCAGGATTCACAAAACAGATGCGCCAAGCGCAACTCAGATGCACTGGCGAAATCAGAATTGAGCCAGAGGCTGATTCAGGAACAGGGAGACAGCGCCAGTGCAAATGAGATGCCCTGCACCAAAAGACATGTGCCATAGGCACAACGTAATGACATGCGGTGCATATACAGAGGGCATACCCATGCATACACAGTGCATCCCGATTCACAGAGCACAACCAGAGCACATCAATGGGGCAAATCCAGTGCAAATCCAAGGTGGGCCAAAGAAAGATAAGTACAAAAGGAGGAGACTTATGTCCAGCACACCAGCAGGCCATCAATGGAATGACAACAGCAGAACACAGCCACAGTCAGAGTGGAAAAGCGGAACCAGACAGAGGGAGAGGCACAGGCAGGCAAACTGCCAACAACAACACCAGGCAGCAAGCTACACCAGAGGGCCACAGCGACAGAGGGGATGAACCCAGCAGCAGTTGTCATTGCTGGTGCCCTAATGAGGAGGAGGAGGCAGGGCACTGGAAGGAACCATAGGTGGCCAGCCCCATGGCGGTACCGTGCCCAGCTGTCCTTTGAGCAGCTGACACAGGTGGAGACAGTCAGGTGATACCGCCTCAATAGGGCCATGCTGAGGCAGCTATGTGAGCTGTGCCATGATGTGATGCAGGCACCCACCGCACGAGGTCATGCCATCACGATGGAGACCAAGGTGACAACGGTCATGTGCCTGCTCACCATGGGAACCTTCCAGAGACCTACTGGGGACACCACTGGCATATCACAGGCCTCAGCATCCCACCTTCTCATACAGTTCCTCACTGCACTGCTACCGCATGCTTCAGAATACATCAAATTCCCCAGCACGCAGGCAGAGTGAACAGAAACCATGCAGGGGTTCCACAGGGTGGCATGCATGACAGGTGTCATAGGGGCCATCGACTGCACCCATGTGGAAATCCGTGCACCACCTGGTGAGGAGGGCATCACATATGTGAATTGAAAGGGGTACCATTCAGTTAACTGCCAGTTGGTGAGCGATGCCACTGGGCGCATCACCAATGTCTGCACCACACACCCTGGGAGCGCACATGATGCATACATATGGCACCAGTCGGCACTCTGCATGAGTTTTGAGGCCAGGGACATCCAAAGTGGACACCTGTTAGGTACATGTGACTGAGTGCCAGCAGCACAGGGTAACACCATGTCCAGGACACGTAGGGTGGGCCATGGGTGGGCAGTCGCAGGCATGAGGGCACAGGGACAGCAGGGGTGTGGAAGGGTGCATAGGCAGACGCAGGGTGGCACACGACTGATGTGCACCACATGATGACTGGGGCAGGCGGGGCAGCTGAGGCAGGGATGCAGGACCACCAGGCATGTGGCTGCATGGGCGGGGAGCAGGACAGGGCGCACACAACACAGAGGGCGGGATGGGTGGGGCACACACCACAGTGTAACACAATGTACTAATGTAGACACGTCTACCCCCACAGGTGACACCGCATACCCATTGTGGCCCTGGCTCCTCACCCCCATCTGATGTCCCAGAACAGTGGTGGAAGAATGCTACAATGAGGCACACATTGCGACACGCACCATCATCGAGTGTGTCTTCAGCATGCTGAAGATGCAGTTCCGGTGCCTATGTCAGTCAGGTGGTGCCCTACAGTACAGCCCTGAGAATGCCTGTGGCATATTCCTGGCCTGTTGTATGCTACACAACATGGCCCATGACCATGGGATACCTGCCAAGACCAGTGAGAGCGACAGTTCTGTGGAGGAGGAGGGGGTGGTGGAGGGTGCAGCCAGGGCACACCCTGAGGACCATGGAGATGGAGGCAGGCATGGGTGAAGGGATCCCAGGCAGGCACTTTGGGATACACAGGTGAGTACGCAGGTTGGTACATGTGCAGGTGTGGGCACTACAGTGTAGGAACAGCATGCGGTGGAATGGTGGGCACTGTGTGCCACA
The DNA here is from genome assembly GCA_016271365.2 of Neoceratodus forsteri. Lineage (NCBI taxonomy): Eukaryota > Metazoa > Chordata > Ceratodontiformes > Ceratodontidae > Neoceratodus > Neoceratodus forsteri. Next base: position 131,829,024 of record CM028130.1, on the reverse strand, counting down.
CAGAGGTGCACATGCAGGCGCATACACACGGTGGGGGACATACACATACACACACACACACACACACACACACACACAGGCACCATGCATGCATCACCCCAGAACCACACAGGCCATGCCCAAACTGTCATAGGTCTGTGTGTACTGTGGGCATCACACGGTCAGTACAGGCACTGTAATGCACTCATCATTCCCATGACACATGGCATGACAGCGGTACACATAAACACACCAGACAACCTGCACAGACAGCACAGGGGGGTGCCAGGGCAACCATGGCTGGTGATCACCACACACAGCAGCACTGACACCACCCGCAGGGCATCCGGTATGCGTGGGAATGCCACCTGCCACCACAGGCCCCTGGGCATGTGCATCACAGGGCTGCCCTGCGACTGCCATGGATATGTGGGTGGCCTCTGCCATGGCTGCTGGTGATGGGGTGCCACCACCAGCCACAGGGGGTGTCACCAGGGACCCCTCAGGGGTGCTGCTGAGACCGTGAACAGGTGCTCAGTGGGGTGGATGCCATCCAATGCCCACCAGCTGAGCCATGGCTGGTGGGAGTGGATGCCAGTGGCGATGTGGTCAGCAGCAGGGGGCCCACCTGGCCCCACCATTGGGGTGTCCAGAACATGCTCCTGGGCATCCGGCTGGATGCACGGTGTCCACAGCATGCTGTGGATGTAGCCATTGCCTCTGCAGCAGCCGTGATCTTCTCCATGGCTGCAGTCATGCCCACCCACATGAGGCGTATCTCAGCCAGCATCTGAGCAAGCCACGCCACTGTGGACTCATGCTTCTGGACCATGATGGCCCTGTGGCTCTGGAACTCCACCTGGAGTGCCTCCTGACCTTCCACAGTTGCCCGCAAAAGGTCAAGGTAGGCACCCATATCATTGGCAGGTGATGTGGCTCAGTGGTGGTGCCAATGTACTGGGGAGGGGTTGGCCTCGCCAGAGTCATAAACAGGTGGTGGATGCACCCTGTCAGGCTGTGATGTGTGCATGTCTTGGCTGGGCACTGCTGCTTGCTGTCCATGTGTGCCGTCCAATGGGCCCACTGTAGTGGGTGCGTGCACACTGACGCCCTGCCTGGATGTCACCGATGCCACCAGCACTGTGCTGGGCAGCGGTGCAGGGAGCATGGCACACACAGGCCCTGGCAGCTGTGCCACTGCTGCACCAGTGTCCAGCATGGTGGGAATGCTGCTGGCACCCAGGGTCCTGTGCACAGGCATCCCCATGCCGTGTGCACCACTGTCGACCATGGCAGTGGTGCTGCTGATGGTGGAACATGCACCGGTGCCAATGCCCTCATCCTGCATGCCACTAGTGAGCATGATGAGTGCATCTGCTATGTCCACCACCTTATCCGGGTCAGCATCAGACAACCCAGTCAGGCCCTCCAACCATGCCATGACATCAGTACTGCCAGCACTGGTGGAGGGGTCTGCAGGACCCTCTGCCACAGGGACCATGACTGGTGATGCGCAGATGTTGCAGGTGTGGACACACCCACGTTAGTGTCATCAGCCCCATGAGGAGAGCCCACATCATCGCCCATGAGGGCTGCATGGTTGGCCATGGCCACGCCATGGAGTCGTGATAGAGCTGCGGAAGAGATAAAGGAAAACATGGTTAATGCACAGGATGCACGTGACACACAGGACAGTCAGTGACACATTGCCAGGTATGCATGCCTGTCCATGGCAGGGTCCAGACAGGATGCACAGGTACTCACCATGCTGCGCCGGGTTGCTCCCCATCTGGAAGCCACCCCCTGGGACACATGCACGGCCGTTCCCGACACACTGGTGGCCAGGAGGGTGTCATTGGGGCTGAGCTGTGCCACTGAGCTGGGTCCACCCTCTGTCCACCGCAGGGATGCCTGGATGCTGGTTACCTTCTCCTTGGCCCTCCATCAGACATCATTCCAATGCTTGCAGCACTCCTGCACTGTGCGGTTGGATGGTGCCACCACATTCACCTGCCGGGCCACCTCCTCCCAGCCATCCGCACGTGCTGCCTGGCTGCCTCCCCTGCCAGTGAGTACATCCAGGCGTAGGTGGCATGCCTCGATGAGTGTCCTCTCCTCATCCTTTGTGAAGTTTGGTCTCCGCCTGGTGGCAACACCTGCCTCCTCAGACATGTTGACTACTGTGGGGAGAAGCATCCTGGTGTCAGACTCACCCGTATGTACACATGAACCTGCACCCATCTCCCGCTGTCTGCAGCCTCACCAAGATCTGTGTTGCTGGTGGCCTGTGCCATGGTCTGCGTGTGGGCAGCCGAGCACAGGTGGACATGCACCATGGTTTGTGGTCCATGTGGGATGGAACACATGCCACTCATGGTACCCAGGCCATGATGGGGGTACTGTGTAGACACCACAGGGTGTGTGACACCATCCCATCTGCCTCGGGCATGTCCCAGCATCCCTGCAGCACACCATGGTGCCACATCATAGCTGGGTGCCACCTCTGCGATGGCTTCAGGGCAGAGGGGGACTGCCATGTGGTGGCACACACTGTTAGGGTGGCAGCAGTGTGCATGCTGGCAGTGGTGACACTGTGCCTGTATGGGTGTCACTCTGTGCACCGTACCTACCTGTGGCATGGTGCTGCATCCACCTCACAGTGCAGGCCACCCCCAGCCATACGTCCCATCCCTGTATCCCTGTGTACATTGTGTGGTCCTCCGTACACATCACACCCCCTCCCTATCCCAAATTGCACCGCCTCAGCACACTGCTATCTGCACCACAGATTGGCAATGGTGCTCCATACATGCTGTGCTGTGTGCGCCCCAGTGATCCGTTCATCTGCTGTGGTCATGGCAGTGACCAGTCCATTGTTGCCCCGTGGATACATCCCTGCTGTAGTACAACATGGCGTGCCGTGGGTGCCACCTAATGGATGTCTAGTCCCACATGCAGAGTACAGGGGTCCCACCTGTTGTGCACGCTCTGATGCAGGCACACCAGTGTGTGCTGTAGCCCTGTAGACATGGCTGTATACTCACCCTGAAGGCACTGACTCCTCTCAGTGTCCTGGACTCGGCCTGCTGAATTGGGAGCATTTATGGCTCAGGGCATGCAAATGAGGCCTGAGCACCTGTTAATGCGATGCTAATCAGCTGAGTTGCCCATGCATGGTTGATGAGACTGCTTGAGGCGCATTCTCTCTGAATAGCATAATTACTCCCAGCTCATCTCACTTTGCACGGAGCATCTGTGTGATGCGCCAATGACCGTACAGCGCATTCCCAGCACATGCGTGGCCTGGTTGGTGCATCTGCATGACTTGGGGGTATTCTACATGGCGCATTCATCACGCATGCACGTTGTCCGTGTGTTGCAGAGCATCTCCCATGATGCGCCATTCCACCGCTGTCCAATTGCACCATTGTGAGCCTGACGATCACTGTGCCATGTGCCATATCGAGCAGTGTGTCACATAATGCACTGTCCATGCAGAACTGATCCAGCCCTCCCCAAGGATCGCGCACTATGCATGGTATACATTCATGAGGCATGCCGTGCACAACATGGCACCCGCACTCGCAATACACATGCATGGCCGTGTCCTGGCCATGCAGCACCATTGCATGATGGCATACACATGCATGGGCTCATCACCAGTGGCCAGTCGCGCTTCATTTTCAGTGCATGCTGTGCTGCACATGCCTCACTGTTTCATGTGGCGCAATACATTCACTAGATGGCACTTTTCCTGTTTGCACCTTGCCACTGTCTGGGCACAGTTTAGGATGCCTAGGGTTGGGAGAATGGTGCCTAGGGCCATGAACTGGTCACAGATGGGGCTGCTACATCTTGCAGCACAGGTCATGGCTGTGGAGGGGTGCCTGTTTGGACAAGAGGACCTCCATGTGCCCAGGGTCCAGGTGTGGACCTCCATTGCATTGCAGATTGTGCGCCATACTGGGTACCATGCACAGGGGAGCAGTGCAGGCATCACTATGGTGACCTCCAGGGGTGGGACTCAGAGCGGCTTGCACAGTTCCAGCACCGTGCATGCAGGGGTGCACTGCCACGTCCAGGTAGGTGTTCTTCAGCTGTATCTTTGTGTGGCACATGCTGGGTGTGTCTATCACTGCACTCATGGGCTCAAGTGCTGCATTGACCTGGTGCCGGGGGGTGGGGCATGGCTGTGTGTGCCTGTTAATGCCAGGTGCTTCACAGCATAGCATCACTGTATGCTGCATGGCCATACGCCGGCGGGGGGGCTGTGGCACTGTATCCTGCACAGTGGCAGTGCTTGCTCATGGTGCTGTTTGTTGTGTTTTGCAGGACCGGGGCCAGGCAGCAGGCCGCAGATGCAGCTGAGGAGTGTCGTCGGTGATACATGGGTGCAAGGCCTGGTGCCCTGCCGGGGGCCGGTGAGTACCGCTTTTCATGATTGCTGTCTTTCTGGTTCTGTGCAGTCGGTGGTGGATAGGGGTGTGTTCCACATTCTGGCCCTCTGTGTGTGTTCCTTTTGTCGTTTGCTGTAGGTGTTCTGGCTCAACGTGCTGTTGCAGGTGGTGACGGTGGTGCTGTGCCAGTAGATGTGGACCAGAGGATCCGTGTGGCCATCCAGGCAGCCCTGTGCCCTCTCTCAAGGACTGTTCAGTGCCTGTCAGCTGCCCTGTGGGGCATTATGCTGCGCCTTCCAGTCCGTGCCAGGGTGCTGGGTAGCAGGGCACGGCACCACTAGTGTCCCCTACCACTTCCTGGGGGGCATCCTGTGTAAATAGTTGCCCCACCCTGTCCCCTGTTTTTGTCCTTTCCTGTCCTCCTTCCGTCCCTGCTCCCCCTCTTCACCGTCTGTTGATGCTGTTGTTGTTCCTTTTATGACATTTGGTTTGTACACTTTATATGCCCATTACCTTTTATAAACATGTTTTACTCTACACTTGTGTTCGTGGGTCTGTTTGTTCCAGCTCTGTGGTTGCTCCTCTTGCCCTGCTGTTTTGCTCCAGTTGTTCTGCATGGCTCCCCTGTGTGGCTGCAGGGCATCCTGCTTGCCCTGGCGCATCGCTGGTTGCACTGGTATATCTGCGATTGTGCCGTTGTGTCCTGTGGCGATTCACAGTGGTGTTGCGCTTGGCATGGTGCATGCCTCTGTGAATGGCTATGCGTGGGCTCAGTGCATCTGACTTGTGCCAGGCGCATCTTCTTTGTGAATCCTGCCCTAATACTGTATGCTGAATGATGTAGCAAGATAACAGTATAATCATGCTACATTTGCATAAGACAGGACATTGTTTTAGGGGAGATTGTAACATGTGTGATGCTGGTAGTGTATTTTGTTTGTAGTTATGGCCTTGTGGGTGTGCTTACAAATGTTAACACAGTCAACAGTAACTAAAAAGTAATATAGCATGACAAGTGCAGCAACAGTGCAATAATCGGCGGATAATTTGTACTTATGCTTTTGTATTCAATTTTCGTTTGGTATTTATCTATTGACTTGTTTATATGCTACCCCTCTTTCTAGAATTTATGGATGCAGTACTCCTTTTTTTCAAATCTGAAATAATAAACAGAGCGTTACTTTTAATATAGCTTTATACCGGTTTTCATCTGTATTACTACCTGTTTTTGTACATCTATAATTTAAAATCATTTCTGTTGTGACTAAAATGAACTAGCATGTAATCCAGCAGGGTGCGGTACACCACTGTGATCTTCTGGAGCAGTAGGTGTTCAAAAACAGCTGGGTATACTGATGAAAAACAGATCGGAAGAATATTAAAAGGAGCACTCATTTTAATTTTTCAGATCTAAAAATATCACGTTACTGTGCTATAACTCACAACAGACAATGGGTATATCAGGCCATTACTGTACACCCTGGGTGCACTGTGAGGCACAAGGGCTTGACAGAGGGACTTACACCACCTGTGAAGTGCATTAATGCCCTGATACACCCACAGGCTGGAGTGGGTTAGTTCACTTACTGAAGGGGCTAGCTAAATGTAAAAAGCAAAATATCAAAACCTTTCAACAGTCAGCATGCCCACTGTTGCTCTGACAGACCATTGCTGAATGGTCAGGTGACACTTCTTGACAAATGTCAAGTCGTCACATTTGACCTTTCCTTAATGACTTTTTCACAATGCAATTTCACATTAATTGTGGAAGGAATGGTATCGTACCACTCAGTAGATAAGGGACAACTGAAAATAGAATAAAACAGTATGGGTCGGAATTGATAAACAGCAGGCGCACAGTGTCAGGTTACCCAACCCACCTCAAACATATATGATAGCTGACATGCCTCAGTGTTGAGGGATATTAATAATACCATGCAGTCGCATCCAGTAAAAAAGTTATAGTACAACAAAGGTATACCCACAGCAAAACAGCAGTGTCCTGAACCGGCTCACACGCCAGCAGGTAGGCACCCCAAGCACCCTTATGTGACGTCAGTAAATTAAGTTAGATGTGCACTCCATTGACATGTATGTGCGTGATTTTCCTACAGCTTTTACTACTATTTACTGTTGAAATTTACATAAAGCAAAGCGACCGCTGGAGTAACAGGGACTTACTCCAGCAGTCGTTTCATTTTTGTAAATCGCAGCTATACATAGTACTAACAGCTATAGAAAACTGGCGACCATAAAGGTCATCATTTCATTTCATTTTATTGGTTATACTGGAAAGGCATGTGAGAACTGCTGCCCGTTTACACAAGCGTCCAGTTACAAACAACAAGCATGAGATATTACATGAGCCAAGGAACATTCAACATTCAGCGAGGGTTAAAACAATGGTACAACAAAAATCCAGGCAATATAGACCTAAAGGTACTCTAGAAAACTAGCCTAGGTTAATTAACAATACAACAGGTGACATCAAGCATACAATGAGGGTTAAAACAAATTGCAATATAACATTGGGACATATGGAGTTAAGTGCGATCAGTACTAGCCTAGGTGACTAAACAATTCCACAAGTGCTAAACAAGAGGGAGGGTAAGTGCCAAGGAGGAAACCAGAGGATGAGGGGAAAAGAGGGCAGGAGGGGAGCCAATTTAGGGCTGCATGCAGGTGCAGGAGTAGGAGGGGATAAATGTCTCCTGATGTTGTGTTTGAAGGCGTTAGTGGAGGGACAGAGTTTTAGTTCTGGAGGGACAGAGTTGAAGAGCTTGGGTCCCATAAAGAAGAGTGTTTTCTGGTCTTGAGTGGTGTGGCAGAAAGGAATAGTGAATGTGAGTGTGGAGGACAGTCTAGTGGTCCTGGTGGAGGTGGCTGACTGGAAGAGGGAGGTGAGGCAATCAGGGAACAGCCCACAAGAGAGTTTGAAGAAGAAAGTAGCCATCTTGCAGTTGAGGCGGGCCTCAAGGGAGGGCTGACCGGTGAGCTTATAAAGGTCACAGGACTGCTGCAGATTTCTTTGTGGGCAGAAAAAGGCATCAGTGCAGGCAGGGGCCTAGTAGAAAAGGCCAGCCTGCAGCGTTGGGAGAAACAGTATGAGTGAGTGAGACAGGGGGACTGAGTGAGCTCAACGGAGCTCTATCAGGACTGCTACGGATTTCTTTATTGGCAGAAAAAGACTCCAATTCAGGCAGGAGCCCGTACAAAAGGGCCGCTTGCAGTGCCAGGACAAACAGAATGAGCACGTGACAGAGGGAGACTAAGCAACCTCAATGGAGCTTTGACAGTACAGCTGTGGATTTCTTTGTGGATAGACAAAGGTGCCAATGCAGCCAGTAGCCTTATACACAAGCGCAGCCTGCAGTGCCAAGAGAAACAGAACCAGTGAGTGACAGAGCAGTAGTGAGCAAGCTCAACGGAGCTCTATTGTGACAGCTGCAGATTTCTTTGTGGGCAGAAAATGCGGCAATGCAGACAGGAGCCCAGTACAAAAGGCCAGCTTGCAGCATGGGCAGGAACAGAATGAGTGAGTGAGAGAGGGGGAGTGAGTGAGCTCAATGGAGCTGTGTCAGGACTGCTTCAGATTTCTTTCTGGCCAGAACAAGCCACCAATGCAGGCAGGAACCCAGTACAAAAGGGCAGCCTGCAGTGGCAGGAGACACAGAATGAGCGAGTGAGGGAGGGGGAGTGAATGAGCGCAACAGAGCTCTGTTGGGACTGCTGCAGATTTGTTTGTGGGCAGAAAAAGGCAGCAATGCATGCAGGAGCCCAGTACAAAATGGCAGCCTGCAGTGGCAGGAAAATCAGAATGAGCTAGTGAGAGAGGGGGAGTGAGCGAGCTCAATGGAGCTGTATTGTAACTGCTGCAAATGGCGGCAATGCAGGCAGGAGCCCAATAGAAAAGGGCAGCCTGCAATGCCACCAGAAATGGAATGAGCGAGTAAGAGAAGAGGACTGAGCAAGCTCAATGGAGCATTGTTGGGACTGCTGCAGATTTCTTTGTGGGCAGAAAAAGGTGCCAACAGAGCCATGAGCCCAGTACAAAAGGGCAGGCTAGAGTGCCAGGAGAAACAAAATGAGTGAGTGACACAGAGGGAGTGAGTGCCCTCAATGGAGCTCTGTCGGGACAGCTGTGGATTTCTTTGTGGGCAGAAAAAGGTGCCAACACAGGCAGGAGCCCAGTACAAAAGGGCAGCCTGCAGCGCCGGCAGAAACGGAAATGAGTGAGTGAGAGAGGGGGACTCAGCAGGCTCAACATACCTGTGTTGGGACTGCTGCAGATTTCTTTGTGGGCAGAAAAAGCCACCAACAGAGGCAGGAGCCCAGTACAAAAGGGCTCTGTAGTGCCAGGAGAAACAGAATGAGTGAGTGAGAGGGGGGAGTGAGCCACCTCAGCGCAGCTCTGTCGGGACAGCTGAAGATTTCTTAGTGGGCAGAACAAGGTGCCTATGCAGGCAGGAGCCCAGTACAAAACAGCAGCTTGCAGCACCGGGAGAAACAGACTGAGTGAGTGACAGAGGGGCAGTGAGCGAGCTCAACACACCAGCGCAATCAACATTCAGCATTGACAAATGCTTGTTTCTATTTGGAGAATGCCAATAACAAACTGCTCGAGTCCTTCAAATTCTGATTACATTTTTTGCTAATGCCCATCTCTCAGTTTTGTACATCACTATCCCACCTCGCATGTGATCTAGTTACTCAAGTTACTAAAGCCTGTAACTAGGCATGCACGTCATGTGATATTAATGTGCAAGTTTAAGCATTTAAAACAACCTTATTACGTTTATCTGCATGCATCTGCAAGGAACATAGTGCGATGATCCAAAATGCAGTGCCATACAGTTGAAAGGGAGAGCTCCGCTTCAGTGAGCTGCGCTCCCCCCCACACGCATGCAAGCATGCATATTGCGTGCTCATGTTCCCCCCCATGCACACACTGTATGGCTGACGGGGGTGCCCATTCCCCTGTTGGCTCCAGGCCCCCATCCCCAAGCAGCCTTCCAGCTGCCATGCTGAAGTCCCCCAGTGTGGCAAACATCCGAGTTGTCTTGATGGGGTGCCCAATCACCGTCGACTTCCACGCCCCAAAAAGCTTTGCAGGTGCCACGCTGGGAGCTCACCCCAGCGTGGCAAAATATTATGTGCCGAGGGTGCCCAATCCCCCTTGGCTCCAGCCCCCAAACAGCCTTTCAGCTGCCACGCTGAGCCCACCCAGGGTGGTAAGGCGTCCGCGTCATCTTCCTAAAAAAAAAACAAAAAAAATTGTAAACAAAAAGTTCCCTCAGTGGTCTCCCTGCCCATCGCGCCCACCCTCTGCGCACTCTGCCTCCCCACAACCCCACCTCACCCCATACTTACCTCCAGAGCTCGACGCAACGATCTTCAGTGTCCGGGAACACGTCTGCACTCTTCAAAGCCAACCGTGAACTGAGGAAATGCCAGTAAGGCTGTATAATGTAATAAATTTACAACAGGTTTTTTCAACTTTGGTGCATATCTCAGGAATTTTTTGGAATTTTGGCACCATATTTTCAACATGGGGTTTTTGGGACCCCTCCTCATGAATTTTGGAACTGTCATGGCATTAATCGGGCCCGAAGGGTAATTTTGCAGTCACTGCATGAAATCACCTTTTGGGACTGATTAACAAAACAACAGCACCAGTGATCATAAGGTGGGCTCTCAAAAAGCCTATGTTGCAAACTTGGTGCTAAAATTCCCAAAAATGACTGTTTTAAGAGATTGAGCTTTTCCTATACTGCGCTCATAAGTTTGTGAATTATTAATATTGCACTCCCGAATTTCAACATTGCCATTTTACCACACCTCCTTATAAGCACTACAGCTGTCATTTTTCACATCTACTTTCACAAAATGTGTTTCCGCTCATGCAGCGCACAATGGGCAGTCGGTGTACTACAATCAATGTATGGGACACATTAAGAAAATCACAATGACACTGTTCATGAGCAGAGGTGTTAAAATGGCTATGTTAAAATTGATAAAAAATTCTAAAAATGACTGTTTTTCGAGCGTGTGTTGCGCAGTTCCTACGCACACTCGTAAATTCACACATTTTTAATATTTGCACTCAAGATTTTCAACATTACCATTTTACCACACCTCCTTATGAGCAGCACATCTGTCATTTCTCACATGTTGCCCAAAATGTGTTTCCGTGCATGTAGAGCACAATGGCGCAGTTGGTGTGCGCAATCAAAGTTTGGGACAGATTAAGAAAATCACAGTGACACTGTTAATGAGCAGAGGTGTTAAAATGGCTATGTTGAAAATTTGGTGAACAAATTCCCAAAAATGACTGTTTTAGGAGCGCACGTTGCGCAGTTCCTACACACTCTCACAAGTTTGCAAATTTTTAATATTTGTCTGCCAGATTTTTAACATTGCCATTTTACCACACTTCCTTATGAGCAGTACAGCTGCCATTTTTCACATCTTGTCCAAAATGTATGTGTTTCTACACATGTAGCACACAATGGTGCAGTCAGTGTGCGAAATCAATGTTTGGGACAGATTAAGAAAATCACAGTGACACTGGTCATGAGCAGAGGTCTTAAAATAGCTATGTTGAAAATTTGGAGACAAAAGCCCGTAAAATGACTGTATTATGAGTGAGCATTGCACAGTTTCCACGCACCCTCGTAAGTTCATGAATTTGTAATATTTTCAGTCCAGATTTTCACCAGTGGCATTTTTCCACACTTCCTTGAGAACAGTACAGCTGCCATTTTTCACAACATGGCCGAAATGTGTTTTCACACTTTCAGCACAGAAATGCGTGGTCGCTGTGGGAAATCATTGTTCAGGACTGATAAAGAAAATCACAGTGACACTGTTTCATGATCGGAGGTCCCAAAATGCCTGTGTTGACAATCTGCTGTAAAAAATCCCCAAACTAATTACATTACGGGTGTGCGTTGCACAGTTTCTATGCACGCTCGTGACTTCACCAGTTTTTCAATATTTTCACTGCAGATTTTCAACATTGCCATTTTTTACACCTCCCCATGAACAGTACAGCTGTCATTTTTCACATCCTGTTTGGAATGTGTTTTTGCACCTGTGGTGACAAATGCCATATTGCTGTGCAAAAGCAGCTTTCAGCTAACAAACTGATATTGCCACTGTTCATGAAGTGGGGGTCACAAAAAAAAACATGTTGATAATTTGGAGTGAAAATACCAATGAATGCCTGAGGTGTTAGGGTTTCTGACCATAATCCCCACCCTGTAGAGAATGACAGGCATCAGGGCTGTGACTTGGGATTGTTGCCTGCAATGCTCATACCATTCCACCCCCACACACCCTGCAGCCACTGAGAGGCATCAAGGTGTGCCTCGGACTCTTATTTCCAAAGTTCTCCCCATTCTCTATACGCACCCATCTCACCATATTTCCTGATGGAATGGGGTGCACAAGGGCCAAAGACCCCAAGGCACACCATGACACTTGTCGGTGTCTGCAGGGTAGGGTGTGGTGAAATGGCATGGCCGTTATGCCTGATGACCCAAAGGCACACCCCAATGCCTGTCAGTCTCTGCAGGGTGCTGGTGGGGTTGGCTTCAGTTCAATACTTCACTGCTATTCCTATCATGCAGCTCTGTAACTCCTACACTACCAATGCCAATGCCAGCAAGCAAACATTCGGCATTGACAAATGCTTGTTTTTAAACAAGGAGCAGTGTCAGTGGCTCAGCAAGCAGTGTCAGTGGTTCGGTAGGTAGCACACTCACCTCTGAGGCTGGAAGATCAGAGGGCTGTGGGTTTAAATCCATCACCTGGCAGGGGAGTGTCAGAGGGCTGTGGGTTCAGTTCCCACACCTGGCACTTAGGTTAATATTTTCTGATGGTAGTTCAGGTGGATGTTAAAGATCCCATGGCACTTATCGAGAAGAGTATGGGAGTTTTTATTTAAGAACCACAACCAATCACCACGATATACACATAGTGCAAACCAATACATAACTTAAACGAAATCTAAAGTCAACAAATATACAACAAACATTTTATAATAATCAGGTACATGCAAATACAACCCTATCCCTCCCAGACGCTTGTCCTCCCTCTATCCCTACTCCACTACCTATTTCTCTTAAATCAGTCAGGACAAACTTACGTTCTGATATTAAACATTGTCCAGATAACTAATGAATTATTTTTCTCATCCCTTCTTTTTAAAACCCACCCCTCTGTTCTTATCTTACACATTCTTTCACATTCTTTAGTATTAAACTTCATGCTATTGTTTTCAACTTTAATTTACTCTTTTGTTTCCACTTTAATTTTTTTATTCATTTATTTTTATACAGTTCTATTCATATTTCACATATGTTAGCCCCCTCCACCATATCTCTACCTTTTTCCTTGGGTGGTTCTTGCAATCCCTTCTGTACACTTCTTTTATCGCCTGAGCACACAATTTTCCTATCCCTACATATGACACTTCTTTTTATAGTATATGGTTAGGGCTTATTATGAATAGAAGGCCGTGGCTTTCAAAATCTTGTTGTAGGACAGTTCAAAGGTCAAAAAGTTGTACTATCGTTCTGATATCACATCGATAGTACAACAACTTATTTGACTTGCCCTACCACCTGATTGGCTGATTCCCAGCAGGGATTAAAAAACACAGAAGAAAATGGCGTCGTAATTTAGCGAGTGGTCAGGCGAGCAGTTTATAATTAATATACAGTTTGGACACGGATTATGTGATCAGCTCTGTGTGTCCGAACTGTTTTCAGTGTTTTTTTTTTTTTTTATTTACTGACGCAGTTTATGGTTGTTGGTGTAGCGTGGGATTGTAGCAAGGAGTCGGGAGAACTGGTAACTTCTGGAGAAGGACTGAATCGAGCACTGGAATCCTTAGGTACAGGAGTGGTGAAAGAGAATGGCAAAACAAAATGGAAATGTGAATGCAAAGTATGAACCTTGCAACATTTTGGGTAACCATATACTATATAAAATAGTTGATGGTTAACCATCCATAACTAAAGCTGTGTTTCCATTTCAGGAGTCGATGTTGTCACAGAAACTTCTCGAGATTCACTCTCGAGGTTTCAATGACGCCATCGACTCCCTCGATGGAAACACAGCCTTGTGTGGATGGTCAACCATCCACTATTCTATATGTTGTAATAACAACTGGCAACAACCCTGCCACATATAATATTTTATACTTGCAAAAAGGGCATGTAATGTAGCCCAATAGCAGTTATCTATCAACTCAGAGAAAACTCCTAAGACCAAGTTTTTGTAATTGATTGTCTTCATCCATGGCATCTTCCACTCTTTCACCAAAAACAACCACATTCCCTTACCATAAGCACACTGAAACAGAAAATGCCCTTGCGATTCTATGTCACTCCCACACCCTGGATATAAAGACCTGCGTTCCTCCATTGTCTTGTGTTTGTGATTGCCTCTTACTCATATTTTTCCATAGGCCTCCAACCATTGTACATCCTTCATTTTTTGGGGAATTCTAGGGTTATTCAACATTTTGTATACTAATTTATTTTCTGCCGGGGTCTCTCCTTTAATCTCCAGTTCACCTACTCCATTTTCCTTCACCATTTTCTCATACATCCCTCTCCTAGTATAGTTCTTTATTTGGGACCTGGTAATTTTCCATTTCTGGATTTTTTAAAAAGTTGTTCCAAAGAAATCCGGTATCACCTTTTTATTAAATCCTTTAGGTATTTCTTCCCTCCACCCATTTACTTAAACCATTTTTTCCCCATAATCCTGCTACATTACTATCCTCATCAAAAATATTACTTAGGTTTTTATACCAAAACAGCGTGTGAAAAAAAGCTATTGGATTAATCATCCCTAGTCCTCCTCAGTTTTTTATATGTTATCTCTCTCTTAGCTGGGTTCAGCCTACTGCCACACAGTAACTGGAAAAAAGCCCCAATACCCTAGCTTCCAATGCTATTGGTAAGGGGAAGACTCCTGCTATATATAGAAAACAGGGCAGTAGGTACTGTTTCACCACAAACGCCTGTTTATATTTGGACATTTTCCATGAGTTGTGTTTTGCTACCTTTCCTTCCCCAGTCATGAGTGTTTCATTCCATTTTCCGATGCTGTATCACCTTCCCCAAACTGAACCCCTAGCATTTTTCTTCTTTCTGCTGAAATTTATATTTCATGATAAAACATAGTACGCTTTCCAGGACTACCCAACCACATTTCCTTATTCCTGTAAGTGTCAGTGGCTCAGCAGGTAGCACACTCGCATCTGAGACTGGGAGATTAGAAGACTATGGGTTCTATCCCCACATCAGGCACATGGGTTAAAAATCCCAATACTGACACTGTAGTGCAGCATGAGGGGGATGCTGCACTCCTGAGGTGCCGTCTTTCAGATGAGACATTACACCAAGTTCCCATCTGTCTGTTCTGGTTGATAGTTCAGGAGGATGTTAAAGATCCCATGATACTTCTCGAAAAGAGTAGGGGGAAATTTTATTAAACAGAATATTGGAACATAAACAAACAATAAAGAAAAATCAGAAACAAAAACATGGAATCAAAAACATAGTCAAGTTGACAAAAGAAAAAGTAATACAAAAGATATCAGCAGTCACCAACAATAACAATGAAACAATGGGAATACTGTTCAAATAGGAAAAAAAATAACCGGCAGCCAGGAGCAGGACCCCTGTTCCCAGTGAAGTGAAGAAGCAAATAAGGAAATCCCCAAAGAAATCATCATGTCACTGCTGGCAGTTCAGTAATCCAAGGCAACTCCTTCCATAATTCAGCTGTCTCATTACCTGATAAGGCAAGACATTCAGCAGCATAGACCGTTTTAACATCTTTCAGTATCTTGTTACTCGGCTCCAAATGGGAACATTCTTTTTGCTGTAAGGTAAAAGCACACCTAGCCAACCAAATATTCCACTTGATAATAGTAAATAAGAGATGAAGAGTACCCGTATTCCACTTTTGCCAAACAGGTGGAGCAGAACCATATATAAGATGGTCATATGTCAGGTGTGCAAATAAAGGCATGTCCCACAAATTAGCCAAGTAAACCCAAAAAGATTTAATAACAGAACAATGAAAAATAAATACTGCATAGTCTCAGTTAAATCACACAAGGCAGTCTGCTACAAATCCTATCTTGTACCTGTTTATGCTTATGGTTAGACTTAACATTAATCCTCCCATGACAGGAAAGCCAATGGAAATTCCACATATGGATAGGTATCCTGGAATTATGATAAAAAAGGTGCAAGGAGGAACAAAACTGGTCAGGGCAGCCCAAAAAAAACATCAGGAATGCCACAGAGAGAGGACAACAGGGATCTATAGAGTACCTTATGGGAAGCAGAAGATAAAAGTTGTTGAAGTGTAATCCTCCATTGCTTCAGATAAGGAAACGTCTCTTTAAGATATTGTAGAAAAACTGGGCCCTTCAGGGTCTTTAACACATTTTGCTCCCATTGGCGGAATCAGGGCTCACAATTCCCAAACAACCAGGGCTCCCAACCCTTACCCGTATTAACAAATAAAGGTTTCAAATTAGACATAAAAAAAATACTATTAAAAAATAAAATGGGGTTAACCATATCCAGACCACCCTCCCTAATGGGCAAATATAATACATTCCGTTTGATAGGGTTGAGACGGCTGCCCCAAATGGCTTGAAGAAAACACTCAAAGGAGGTTTCCAATTTTTTCGGAATGGGAAACACATAACTAAGATATAAGAAAACCGGAATAAGAAAAGTCTTAACCAAAAAACTATTTTTTTCTTCCCAAACTTACTTTTATTTCATTGCATGACTTTATGTTTCCCGAAGCAAGTTTCTCCTCCCAGTTTAAGGTAGCCATCTCAACGGAACCTAGCTTAATCCCAAGGATGGTCAGAGGACCTGAGGTGAGAGAAATAGGCCCTAGAGTGGACTTGGGGCCGGGGTTAAGACCCAGAGCCTTCCCACAGCATTTATCTAAATTCAAGGAAGCACTGGACACTGCACCAAAGGATGAACAGAGGTGAAGAGCCCGATGAACAAACCGGCGGTCAGCAACTAATAAACAGAGGTCATCAGCATAAGCAATGACTCTGGCCAAAGCCTGAGCAGACGGCCCCAGTATCGGAGCGATAGTAGAAAAGCCATTAATGGACTGCAACAAGAGATCAATTAAAAAAGTATACAGTCAGGGCTCATGGGACAACCCTGCCAGACTCCCCTTTTAATAGAGACCATGGGGCCAACATGGCCATTCACAACTGGTGTCACAGTAGCAGTAGCATAGAGGGACTGAATCCACCCTATCAGGAGAGGTAGAACATGATAGTGACTGAGAATTTCCCATAAGAAGGCATGGCAGATGGAATCAAATGCCTTCCTCTGATTGAGGGATACCACAAATCCACTGCAGGAGCCTTTTAGACCATGGGAAAAGACTTCCTGTAATAGGATCAAATGATCCTGGATACTACGGGTAGGGATGGCACAAGCCTGTTCCAAGGAAATAACCTGTTCAGCTATCAGAAGCAGTCTATTAGTCAGAATTTTAGTAAGCAATTTACAATCAACATTCAACATGCAGATAGGTCTCCAATTATTCAGATCAGCCTTATCCCCCTTTTTAAACAAAAAAATCAAAGTTCCTTTATGAAAACTCAAAGGAAGAGTACTAGTGCTCAGCGTAGCATTAAATACAGCAGCAAGTTCAGGGCACAGATGGTCACCAATAATTTTATATAATTCAAAAGGTAAACCATCCGGCCCAGGGGAAACATTATTTCTCAAGTGCTGGAAAACAACTTCAACCTCCTCACAGGTAATCAAATGGTCTGCCTGCTGCACTATTCGAGAGGGAACTGTTGGTACTGGAATGGTCCTCAAAAACTCTTAAATCTCCCTAAGGTCTGAGGGTATGTCAGTGAAAAGGGCTCTGGAGAAGTCAGCAGCTATGCGGGAAAATTAAATACTAGAGCTGTGTAAGAGGCCAGAGGAGTCTCAAAGTCTGGACATGGTGTGAGTCCCCACTCTGTGGGCCTGCCGAGCAAAGGGATCAACTTCCTGAGAAGTGCCCTGAGTGCCAAATTTATGTTGGTATACAAACGAGTAGCATGTTGAGAGGAAAACAACATCATGTCCTTATGAATCAATTGAATTTGGGAAGTAAGATCTTGACCAGTTGTGTGGGCAATAGTCTGTAATTTCTAAAGGTGTTGTCTGTGCTGTAGATAGGTCAAGTAAGCAGTATTACATTTCTGCTTACTATAACGTTTTAAAAGAAGAATTAAATCAGTCTTCGTATCCATCTACCAAGTAATACGGTCATCATAGAAATGTAACACGATTTCCGAGCAGTGAGAAATTGGTGTAATGCAGACAATAACTCTGGGTCTGTCAACGAAGACATATTAAATTTCCAAAGTCCCGGACCATGGCAATGGGAGGGGGTACCACCAATAGAGATGGATACCGTTCCATGGTCAGAGAATTCAACCAGAGTAACAGTAGCATTCGAAATAGATAGTGTTGGGGATGAAAAAATGAAGTTGATTCTAGTGGCCAAGACACCTTTGTGAAATGTGGGTGTGTGCCAATTAGTAAAGTCTAAGTAGGTGCCTTGTAGGTGAGCCGTATGGATAACAGTGTGTAGAAAGCGGAAATCACAAAAAAGCTTCTTAGTGGTAGCAAAAGAACTTTTGTCTTGCAGACTCAGGCCACAGTTGAAATCCCTAGCAAACAGAATCTGCTTGGAGGTGAATGAATAAATAAGGTTGGATAAGAGAAAGAATGTCAATACAACTCAATTTAGTTCGTGGGGTGTAAATATTAATTAAGCAAAAGGGTATTTGATGTATAACTGCTTCAAGAATAAGGGCTAGGCCAGGCACTAAATCATAGAGTTTAAGCAAATGAAAATCAAGAGAATGGACTAAAATACCAACACCAGAGCAGGTCTCATGGCCAGTGGACCAAAAAGAGGGGTTCGATAACCAGTGTCATTGAGCATGATGTAGTTCATGCAAAGTATGGAAGCGAATATCCTGTAAAAAAATTAAGCCGAGTTGTAATGAAGCAAGGAAAGCAAAAACTAAATTCCTCTTGTCTATACGTTTAATGCTGTTCACATTCAATGCATGACAAGCAAAAGGGGTGAAAGTACCAGGCAGCATGAGAAAAAGAAGAGGAGCACAAAGAACCAGCCAAAGAAAAAAACACTATTTCTTTTTGCCCGAACCAGCCATACTCTTCCCTTTCATCCGGGCTTTCCTTTTTTGAGCACCTCTACTCTTAGTCCCAATTTCAGTGTCACTAGTCCCATGAGGGTGGGAGGAAAGGACAGAGGAGGAATGAGACTCCTCTCTAGAATCAGCAGAAGTGTCCTGCAAAACATCACAAGGATTAGAAACAGGAATAGGTGAGGGTCTGAGGGCCTTAGGGGGCAGTGGGGCAGCTTTTTATTTGGACCTCATAGAGCATCTACAGCTCACAGGAAGAGGCTTAGTGGGGGCATTCCAGTGTCAGCTGGGGGCCACCCCCAAGGGTTCAGGGGCAACAACTACATGCAGCAAAGAAGGAACAGGCGGAGTGCAAGACCCCGGACACTGTACAACACAAGACTCAGGTGCAGGCGCAGTCAACGTCAGGGTTCTGGGAGGGCCCAGATCCGGCTGTGGTGGAGAAATCTTATTCTGAAGTTTAGCCTTCTGGGCTTGGGAGATAATAAAATGCTAATCAGCACCATCATCATAGTGCTCCTGATTGTGGGCTGCCCATGTACAGTTCCATCATCATGGTGCTCCTGATTGGGGGCCACCCATGGACAGTTCCATCATCATGGTGCTCCTGATTGTGGGCCGCCCATGGGCAGTTCCATCATCATGGTGCTCCTGATTGTGGGCCGCCCATGGACAGTTCCATCATCATGGTGCTCCTGATTGTGGGCTGCCCATGTACAGTTCTCAAAAGAGTACCCAGGTTCCTCACATAATTGCATTTACTCTCATTGAGGCAGGCAGAGCTAACATGACCCAACTCTCCACAGGAGTTGCATTTAACCTTATCACAAGTACTTCTCAGATGAGAGGGATTGCCACACCTGTAGCAGGCCTTAGGCTGGCCGGAATAAAACAACACCCCCCTATCACGACCCAAAAAAGGAATTAGGCAGGTGGAGAAGTCCAGAGTCATCAGACTTGAGCAGTTCCTTGACCCTCCACCCCCCCAGTCCATATATTTTCAGAGTCCAATATGGCCTCAGCTTCCCCAATATCAGTGCAATGCATTTTCAACCAACAAATCACATCAGACACATCCACCCCTTCATTACGAAACAAAATCAATATAGTTTTATAGGCAAGTTTAGTTAATGGAATGGCCAAAAAAGGTGTCCACAAGGCTGTAGTTTTCAGTGTGTGATATTTCCCCCAAAATCTGTCCAAACCCTGAAGTGTCTTGAAGCTGATATCAAAAGTGGTCTCCCCCGAGATATGAATAAGGGCATAAAGTTCATGGGCAAAGAACTTCATGGAGTCCTTCAATAAAGTTCTGGCCACATAAACACGATCGGGTGGGTCAGCATACCACCAATATAAAAGAGACGGACAGCATTATGGTGTTTAGCAGGCAAGACAGGGAGTCTAAACAATGAGGGAAAAGTTTTCTTCTGTCTGTCAGGCATGAGATTCAAAGGCGCTGCAGGCGGAGCAGGGTCAGGGCCTGCAGTAACAAGTGGAACAGTTACATGAGGGAGATGCAGGGCAGGGTGCTGGGTGAGATGTAGGCCTCAGGGATGGCTAGGGGATCAGCCAGAACCCGCTCAGGGCTCATGTCTCTAGTGGCAGTAGGGCAAGGAGGTAAAGCAGAAGTCACAAAGTCAGCCTCCATTGGCATATGGATGGGAAATCTGTCAGGAGACCAACAAGCATCAGGAGAACACTTTTCCCAGCCATCACTCTCCAAAGCTGAGTCCACGGACCAAGGCCCAGTCCCCAGAATGTCAGTAGCCTGGATAGCCAGACATGGAGGGTGTAAGGCAGGCTCAATAGGAACAGTAACAGAGTTACAAGCAGTGGTTGCAGGCAAAGTAGGAAGTGAATCACAGGCAGACTTACAGTGTCCATCACAGATGGCGGGTCCTGCAAATGAGTAGAAAGACGACTTAGCGGGTATTTGACAGAAACTGCAGAGCTGTCAGTACAGGACCACCGAATTCTCTGCATAAGAGCTGCTTTTCTCGCAAGAAACTTCCTTTCCTCGGTTTCTAAAAGAAGCTGTAAATCACAGGTCTCAGCCAACTGCTCACCAGAAGGAGCAGCCAAAGATTTACTTTCAGCTCCCTCAGAACTGACGACCAACTCAGAGTCCATGTCAGAGTAAGGAGCCAGCAAATTCAAAACAATACTATCAGCAGCAGCAGGTTCCAAATCCAAATGATTTATTTCCACCACGTTCTCCTAAACATCAAGTAAACCAGCTGTCCCAGGCAAAGACAAGGCAAGAGGAGAGACCAGCCCTCCAACCTCCAAGGCTTCCACCAACACTCCAGGGCTCTCATCCACCATCTTGGTCCCACAGACAAAAGGGTCTCCCCTGCTCACAGGAAGCAAGAGTAGGGGAATTTCCCCGGTGCCCTGGCCAAATTTCCCCCCATTTGCAAAGAATGCCACCAACAGCTTAATCTGGTTCAAGGTCAGCTGACATTCATCTGTATCCCCCTTCCCCGGGTCATGCCTAAAAATAGGCAGAATGTGTCTAGTGCACATATCCGGTCAACAAAAAATAAATAAATATTTACTGCAGACCCTGATACCCAAGAGAATTTGTCTATTATTTTCATTATCTTGGGACCCCTGTATGTGATGCCTGTTCCCCTGCCTCTGAGACATCCATACACTTTAAAGGGGACGTGGCCATCCAGCTGCTCACAGGAAGCACGGCCCCTGGAGGCAGTAGGGGAATTTCCCCAGTATCCTGGCCACATTTCCGTCATTCACTGGAAATACCACCAACAGCTTAATCTGGTTCAAGGTCAGTTGGCACTCAACTGTGTGGGGGGGTCGAGGAGGCAGCTGCAAGTGGGGTGCTAGCTGCACACTCAAACAGACTTGATAGACCACGTGGTCTATTTATGCTGACAAGTAGTGAGTAAATATTGTAAGTGAATAAGTAAGTTCTTTCTGGCATTTCTGCAGTCTGGTGAACAGGCTATTCTCTAATAACTTATTCATAAAGTGAACAACATACTGTGCAAGCTTCGGTGTTCAGAGTATCTACAATTCATCCCTCTACTCAATTTGCCTGTTGTCATTTTTGTGTTACTTTCAAAGTTAAACTGCATATGAGTCAGAGTTTGGGGGGAGGGGATTTTTATAATGCCCTATTAGTCATCCTTTAAACTGTGACTTTCCAGTTATTCACAGTGATGACCATGTTTTATGATGGTCTTGCACTTAATCCCTCTTTCTGTTCTTGTATTAAATTTGCTAAAATTAGCTACCCCACATATAAACTACGTACTCATTCTCATTCCTAATACCATAATATAAATGCAAAGCTCCCACGTTTATCTATCAATGGGAGTGGGGGGGGGGCCAAGCACATCAGCAGAAAATTTATTACAATGCATGTAAGCAAAAAAACACTTATAAACAAATTCAATATAAAGCAATAATGAGCCTTGCAGCAAAGAAACAGAATCTATCTTACCAAATTCTAGTGCAAACATTGTCATTTTAAGTTTTTCTTCTGCTCACATTGGTCGGATCAATACAGCAGAAAAACCCCTCCACGCATCCTTTTACCTTTTTATGTTGGCGCACTTGCGCAGCCAACATCTTACGGTAGTACAGCTTTGGAGGTGCAGTCGCTGTTGGGCGAATGTAGGGCACGCACCAGTAGGTGCGTCCCTCATTCCCCAATCAGCTTGCATGCCGGCACCACACCATGCATACACAATGTGGTGAGTACATCTAAGAAAAGGTCCACTACAATCCAAGCAAAGCTTGTCAAATGCAGTAGACCTTCCCTGGGCATGCTTGCCGACATTATGAGCATGGCGGCACAGTGGCCGCTAAACTGCCAACCGTGGTGTCCACTCCCCTGTAGGTTCCCCGACCCTCTGTATGTGTCAGCGAGGGCCCTCCCGTCAGCATAAATCACCCCCATTGTTAAATGCGGTGCCCAATCCCCTGCTTGGCATCCCCTGCTTTTTTGTGTGCCGGCTGGAGGAGCCCACCTCATCAGCATTAAGACCCCAATTGTTACAGTGCTGAGGGGGTGCCTAATCCTCGGCTCAGTCCCCCGCTGTCTTTGTGTGCTGACAGGGGTGCCCAATCTCCATCAGCATAACATCCTCCACCCGTGTTGTGTGCCGGCAGGTGCCCAATCCCTGTTGGCTACAGATCCCCAAACATTTAGGTGGCACGCTGGGATCCCACCCAGCGTGCAAATCTGAAACAAAAAACTGTCCGAGATG
The DNA here is from genome assembly GCA_016271365.2 of Neoceratodus forsteri. NCBI lineage: Eukaryota > Metazoa > Chordata > Ceratodontiformes > Ceratodontidae > Neoceratodus > Neoceratodus forsteri. Next base: position 131,806,159 of record CM028130.1, on the reverse strand, counting down.
TCTGTTTTTTTTTGTCACCTGTAAAACAAAAATGGTCCCTTGTAATCTCCCTTTTCCCCCACCCACACCTACCATCTGTGCACCCTGCCTCCCCCACACACCCTCACCCCATACTTACCTCTGGAATCTGGAGCAACGATCTACGGTGGACCAGGAACTCGTCTGCACTCTTCAAAGATGACCGCGAACTGAGGAAATGCTGGTAAGCTGTATAATGGAATAAATAGGTTTTTTTTAACTTTGCTGCATATCTCAGTCATTTTTAGGAATTTAGGCCCCAAATTTTCAACGTGGGGTTTTTGGGACCTCTCCTCATGAATTCTTGCACTGTCATGGTGTTATTTGGTCCCGAAAGGTGATTTCACAGTCACTGCATGGAAATCACCTTTCAGGGGACCAAATAATGAAATAACAGTGCCACTGTTCATGAAGAGACACTCAAAAAGCCTATATTGCAAATTTATTGGGGCATCAAAAAAAAATGCCCGTTCTTGGTGTGCGTTCGCGGTTGATGCGCACACTCGTAAGTTAGCGAATTCACAATATTTTCATGCCAGATTCTCAGCATTGGCATTTTACCACACCTTCTTGTGCACCATACAGCTGTCATTTTTCACATCCTGGCCGAAATGTGTTTTTGTACTTCCAGCGCAGAATTGCGCATTCGCTGTGTGAAATCAGTGTTTGGGACACATTATGAAAATGACAGTGACACTGTTCATGAGCAGAGGTCCTAAAATGCCTGTGTTGAAAATTTGGTGACAATGCTCCATAAAATGACTGTGTTACGAGCTTGCATTGCACAGTTTGCACGTACGATCACAAGTTCGCAAACTTATAATGTTTTCACTCCAGATTTTCAACAGTGCCATTGTTCTGCACCTCCTAATGAACAGTACAGCTGTAATTTTTCACATCCTGACCAAACTCTGTTTTCGCAGTTCCGGTGCAGAATAGCATGGTCGCTGTGGAAAGCCCATGTTCGAGACACATTATTAAAATGGCAGTGACACTGTTCATTAGCAGATGTCCTAAAATGCCTATGTTGAAAATCTGGGGACGAAAGTCAATAAAATGAGTGTTTTACGAGCGTGCATTGCACAGTTTGCACGCACACTCATGACTTTGTGAATTTGTAATAGTTTCACTCCAGCTGTTCATCATTGGCATTTTTCCATACTCTTATGAACAGTACAGCTGGCTGTAATGTGTTTTCGCACATCCGACACAGAATTGCACGGTCGCGGTGCAAAATCTGTTTTCAGGACAGTTTGAGGACATGACGGTTACATTATTCATGAACAGAGGTCCTAAAATGCCTATGTTGAAAATTTGGTGCCGAAAGCCCATACAATGACTGTGTTGCAAGCGTGCATTGCACAGTTTCCACACACCCTTGTAACTTCGTCAATCTGCAATATTTTCCTGCCACATTTTCACCACTGGCACTTGTGCACACCTCCTTATCAACAGTCCAGCTGCCATTTTTCATAGCCTGCCCAAAATGCGTTTCCACAGGTGTGGTGCACAATGGCGTGCTTGCTGTGCAAAATTACCTTATGGGACGCATTAACAAAATCACAGTGCTACGCGTCTCTAGCTCCGCCACTGCCAATGTAAGCGAGACAACATTCAGCATTGACAAATGTTTGTTTGTATTGTATTTACCTACAACTTGTTCAGTTTATATCACAGTTCAGTCCAATTTTAGGGTTTAATACCCCTATTTCAAAAATCCACTTAGTTTCAACACTTTCAACTAATTTCTGAAAATGTCCTCCTCTGTCTGATAGCTTCACTGCCTCAAGTCCCCTGAACCTTAGGGATGCCCCTCTGTGCCCTGCTGCTATAAAATGTTCAGATGCTGGAGTGAGTGTTTTGTTCTTAATATTTGACTTATCCTCCTGAATTTTCTGTTTGAGTGATTGAGTAGTCATACCAACATAAATCTTATCACATGGGCACTGCAGCACATACACTATGCCTATAGTGTCACACATAATGATTTGATTTATCTTATATTTATTACTAGTGTGTGGATGTTTGTACACATCTTTTTTGCTTGTATGGCCACATACAGAAGAGCGCCCATAAGGTACCATACCTGGTTTTAGTGGACCCAACAACAGCTGCTTGCTCTGTTCTAGCTTGCCTTGTGGATGGCCAATTTTCACCCATCTATCTTTGAGTGTCTTCACTTTCTTAAATGCTACCAGTGGGTAATTGCTAAATGTACTCCCATTAGATGGGAAATCCTGCACAATATGTCAATTATTTATTAAAATGCTTCTAATCATTTTCATTTTATGATTGTACTTAATAGACAGCACTATTCAGGGGTCTCTCTCCTTTCACTGTGTTCCTGCAAGTGCTTGCATTTGAGTAATGCCTTGTATGCGTCTCCTTGCTCCTGTTAAGACTTTCCTATTATATCCTCTCTGTTGAAATCTATTTGTAGTCTTATCTGTTTCTTTACTGAAATCTTCCTCTAATGTGCAGTTTCTACATATATGAAAGAATTGGGAATAAGGTATACTACTGACTAGATCCTCCGAATGGAAGCTGTTTGTAAGCAATATAATGTTTCTAGTTGTGTCCTTCATGTACAATGTTGTCACCAAACTATTTTCCCCTAACGTCACCAAAACATCTAACTATGGAATGGAATGGAACATCTAAATATGAAATTAATGGTAAATTTGATGTGCTGAGTACATCTATTCAAATATAAAAAAAGAATTTCTGCAATGCTTCAAAAATTACAGTCCATAACAAAAACAGGCCACCAATAAATCTTCAGTACAATTTTGTAAATCCTAAATATGCATTATTGTTAGCATTCATTATAAGTTCATTATAAATTATCTCTCATACATGTGCAAACATGTGCATATAAGCATTAGCATAGGCAGGGGCCATGGTAGACCCCATTGCTGTCCCTCCACTTTGTTCAAAAAACATTTTCTCAAATCTGAAGTAATTTTTAGTCAAAATAAACTCAGCTAGTGGTTGTATTGTACTTGATTTAGGGTGACTATTCTGTGCCCTTGTGTCTGGCAGGCTGCCAATTGCTACCACTCCCTCATCATGTGATATCGAAGTATAAATATCTGAAACATCCAACATACCGTGAATTGTAATATTCCATTCTTGAGAATTGAAAGTGACATTCTGTATAATAGTTATAAAGTGTGCTGTATCCTTACTATATGTAGGTACATTTTCAATAAGTGGTTGTAGGTGATACTTAATATAACTTGACACAGGTTAGAATACACTACCAGTTCCAGACACAGTTGGTCGCCCTGGTGGATCTGTAGCATTTTTATGTACCTTTGGTATAGTGTAAAAGATGGGTATCCTTGGGTATTTTTGAACTAGGAATTCCCGTTCTCAGTCCTTCAATCTGTTGCCAAGTACCATTTCTTCAATCAGCATACTGAGTTCTCTCTGTAAAGTCACTGTAGGATCTGATTCTAACCAATATAGTTCCTAACATCTTTAGGAAGTTTTAAACACATTTTTATGTTGGCTTGCAGGCGCATGTGGAAGCAACATCTTGCGGTAGTAGCACTGTAGTAGCAGGTGTGTCAGTGTTGTGGTGAATCCAAGGGATGCTTTAGTCAGTGTGTCCCTCTGCTGCCAACCAGTGAGTATGCTGCCAATGACAGCAGTTTCAGAGAGTGCCACCAACTTGAAAGAAATCCATCACTGCAATGAGAGACAGGCTCGTCATTGCAGCAGCAGATCTAACACACCTCCATTACATGCCATTCCTGGTGAAACATTTTAATAAACATGGCCGCGGCTCTCGACGTCCACCTCTCACAATCCCTAGAAAGCTGACTTCAGGGGTGCCCAATCCCCCTGTCAGCATGCCCCCTTCCCAGTTCAATTTGTTTGCTGACAGGGTGCCCAATTCCACTGGCATAATGTCCCCCAGTGTTATTTGTTTGCCGGACGAGGATGCCCAGTCTCCCTCAGCATCATGCCCTCTCCAACACAGACATGCTTTATTTAGCCAATGGGGTCCCAATCCCCATTGGTTCCAGTCAACCCCAAAAAACAGGTGGCACACTGGGAATCCACCCCAGTGTGCCCAAATGTATGTCTCACCTGTAAAAGAAAAACCTTCCCCCGAGGTTATTTTTTTCTTTTACCCTGTCTGCAGCACCGCCCTCTCCCAACCTGCACCCACCCTCTGTGCACATCACCTCCCCACACTCCTGCTCACCCCATACTTAGCTCTGGAGGTTGGTGCGGTGATCTTTGGTGGAGCGGGAACACATCTGCACTCTTCAAAGCCGACCGCGAACTTAAGAAATGCTGGTAAACTGTATAATGGCATAAATGGGGGATTTTCAGTTTACAGTAGGTGGATATGTCAGCCATTTATTTGACTTTTGGCTCCAAATTTTCAGCATGGGGTTCTCAGGACCCCACCTCATGAAATCAGTCACTGTCATTTCGTTATTCGGTCCCGAAAGGTGATTTTGCGGTCGCTGACTGGAATCACCTTTTGGGACCGATTAATGAAACGACAATGCCACTGTTCATAAGGGGGCTCCCAAAGAGCCTGTGTTACAAATTTGGTGAAAAAATTCCAAAAAATGACTGTGTTATGAGTGCACGTTGCACAGTTTCCACGCAATCTCGTAACTTCAAGAATTTTTTATATTTTCAGTCCAGATTTTCCACACTGCCATTTTTTCACACCTCCTTATGAACAGTACAGCTGTCATTTTTCATATCCTGCCCAAAATGTGTTTTCGCACATGTAGCACACAATGGCATAATCACTGTGGGAAATCAATATCTGGGACAGATTAAGAAAATCACAGTGAGACTGTTCATGAGCGGAGGTCCCAAAATGCCTATGTTGAAAATTTGGTGAAAAAATTCCAAAAAAATGACTGTGTCCATGCATGCTCGTAACTTCATAGATTTTTAATATTTTCACTCCGGATTTCCAACATCGCCATTTTGGTAAAAAAATTCCAAAAAATGACCACATTATGGATGTGTATTGCACAGTAACTATGCATGCACATAAGTTTGTGAATTTTTCACATTTTCTCTCCAGGTTTTCAACATTGCTATTTTTTTACACCTCCTCATGAACAATACAGCTGTCATTTTTCCCATCCTACCTGAAATGTGTTTCCGCACCTCTGGCTTCCAATGGCACAGTTGCTGTGTGAAATCACCTTTCAGGATTAAGTAATGAAATGATAGTGCCACAGGTACAGGGGAAGGGTTCTGGAAGCAAAATCCAGTGCAGCGAGAATATCTGGAACTGGGAAGGGAGAAGCCAGAGAAGGCAAAGGGAGCATCAAGGTCAGTTCCCAGGGTGGGGGCTGACCAAACGAGCAGACACGAAAGACCGTTAGGCCAATTCTGCTGGCATTTTAGTATGTTAGTATGTTCATGAGGTGGGGTCCCAAAAAGCCATTGTTGAAAATTTGGAGTGAAAATACCAACAAACACCCTAGGTGTTAAGGTTTACAACCATGCACCCACCCTGTAGAGTCTGACATGCATCGGGGACGAAACTTGAGTTAGTCAGCCACTATGTTTGCAGAATTCTACCCCCACCCTACAGCCACTGACAGGCACTGAGGTGTGCTTTGTGTTCCTTTACCCTAATGTTCACCCCATTTTCCTATATTGCACCCATCTCAGCTTATTTCCTTATGGAATGGGGTGAGCATAAGAGTTGAAAACCCCGACACCTGTTGCTCTCTGCAGGGTGGGGTGAGGTGGAATGCCAAAGCGTTATGGCTGACCCAAAGTCACACTCCCAATGCCTTTCAGTCTCTGCAGGGAGGGGGGTGTTGGCATTACTTCAATACTTCACTGCCATTCCTATTTTGTATTTCTAACTCCTGCACTACCAATGCTAATGCCAGCAAGCCAACATTCGGCATTGACAAATGCTTGTTTCATAATGTGGGTAATCAAGAATGACTATCCCCCCACCTTTATCAGCTGATTTTATTATAATATTTTCATCAGCCTGTGAATCATTTATAACTCTTTTTTCTACCTGACTTAAGTTGTCTCTTGAAGGTTGCTTTTCATGTTCAGCATTAAAAAATCCCTGTATTTCTGATCTAACTATCTCTGCATATCTCTCGATAGCTGTATTTACTCCCATTGGTGGAATGTATGAAGATTTAATGTTCAGGGACTATGTCACAGCTCTCTTGTAACTGTCACTTTGAGGTTGATCCCTAAATTGAAATTTCAATCTTAAGGTTCTAAAACATCTTTGCAGATCACATTCTAATTCAAACGTATTAACAGTGGTGGTTGGTGCAAATGATAAGCCTCTGGAAAGGATCTTGATTTCTGCTTCATTGAGTAATCTTTTACTCAGATTAAATATTGGTATCACCTCTGGTATGGTCTCTGTTTAGGCTGAGTTTCTCCCTCCCCTCTGTCTGGCCCTTGTCCTCTTCCTACCCCACCCAGCTCTGCATCCTCATAGGTCATGCCTCTGGCCCTGGTCATGTACATGGTGCATTTGATCTCTCATATGGGGCAGACCTGTTGTTCTTGTTGTTCCTCCTCCTGTCTTAAAAAAGGTTCCCTACCAGTTGCTTTTTATCTGTATGTACTGGGTGGTTTCCCGCTAGAAAGGAGAAAAATATCTGTGGTGTGCAGGCATTTTAGAGGTTCTAAAAAATGCTGCACCAATAGAAATAACTATGCGAGCAACCAAAGAACCGGTGCTCAAAAAGAACCACTCGCACAAAATCACAAATTATGCTGAAAGTTTTAATAAAGTGCACAGACCCAAACTGCTAGACACAAGTACCCCAGCGCTTCGTGCCATTGCGGACTCTTCATCAGGGAGCACTGTTATAACTACTGTCACTATCAGAGCCACTCTCCAGTTGTTTGTAAGGGTGACTGCGATTATATCTCGATGTTTATTTAGCATGAGTATATACTTTATCTCTGTAGTCATTTGTGTCCTTATTAAACTTCTTAATTTTCTGTTGTTTTAGATTATTTTCATATTCTTTTAACTTCTTCATCTGCTTCAGTGTCTCTTTACATTCTTCCAACTGCAACTTTTGTTTTAGGGCTTCTTGTTCCTGTTTCAATTCTTCAGCTATTTTCCCCCCTTTTCCTGTATAGTTGCTTCAATTGGAGCATACATGAAATCCACTGAACATCTCATTCTAATCTCATCCCACTTGTGATCTAATTTAGTTGATTTAATTCCTATGTTATGCTCGATATATTCTCTCAGCCCTCTCGGGATTTTATTATGTGCCAGGTACTGGCCTACGGTTAAGGCATGCTATTCAAGCCTGCAATCTCTAAAATGTTGATTCTCTACTTTTTGAGCCATGTGTTTCTCTTAGCCATTACTGTAGTAAACAAGTCTCTCTTCCCCTTAATCTGCCCCACAGGTGTCTCTTTTTCAGTATCTGTAAATGTTACAAAATGATATCTTGAACTCACACTTCCTCCAATCTCCTCAAATGCATCCGTATTTTAAACCATACACTTACCTTTAATATTCAAACAATCAATTACAGACGCCACTTGAAACTACCATGGCAAAACTCCTTAATGAAAAGTATCGAGTATCAATTGTTTAGTAGTCCACTGTCCAGACTCTAAACAAGTCTTTCAGCGATTTCTGTCTTTTTCCAGAATGTTCAACCTCTGTGGCTATAGTGCATCACATACTTTGTACCAATTTCACAAAAACAGGCCCTGGAAAATAATTCCCAGATATTTCCATGGGAAATGAACTAATTGTTTTTTTGTTGCAGCCATCCCTATGTGTTCACAAACCATCTGAGCTTCAAAGTACGAAAGAGGGGTGGAGGGTGCAGTAGTACACATGGACGGAATCCTTTATCAATTTCAAAAACTTTTTTAATTTCACATCATCTGGCTTCAGTTCTCAATGTTTCACCTGAATTCCAGGCTTGATCAGGAAAAAAAACTCTTTTGTCCTAATATTAATAAAAAAAAATACATGTATGAATAATTTAATCCATCCAATACAGGATAGGTAAATCTAATTTCTCTCATAAGGTTATCAGACCCCTCAATTTCAAGAATGTATGCAAACTGAGTTTTGTTCCTTATTTACCAATTTTACCCTGGTCTTAATGCCATACACCTATAATGAAAAAGCATAACCATGTTCATAAATAAATAACTAATGAAATTAATTCTTGGTGTGTATACGCTCATCCATGGAACTTTTGTGTTGAACACAGTCTTATCATAATTAATACAAAAATGCAAAATGCAAAACATGTTCTCTAATTAAGCAATAAGTCACTCCAGGGTGTGGTATATCATGGGATATCGTCACGCCTTGGGTGGTTGGGCACAAGGCGTCCAACCACCCGAGAAGTGATGATATCACATGATATACACCCAGATGACTTATTGCTAATATGAACTGAGTTTCAAGTTTTTAAATAAAAACAATAAAAGAAACAGGTTTTAAAATGTTTTATGAATGAGTTTTTGGGTGGTGTAGGAGTACATTTTGAAAAAATAGTTCTCAGACAGTAGAAAGCAAGGAGGCTGGTGACGCCGGAACTTTTTTGAAGTCGTGATGATGATGATGTAGCCCGATATCATCATGGCTTCAAAGAGCTCTCGGCCAATCAGATTCCTCTATTTACAATCCTCAGTTCATAATAAACAATTAACCATGATGCATACACATCCTTTATACCAGTTCATTCAATTTCACTGACACTACCCAGTTTATAAAATACTATCAGGTTCACCAGCACCAATTAACTGATTCCAAAAAGCCCACTGCATCCTATTAATCTTTTTATGCCAGTTCTTTTGAAAACTCTACAAATAATATTAACAATTTCACCAGCACTGCTTGACTAGTTCCAAAAAGCCCATTGCTCTTTGGGTATCCTGTGAGAAGGGTGACTGCTATTGAGCGCTTACAAAAAGGGTGACTCAATAGCAGCACCTGCTCACCGGGCTACTGAATGGGGGGGTGAATACAGGTATAGCGACATCCTATAAGCTATATGCTAAGTGGGGAAGCGGAAACCGCCATGCAATGGCGGAAAGTGGAGGAAGGGTTTGTGAGGTGTAGCACGACAATGGGGTTCCGAGCTGGCCATGTGGCATGGTGGGTTCGTGGCAGGCTAGGGTTTGGAGGGTACCAGGTTCAGAGCTGGGCATGTCAGGATTTTTGTGTCAGTCAGCCAAAACATTTTTTTTTGTTTTCACCCCCCCCGCCATGCACCCCCCTGGAGTTGAGAATCTTTAGTCAGGGGGTTCTGGGGGTGCAACCCCCGACATAAACAATAAAATAGCAATTTCCCAGTGCCCTTTTGCCATATGCCAGGAGTGTACATCGGCAAAATGGATTTTTGCCAATATACATTCGGCCTAATGGCGATCGCCTTTCTGCGATCACCGTTATCACATAGACCCACTCCTTGTTACCCTTTCTATCATTTTTTTTATTCTAAAAAGAAAATATAAAAAGGCTTTTTGTTTCTACCTTCACATTTCCAATAATGGCATCTCAATAGTCTGGTCATGCTGTAACAGTTCTGGCCCCTAATGAGGTTGCTGTGCTGTTAAACAAAATGTAATAATATATGAGGCAGTAATTCACAGTCTCAACTTGACACTAACTTACCTTGTTATACGCACATACAATATAATGTACTTTTTAGATTACCAGAATTCTAGTACAAAGTCAGTATCTATTCCCAGTACTTATGTTTGAACTTCTCTACATGATCCACTTATAGTGTACATACAGTCAATTTCGCTTTGCTTTTATAAACTGCAACATCCTAGCACCTTAGAAAAAAGTCCTCTTTTTAGCTGTTTCTACTTGAAATGTCTTTAGCATAAAATATACTATTTTCAACTCTTGCAATTTTTGATCAGATATTTTTAGCAAAGACTCACCCTTTACTCATTTTCTCTCTTTGGAGAACACCAAAAAAAACCAAAAATGCTCTATTCCTTCAAATCCAAGCTACGTTTCATGCTGATGCCTGTCTTTCAGTTTTGTACGTCACTATTCCACTTCACACTTGATCCAGGCGCTGCAGTAACAAAAGCCTGTAACTAGGCATGTGCGCCATGCAATATTAATGTGTAAGTTTAAGCATTTAAAACAACCTTATTTTTAATCAAGGAGCTTCATTCTTCCTGGCAGTTCTACAGTCTGGTGAACAGGCTATTCACTAATAACTTATTCCTAAAGTGAACAGCATATATTTTTTTTAATTAGGACAAAAAAAAGGCTTTTCTCCTGATGAAGACCAGCACTTCATCATTTTGCACATTATGTGGGTCCTTGTAACCCCTGCTGTGACAGTTGGGTTCCACTAACCCCACACATAAACAAGCTTCTTGAGCTCATAGTTCCTATCCGAAAGATCCCACATCTCTGGGTGCTGGCCTATGGATCTCCATACCCTCCCTTAATTTTATAGTTCGTCTATGTGTCATATTTTTATCTTATTGTATAGTGTTATTTGTACCTGGTTTGACTACTGATGTTATGTGCTCTGTAAATTCATACTTGCTGCTGTATACCCCATGTGCTTATCTGCCATTGTACTGTTCTCCTTGATGTGGAACCTTTGTAAACGAGCTCTGAGCTCAAAGGCTGTAAGACCGACAATTAAAATAAATAAATAAATAAATAAGATGAGTGTCTGATTTTGGTTAGCTGTCCCAGATTTTCTGGGGCCTGTTCCTGATCTGAAAGATAGGAGGTTAAGTGGTACGTTGCATGCACACTGTCCAAGACGGGAGCATCTTTAAGAAAAAGAGATGTACAAGAACAAGGAGGCATGATTTGAAGTTGGGGGGGGGTGGCTCAGGGGCAATGTGAGGAAGTACTTTTTCACAGAGAGGGTGGTGGATGCATGGAACTGCCTTCCTGAGGAGGTTGTGGGGTCAAAAACAGTGGGGGAAATCAAAATGCATGGAACAGACATAAGGCAATCTTTGTGAAGGGTAGGAGGAAGTAGGGTGTTGGGTAATTGGAATCTGCAGCTTATCCAATAAGTAGGAAATGAGCAGATTAGGTGGGCCAAGTGGTCCTTATCTGCCATCAAAGTCTATGTTTCTATGTTTCTATATGCCATCACTGTGCCTGCTGGGTCTCCCCTCCAACACACTGCTTAAGCAACACAAACCACCTGTGGTTACCCATGACACCATCATCTGGGGTGCTTAGTCATCCATCCCTCTCAACCCCATGCCCCACAAATCAGGCGCAAGGCTTAAACAAATCAGAGACATATCTTAAACAAGCATGTATCAATGTCAAACATGTTTGCTTGTATTTATTCATTTTTTTCAAATACTAGTATGACACTTATGAGCACAGGCTCTATTGCAAATGTTCTGCATCAAAGTATGCTGTTACAAGTTAGAACAAGAGTATCTTGGGGCTATGGGCGTACCTTTTGTTTGCTTACAGTTGTTGTTATTTTGTGGACTTTGGGTTTCACCAGGCTAAGGGGTATAGGCCCCCATACTCAGAGCTGGCTGTGTATACTCTGTGGCCATTAGCACATGGCCAGTTCAGGGGCAATATTCAGATAATTAATGTGCTCTGACTGGAACACGCTGTCTAAATATAGTGCTATGTTGATGCAGTGTATAGGGACTATGCAGTATGCTGACATAGCCATAGACTGAATATGACCAACAGAAGCCCAGTGGAGATGGTACGGGCCAAATGGGACAGTGTCATGGCTCCTGTGAGGCATATTCTGCCCCAATATGCTAATTAGCCCATTGGGTATGCAAGGCACTCTGGGTTATTTGCATGCCCATTATGGGCTCAATATCATGCATGCAGCCTCTCCTGAATGCCCATCCTGTAGCTGTGTTGAATATTTCTTGTGTTTTAGTCATCCCACCACTCTGATCATCTGTCCTCTAGCTGTCTTGAACACTCAGTTGAGGTGCAATATCTTGTTTAAAATGGGGGTCCTATGTATAGTAGGTAATCTTTTTATTAAATTTCAACAGACATACAAAACATACAGTGAGATATGAAGAGAAGGAAAACACACCAGTAGTCCTCAAGGGTGCTCCAATAAAGAAAGTAGAACATGACTTGAAAAAGAACTGTGCACACACAAGTCATTTAGAAAAATAATAAATAGAAAATGTATTGCATAGACAAATGGAGGGCTAACACCCCTGCATATTGACTTGGAACATGAGTCTTGTTTAGGGGGTGGAGTTTGCCAGCAGCACCACAATTTTAAATACCTCCGACAATTAAATACAAATACTAAATGGCTCTAATTAGTTAAACAATGTGCATGTTGAAATAGAGTGCAAGTAATAATAAACACACAGCCTTATACTTAGTACCTCACAAATATCCATATGGGTAATAAAAAGTGTTATGAAATGGGTAGATAGAATGCTGAATTCTGATTGGCCAAGAGCTGCTTTCAACTGGGCCATTATCCCAGCACAACAGCCCAGCTAAAAGTATTATGTTTAAAAATGCATAACATTTACTAAAAATTACCCATTTCATAATTGCAATAAGGCACTCCAGGTGATGTGTTATGGTGAGCTAAATGCCCTTCTCTGGTGGTGGAAGCACTTGGCTATACCTCGTGCTTCAACCCACCTTGAGGTGGGCCGTTATCCCGCCATAACACACCCCTTGTCTTACTTTATTGCTGAATTATTAAATATTATACAATGGCAAGGAAATTTCCTGGACTGTGATTGGTCAAACTGGGACTGGAGCCGGGATGTTATCCCAGCATAACATCCCGACTGTAGTCCCAGTACAGATGGGACCGCATCAATAATTTAAAAACAAACGCTCCGCAACCTTGTCTACCAGCAGCTTCAGTAACCCGTGTGCTGCTTGAAATCGGCTGTCCCGGCCCAGCTCACCAGTGACACAACATTCAATTTTCTGTCTAAAACAAAGATAAATGGGCCACCCACCACACACAAACAAAATATTATTTAAAAAAATGATAACATGGATTCGAGAGCGCAGCGAGTGAACGCAGAGTAACTTATTCAAACTGCCACCACGAGGCTCGCCACACGCCAGACTTGAACGAATTTGCTGACATAATTTTATTTCACATAAAATCTCCTCCCTACCAAGTCCCAACATTCATTTAACTCAGCACATCCTCCTGGCACCAGTCGGACACCAGAAACAGCGCAAACCACACGTGGCGGGAAAGATCCGAAACACAGACACGGAAGCAATATTAAAAACCGACGTTACTGTGGGGAAAAAATAACAAACGAGGACGTTACTGTGGGGAAGTACAAAACCAGCAGCTTAGTCAGATATAAAAGACATTAACAGCAGCTCCACCCACTGGTCACAACAGTAAAACAGCACTATTTTTTTAATAAGTACACCTACATGAAATAAACAGCAAAAATCAACTTTTAAATATAGTTTTTTATCTTTTCATTTTTTTACAGTAGCGAGCCATTGTATAATAGGAATAATGCCCTCCAGGGTGGGTGTTATGCTGGGATAACATCCGCCTTGAGTGTTGGACGCCCGCCATTGGCCTCGGGCCCAACCACCCAAGGTGGGATGTTATCCCAGCATAACACCCACCCTGTCGGGCATTATTCCTTTAGTATTAATACATTAGTGACCCAAACCTACCAAGTGCCTGCCACATGTAATGCCCTCAATTTATTCAAACTTGTATTATAAAGAAGCCACAAAAATGTAATTGATTTGAATGGGTTAATCACACTAATATCAGCTATGTGGAAAATCTATGGCCAGGTGCAGCGTGATTTAAAAACCAAAAAATGCAATTGTAAGCAGCTAGAGTGATGGCACCCCCCCCCCAAGTTTATTTTCGAGTTCAGTGTTTTGATAGCTAAACCGAAAGGTGGAGAAGGTAGATCCCTGCTACTGTGTTGGACTGACGCACTCTGTTTCATTCTAAAAAAGTCAAAAATATTTTTAATTTCTGTCCATCATAACAGACTATGACAGGGATCAGGTACCACATGACTAGTGGTGAGATCAAAAGCTATGCTACACAAGATATTGCAAAAAGAAAAGGGGGGGCATTAGATGCCAGTGACTCTCAGCCACTAGCCAAAAGCATTAAGCATTGAAATTACAGATGTTGCAAAATGAAATTTTGCTGGCGAAATTGCCATGAAACCGGCAATTTTGCTATGTGAAAGATTTCACGAAATTGTGCCGTTCTGCAAAATTTTTTGCCAAGTGCAAAGTTGCAAAATTATCACCTGCAAAGCACGTGATTTCACTGTGAAATGAAACACATGCAATTTGTGAAATAGTTTGCTTAACAAAATTTCCTAATTTGGCACATCTCTAAAATACATAAGGACAGAAAACCATGTTATGACAGCATATTCCTACAATTAGCAAAACAAGATGTCATAAAAAATATTGAAATTGAATCAAATATAAATACAAAAATAATGACTCTTCAAAGAAAAAAAAAGGATCTAACAGCTGTAGACTCATAAAATAAATAACCAATCAAAAGTCACATGACCATAAAAGGAGAAATTATGGATGGGGAGAAGAAACAAAGAGGCAAACTAAAAACACTAAAATAAAATGAATGAAAACCAGGGTTATATCAGCCAGATGAATAACTAAGGTGATGCCCAAACATAACAAGGGGATCAAGAATCAGAAGAAGAGCTTTAAATTGTGTTGATCGTTAAGTCCCAGGGGTTAATGAGCCTAATTCAATTATCCATCTTGTTCCAAACTGGTGCAATATTTTCAGACAATTAACCCCTCTCCAAAAACGTATGTGCCCCAATGCGTCAAACCTTAACCCTCTTGGTCTGGAGTCATGGACATCCCAGTGTACACCCAGAGCATTGTCCATTTTCCCATTAAAGGGACACGGTCAAGTGTCAACCCGTTTTTCATCATATTATTTCTAGTTAAAAACCTACGTTTTAATATTGCTTACCTTCTATAAAATTCATTTATGTTGCTGTTTGTTTTGTCTGTCTCCTTGTTTAGTAGAACTGAAATGCATGCTAATGTATATTTATAAACAACCTTGTTTTGTTTACAATCCTGGATCTGTTCTAACTGCATACTTCCTGAGCATTAGAAACACCCCCAAACAGTGTTGTCCCTCATGATGCAATAGCCTCCTAAACTTCTACTGCATCATGAGTGGCTAGACTGTGTCGGGGGTGTTCCCAATTCCAGGAGAAGATGCAGTTGGAGCTGATAAAGGAATGTAAACAAACCTGTGTTTGTGTGGTAACACCAGTATGGTGGGCAGTCTATTTTTAACTTTTTTAAAGAAAAAAAAGAGTCAGAATCAAACTACCAGTTACATCAGCAATCTTTACAGAATGTTGGCAATCATAAAATGTGTTTTTTAATCTAGGGACACTTTGAGAGGGTTGACAGTGTCCCTTTAATGTCTAGTCCTTTTATAGTCTTGTGTTTGTGATTTCTGCCGTTATATATTCCAATGTTTAATGCTTTTAGCTAGTGACTGAGAGTCGTTGGTGGTGTCTAAACACCATCCTTTTTACAATACCTTTTGTAGCATAACTTTCAATCTGACCATTGTTTGTGTGCACCTGATCGTTGTTTTAGACAATTAAAATGGACTGAAATAAAAAATGTTTTTGCATTTTTCAGAATGAAAAAGGGTATATTGGTCTGATATAGTATCAGGGATTTGCCTTCTCCTCTCTTTGGGTTAGCTATCAAAAATTTGGACTCAGAAAGAAAACCAGGGGGCTGTCATGACTCCCGCTGCCTAGATTTCAGCCAATGTCAGTGGAACATCCAATGCCGGAGCTTGTTCTGCTGTTACTGTGGGTAAGACTTAGTAAAATGTCCTCTATAGTGACTTCCTTGGGGGGTGGGGGGAGCTGTAAAGCAAACTGTAGCAGCTGCTCATAGCATCATTAATATGTTCAGCTGAGGATCCAAGTCAGCTCTGAGAGTTTTTAAATCCAGCAATATGCCTTTCAGCTTCTTGTTTTTCAGCTGGTAGGCGAGGACTTCACAACATTTCTCTCCCCTTCCCAGTATTTGTGTTTAAGCCAAAATAAGGCAGTCTTTCTGGCTAGATGTGCTTCTATGAAAAAAGGAAAAACAGCAAAGTCCAGGCAGCAGTCTAGCTTTCAAATGATATATATTTATTATCACACAGAAGTTTTACTCACAAGACACATCTCAGAGGAAGCCCTTTGGCAAAACCAGTTACGGGATTCAGTTCCCTTACACACCTACTGCTGCTGCTTTTACACTGTGAGTTGTGTCTTGTGAGTAAAACTTTTGTGTGATAATAAATATATTTATGCAATAGGTGTGGACTCAGAAGCCATTGAATAAATCCATTTATCTTCACAGCCGTTGAATACATAAAATTTATCCCTATAGTAGCAATGTCATAATCACTTATCTATGATTTAGAATGTTCGGCCTCAGTAGCAGTACTACCCATATTCAAATGCAAATAACTTTAAAATGAAAAAAGATAGCATGGTACTGCGAGCATGAAAGTTGTTCAGCACAAACTTATCTACAAAATGAGTGGTGTTTCATTTATAGATACTTTATAGATTTGTTTATAATTAGCAAGAAAGAGCAGAATATGCAATTTTTTGTTCACTTTTTTGACAAACATATGCAAAAACAAGATAAGAAATCAAAAGCAAATGTCCCTGCACTGACAGAAAGCATCCTTATTGCATAAATGAAATATACAATGGTGAGCTGTCAGATATATGATTTATCTACACTTGTGCTGTTTGACCTCGGACACCTCACTCATGGCAATATGCCACTCGTGAGGTACCCGAGGTCAAACAGCACTTGTGTAGATAAATCATTTATCTGACTGCTTTCCATTGTATATCCCATATATCTTTGGAAGCTTGACTTGTGCCTGAACATTGCAGTTTTTCCTTGTTTGTTTTCTCTGTGACACAGTTCTTTGGCTAGAGGAGTGTCGTTCCTGCCTGCTCATAGACGTGTTTCGGTGTCTATGATGGATTTAGCCCACTCTAGATCTGGGGTGGGTGCTATGGGGCTTACCATGTCCAGCTTGTTTTGGAGGTATAGCAGTCCCTAGAATTTTGTGAGTGTGCTAGATGCAAGATGATTGAGCCTATCAAATTAGGCCAGCTGGGTAATATGAGTTATCATTTCTGACTGAGTTGGGATGCCCATGACGTGCCATTGCCAGAGCAGAAGATGCCTGGCTGCCATACAGACTGCCTCTATCCATTCTTCTCAGGTGGACTTAAGTTATAAGCTCCAAGTAGGGAGCCCAGGAAAGCCATGTCAGGGGATGGGTATGTCATATGGGAGTACACTGCTTATAGAGTTGAAGATGTGACACCAATACAGTTGAACTGGGGGGGGCATTGCCACTGCATGTGGAAGAGGTTTTCTCCTGATCCCACATCACCGGCAACATAAGAGAGGAGACGTGATGCATGCAGTACTGCAGGAGTGCAGTACCATAAATGAAGAACCTTATTTTGGAGCAGTCTGCCTTTTGGGTCTTGTAGAGCTATGTGGGCATTTTTCCAACAGGAGCTCCATTCCTCTTGAGGTATCTGTAAAAACCAAAAAGACTGGCATCAGTATATGCTGCAAAAGGGAATTTATTGTACAAAAAAGAAAGGGCTAAAATGCCTCGACAATAGTATCAAAGACAAAGTACTCACAGACAAACTGAATAGCAGCAGCAATGGAAGAAACAGAGCCCTTGACCGGTTTGCCCTAAGGCTTCATCAGAGGGGTGGGGTGCTAGCTGCTTGTGATGCTGCTTTTATACACAGTGCAATTAATAGTAATTTAGATAATAAAATATCAAAAACCACTTAGCCAACTGTAACCAACAATAAGCCATTAATAGTTACTAAAAAAACTCTCTTGAGGTATCTGCTTGTTGAGGAAAGAGGCCCATTTGTAGAGAGCTGTTTCCGACTGGTCTAGGAGCAAGTCCTTGATTGCAGCATAGATAGCACCTGCTCTGCCTTTAGAACAATTGAGACAGGCTTGAAGTGAGTGAGAATTAGCTGAAGCTTGAGCTTGCTTCAGGTTTTTACATATGAATTCCAATGCACTGTGAAGCTGCAGGTAGCACCAGAATTCACATTTGTCCAGGACACACAAACATACAAAGAAGCCAGAGAAGAAGGTCATTTGGTCTATCTAGGCTGCTCGTATTGCAGGGTCCTCAACTTATGTTACTTAACCTGTTCCACCATCCCCGGTCTGCCCTTCCTCTCCATCTGCCCCCACAAGTCCCATATTTTCCCCTTATACTGATCCTAGCCTCTCTCATTGCCTCCACAGGCTCACTCTGAGATTACACCACTTGTCTTCTGAATCTCCTGTATACTTTTAACAGTGAATCCTGGGCCTTTCTAAGCAAATCAAGCCATAGTCAGCATGTCGCAAACAAATGTTAATAGCTCAATAACCATACATGCTAGACAAAAAGTATGAGTGGTAGAGTTATTCAGCACAAAATTGCCTTTCCAGTGGTGGTATGCATGTAATAATAAGTAATTTAGTTTTTTTCTGTGCTGGTCGAAACCAGAAAAAAATATATTTTTTTCACTAAAAAAAGACAACATAAGCCATTTTTTATTGAAAATATGTCAAATATCAACACCAAATTAGGCATACAGACATTAGATGGTGTTTTACTATTATGTTTGTTAAAAAAAAGATATCTTTTTACTATGAAACATAATTTTTCCCTATTTTAGTCCAGGTGCAAACAAATGCATATAACTCCAAAAGTATACATGATACACACAAAGTATCAGCATGAAAGATGATCAGTACAAAATTGCCTTTCCAGCGATGCTATGTGATCAATTGTAATCAATACATTTTTTTTTATGCCTGCTGAAGTGTCAAAAAAGTGCATTTTATTCAAGCTGCTTAGGTGAGTCTTGTTGGAAAAAATGTCAGCCATGCATACCATACCATAAACAAATGCATATAACTCCTAAAGTATACATGACACACATAACGTATCAGTGGCATAGTTGTTCCACATAAAATTGCCTTTCCAATGGTTCTATGCAATCAGCTGTACTCAGTTTGGTTTTTGTTTTATACTGGCTAAGATACCCAGAATGAGTGTTTTTTTCAAAGTGCTTAGGTGGTTCTAGATTGACAAAATGTCATAAACAAATATGTATAACTCCTAAAGTGAACATGATACACACAAAGTGTCAGTGGCAAGGTTGTTCAGCACAACATTACCTTTCTAATGATACTATGCAGTCAATTCTAATCAATTCTGGCTGGCAAGTAATATTAAAATATGTGAGTGACTTCTACAGATGTTTCTAGGGCACACAGGAAGTCTGTAGGTGACTTCTGTAGGCCTTCTGGGACACACTGTAGTTAGATTTGCTGACAGCCTACAGGCGTTTTGAGGAGGAAATGAGTTAAAGCTGCTCACCGACTTCATTGAGACCACTTGTCCAGTAGCACATTCCAACTTACACCACCCTCTCTGTGAAGAAGTGCTTCCTAACCACCCTCCTAAACCTTCCCCCTTCCAGCTTTAGACTGGGTCCCCTTGTGGTACGGCTGCCACTTAGCTCTCCTTATCCACCCTATTTATCCCTTTCAAGTACTTGAAGGTCTCTATCTAGTCTCCTCCCTCTCTCCCTCCCTCCCTCCTCTATTCCAGGGAATACATATTCAGGGCCCCCAACCTCTCTTCATACTGTATGTCTTACCTTGCTGACCCGTAGTCATCTTAGTTATCCTCCTCTGGACCATCTCCAGCAGGTTGATGTCTTTCTTAAGGTGTGAACACCAGTATGTTACTCCATAATCTAGATGTGGACTCACCAGTGACCTGTACAAGGGCTGTATAAATGCCTTCTGCCTACTGCTGATTCCTCTGGCTATACACTGCAGCTTTTTGTTTGCCTTTGTTCTGTTTTTTTTTTTGCACTCATGGAGTGCTTCTGGTTGCTGGTGATCATTACTCCTGGATCCTTCTCCTCCTTCATTGTAAGTCCACAACTTTGTGGATCCCTGTCAAGGTGCATGTGGGCCAGTCCACTTTTGTTACACTTATCCAGATTGTTGGGTTATTCCTGAAAGGGGTTAACATTGGGTGGGTAAGAGCAGATTTGAGCCATTTCTGAAGTTGGTGCCAGATCCTCAGGAAGTGTTTTATTATGGAGTGGGATGTAGTCATTTATCAGCATGGGTGAACAGACCAGCCACAGGAGTGCAACCCCATAGTTTTTGTATTTTTAGGGAGGCCCACAGAGTTAGGGAGCAATCTTTATTTGGGAATCAGTGCAGGAGTTGTGCAGCATGGAAGTCTAATAGTATCCCTTGAACCAGGGGAGATTCCAGCCCCCTCAAGATCAGTGGGACTGAAGCTTCATGTGACTATATCTGGGCTGATTCCCTTCCCACTGAAAGATGCCAGCCATAGAATTAATTTGATCAAACTGCTTTTGAGATATTTGCAAGGGTGGGTGAGATAGGGCATGGAAGATTTTTGGGGGCAGTGATCATGTTAATGGTTTATATCTTCCCCACAACAGAGAGCTGAAGTGGTTTCCAGCGTTCACATTCAGTTTGCAAATCGGCCAGCAGTGAGGTAAGCTTGCATAGCCTGTATAGCTTGGTTGTGACCTGGATGCACATGTACAGTGGGTAATGTATTCCAGCTCTACAATCAAACCTGTGCTCCACAAACTGAAAATTGTGCCCAGTCAAAAATCAAAGTAAAAAAAAGAAAAGACTGGCACCATTATTAACTGCAACATTCAGTTCATTTATTTAATAGAGGCATTTAAAAGTAAAAGATTACACACAGTGTACTTACAAAGAGTCCGAGCAAGCAGCAGCTCAGTAGAAAAAGTGTCCCTAGCCAATTTCACCTTGAGGCTTTGCCAGAGGGGGGGTAGGCTACAGCTGCAAGCTATGCCACTTAAGTACATACCTGTACATAAATTAAGTAATAATGTGACATACAAGTGCAGGATAACAGATCCAATTAATTTAAGTGAAATTAATTACAAATCACCAATAGAAAGTGACAGAAGCTAAACAGATGAGTAACAAGTGGGATTTAAAAGAAATAGTAGAAACTGCAGCTGAGAAAACAATCTTCAAGCAGTTTGATGTCTCTACCTATCTTTTAAACCCACAGGTCCAGTATTTATCTAAATACTGCTAATAAACAGGAAGAGAACATAAAGAAAACATTAATAAAAATAATAATAAACAGTAAATAGTTATTTCAGAAGGAACAAGTGCCCCTCACTGGCAATACATATGGTTATCTACGACTGCATTTGATCAGGGGCAAATAGTCAATTCTTTCATTCAATCCAGGTGGGTACAGAGCTCCTAACTGTATAATCCATAATGCTTCCTTCATAAGGATCAGATTATTTATATTACCACCACGTCTGCCTACCCTTACCTTTTCTATGCCACAAAACTTAAAGTAATACCCATTTTTGTCACTGTGTTGGTGAATGTGATTGGCCAGTTCATTCACCATCTCCATTTTTTCCATGCTTCTCAGATGTTCACCAATTCATATTTTAAAGTTATGTGTTGTTTTTCCCACATAAAATGCTCCACATGTGCAGGTAGCCAAATGTAAAACATACCTGGTGTCACAGTTAATACAAGAATGAACACTAAAGTTTTTTGTGGCATTTGCACTTGTGAAGCTATTAGTTTTTAGCATAGAAGGGCAAAACTTATAACGTCCGCAAATAAAATTACCCTTTGGTAAAGGTGGACTCCAGGAATGGGCTCTGGATGTTACTTCAGATTTGGGCAGCAGACTGTGAACTAATCTATCACTGAGGTTACTACCTCTTTTGTATACCATCCTTGGAGGGTCCTGTGTGTAGTTATGTAGGGCAGGGTCAGATCTAAAAACCAACCAGTTTTTGTTAATAATATTTCTGATGACACTGTTCTTTCTACAAAATGTTGTGACAATGTTAAACTGCTGGTTTGGCATTCTATCATGTCTTTCTTTTGATAGCAATAATGTGCTGGTATTGCAACCAGCTATGGTTTCCTGGGCCCTCTGTACCACATCCACTGGTATCCCTACACTTTACTGAAACCACTTTCCCTGACACCCGGAAGCCTGATGCCAGAAGCCTGACACACAAAATCCTGGCAGTCAGATTTTGCCCTCCCCCCATGGGGTTTGTGATATTAATTAAGGGGGTGCAGGAGGAGAAGTCCCCTGAAACATTAGGAAAAATCAAAATCCCACTGTCGGGATTTTGACTGTCAGGCTTCTGGCATTGGGCACCCGAGTGTCGGGGAAAGTGGTTTCAGTCTTCAGCAGTAAGTCTCATCCACATTATACCCCCAGAGATAAATCTGTATGTTAATTCCTTACTACAGTACATTTATCATAATCATTATCATTGCTTCAATTTCAAAGAATTCTGAGGAATTGAGATTTAGGAATATTTTCTATTGTGTGTCTGGGATGACAGCTGGTGGAAGGCAACACACTGCTTCAATCAGTACTTTTTCTATACAAGTCAGTACTAGAAGTACCATCAGGTTGTTTATTCACCCTTATATCAAAGAAGAGAGATACTTTGTCTACTGACTTGCACTGAAAACCACAAGTTAGAGTTACTGTGCTCTAAATATGCAACATATCTGTCTAACTCCTCCATGTCACCTCTTCACACCATCAAAATATCATCTATATATCTCTCCAAAAGTCAATCCCATCATAAAAAGGATTGACCTCAGAGTCATACACATTTACTTTCTGCTTGTCCCCAAAGCACAAATTAGCAGAGTTTGGCACAAAGGTAGCACCCATTGCCATACCTTTAACTTATAGCCAGTCCTCGTTCTGAAAAAGACAGGCATTACAGGTTGGTACATAAGATGTACTGTCCACAATAAAATCTTTAAAGTCAGGATCATAAGAGGTATCGATGTCCAAACTATGGTGGAGTGCCTCAAGTCCCCATGATGAGGGATGTTCATATATAGGGACTCAATATCCATGGACACCAACCACCAATCAACCTCTACCTGCATATCTTTGAGAATACTGAATATATGCCCAGAATCCCAAACATATGAGGGTAATTCTGTTACCAAACTTTTTATGCAGCCATCCACAAATTTGGATTAGGGCTCGATCAGGACATTGCATATTTTTATGCACTTCATGCAACAGATAAATTGTGGCATGCACAGGGTGTTCAATAATTAAATATTGAAACACATGGTCAGGCGCTATTCCTTTGTTATTACTGGTAAATAAAAAATTATCTATTTCACTTTTAAAACTAGAAGTGGGGTCAGGTGGTAGTTATTGGTAGAATGTTTCATTTGTTAGTTGTCCATACACATCTGCCATGTAATAACTGGTATTGATAACCACCACTGACCCTCCTATCTGCTGGTTTGATTGTCACAGTCTCATTTTTCTCAAGTTCTTGTAAAGTGATCAATTCTTTTTTAGTGATATTGTTATAGAAGTGTGAATCCTTATTATTTAATTGTGTCCTGAAATCATTCTTGCACATGCGTTTAAATGCTGCAACCATTTGTTTATATGAGATTGAACAAAGAAGCTGGTTTAAAAGTCAAAAGCAGGGGGCATGGCCTGACCAAGCAGAAGATGGCAGCATAATCTGACTTCTCTGCAGGGAATGCAATAATCTAACCTCATCTATCTACACCCAGACCATCCTTCAACACTAGCTTCCAAGATCAGCCTGCATACATCCAGTCTTTTATGACTTGTAAGCTATTTGGATTATTTATACCTCTTTTCTGTGCATATTAGTACTGAAACTGTCGGGCCTACCAGCTTGCACTATGTCTGACCCCCACCAACAAATCAATATGCTTACTAAAGTGGAAGCGATGTTCTCTAAGTTACTAGCTGATATTAATGATTTAAAAACAACTACTATTCAAAATGCTGCGATGCTTGAATCTGTAAGCCAGAGAATTACTTCAAATAAAAACTCAATTACCAAACATTCACCTTCCATACAAGATCTACAGGCCACGATTAGAGAACAGGACCATACTATTAAATATCTTCAATCCAAAATTGATGACATTGAGAACCGCAACAGGAGGAATAATTTAGGTTTTTTTGATTCCCAGAAGGTATTGAATTGGGTGACACATCTGCATTGTTACACCATGTCTTACCGACCTTGCTAAAGTTACCTCCTGACCTAACTTTAACTATCGAGCAGTCTCACAGAACCCTTGGTCCCAGACCTACTCAAGAACGTCATCCCAGACCCATCATCGCCTGCTTCCTAAACTACATACATACTGAAATAATCCTTAAACTCGCTAGAGAGATTGGCAAACTTACATGGCAAGACCATAGAATTTTTATTTACCATGACTTTTCAAAAATTAAATATTAAAAGGAAAACTTTCAACTCCCTGAAGTCAATACTACACCAAAGAGGCATACAATTTGCACTACGTTACCTGGCTACTATGCGCATTTTCAGGGCTCCTCTTTTAAAGATTTCAGTACTCCGGACGCTCTTGCTGTTTTTTTGGATGTTTCTATGTCGCCCTCAGCCCAAGTGGAACAGACCCCGATGGTTAATCTGGCGGATAGAGTGGATTCCAGCCAGGTAGGGAAGGCCGATGCGCAGGACTGCGGAGGAAGTTCCTTGTAGCATGGAGCTCCATCTGATAGTGTTACAGATGTTACCCCTTGCAGACAATCTGATAGACTTCGAGAGAAAATGCGCTCTGGAGCTGGCTCAGTTAAATATTCTTGCTGCCCTTCTGATAATATGTCTAATCCCCATCAATCTTCTGGCGCTCATTTGATAATAGACCCGACCATACTTCTGCATAACAAGTTTGCTCTCCTCACAGATGATATGCACTCATCACAAGAGGACCTAACAGATCGCAACGTAAATGATGTACCCTCTGCTTCTTGTATGGCAACTAAAGACAATATTTCTGCAAATTCATCCTGGCCAGACGTTGTCATCAGCTCACCCATCAAATCACTTTAGCCTCTCAAAAAAAGACGTAAAGCCAAATCCAAAAGCAAAGCCCAAAGAACCATTAAAGACACAGACAAAGTATTGGCAACCTGAAACTGCTGGTGTCAATAGGTTGCTCGTTTCCTTTCCTAATTTGTTATATTAGGAATCTATTGTGGCCTACAGGTCGATTTACTTTCTCCTGACATGATATATCAGGAGATTGATTGCTGTATACCCAGGCCTTTTTTCTTGGCTAAACCAGCATTGTTCAGCCTTTGCTTCTTAACACACTTGCTCCAAGCAGGTTGTGAATATGTAAGGCTGTAGACCATGGTTGATTCCAACTATACCCCTATTAGCAATATTTAGTTAAATGGCATATGCTTATTTTCAGTGGACCCTGTTTCTTTTTATTTCTCTCTCTCCCCCCTTTTTATTGTATTTGTACCCATATATATATAAGATACTACCATATTTTGCAATTTTTGTGCCCTGTCCCCTGCTTATTTCTGGACAAATGTCTGACTTCCATGTAACATAGGGGTACTCCTTATTTAGGATAATCTTCTCCCCATTTCAGACATTTAGGTTACCCTCAATCCATCATGCCTAAGGGCATTGTAATTTCTTTCCTTCTCCAATGTTTTATTGTAACAAATCAAAGTATGTATACCTCACTTAGTTCTGAAGTTTTTGTACCATATGCACCTACTGTCTCTTTCTGCTGAACCTTCGAATATATAAAATATATCATACATGCCAGCTATTTTTGGAGTACTGTAGTCAGAGTGCCTATTTTTGCATCCTTTGCTACACCCTAATTTACTCGAAGCCCAATAATTCTGTAAAGCTTGCCTTGTTATGCTTACTTTCCTTATATGAGGCTTGCTGGACCTATAAATTAGATTCAGTTAATCCATATACTATACATGGGCAATTTTTTGAGTAAGGGATAATAGCACACACTTTTTAGTTCACTCTGTTAACCTCATGTTTCTTTGAAGCTGGATAACCTTCATACCTTTTCCCTGTCCTTATTTGGCTCGAGACATAAGAAGTCCCAAATTATTTCTCTCATTAGCCCTTTTATTTAATGCCCTCATTGAATTATTTTCTCTTTGTATTAAAATAATATTTTGTCCAGAATTAGGTCTCACGTTTAGCTTAATGCAGTAATTAAAGCATATTCATCAGGACTGAACATAGATATCATGTACCTGACTCCCTTAACCCTACTGTTAAAGCAACCCCCACCCCCTTTTTTTTCTCTCTCCTTCCCTTGTCTATACAGCAATCAAAAGCCTCTATTCACAGAAGCTGGTTTCTTGCTGTTGTTTGATATACATAATAAGTTCTGGGGTATATTATTCCCCTTTTTTCAAGTATACTGTTGTATCAAGCTGAGGTTAATATTGCTCCCTGCCCTATGTGGTATAGCTATTTTCAGATTTAGTCTGTTTAATAGTATTGTTATTAGATTACTATTAGGCCCAGACCTTTGGTCTAATTTTTGACTAACTTTTTTAAAGTTGGTCCCCTCTGGTCTATTCCAACTCATAATGCCCTAGTTCACAGTTAGAGAGTCGCATAGCTGACCAGTTGACTCATATCTGACTGTTCTCTTAAGAATTATTCTCTGTAATTTGTAGTGTGTAATATTGCGGTTGATAAATAATGTATTTTTCTTTCTACTTACTCTATGTACTCAAGAGCATCTGTGCTGATTATATTCTACCCTTTTTATATGCTTAACTTGAACAACCCTGCCTATCATCTAGTATGCATGTTCCTTCTTTTTTATCTCTCGATGCATCCTCTATTCCACTTATATGTCCCTCACTATTCCAGTTACTGCCTTACTCTTTTAATGTGACATTATGTCGTATTTACTTTATATACATGGAATGTGAAGGGACTTAATTCCCCCTGTAAGAGAAAGCACATTTTATCCATTCTGAAAAAACATAAAGCTTATATTGCTTTCCTTCAAGAAACTAAAGTACTACAAGAGGATGTAGACAGACTTAAAAAAGATTAGGTCAGTCAAATTTACAATTCATCCTTTTCCTCAAAAAAAAGAGGGGTAGCTATACTTGTTCATAAAAACCTTAAATGGTCCCTTCTAAATTCTATTTCAGACACAGAAGGCAGATGGATTATTGTTAAGTTAAATACCCCCTCCAGTCCCCTTATGCTTGTTAATGCTTATGCTCCCATCTCCGATTCACCAGGGTTCTTCCATAACTTAGCCCAGCAGATATTATCTGCCAATTCAGACAATACCCCAATAATTTTTGGAGGTGATATTAATCTTGCCCTAGATGCTACTATGGACAGGAGCAACACATCTTTAGATGCTCATCCTAAAAGTATTAAGGCTCTCTCACTACTCACTACTTCTGATTGATCTAGGATTAGCCAATGTCTGGTGACTTTTCCATCCACGTGATCATGATTTCACCTTTTACTCTTCACTACATAAATCTTACAGCAGAATTGACTACTGGTTTGGTTCACCCACTGTAATTGAAAAAACGATTGACTCCTCGATCTTACCTATAGTGATTTCTGATCACTCACCAGTTAAACTACAGCTCTTGTGGTGTCCTTCACAACCTAGATTCTCTTTTTGGCATTTTGACAATCTTCTCCTTAAAGACCCCGAATTCTTATCTATGATTAAAGCACAGATTAATGAATTTCTCTACCAGAATAACCCTGCAGACACCTCTATGTCTACTGTATGGGAAGCCCTTAAGGCCACTATCTGGGGGAAGATAATTAGCTACACTGCACATCGTAAAAAAGCAAAAGAGCAACAACACTCTGATATTGAAAAATCTCTCAAAATTAAAGAGAAATTATACTTTAAATCTCATAAACACAACCCTAACTGACAACTTCATCTTGAAATTTTCCAATTAAGAATCAAAATAAATGAGCTAATCTCCCAGAAAACTTAGTTAGCTCTATTTAAACTTAAACATAGATATTGGGAACAAGGAGATCGGAAAGCTTCTATCTTACCAACTTAAAATGCAATAAACCAAACGTCATATTTTAGGTCTTAGGGACTCTCAAGATATTATTCATTCTAACAACCTTTCCATTAACCATATTATGAAATCATTTTATTAGAATCTTTATTCTAACCCAAACCCTTCACCTATCTTACATATTCAACAATTTCTAGACAGTTTACATCTGCCTCATCTTTCTATTGCTGAAGCAAATTCTCTAGATAAATCATTCTCCCTCCAAGAAATCCAGCAAGTGTTATCCTCTTTGAAATCCAGTAAATCTCCGGGAGAAGATGGGTTTTTGGCAGACTTCTACAAAGCGCTTTCCGACATTTTATGCCCGATCCTCTTTAATGTCTTTCAAGAATCCTCACACAAAGGTAAACTTCCTCCAACGTGCACTGAAGCTATTATCACACTAATCCCCAAGAAAGACAAAGATCCTTTACTAAAGGCTAATTATAGACCTATTTCATTATTAAATATGGACGGTAAATTATTTGCTAAGCTTTTAACTTTGTGACTAGAACCACTTATCCCTAAACTATCTCATTGCTCACAAGCCGGGTTTATTAAAAATAGATCTAGCTCAGACCATCTACGCTCTTTATTTAACTGAATCTACAAAGCCAAATCCCTTAAAACCCCTGCAGCAGCTATTGCCATTGATTTTGAAAAGGCTTTTGACTCCCTAAACTGGAATTACCTTTACCAAGTTCTATCTTTCTTTGGTTTCCCCCACACCTTTTGTTCCTGGATCAGATTACTATACACTTCTACATCAAAAATCTTTACTAATTCCACCCTCTCTTCTTCCTTTCAACTGGCAAGAGGAACCAGACAAGGATGCCCTCTGTCACCCTCTTTGTTCATCTTAGCCATGGAACCCTTATCTGCCAGCCTACACCAATATGCCGATATGAAAGGCATTCCTGTTGGCAATTCCAGGTACATCTCTCTCTCTCTCTCTTACGTGGATGACCTTCTAATACTACTTGAGAACATAAAAGAAGTCAGACCTTTATTGACTAACTTACTAGGTAGACTTTCTCATATCTCAGGCCTTGCTCTCAGTTATGGAAAATCTGAGATGTTACCCCTTAATGACCAGTGTATACCTTCTATGAATATTCCTTTTGGTTTTCGCTGTTCTCCTCAAAGCATTACTTATCTAGGAATCAAAATATCTCAAAACCTGGAAAAAATGTGGGATATAAATTTTAACCCATTATTAAATACCATCAAGATGACCTTAGATAGATGGAAACTCCTTAACCTGTCTTTCATGGGGTAAATAGCAGCCATTAAGATGACCATTGCCCCCAAAATCGTATATTTATTTGTGAATATTCCCTTGACTCTACCATCCATCTTTCACTCTAAAATTGACAAATTACTTGGTAATTTTATATGGAATGGTACTTCTCCAAGATTCAGTCATAACACGTTATGTATACATTGGAAAAAGGGAGGGTTAGGTCTTCCCTGGTTCAAAGCTTATTTCTGAGCTTGTCAGAATTCCTAAACTATTAAATGGTTCCAAAAACCTTCATCTCACACTCCACTATGGGTTACAATGGAATCTGCATCCTCTCCTGGAGGAGTCCCCACAGCTTTTAATTTTAGTCCTCTCCCCTTCCCTCCAAGCTAAAATCACATCCCACTATCTCAGCTTTCGCCTTTTACTGGAAGTTAACTCACAAATTTTTAAAGTCTAATCCAATCCCCTGATTTTACACCCCTCTGTGGGGTAACCCATTATTAGCTCTAAAGAACAAGACCATCTTTTGCCACTCTTGGAAAAACAAAGGTATTTTCTTCTTAGGGGATATTCTGGACCAACACTCACTTACACTTAAACCCTTCTTAGATTTACAGAACATTTGGAATCTTCCAAAACAAGATTTTTGGAAATACCTACACATTTGTACTGCCTATACCTCTCTTTCTCATTATATTCATAACCGAAACTTACAGGATCACTACGTTACATGCTGGATTAAACTAACAGCAAAACGTAATAGTTCCATCTATAGAGACATTCTGGATGCCTTACCTGATCAAACTCTATCAGCTAAAAATAAATGGAGTACCCTACTTAATTATAATATAACGAATAAACAATGGAATAATTGTTGGAGTATATCCCATAATATATTCAAAGATGCCCGCAGTTCTTTAATTCAAATTAACATTCTATATTCTTGGTATAGAACCCCTTCCGTACTTCATCATATGGGTATTTTTAAGTAATAATAATTGTTGGTGTTGCAACCTACCCAATGGTGATATTTTCCATATTCTATGGACTTGCACTCCCATTAATAAACTCTGGCATATAGTTCACACATTTGCATCCAGAGTTATCAGACATAAAATTCCCTTAGATCCGAAATTTTTTTGCTAGGTATATTAACCCCAAACAAGCCTACCCTCTCACATGCACATTTTAGATGGCTAAATATTTTGTTTCTGTTAGTTAAACGTCTGATTCTCATGAACTGGAGATCAACCCATATACCAACTCTTTCTGACGTTCTTCAAAACCTATCTCAATATGCATCCCTTGACCGTGTATCTCATAGTACGCTTCGCGGACTCAATTCATATAATGGATGTTGGCAGGACTATTTCAAGTATATTTATACTACTACTATCTTTATGCCCTAATTTATAAGTATTTAATCTCCCTTTTCTTCTATTTTTTCTTTTCTCTCATCATCTATACAATAGATTAGGGTCATAACAACTTATTGCATAGATGCTCTTTCATCCTTCATTCTTTTTTCTTTACTTCTTGTATATCTGCATTACTCTTCTCTGTCTATTTTCTTCTGTCTCTTTTTACAGGTCACGTGCAACCTTTTTTTCTTGTTCTATGTTTAACAATATGCAATGTAGCAATAGGATTATCCTCAGGTATTACTGACTTCCCTTTTTATACTCTACAGACAGTATAAACTCAATTGTTTTCTTTGTTGCATTACAACTCTAGTATCATTTATTCATAATTTTATTCCCTTATATTTATGACCTAATTCTAATTTAAGTACAGTAATCTCTTTTGTTTTTTTATATATGCATATTGTGTTCTCCCTTAAATATTCCTAGTTAACTGACATATTTACATTCTATATACTGTATAACATGCTGTGTACCTGTAACTTTGTTTGTATTATCGTTGTGAAATATTCAATAAAAAGATAAAGTGAAAAAAAAGTCAAAGGAAGATCATTACTATAGTCCAAACCAACCAAGATACTGCCAGTTGTGTGCCCAGTAGATATAACCCCAGAGTCATATGGCAACATTGAAGTATCAACACTGTTCACTGGAAGCACTTAGATCATTTCTCTTTGTGTGCCCATATTAAATTTATGGAAGAAACAGCGTAGGTTTGTAGTTTGTGTAAACCTGTATAAGTCCAAGTAAATATCATGTGGCTGTATTTCTTGTGTAGGAATGAACAAAAGATCTTTGTTCAATAGTCTACTCTCTGCCTCAGTGAGTGGTTTTGAGGAAGTATTGATTACATTTATTTCCTAACCCTCTTGTTCTGCTGTCTCCTCTCCATGACACCTGTTTGACTTGTTGTTTGAGTGATGTCCTCTTCTCCCACCCCCTTCTTGTACATTTGTTCCTTCTCTGAACATCACTGTTAGGGGACTCCTGCAAGGAAGATGCTGTTGCTCCATCTGACCATGTCCTAAAAAAGGACTCTCTAGATTGGCATCACTAGTAGAATAATAGTTTGAAGACGGTGACCGGTTCTACTTCAGAAATGACTTGTGGCGATTCTTACTCCTACTTTGACAGATGTCATTTTTTTGAACCAGGTAAAAACCTGATCCTTTTCGTAGTCTCCTTTGTCACAGGTGAACTTTCATAGTTTGGTTGCTTTAAGTTTTTTCTCTTGCTTATCGACTGCACTTTAAGCAATATCTCACACTAAATGAGGCCAGGGCAATCCTTATACTGTATTGATTCACCGCTTCCTGATTGGTTTTCAATGCTGCTTCCTATTTGGGCTATTGCTGATCGTAGTCCCTAATGATACACTTAGTTAGTTCTATTGATGCTCCATGTGATTTGCTGGTCCAGACATCAACAAAAACTTCATGATCTTGTCTATATCCTGGTAATTTGGTCCACCTGAGGTCATGGGGTACTCTACTGACAGTCACATACCTTCCAAAAAGACTTTGTTCCAATGGTATCTTCAAATTTTTAAAACAGTCATCTCCAATGTTTTAAATTCAGTAAAGAATGTTGCATTTAGTGTTTAATTCAACTTCTGCTCCAGGAGTGCCTGCTGTTGTACCAGTGGTATCTGTGCTATTGCCGGTGGTTTTATGGTACTGGGTCACTATAGCGCAGAAAAAAACACGTATGAAGAACTGTGCTGTCTTAAGCACATAAGGAAGTACAGTGGCAGGGGTATTAGAGCAATACAAAAATATCATTACCCCTGTTGCTGTTGAATGGAAGACAGAAGTGGGGGGGAAAGGGATTTGACCACTGCTGGTTGAGTGCTCAGTCGAGCTGCTTCCGTGGTGGAGTGGCCAAAGCACTTGACCCAGCAGTAGGCAAGGGGGCAGACCAGGGTTTAAAACCCTGCTTGAGGGAAATTTTATTTTGTTTCTCATCTGTGTGGCCACAACTAAGAGCTAACTTGCCCCTCTGTCTACACCCCCCTGAGAGTTTATTATAATTATTTGGGGTGGTGGGGCAAAGCGCCCCCATGTCAGGGGATGTGTAGCCCCCTGCAAAAATGAAAGATCCATTGGGTGTGTGGCATTGTCATGTGGTTGGCATTATGTACCGGCGGTGTGTTGCTGCATGCTGTTTTCTGTGCTTGGTGTTTTCTTGCGTAGTTTCGTCTGCGACATTATGATCCCCTGCCTGGTTTTATCACTAAAAAAATTAACATCCAGATCGCCTTAAATAGCATCAATAAACAAAGCTCCTGATGTTACTGAACCACAGTCCTCATTGAAAACTGAGGACATCTCAAGTGATACTGTATATCAAACAAAACAAAACTAAGTAAAATAAAATAAGCTGCTGCCACAAATACTGTGTGAGTAAGAGGTTCAGTTCTGTGTTGAAATTATTGCAGTGCCCATCTAAGCCCTGTGGTAAGGATTTGTGGCAATTTACAGGCAGAGTTCAGGGGGGACCTCTATCTTTGAATGGTTAATATGGAGGTCAGATACTTGGGCAAAGTATTAAGAAAGGAGTTAAGGTGTGGAAGAGAAGAGTGTGCATCATCTGTAAAGACCAACAGTCATCTGCTTATACTGGAGCCTTGTGGCACTCTTCCCTTACGGTGATGCCCAGAAGGTGTTGACATTGGTGTATAGCGCCACTAGGGGCTCAATCACCAATACAAAAAGGGGAGGAGACAGTGACCAACCCTGCCTTGTCCCCATCGCCATAAGAAATGTCCTTGACAGTGTGCTGTTCATCAAAACTGTGGCCACTGGCTCTGTATATAGAGTGCAAATAAAATTCAAGAAGCCTGGACCAGGAGGGTAGCCAAGATGGCAACAGTCTAATTTCTTAGCTTCTACCTTCCTTCTGCCTCCTACATCATCCTTCTCCATCCACAGCCTGTTTTAATTAAGCAATAATGCACAATAGGATGTGTGTTGTGCTGAGATAATGACACACCTTGGGTGGTTGAACCATGATGCCTCAGGCCGATAGCATTCAACACCCAAGAAGTGATGTTATCCCATCACAATGCATGCCCTGGAGCGCATTATTGCTATTATTTTTTTTTATTTTTTTTATTTTACCTCTTTATCCTGGCTGGACCACCGTCTACCTCCTCCTCTGCCCTGGTCACGGCCCCCGGAGACCTCTACCACCGCCTATAGCTGCAGAGGACCCTCGGTCACCCCTGGCTTACCCCCCAGAGGGTGGGGCCACAGGCCACCTTCGTGACCCCGGAACTGTGACTGGTTGGGGTCCCGCAGCGGCGGTGGCGATGTGAGGATCTCTGGGGAGGGCTTCATCCAACAGTGGTCCCGGCCGCCTTCTTTTTTCCGATTTTCTCCCCAGAGGAGGCGGGGACATGCAATGCGCCAGCGTCTGCCCGCCTCCCCGTCAGCGTCGGCTGCGTGAGAACTCCGGCCTCGCCAGAAGTCCCCAGTGCTCCGAGCACTACCCACACCCTCCCCCGGAGAAGGAGAGCTGCCCAGCGGACGCTCGATCCTACTCCCCCGGCCGGCCCTCCGACTACCCGGATCCGTTCCCGAACCTGGGTTGCTGGCGTCGCAAGCATTATTGCTATTATACAGTGGCTCAATTTAAAAAAAACTGAAGAAAAATATTCAAACATACATTTTAAAATACCTTTTCAGTTGATTTTTAAAGGGGGAAATATACTTGTTAAAAATAAAAGTTCTATTTCAGTGATAGCCAGTAGGTGGTGCTGCTCAATAGTACTGTTCACTGTTGTGAAGCCTCTGCAACTCTCAAAGAGTAAGTT
The DNA here is from genome assembly GCA_016271365.2 of Neoceratodus forsteri. Lineage (NCBI taxonomy): Eukaryota > Metazoa > Chordata > Ceratodontiformes > Ceratodontidae > Neoceratodus > Neoceratodus forsteri. Next base: position 131,771,608 of record CM028130.1, on the reverse strand, counting down.
GTCACAGCTGAGCCCCCCCAATAGGAAGTAGTATAGCTGGGAAAACACTTTTTTCGGTTGTTTTTCAGTGTTTTTTTTTAATACATCTCATTATGAGGAGCCATATACACCGTGAATAGGAACAGGTGAGTGGGGCAGTGGGGGACTGAAGTGGCCAGCCAGGATCAGCACTGACTGGTGAGTTCAGCATGCAGTGCTATTTAAAATCATGTGCGCACTTAGGAAACAGGACTGCTCTGCTTGTAAAGCCGATCCGCGAGATTATTATACTGGCGGCTAGGTTTTAGGTTTCTTTATTTATTTTTTAAGCTTGTGAACAACACTTTGGCTGGCAGTAGTGTGCTTCTTTGAAGAGACACCCTTCAAAGTAATAGACATGCAGAGTGGGTCAGTGAATGTGGCTGCTCAGCGGGGGCAATGAAGCTGATGGGAGTTACAGCTTCACTTTCATTTTTTCAGTTTGTACGGGACAGTGCTACTAGTAAAACCAATCCTACTGATGGCTTTTTTTTGGCACTTACAAACAATACTGTACCATTCAAGAGCCTCCATAATGAGTAATATACACTGCAGAATCAGGTCACTGAAGCCGGATCCCAAGCAAGCACTGAAGCCAATCACGGTAACGGCTTCACATTTGCTGTTTCAGTTATTGTCTAAATCAAGGGCATATCAAAAATAATTGGGTAGAATTGTTAGGTGGGAAGTAGGAGACCACTGTTTAGTTGCTTGGCACTGTAGTAGGGAAGTATTTACATTTTTTGTTTAAATGGGAAACACTGGCAAACTCCATTGCAGACATTTCAAGTGTGGGCTACTTGTACATGGTCTGCTGAGTGATTTTTTTAACAGTTAATTCGGTCATGTGTGTGCTGGGACTAGATCCGTTATGTAGTACTGGGATAACATCACTGGTCTAGCCTCAGACTGACCAATCAGCGTCCAGGATTTTTTCTTGCCACTGTGTAATGTTTTATACACCACTACAAGATACTGAACCATCAGTGGAAGTGCTCGTGTGGTTTGGGGCTATCTGTTTGAAATACAATGCACCTGAATCATTGGTGACATTTGCCTGGCCAGCAGCTGCACATCCAATAGGCCTCCTGGTACAGCATGGCTGTGATCAGCAGTGAGTCTTCTGTCAGGTCTCCAGATGACCTAAAAGACATACAGGAGATGTTTGCCCACTAACTTACAGAATTCCGGGATTTATTTATTTAGTTTTTGTTAACTGGGTAGGTGCACTAGCCATGAAATTACTATTTTCAGGCACGACCCTGGAGAGTACAACAACCAAAGATAAATACAATAACATTGGTACAGGAGGATTGCATATAGTGTTGGTCAGTACAGTCAAATTAGTAAGTACTAGAAATACATACATCCAAGAAACATAATACTCTAACAGATTGCATGTAGGATCAGGGTAAAATTACCTGTACAGTTCAGGAGAAAAATTAAAAAAACATAAGATAATTTAATTCAGCAACTAAGAAAATATTGGTTAGATTGATCAATAACACTGAACATTCATGTGGAAGTCAAGCAAGGCAAGGGCAAGGGGTGAGGAGCACGAGGGGCCGGGGTGGAAGGTGAACGATGAGCAGCTGGAGGATAGAGCGGATTAGGGAGGATTAAAGCATGTGTAGGGATCAGTAGGAGATAGGTAAAGGCGTGGCTCCCTCTTGAAGCTGTCATGGGATCCTGATAGCCTAAGTGCTTGAGGGAGGGAGCTCCAAAGCTTAGGAGCTGAGTGATAAAAGGCACCGGAGCCTTTTGATGTTTTACATCTAGGTACATTCAGTAAGGATTTATCAACTGAGCATAGCCCATAGGTGGAGGTTTGAGGTACCAGCAATATTGCAAGTGCCAAAGAGGTTTGGTTTCTAAGTACTGAGTCCATCAGGGAGCAAAGAGAGTATTGCCAGCATGCAGAGGGGAATAACCAGCCCAAGTCTCTATACAGTTGACAATGGTGCTTAAGCCGAGGTGACGAGGAGGCGTACCTACAGATATTATTGTAGGTGACATACCACTTATGAAGAGTAGTTTTGTGTGCAGCAGCAAAGGTGGGTTCACCATAAGTGAGGGTAGGGAGTAATATACCTCTGGCAAAAGCAAGTTTTGCTGAGGGAGTTAGCATGAAGCTGGTCTTATAAGCAATCCCCAGTTTAACGATAACTGTTTGCAACAGGGAGCTCCTGCCACACTTGAGGACCGACCTTTTCTTAAATCTGTTGCAACAGTTCTATTTTCTTAGCCTTATCTATCCTCTACAATTTCTAGTCCATAAGGTTGGCCACCTATGGGCACCCCCTTCCCTTTCTTGACTATGCTATAGTGTCCTCTTTAATTTTCCTTTTCTCTCTCAGGTCCTCATACAGGGAGGTTATTGTGGTGACCTCCAAATGTATGTAAAACAGGTTGTGTTTATCATTGTTGGATTTAGTATGCACTAGCACTATGTCATAAAATGCCTTAATCTATATACCTTATGTTTATGAAACCTGTAAATGTTGAAAATACCATGGCACTAGGTGTTTTTGATAATGGTAAAAAGTACTAGGTAACTATTATAGAAATTAAGTTAGTTGTGCTATTTATAATGCATGTATATTGCTGTAAACTGAACAAGTCTGAAATGTCATGGTGATTTGCATATATCCCATGATGCTTTGCATTGTGGAAGTATGTATAATGTTGTATTTCTTTGAAACTTGATTTGTTGACAGTGCCCTTTGGGGTAACCCATGTTTCAGTGTTTCTGCACTGAGATTCTTTGATTTTAGCTTGTTTTTTATTTTTTTTTTGAGCCCCACTACCCAAGCAAACGGGACCTACATAGGGATGAAGGGTTTTCACTGAAAAGTAGTTAGATCAGAGATCAGTATCAGTAGGTGCTGGCTAAGTGCAGAGAAAGGACATACATAGTCTGTTGCTGCAAACTGATGTACTGAAGAAGGAATATGGCAATGCAGAAGCTTATTTCCTGTATTTTGAATAAACATCACACGGAGATTGTGTGTTGAACCTGAAGTTTGGTGTCTGGTCCATCCGTTATCCCACAACCCCTTCACACTGCTTTACAAGTGGATTGTATATGTAGATTGAAACACAGGGATTGGGCCAGAAGAACTCCCAGGTACTTAAATGATGCTACACACTTTATTTATGCACCAGAGAGGCCTTTCACAAGCAGGGAAGTTTGACATGTCCTAAGTTTAGGGGCAGATCCAAATAACATGGCTTGGGTTTTCTTAGCATTGAGTACAAGCTTATGGGCAGACAGCCAACATTGGACATTAGTGAAATCTGAGGAGATGGATAGAAACATAGAAACATAGACTTTGACGGCAGATAAGGACCACTTGGCCCACCTAGTCTGCCCAGTTCCCTACCTATTGGATAAGCTACAGATTCTAGTTAACCAACAGCCTACTTCCTGCAACCCCCCACTATAATTGCCTTATGTCTGTCCCATGCATGTTTGAATTCCCCCACTGTTTTAGACCCCACAACCTCTCCAGGAAGGCGGTTCCATGTGTTCACCACTCTCTCCGTGAAAAAGGATTTCCTCACATTACCCCTGAGCCGTCCCCCCTCTAACTTTAAATTGTGCCCCCTTGTTCTTACACATCTCTTTTTCTGAAAGATGCTACCGTCCTGGACTTTATTGATTCCCTTGAGGTACTTAAAAGTTTCTATCATGTCCCCCTGTCCCTCCTTTCATCAAGGGTATACATATTAAGCTCTCTAAGTCTATCTTCATATGGTTTCTGATGTAGACCCTGCACCATTTTAGTTGCCCTCCTCTGGACTGCTTCCATCCTGTCTATGTCCTTGCATAGATGAGGTCTCCAAAACTGCATGCAGTACTCCAGATGGGGTCTCACCAACTGTCTGTATAGAGGGATAACCACTTCCCTTTTTCTACTTGTGATGCCCCTCCCTCCCTATGCATCCCAGTATCCCCCTGGCTCTCCTTACTGACTTCTCGCATTGCTTACCCACCTTTAGGTCATCTGATATGACTACACCCAGATCCCTTTCCATTATTGTTGTCGTTAGTACCTCCCCTGCTATTGTGTACTCTTCTCCTGGATTTTTATTTCCCAGGTGCATTACTTTGCACTTCTTTGCATTGAATCTAAGTTACCATATGTCTGACCATTCCTCCAACCTTGCCAAGTTCCTTCTCATCCTTTCTACCCCCCTTGTATCAACTCTGTTACAGATCTTTGTGTCATCTGCAAAGAGGCATACCTTTCCTTCCAGACCCTCTGCAATGTCACCTATAAAGATGTTAAAGAGGACTGGACCCAGTACTGAGCCCTGAGGTACTCCACTAGTAACCCCCTTTCTTCAGAATGTGTTCCATTCACTATTACCTTCTGTGTCCTGTTGTGCAGCCAGTTTGCTACTCAGGCTACCACCCTGGGACCCACTCCCAGGCTGGCTAACTTGATTATTAATCTTTTGTGCGGGACTGTGTCAAATGCCTTGCTAAAGTCTAGGTAGGCCATATCCACAGCCCCTCCCTGGTCAATTACTTTGGTCACCCAGTCAAAGAAATCGATTAGATTCGTCTGACATGACCTTCCTGCTGTGAATCCATGCTGCATTGGGTCCTGTGCCCTGCTGGCCTCTACTCAACAATTCTTTCTTTCAGAAGTGATTCCATCATTTTCTCCACCACTGAGGTCAAACTAACAGGTCTGTAGTTTCCTGCTTATGACTTGCTCCCACTTTTGTGAAGGGGAATCACATCTGTCCTCCTCCAGTCCTCAGGTACCACCCCATCTTCCCATGATTTGTTAAAAAGTGTGGTTAGTGGTGTCACTAGGTCCTCCCTTAGCTCTTTTAGGATTCTAGGGCGAATCCCGTCAGGCCCCATTGCTTTGTCCACCTTGAGTTTTAGGAGTTCTTTCAGTACTCTTTCTTCTGTAAATGGACTGGCATCAACCCACTATCCAGAGTGCTTCTACTGTTTGGTTTAGGTAACCTCCTCCTCTTCTTCTTTGTAAATACTGAGCAAAAGTATTCATTCAGTATCTCTGCCTTTTCACTGTCTCCCTCTGCCCACCTCCCCTCTCCTTTATTAATCTTCACTATCCCTCCCTTAACCTTTCTATGCTCCCTAATGTACCTATAAAAGGTTTTATCCCCCTTCTTAACTGAGTTGGCTATCTTTTCCTTGGTTTGGGCCTTTGATTTTCTGACTGCCTTCCCCACTTCTTTCTGCTTTAATTGATACAGTTCCTGTCGTGCTCCATCTGTGATTCCTTATACTTTTTGAATGCAGCCTTTTTCTCCTTAACCTTCCCTGACACCTCTTTTGAGAACCATAGTGGTTTTTATTCCGCTTTGTTTTCTTTATTTGTTTCACACAAAGGCTTGTTGCCTCCATGATGGCAGTTTTGATTTTTCTCTATTGTTCTTCTACCCCTCCTTTCTGGCCATTTGCTAATGCATTCCTCAGGTATTCACCCATTATGCCAAAGTCAGCCCTTCTAAAGTCCAGTATCCTTGTCTTTGTATGGCTTGTCTCCATGGTTGTGTTTATTGTGAAGCACACTGTGCAGAGGTCACTTGTTCCCAGATGTCTACTGACTTCTAAATTTGTGATCCTCTCTCCATTTGAGAGTACCAGGTCTAATATTGCTCGCTCCCGAGTGGATTCCACCACTAGCTGTCTAAGGCATGCCCCCTGCAGGGCATCGAGAATTACCCTGCTCTTGGATGTGGCTGCAGTCCATGTTGCCCAGTTAACATCTGGCATATTCAGGTCCCCCATCAACAGTATCTCCCCTTTTTCAGCCATTTTGAGAATGCCCTCAATCATTTTCTTGTCCATTTCCTCCCCTTGAGACGGGGGTCTGTATACAACCCCTGTGCGGATTGTGATGCCATTCCCTGCCTCCAAGGTGACCCAGAGTTCCTCTTGTCCTACCCCTTTACTTTTTAGTTCTGTAGCTTTGATCCCTTCCCTTATGTAGACAGCTACTCCACCTCCTCTTTTACCCTCCCTGTCCCTTCTGTAGATTGTGTACCCTGGTATGTTGACATCCCACTCATGGTTCTCCATGTACCATGTTTCTGTGACTGCCACAATATCCAAGTGTTCCTCTTCCATCAGGGCTACTAGCTCTGGAAGCTTGTTTCCCAGACTACGGGCATTGGTACTCATTGCCCTCCATTTAATGTTGGCTTTATCCTTTTTTACCCCATCCCTACTCTTATTGCCCTTGTCCATTTTTCCATTTACCCCTGTCCTGCCCTCTGTCAAGCTCTGTACCTCAGTGTTTACCCTACTACCTGCCATGTTTTGTGGGGGGGGCTTGAACTTTCCTGTTTCATATCAGCACCTACCCCTTGGCTAGTTTACAAGCTTGCCAAGGAAGCCTTTAAACCTGTCACCTAGGAGCGTATTTCCCTTCCTGGACAGATGCAGACTATCATGCCAGTATAGACCTTCATCTCTCTCTAGGTGGACCCCCAGTCCCCAATGAAGCCAAAGCCCTGTGCTCTGCACCAGTTTTGCAACCATTCATTAAACTGCATGGTGTGCAGTACCCTAGCCTCACCCCTGCCACAGACTGGCAGCACCTCTGAGAAGGTTACCATGCTTGCTACCTGCCTGAGGCCCCTCCCCAACTCCACAAATTCATCCTGCACTGCACTGATCTCATGCCTAGCTAGGTCATTTGTCCTGAGGTGGACAATGATATCTAGTTTCCTCTCCTGTGATGCTGCTTCTGCAATCGTGAGGATTTGCTTCCTGTCTCTCCAAGCCATGGCACCAGGCAGGCACTTTACTTCCCTCTCCTCTCCCTTCCCCAGGTCTACACCCCTTACAATTGAGTCCCCTATCAGAAGCTGTTTCTTTCCCCCGTGGTGTCCCTTGCCACCCTTTTGTGGGTCTCCCTTGTGGATGTCCCCAGCATTCTTCTTGGTCTCCAATGAGGGTGTCATCATAGAGGATCTTTGATTTGCCAGACTGACATATGATTTGTGTAGAGGTGCAACCCGGGGGCTACGCCTCTGTTCCACCACCCTCACCCTCCTAGAACCTACTGTGGTCCATCTACTCTTCACACATGGCAACCTCTGAGGCAGTGGTTGTGGAACTGGTGCTCTTTGGGTGAAGGAGGCCTCCTTAGTCCTTGCCAGTTCAGCCTGGAGGTGGGCAACCTCCTCCCTCAGAGGTGACAGTTGCCTTTAATGCTGCCAAGATTGTCAGAGCTTGAATACAGTACAAGATCACCTGTGTAGAGAATGAAAGATCTCAGGTATATTATTGATAAAGAGTGAGAAAAGAAGGGGTCCCAGAATGGAGCCCTGGGGACACCAATATTTATAATAGCACCCTCAGATAAGGAGGAGTTGAATTTCACAATTTGAGTTCTGTTAGATAGATAGCTTCAATACCAGGCTACAACTGTGGGGGGGAGGGGGCACAGATTGTGAAGAATGGAAAGGAGCGGGGGTGATCAACGAAATCAAAGGTCTTAGTAAGGTCCATAAACACTGCCCCTGTCAGTAAACTAGCATCCATGTTCGTAAGCACATCAGAAGTGAATTTGAGGAGAGCTGTGGTGGTACTGTGACCATTATAGAAGCCATGCTGTGTGTCAGAGAGTAGGCTGTACTTTGTTAGGTAGTCGGCTTGATTTGCAACAATTTTTTCTAAGATTTAACTTAAGCCTGACAGGATAGCTATACAGTCACAGCCAAAGACATGGCCAAGTATTTCTTGAAATTTCTGTGATATTTCTAAAGAAGTCTCCTGCTTTCTCCATTTACACTGTAGGGGCAGCAGACAGAAAATCTTTAGAAATTTTGCAAAATATCTGGAAATATCTGGCCATGTCTGTGACTGCTACTGTAGGTCTGTAGTTCGTAATCACCTTGGGATCACCTTTTTTGAAAACAGACATTACACAGGCTATCTTCCAGAGGTCAGGAACTTGACTAGTGGAGAGGGATAATGTGAAAAGTTTTGTCAGAGGGGAGGTTATGTAGGGTGCTGCTAGTTTCAGGACCCGAGGCTCGACTGTATCAGATCCAGAGCTAGTGTTGGCAGAGGTAGTCCATAATAGATTTAGGACCTAAGTCCTTGAGATTGCCCTAAAGTGGAACAGGGGATTATTAGGCTGTAGTTGAGAAGGAAGGCTAAAACAACAGGACTCATTAACTAAACTAGATGTGGTGTCCATCTCCCAGCAGGTGTCCGACAATGGGAGGCAGCTGTCAATTCAGAGAGACACCATGGACTGACTGTCGGCCTACATCAGGGAAGAAGGCCAGATGAAAAAACAACTTACAGACAAGGTCAATGACCTAGAGAGTCACAGGCCTGAAATAATCTGCAACTAGTTGGTTTTCCAGAGGGGGCAGAGGGACGGGACACACTCTCCTCCATTCAACAGGTGCTACCTATTATCTTAACAAACCAGTGGCCAAACCAACTTGAGATGGAGTTGGCTCACCACTCTCTTGCCCCCCCCCCAAGCCCAGGCAGTGGTCTGATCTATTATTGTCAAGTTCCTCAGATTCCAGGTGAAAGAAAGGATTGCCCAACTTGCCAGGGAATGAGGATTCCTTCAGTGGCAGGGACATTGTATGCAGATATTCTAGGATTTCTCCTCTGCTTTGTTGGAGCAGTGAAGGGAGTTCATGGATGCCCGACATGCACCAATGGAGCTGCACGCTCCCTACAGACTCTGTTACCCAGCCACCATTTGAATCACAAGAAATGGGATACAATACTTGTTCAAGGAGGCCAAAGATGCCAAAGAATTTATAAGGCGTTCCTGGCCTTCAGCACATTTTTTGGATTTAGCCTCACACAGAAGGCCCAATGGTATGGACACTTCCCTGGTTCCTGCTGTCCAGATTCAGGAACTGTACTTGCATGGCTCCAGAATGGTGTCCTTTCTTCATGAGCCGGAGGATGTCTGGTCTCCAGCCAGGAAAAAGCAAGGGAGAGAGGATGCTAAATGAAGGGAAAGGCGACAGTAAAACAGCCCTTCTCACCTACCTGCCAAAGCCACAGCTGGGACAGGGATCTACCAGTGGCTCTGATCCCAAAATCTTTGGTACCAGATATGCACACTTAGTCACCAGCAAACCTCTGACTTGCTGGAGCCCAAACCCCAAAGGCAATGCACTGTTAACTTTCCAGCGTCCACTAAAGGGCAGGACATGGATACTGCTGAAATATATGATCTTTCACCTCAAGGTCCCAGGTTGCCTGCTTCCTCAGAGCCTTCTTGTGCTGCGACCACTTCAGCTCCACCACTGGCTCTTGCTGTATCCCCAGCCTCGGGTTAAGGCTAAGGTGGCCATGAACACTTTTATGGCAACGTTATTTCTACATGCTGATGGGGCTCCATTAACTTGTGCTGATGAGGCTAGGCTGATGTTTATCATGCAGCAACATCCTACCCTCACTGTACTTCCAAAGGGGTATCCCCTGTTATTTTGCAGGATGCCAGCATGCCTATTGCTAACAGTACTTCTCGAGAGCAACTGTTAACTGTGCCAGTATTGCTATTTTATGCCCATTTTGGCCCAGTAGTATATTATACTTAATCCCCTGTGTGTTGAAAAGGGGTATAGACTTATTATAAGTAAGTTTAAGGTTTGGCTGAATTGCATGGGAATGGAAGTGGGTGATAGTTTTCAACACTGATGTCCTGAAATGTATGGGGTAATGTTTAAGAATGCTGATAACCATAGCCATACAATGTTCTGTTGCCCTAGTGGATGGAGGTATAAAAAGATAAGGGGGGATTTTGTTGTTTATTGCCCACTAATGCCTCAATGGGTATCCAAGTTGCCCCATTAATGGGCACAACCTGCTTGTCTGCCTCAGTGCAAGTCACTGTATATGGAGTGGTTCCAGAGGACTGAAGAAGGGCAAATGTAGTCCTTCTCCACAAAAGTGGGAGCAGGGAGGAGGCTGGAAATTATAGACCTGTTAGCCTGACCTCAGTGGTGGGGAAATTATGGAATCACTGCTAAAAGAAAGGATTGTGGAGCACCTTGAATCCAGCATTTGACACTGTTCCACAGAGAAGGCTTGTGAACACGCTGAGCAGCATGGGAATGGGTCTCAAGGCAGTGAACTGGGTTGGAAATTGATTGAGAGATAGAATGCAGAGGGTGGTAGTAAATAGAGCTAAATCAGAGGTAGGGATGGTGACCAGTGGGGTGCCACAGGGATCAGTTCTTGGACCAATGCTGTTTAATATCTACATCAGTGACATTGTAGAGGGGCTGTAGGGGAAGGTATGCCTCTTTGCAGATGACACTAAGATCTACAATAGGGTAAACAGTCTGGGAAGGGTGGAGAAAATGAGGATGGACCTAGCTAAACTGGAGAAGTGGTCCAGAGTGTGGCAGATAAGATTTAAAGTGAAGAATTGCAAAACCATGCACTTGGGATGCAGGAACCCAGGGGAGGAGTACATGATGGAGGGAGAGTTATTAGCAGCCACAAAACAGGATTGAGACTTGGGTAATCATATCTGATGACCTACAGTCAGACAAACAATGTGCCAGGGCATTGGGGAGAACCAGTGGGATGCTGGGGTGCATAGAGAGGGGCATTCCAAGCAGAAGAAAAGAGGTGGTGATGCCACTGTATAGGTCACTGGTGAGATCTCATTTGGAGTACTGCATCCAGTTCTGGAAGCCACATCTCTGAAAGGACAGAGACAAGGTGGAGGCAGTTCAGATAAGTGCAACGAAAATGGTTCAGGGCTTATGCCAAAAGTCATATGAGGAGAGATTGGAGGATCTCAATATGTATACACTGGAGGAGAGGAATGTTAGAGAGGTGACATGATAGAGACCTTCAAGTCCATTAGAGACCTTCAAGTACCTTAAGTGAATAAATAAGGTAGAGAAGGGCAGCGTCTTTCAGATGAAAAGATGCTCTAAAACAAGAGGACATGACATGAGACTGGAAGGGGGTAGACTAAGTGGCAATGTGATAAAGTACTTCTTCTCAGAAATGGTAGTGGAGGCATGGAACAGCCTCCCAGCAGAGGTCATGGGGGGTAAAGATAGTGGGGGAAATTCAAAATTGCTTGGGATAGACAGAAGGGAACTCTAGTGGTTCAAAGAAAGAAGAGTAGCTAGAGATAAAAGAGGATAAGTGGCACTTCTAGTAGGTAGGGAAGCAGGGCAGACTGGATGGGCCTCTCTGTCCTTATCTGCCATCAAATTCTATGTTTCTATGTTACCGAGGTAGTGTTAAGCTGCTTAATTTAAAATTGATGTGGGTGGGTAACAGAATGCTCAGCTCAGATGCGATGATGGTGCACATGCAAATATGTTCCAATAAACACAGAGCAACATCGATATGTCACCTCACGTGGTACGATTGCATAGGGCCAGATGAATTTATATATCATTTTACTCCATGGTCCATGGGGAGCACAGTATATCCCGGCTCTGGCCAAACATCTGGGCAAGATCCTGCTCCCGTTAAGAGGTACTGATGTGCACCACAAATGTCACCATAGAAGGGCAGTTGCAAGTTAAGGTGTGTGGCTTTGGCATAGCATACAAAAGTACATTGCTCCTCCTACCTTGAGGTACCTGCCCCCAAGCAGTGCCTGCTAAGATTGCATGGTTTCCTATGGAGTAGGGTAAGGAAGAGGGGTGTTGTCCACTACACCTTGGTCCAGGTTCCCCCTGTAGCCGGGGTTGGAAGTCAAACCACTATAGTATTTTTGCTTGTGGTACCAGACCAACCCCAGCCCTGCTCACCTAAGGCAATGTTGTGCACAGGTATCAGGTCATGCTAGTATTATCTTTTGGCCTTATCTGGAGTTCACAGTGAAAGGGGCTTAGGGCTGTGTTGCTAGTACCTATCATCCTGTTTTATAATGTTATGATGAAATTACTTATGCTGTAGTTTGAGGGAATGTTGTGTTTCATAAGGAGGAAGGGGGGATTCCATGCTCAGAGCAAGCATTTTCACTTGGTGGCAGGTGATGGCACCATGGGTTCGAATGCCCGACTCTAATCGGGAAAGATGTTTCCAAAACAGGACTTCTTGGGCTACTCAATTCTCAAGAAAAGATTGTATATATTTGACCCCGTTTGGCTACACTGTGTTTGTTATTAGAGTGCATCTATTTCAGGAGGGTATAACTAAGGTCTCTCATACCTCAGAGGTTCACAGGTCCACAGCTATGTCTCTTTTGGATCACCCACTATATTGTTGTTATATGCTTGTCAAAGCTAGGTTCCTCCCTTTAGCATGATGGCAGACCAAACCCTGAGTTCTGGAGTGGAATAAGATTTGGGATGTGCCTCTGTCTGATCAACCTAACCCTCCTTGAGCCACTGTCATCCAGGTGCTCCTCGTTCTTGGCATCCTTTGAGGCAGCAGCATTGGACTGGGTGGTCTCTGGATAGGGGCAAAGATACTCCTGATCCAGTTTACTTCCACTCTGAGTCTGGCTACCTCATCCCACAGTCCAAAGAGATGCCTGCAGATAGGGCAGCACCTCAGCATCCAGAAGGTCTGCTGAGTACAGCTACCCTGCATTCACTGCATTGCACCACTACTCACATTATACTGCACTTATACTGCTATTCCAGTAGTTGTCTGTTACTGAAGCTCTCCTTCTAGTTCCCTCTTTATTAATTCACTGTCCTGAAAATCCTGTCACCAGCCCTCAAATACTTTTTTTAAAGAAGAAAAAAAAATGAGTCAAAACACTTGTGCCAAGGGTGGGCTTCCTTCCCTTTATGCCCCTCCTACTCCACAGCCTCTGCTATTCCCTGTGCTTGGCTCCTGTCACTCAGATTTATCGGGGCATTTAATTAAGAGTGGGGGTGGGGGAGGGAGGGGGGCAACATTTGCAGCAAGTAAAGACGGCAAAGGAAAACAGCACCACTAAAAGCACACCCAACTAGGTTTCAAATTTTCAACAACCCCAAAACAAATCCAAGTAAAGACAGCAAAAGAATAACAGCACCACTAAAATCACTCAAAACTAGACTTCAAATTTTCAACAGTCCCAAAACAATTCCAAGTAAAGACAGCAAAGAAATAACAGCACCACTAAAAGCATGCAAATCTTGGTTTAAAACAAAAACAGCAATGAGCAGTTACTGCACTGAAATGAATCTGGATCCTTCCCCTTCTTACCTCTTCTGAGCAACCAAAAAAGAATCTGCTACCTCAAATCTGACTTAGCCCTACCTCCAGTTATCATGTAGCTGAGGCCAGAGGTCAGACAATTAGCACCCCTCCCCCAAACTAACAGGCAAGACAGACAAGACAAGACAAAATCTGCAGCAAGTAAGGACAGCAAAGGAAAACAGCAACACTAAAAGCACACCAAACTAGGTTTCAAATTTTCAGCAGCCCCAAAACAATTCCAAGTAAAGACAGCAAGGGAATAATAGCACCACTAAAAGCATACAAATCTAGGATTAAAACAAAAATTGCAATGAGCAGTTACTGCACTGAAATGAAATGAATCTGGATCCAGTAGGTGATGGTATGGTAGTGCACAGAAATGCAAAAAACAAATCGGCCACTCTAAATGATGGAATGCATCTGTGACACAGTTATCATGTGGGATGTGAACATGTGATGATATGGGAGCACAAATAAATTGAGATTTCAATTATCCAGAGAAATGGCAGGATAGTAAATGCGACATTTCAACCTGTGGGAGATGAAATATACTTTTTAATCAAAGTGAGCCTGTCTATGAAGGATGTAGCAGTTAGATTAGGCTGGTGAAACAGCAGGACTGTAAAGGTGAGATGTGAACGTCACCTTCTAATCGAATTAAGCTTTTCTATGAACGACGTAGTACACAGGCTAGGCTACATGTAGCAGCTCATATCATGTATTTTGAAACCATTATGATCTCTAACACTGATGTATGTCCATGCTACAGTGTCTAATGCAATTTAGGATGTTGAAAAAAGTGTGAAAATCAATCAATCAATAAATCAAATATTTATTTATCCAGGTGAACACCTTTAAGCATAGCTCATTTACTAGATGGACCAGTTTGGTATGTAAATACTGACACTTAGCCATGTCTTAGCGATGTCTATGTTACAAGGTTTAACAGGTCAGATTAGACTATAATGCTGTATAATCATGTGAATATACAGAGAATGTAAATATATCTATGACATAAATATGTGCACTTATGTTTTCATGGTTGGTGCTGACTTACAAGGGTATTGACATTTTTTTTATAAAAATGCAGGATGTTTACAGAAATAGAGATTGTGATTGAAGAGACCATCATCTCTTGAAAAACTTATAAATCAAGGTACGACTAGGAAGGAAAGCATTTACTGTCTTTGGGGTGAACTGTAAATAAACCAGAAATATTCTGAAATCAGGCTCTAAAGAATTATGAATTGAGGAATTTTATTTCTGATACGTGGTGGAAGTGTAGTGTGTATGGGGGAATGCTATAACCTGGAATTAAATAAAATGTGATGTTATGTAGACTGTCATATGAAAATATAAATTTTTCTGTACATTATCAATTTATGTCTAGATATCCATGCTCATGAGAAAACCCATTGGGCATTCCAGGGGACTGTGGCTTTAGAAAACTGTTGAAAATAAAATCTATTCTGAACTGCTTCAGTGGTGCTGGTGCTTTACTTTTACTAATGTAGTCTTTGTATGACCTCACATTATGATCAAGACAGGTGGAATTTTTTGATCCCATCTGAGAGGTCATTCACAGAGTGAATGCAAGAACATAGACTATGACAAAAGCAAGTGCACACACCCCTCCTCACAAACGACACAAAAACTGCTGCTTTCTTAATCTATCTGGAACAGCATACAGCATGGACTGGTGCTGCTGAATAAATGAAAAACTATTAAGAAAGCAGCAGTTTTTGTGTTGTTTGTGAGGACGGGTGTGTGCACTTGCTTTTGCCATAGTCTATGTATTTATTTCAAGGTTGCACCACTTTCCAGGAGCCGGATCTTCACTGACTTTGGACATTTGAGTGCAAAAACATGTTTTGGAAGCAATTTGAAAAATGACACCCTTCATGTTCATGAGATGGAGTAACACAAGGGCTATGTGGAAAATCTGGGACCAAAATTTGCAAAATTAAAGTTATGAGTAAACATTGGAAAAAGTCTAAGTTTCTTCATAACTTAGTTGTTATTTTACATTTTGATCCCACATTTTCAATAGTCTTTTTATGACCCCACTTTATGATCAAGACAGCTGAAATTTTTTAAATCCCATCCAAAAGGTGATTTTTGTGGAGCAACTGTGAAATCATGTTTTGGAGTTAATTTGAAAAATTACACCTGTCGTGTTCATGAGCTGGAGTGTCAAAAGGCTTATGTTAAATATTTGGGGCCAAAATCTGCACAAATCACAAAGTTATGAGTAAAGAGTGAAAAAAATCAATATTTCATCATAATTTTGTTGTTTTTGACCTTTTGACCTCAGAAATTCAGCACTGGCTTTCTGTAACCCTGTCTTATGTTCAAGAGAGGTGGAGTTTTTTTTTTAAATCTCGTCCAAAAGATGATTTCACAAAATGACTGCAAAAACATGTTTCAGAGGGGATTTGAAAAATTTCAACCATCATGTTCATGAGGTGGGTAACAAATAGGGTATGTTGAAAATTTCAGTGTCAAGATCAGAAAAAATTAAAAAATTATGAGTAAACATTAAAAAAAATTTCGACGTTTCTTCATGACTTAATTGTTTCTTAACATTTTGACTCCACATTTTCAAGGTATGTCCCCCGGACAGTGACAGTATTACAGCGAAAACATCGATGCCAACAACATCGACATTTTCACTGTAATAGTTCCCTCAAGACCCTGGCACTCTGTCCCCCGGTCCTGCACCCCCTTCCCGATCCAACTATGATTCGGAGTTAGAATCCTATAGATCGGGGGGTGCGGGGGCAGAGCCCCCTACATGGGGGTTTGAGGGGTCAAAGCCCCATGATAAAAAAGCAGCCAGGGTCTCCAGTCGGATTTATGTCAACCACAAGTTGCAGTCAACATAAATCCATCGCTGTGATGGCGGTCGACAACTTAGTTGTCAAACTGGCATCGTAGAGCCCATTTTCAACATCTTTTTTTTACCCTAATTTATGATTGAGACAAGTGGAATTTTCTCAATCCCATCTGAAAGGTGATTTTATGGAGTGACTGCAAAAACATTTTTTGGAAAGGATTTGAAAAATTACACCTCACTCGTTCGTGAGGTGAAACAGCACCACACCTCCTGACCCCTACACTGCCGGGAGCAGCACCAACATGTCTGCTTTTTGCATGCATGCAGTAAAACATAAAAATGGTTTCCTCAGCTGAAAAGGCTTCTGAAATATGCAGCTTATTGATAAAATTATTTTTTGAGGAAGATCCAGACTGTAACACTAATGGCTGACATAATTATTTTGTGATTAAAAGCAGGACTCTTCGGTGACAAAAATGTTAACTTTAGGAGAGAATGAAGACATTTCTGTGTAAAGAAAAAGAGGCATCAGTGTGGCTCAGTTGGTAAAATATCTTCCTCTGGAACAGAAGGTGGTAGGCTCTAGTCCCACACCAGGATTGGGTTAATATAAAAAATGCTGGCATCTGAATTCTGAAAGTAGTACTAAGGGGATGCTAATACAGTACTGTGGGGGTGTGCCATCCTTTTGAATGAGACACAAAACAGTCCTGAGGCGGGCAACTAAAATGGTGCAGAGGTTGCACCAAAAGCTCTTTGAGGGAAAAACTGAAGGATCTCAACATGTACACCCTGGAAGTAGCAGAGTGAGAAAGGACATGATAGAGACCTACAAGTACTTCACAGGTGTGACCGGATGCCAGAGGGGAGTCTCTTTCAAATGACAAAGCACCAGGACCAGAGAGCATGCGAGGAAGCTGGGGGGGTTAAAGGGGCATGAGGAAGTACTACTGTACATCACTGAAAGGGTGGTGGACACCTGGAACATACTTCCAGCTGAAGTGATGGAGGTTGAAACAGAAGGGTGATTCAAGCATGCATGAGATAGAGGGAGGGGAATACTAGTAAACGGGCAGGGAGGAGAGAGGGTTGCCAGAGAAAAGTTAGGGTCTGCAGCGGAGGACTAGGCAGGGAACATCTGGACAGACTGGGTGAGCCAAGCAATCCTTTTATGCCAACAAATTCTGTTTCTACAGTCTGTAAACCAAGGTCTGGCCTTCCTTTTTTGGTGGTTGATCAGGTGGGGCATTAAAGATCCCATGGTATTTATTTATTTCACTTCTTGAGAAAAGTAGGGGTATTTTTCTTAATCTAAAATAAAAAGTAGACCGAATGCATTATTACAAGGAAAAAAACATATGAAAACAAAAAAAATATTAGAATAACATTGACCAAAAAAGTTTTTGTAAACCAAATATTGGAGAAAAGAACAAAAAAAAAAATACCCATACTATATCAAAAAGATCAAATCAATTATACTATACTTACTGAAGTATGATAACTGGCTCTTCCTTTTTGACATAGAAAAACCATGGCATTATTTGCCATAATAAATGAGTGCTTATTATGGCAAACTTGCACACAGTTTCCCTAGCTCTCCCGTATGCACCCCCCAACAGCTCTTCCTCCTGGACCGCAGGCCGCCTCATCTTTCCACTGCAGATGAAACCACCACTCGGACTTGGCAGTAAGTGACTACCAAACAAAATAAAATCAAAACAGTACACCAAAAACAAAGTTGCGGGCAGAAATAAATGAAATAAAAAAGTTTTAATAAATAAATAAAAACAACCATGGATCATGCACTCAAGCCTAAGCGGACCACTGCTGCACGGGAGTCAAGAATGTCTTTTTTATTTGATATAATTGCTGTGGCAAAAAAATAAGACCCAGCAATTATATAAAAGAAAATATGGGGTTGTGGGTTAGATGCTTTCACAAACCTCTCAAACTTCACTCTCTGGCCCAGATATTCAAAAGGGTTGTGCCATGCGCAATAGGGTTGCACCAGCGCAAGTCCGAAAATGTGCCATTCTGCGATATTCAGTGGGAGGCAGATGCACCCCCCAAATCACGCTGAGCAATAGCGCAATGATAATGAATGTATGCACAACTGAAGAGGGAGGAACCATGCGTAAATGGCGTAGTGCGATATTCAACAACATGCGCCATGCGCAAGAGGGGAGCAAGCGGAAGTTACACGATAGCGGAAATTAGCCAAAATTAAAAGGAACAAGGGAGAGGTGCAAGAACGCTACAGGGAAGGCACATGAGGCTGAACTCTAGCTGCACAAACAGGGAAGGAGGGACACATAGGGCAGGCCAGGGAAAGTGGACCCTGAACAGAGAGGCACAGGGAAGGTGTGGGGAGCCACAGCCAGTGCAGAAGGGGGAAGTGCCACACAGCACAGAGGCCACCACAGGAAGGTGTTCCCAGTGCAGGGAAAGTAACAGCCAAGACAGTGGGGGGAACACTGAAACAGCTGCCTGGGGGTGAACACAAGCCAGGGACATGGCCAGTGCCACCATCCAGATGGAGGCAGTAATAAGGGGGGTGAGAAGGCAGGCAGCAGGGGGCGGCCGTGGAAGGGCCCGTCGGTGGTATGCCCCAACAGGCAGTACCGAGCCCACACCAGCTTCGAGCTGTACAGTGATACTGAGATCGTGGGCTGGTACCGCCTGAATTGGGCAATTCTGAGGTGGCTCTGTGAGTTGTGCAGTGATGTGATGCAGGTACCCACATGATGGAGCCATTCTCTGTCAGTGGAGACTAAAGTGACAGCTTGCATGTGCTTGCTCACCACGGGTACCTTCCAGAGACCAACAGGGGACACCACAGGCATAACCCAGTTGGCCGCATCACGCCACCTCACCCAATTCCTCAGTGCACTGCTGCCACATGCTGCGGAGTACATCCATTTCCCCAGCACACCAGTGGAGCACACAGCAAACATACAGGAGTTCCACAGGGTAGCATGTATGCCTGGCATGCTAGGGGCAATAGACTGCACCCATGTGGCCATCCACACACCACCTGGCCCTGAGGGCTGCATATATTAATCAGAAGGGCCATGCTATCATCAACTGCCAGGTGGTGTGCAATGCCAGGGGGCGCATAATCAATGTCTGTGCCATGCACCCTGGGGGAGCACACGATGCCTTCATCTGGCACCAGTCAGCACTGTGCTACAGATTCAAGAGTGGGGACATCCCCACTGGCCACATAGTGGGTGAGTATGCAAACCACATGGACAAACATAGGGCTTGGGAGGGGCATGGTCAGAGGTGACATGGGTAGTGGCCTACATGGCCCGGGGCAGGGGAATGCTGATCACCAAACTAACGTCCACCCTCTACACACAGGTGACAGTGGATACCCACTCCGTCCCTGGCTGCTCACACCATAAGGGCGGCCCACGACCCCATTGCAGCAACTATACAATGAGGCACATGCCACCACACGTAATGTAATCGAATGGATGTTCGATATGCTGAAGGCACACTTCCGTTGCCTGGACACCTCCGGCGGTGCCCTACAGTATAGCCCCTCAAAGGCCTGTGGGCTATTCCTGGCCTGTTGCATCCTGCACAACATGGCCAATGAATTTGGGATAGCCACACAGATTGAAGAGGGGGACTGCGATGGGGACGATGAGAATGCCGGTGACAATGGTGATGAGCAGCCCCCCTTGGGCGTCAGGACCCTTGACTGCTCTGGATGGCACAGTTGCACTGGGACACCATTACGGAGGAGCACTTCAGCCAACCCAGGTAAGTCATGGGGCCATGTGCAACCACCAGTGGCAAAGGCACAATCCACAAACATGCATGGACACACACCATGGGTGAGGTCTAACATGGCACACGGTCAGACACACACACACACAAAACTCACCAGACATGCACAAAGGGTAGGAGGCACGCTGACCCAGAACGCCACCCCTAGCCGCACACATGTCCACAGACCACCACGCCCACTGCCTGTCATTGTGCGTGTGTCAGATGCTGGGCACCACTGCACAGTGGCGTACAGTGCAAAGCAGGCATCATCATGCACACGCAACTGTGGACAGCATCTGGGAGGGTGTGCAGATGGACTGTGTGTGTGCGTGCAGGGCCGGGTACCCACCCGTGCATTGCCCACTGAATGACATAATGCACACAGGGCAGCATCAGACAGTAGCTGTGCTGGGAGACAGGTCAGTCATGTGCCACAGTGCCATGGCTACCACGGATGCATGGGTGGCCCTGCCGAGACCCACCAGCAGTGACAGGCTGACCACTGGCCTCATGGGGTGGCACTGACGGTCCCCCAAGGGTTCCACTGCATGAACATGACTGTGCTCGTGCAGGAGTCTGCAGCACACCGAACATGCCTGCGCCAGGCGTGCTCAGGATGCCCACAGCTAAACCCGGTGTCAACAAGGATGGCATCACACAATGCCATGAACGGGGGTGGACATTGCAATGCGTGGTGTCTGCGACGCATGGGCAAATAACTGTGTGCCCATTGTGGCCATGACAGCAGTGAATGCCTGTGTCTGCCTGTCAATGGCAGTGGTCACATCCTCCCGCAATCGGTCCATCCCTGCCTGTGACGCTCATCTGTCTGGTGCAGAGCCACACTCAGTGCATTCACTGCCGTCACAAGCCGCATCTGCTGATTGACTGATGCTTGCAGTATGTGGGTGTGCTCATCCAGGAGGTCATCTTCCTGATCGGCATGCTGTCCTCAGGGTGTTCGCGGGCCCTGATGCTCATCACACCTTGAGGGTGGGCGCTGCACACCAGGGCCAGGCCTGGGCATGTCCACAGGCTGTGCACTGATGCCACCCCCTGACACTGTACCCCCATGGCCATTGGCTGACTGCTGATGCTGCCCCACTGGCTGCCACTCCTCAGGGCTCAATGGTGCCACCGCAGTGGCCGCAATAGTCCCACTGTCCTGTACACGCACCAGTGCTGCCCCACCGGTGCTGACAGGCACAGGCTGGGACTGTGATGACATGCAGGCCTCCATGGCGGCACCACCCACAGCCGTGGCCGCGATGTAACCTGCTGTGTGGCCATCCTGTGGCACACACGTGTCACTGCCCATGATGTTAGCTCCATCATCATCATCGGTGATGGATCCTGCACCAGCCCGAGTCTCAGCATGCTGGCATCCATGGACGCTGGCATGCTCGGACATGGGCAGGGCCTCCTATGCACCTGCTCCACTAACATCAGTCTGGACGTCCAGGCGGGCCCACTGTCACCCTGACCCATGTATTCCTGTGGAGGTGGATGGGTCCTCCTCCATCTCCATGTGACTGGCCTCAGTGGAGAAGCGCACCACCGCTGACTCATGCAGATGCTTAGGAGCTGTAAGGGAAAACAAAGTCGCGTTACTGCATGTGATCTACCCTGCCCCCCCAATAGACAGACCATGACCTACCATGCAGTGATGGACTACCATCCGTCTGGAATCTACCTGGAACACCCTCAATGGTGCAACACTGCATGCTGCCAGCAACCCTCTCCTCCTGTGGGGTCAGGCATAGCACCTCCGGCTGTCCCCCACCTGTCACAGACTGTGCTGCCTTGATGGCAGCCACCTTCTCCTTAATCCTCCACCTGTCTGTGCCCATCTTCTTCTTGCACTCCTGCTAGTGGCTGCCATGCAGGTTTACAGCACATGCCACCTCCTCCCATGCAGCAGCACAGGCCTGTGGTGTTCCCTGGCGTCCACTGAGAAGCGGCTCCTGGTCTAGGTAGGCCTCAAACAGGGCATCTGTCTCGGTCTTAGTGAAATTCGGCCTCCTCTTCCTCCCATGACTCTGTTCCTCTTCCTCCACCACACACTCGGTCATGATTCATCTTGTGAGAATGACAGGTGTTACCTGTGACTGTGCAGTCCCATCCATGTCCCAAACACCACAGTCCACACTCCCAAACAGCATGCAACTCACAGCAATAGACTGCAGTAACCGACTATGGCCAGTGCAGCCCAATGTCGCACTTTTATAGCGCAACCCATGCAAATGAGGCGAGGTACATCTTTAAGTGGATGCAAATGCAGTGTCTGCACCATTGAATGGCTGATTAGCTGATTTGCATATGCCGGCTGAATATTGCGCTGTTGCGCTTTGCACAATTGTGTTGAATGTACTCAGCCAAGGGTGCAGTTCTGTGACATGCGCAGTACACACCTAACTGCGCATGCCCGGGTTGATGACGCAGGTGCCTGCCATGCTGCTGATGTGCTGTGCACGGGAGGCAATGCACGGCACGGCCACCATTGTGCCAGTGGCACTACAGCGCTGTTCACCTACATGGTGCTGTGGCACTGGGGCGTCGTAGGTGCACTGGGGGAACAGCAAGATAGGCCGCTACAGGAGGTGAACCCAATTGCGCTACATGCATTGGGTTCCAATTGTGCTGTAGCTGTCCATGCACCAGAGACTCTTGACCCTGTGCCCAACCTTTGCCCTCTAGGTGCCATGCATCAGGCATGGGTGCACCACTATCGCGCTGTTCGGTGACAGCACGATAGGGAATGGCAGCGCTGTACCGCGCAGCATCTGCACATGGCAGGACCGCACTGCAGAGCACCATTTTGATTGAACTGAGCAGCAGAGATGGTGCGGAGGTGTGCTGTGCAGTGGAGCCAGATCGAGCTGGCAAACCTTGTGGCCATAGTGGAGCCACATGTTGGGCCTTTGTTTGGGGAGGCACCCCTGGACAGGGCCAGGAGTCAAGTATGGCAGGAGGTGGCCGACGCCCTGGAGGAGGCCACAGGTATGGGGCGGATGGCAGAGCAGTACTGCCACTGATATGGGAACCTGAGGCGCAGGGACCCGGACCTGCTTGCCCACCTGTGGGCACATGCCAGGAGGGGCACGGTGCCATGGCCAGGTACGTGCAACATCCATACACTTTTATCATCCATATGGGTATCACGGTTGCATGTGTCCAGCACATGGGGAGGGCCATCTGGTGTTGGCCATGGTGGTGGTATCAGGGTGTGGGGTGGGTGGGTCTGGCTGTGTGGGATTGCAAACACATGGGGGGACATTGCTACCAGATTGTACTGATGTTCCTCTCTCCATTTTTGCACCTTAGAGCCTGCAGAATGCCAGCAGACCAGAGACCGGAGGCACCGCCTGGAGGAGCAGCAAGCCAGGAGGGGTAATGTTGGTCAGCGGCGCATGGACCACCCTGATGATGGTGAGTGCCTTACATCCATGATTACTATTGCATGCTGTATAATTGGGCGGGCAGTGGGGCATGGCCACCATCCATTGACACTACTGCCATGCATGCAACTTGTTACAGTCAGCACTGTCCAGTGGCACTGCATGTCTGGGAGTGCGTCAATGGTGGTCCATGCGTGCACTGGGCACATGGCTGTGGCACTGCCTTCACACCGCATAGCCAAGTCACTGTACGGCCATGGTGGTGCTGTGCAGGAAATGAGCAGTGGGTGTGTACAGTGGTCCACATGGCTGTGGCTGCTTGGGTAGGCAGGTCTTGTGGACACGGTCACTGTGGTTGGTTGCACACCATCACAGGGGTGTGGCACATGGCTGTATGCCATGCACAATGGGTGGGCTGCAGGGGGCTGGACAGTCACACTTATTGACTCTGCTCCCTCGTCCTAGGTGAATGGCGACTCCAGGTGCTGGAGAGGAGTGTGAGGGAGCTGCTCCAGGTGGCAAGGGCAACACTGGAGCTGTTGCAGCGTAACCACCACGGGATGAGGAAGAGGAGGAGCGGGAGACATAGGCGCCATGTGGAGGAGGACCGGGGCACACACTGAGGACTCCATGCCGCTACTACCACCTTCCCCCCTTTGACCCACCCTCACACCCCTTCTTCCCTCTCCCATATGTTCACCCCTGCCCCTTACCTATCCCCATCTGTTATGTGTCCCTTCCCCCCCCTTGTAAATACCTGTAAATAGTTTTTGTTACTTCTTTTAAATATAAGCATTTTGTTATGACAACTGTGGTGGTCTCTGATTTGCAGCAGGCTACAGGTGCTCAGCTGCAGTGGTGTGCATGGCATCAGGGGTGGTTCACGCATCAGCGTGTGTGTGTGTGTGTGCAGCGGTGAACCACCTATGGTGTGGGCAGGGGGAATCAGTCACTGTCTGTGGTTTGTGTGTTGTACTCTGTGCACTGAATGCCTGTGTGCAGTGGTCCACGGGACCTGCACTGTGTGCATGGCATCCCTGTCAGACCGTCCGTGGCCTGTGCAGCTGACACCCCTGCATGTCTGTGATATGCTTGGTCTGCTGGCATGTCAGTGGTGGCTGTCTCTGCTGGATAACAACTGTACCCAGCATAATGCCAGGTTGCCTTCCATCACCAGTATGATGCACTTCTGCCTCCAGTGGCACTGTGGCCTCCGCTGTTGTTGTCCCCCCTCCATGCTGTCGCTTGTGTCTGTTGCAGGGGATGTGCTCCAGTATCTGTCACTTGTGCTCCGGCAGCATGCTGGTGGCATACAGCTTCATGGTGCCTGTGCAGGGTGGCTGGAACACCAGTGCAATGTAGGGGTGCTGGCCGTGTGTACACGTCAGCCGTGGCCATACGCCAGTGGCTTCGTTGTCTAGCTACTGTGTCCCTATGTTGGTGTGCCCTTGGGTATGGGTGGGTGTTTGTACATGCACGGTGTTGCATCCTGTGTGGTGCATGCCTCCAAGCTACACTGTGCGTGTCTGTACTGGCTGTTGTGGCCAGTGCTGGGACGGGATGTGTCCTTGGGAGGATGTGCAGGGTGCTGTACCGCTGGAGGTGGGGTCCAGGGCATGCCCTGTCATATGTGGGGCACCTCGTGTGCTGAAGCATGTACCTCAGGGGGGTGACATGCAGGGCGGCACTGTGTATGCATCTGTTGCATCACTGTCTGCTGCCGCCCGCTGCAGGGTGTCCATGGTGGGGCTGCCTTGCATGGCTCCATGGTGCACAGGGTTGCATTGTCACAGTGGGGGTGGTGGCATGCATGGGGTGTCCTGCACTGTTGGGTGCTACTCCTGGGCAGGGTGTATGGGGATCATGGTGCAGGGTGTGCTCTGCATTTGTGGGATGGTGTGGTATGGGGTGGTCGGCCATTCTTGTGTGCCGGTCACAGCTTGCCAGGGGGTGTGATGGGGCACCATGGCCAGGCTGTGGGTTGGTTGCTGGTATCCATGGGCCGGTGGTTATTCCAGCTCTCCCCCAGTTGTGCAGTGCATGGGGTGGGGCGGTGTATGTTCTGCTGTATGTTCCTCTGCCCATCTGTGGCATGGGTGGAGGGCCTGCATCCTGGTTGTGCTGTTGCATTGCTGCCCTGCTGCTGGGGGCATCCCTGGTTGCACTATGGCGCATCTGGACTGCTCAGCTGAACATCCCTTGTTGCACTATGGTGCATCAGATATGCTCAGCTTCCCCTCCCTAGTTGCGCTATGGCGCAGGTGGTGTGATATTCAGTCGTCGGCCGTAGGTGCATCTTGGTCTGCGCAGTTTTTGAATATCATGCTTCTTGCACATGGGCGCAGTGGACTTGCACTTGCTCCTGCTGTTGAGCACTTTTTGGGCGCAGTTTGAATATCTAGGCCTCTGGGTTTATGTAGCATCTAACCCATTGGATGTGTGTAAACTTCTTGTTACACACCACCCCTTACTTTATTCTATATATAATACACTGTATGATAATAACAGTGTAACAGATATATTTTTGTATGTAAAAATAAGCAGCCAGATTCTACTTGGGAAGATTCAAGTTTCCAGTTATATTCTGTTTCAATGCTTCAAAAAATTACGGTGCTTCCATAGTGCCAGATTTTGGGGGAAAAACATTCCATCCTGATCTCTAACCTGTTGTATGGAGATAACAACATTTTGTAATATTTCTTGATGTGCTGGTGCCATTTTTTACATGACCCACACACAGAGTGCCTGCCAAATATAATAGTTAAAAACTGCAAGTATAACCTGCAGGTGCCGAATTGTATTTAGCCCAGGAATCTAAAAATAGACCCCAAACCTAATTCTTAATAAGTACTGTAAATGTATCTTATAAGGGTTCCTTCCAGTCCATAGCTTCCTGTCTCCCAAAATTTTAAATATATGCACATTCAAAAAAATGTGTTTTGGGGTTTCCAGTACATTGTATTGTATGGGATGTGTCTGTTGTGTATGGAAATCCATACACTGGCAAATGCCATTGTGCTGTGATAGTTATGTCATACAATAATGATGAGCATGCTTCACAGTGATTGGGTATTGAATCTGTCTGCCTGAACTGAGTGGCAGTATCATTGCGGAGAGTGGGCATTTTAAAAACAAACCGTGCTGTTTTTTTCCAGCACCAAGAGGTATGTGTGGGTGATTAATATGGGGGATAGGAGAGAGAGCAGTAGCAGTGATTGTGAGGGGTGGGTGGGTTAGCAGGGGAGTGTGAGAGTAATAACAATAGTCTGTGTGGCATTGAGTAGTGCAGCGGCATCAGTTAGCACTGCGGTGTGTTCGGGCACAACAAGGAGCACAGTACAAAGTCTACCAGAATGCAACATCACTAAGTCCTAATTAAAAATACATGGTCATGGAGGATCTGTGTTCTGGCTGCCCAGTTCACTATAAAGAATAAGGTATGGACAACCATGCACGCCAAGGCTGAGTTTCCACCTCATGGCTGCCATGATGACAGGGACCTCTTGAGTTTCACTCCTGAGGTCACTCTGTTATCAGTTCAACCCCTGGGTGGAAACACAGCCTTGTTGTGTATGGTTACCCATATATTATTCAATATATTACAACAATTTCTTGAACAGACTCTGCCTTCCAGTTGTTTATGTTCATGAGTATTCTTTACTGCCCACCTCCCTGGACTGCTTAGCCAGAATACATCCCATATAAATTTTGGGATCCTGTCATTTGTACATTGTGACAGTACTACTTCCGTGCTGGTTACCGGACACTGAGAGAAACTATAATCTCCTGAAAAGGCATTTTTCATGATCCATAAAGTCCTTTCCTAGTTGTGGTTAAAGCCACACCACATGGAATCCCCCACTCTATAATTCTTTAAAAAGCTGCTTTGACATATCCAGGTAAATTCTGGATTTGGGTCGATTTTCTAGGGTTAGATGTACCCCTCACATCTACATTTAGTGTCATCTAGTCAGTCAAAGCTGCTTTCCAAACTTGCCCTCCCCCCCGGCCTCAAAGCCCCCATTTTATTGATCTATAGGCTACCGCCCTTTTTATTGGGTTGAGTCGATTGCCCCAAAAGGCTTGTAAGAATACATTGTATAATCTTGCCTCCTGTTTCTGAGGTGGAGGAAAAATGTAAATTAAAAAATGAACAAACTGGCAGAGTAAAGTTGTCAATAAAACCTTTTTTTTGTTTTGAGATTAGTTCCCACTTCCATTTTGCTCAGATCATGGCTGCAGTTTACAAACATGCATCCCAATTCTGAGATGCCACGTCTCTCTTCTTGATGTAACACCCAAAAACTTTAGGCTGCTCTCAGTGATTTCTACTTTTGCTGAATTTCCACTTGCTGGAATGGGTTAAATACCTAGCACGGTGCCTTTATGTTTATTATAATTAATTCTTGAACCTGATACCCTTGAGAACTTATACAATTGTCCTGATATGGCCAGCTCAGAGGTTGTCCCAGATAGTGTCAAGACCACATCATTCTCATAAGCCAGTACTTTGAGGGGTGGCTGTTCTGAAGTGAAAGACACTCCTACTATCCTATGATCCAGAGCCATATGTTTTAGGAAACGCTCTATGCTAAAAATGTACGGTAAAGGGCTCATAGGGCAGATTTATCTCACCCATCTACAGACTTGGACGTCAGGTCCCGTTCATCCATTCTGGAGCTGTGTGAAAAACGAATTCCACTGGCAGAATTTGTGCAAAAGATGCACTTTCACTGCTGCCAAAGATTGGAAATTATTTTGGCAACTTTCGCAGAAATTCCACCTTAGAATGGTGGAATAAATGTACTAACTGCGGGGAAAAAAAATCTACAGAATTGATCACTTCTCAGAGGTCAGTTCTGTGGAATTTCTTTCAGAAATTTAACATTTCCCTCTCCCTGTTGTTGAGTGCCCCACCCCACCCCATCCTCCAGTCACTAGGAATAAGGTTTCCTGGAGTCTAGTGGCACCCACAGCCCTCTGCTCACCAGACCCATGAAAGCTTAAAGCTTCCCTGCTGTCTTGGTGGCACTCCCCCCCACCATCTGATTGCCGGTCCCATAAAAGTTTTAAAGTTTCCCTGGTATCTGGTGGCACCCTCCACCCTTGGATCACCAGCCCCATAAAAGTTGTTGTTTCCTTGGTGTCTAGTGGCACCCCCACCCTCCAATAGCCAGCCCCATAAACATTTTAACATTTCCCTGCTGTCTAGTGGTACCCCCCACATTCCCATTGCTAACCCCATAAAAAGTTGAAAGTTTCTCTGGTATCTAGTGGCAGCCCCACTCTCTGACCACTGGCACCATAAAAGTTTTAAAGTTTCCCTGGTGTCTAGTAGCAACCCCTACCCACTGAGCGCTGGACCTTGCCCCTGAAACCACCATAGCTTATGTCAATAGAAAGCCCTATATAGTAACCTCAGGCACTGAGACACATTTCATTGCTAGGGGGTTCTGCAGGTGTCGAGGAGCCACAAAGAAGTATTTCTTAAAGAGATAATTAATGCCTAACACGCACTAATTTATAGTCTATCAACTCCATATTAATTGACACTTTCAAAGATCACTGGAAATAGTTATTTGAATTCATGTACATATATAGCACAAACAGAAGTATTAATAACAGTACATCAAACAGATTATCTTTAATTTAAGAATTCATCAGTAACATGAAACATAGAAACATAGAATTTGACGGCAGATAAGGACCGCTTGACCCACCCAGTCTGCCCATTTCCCTACCTACTGGATAAGCTGCAGATCCTAGTTAACCAGCAGCCTACTTCTTCTTACCCCCACCCCCTAGAATTGCCTTATGACTGTCCCATGCATGCTTGAATTCCACCACTGTTTTTGACTCCACAACCTCCTCGGAAGGCCGTTCCATGCATCACAACCTTCTCTGTGAAAAATACTTCCTTAAATTACCTCTGGAGCTGCCCCCCATCTTCAAATTGTGCCCTCTTGTTCTTGCACACCTCTTTTTGAAAGATGCTACCCTATTGGACTTTGTTGATTCCCTTGAGGTACTTGAAAGTTTCTATCATGTCCCCCCTCTCCCTCCTTTCCTCGAGGCTATACATATTAAGCTCCTTAAGTCTTTCTTGATATGTCTTCCGGTGCAGACCCTGCACCATTTTAGTTGCCCTCCTCTGGACAGCTTCCATCCTGTCTATGTCTTTGCGGAGATTGGGTATCCAGAACTGCACGCAGTACTCCAGATGGGTCTCACCAGCTGTCTGTACAGAGGGATAATAACTTCCTGTTTTCTACTGGTGATGCCTTTCCCTATGCATCCCAGTATCCCCCCAGCCCTCCTTGCTGCCCTCTCACATTGCTTGCCCACCTTTAGGTCATCTGATATGACTACCCCCAGGTCCCTTTCCATTTTTGTTGCTGTTAGTATCTCACCCCCCATTGTGTACTCTTCCCCTGGGTTTTTGTTTCCCAGGTGCATTACCGTGCACTTCTTAGCGTTAAATCTAAGCTGCCATACATTTGACCATTCCTCTAACCTTGCCAAGTCCCTTGTCATCCTTTCCACCCCATCTTGTGCATCAACTCTGTTGCAGATCTTTGTGTCATCTGCAAAGAGACATACTTTTCCTTCCAGTCCCTCTGCAATGTTGCTTATAAAGACATTGAAGAGGACCGGTCCTAATACTGAACCCTGTGGTACCCCACTAGTAACCCCCCTTTCTTCAGAGCGGACTCCGTTTACTATTACTGTCTGTGTACTATTCTCCAGCCAATTCTTTACCCAGGTTGTCATCTTGGGACCCACTCCCAGGCTGGCTAATTTGTATATTAATCTTTTGTGTGGGACTGTGTCAAATGCCTTGCTAAAGTCGTCCACAGCCCCTCCTAATCTACTACTTTGGTCACCCAGTCAAAGAAATCTATCAGATTCGTCTGGCATGACCTTCCCGCTGTGAATCCATGCTGCCTGGGGCCTGTGCCCTCTGGCCTCTAGATACTGACAGTTCTTTCCTTCGAAGTGATTCCATCATTTTCCCTATCACTGAGGTTAAACTAACAGGTCTGTAGTTTCCTGCTTCTGCCTTGCTCCCACTTTTGTGAAGGGGAATCACATCTGCCCTCCTCCAGTCCTCGGGTACCACCCCATCCTCCCATGATTTGTTAAAGAGGGTAGTCAGTGGTGTCACTAGTTCTACTCTTAGTATTTTTAGAATTCTGGGATGAATCCCATCAGGCCCCATTGCTTTGTCCACCTTCAGTTTTAAGAGTTCTTTCAGAACCCTTTCTTCTGCAAATGGGCTGGTATCAACTTCAGTATCCAGAGTGTTTCTACTGTTTGTTTTAGGTACCTCCCCCTCTTCATTTGTAAATACTGAGCAAAAATATTTGTTTAGTATCTCTGCCTTTTCACCATCACCCTCTGCCCACCCTCCTTCCCCTTTATTAAGCCTCATTATCCCTCCCTTGGTCTTCCTTCACTCCCTGATGTACCTATAAAAGGTTTTATCCCCCTTCTTAACTGAGTTGGCTATCTTTTCCTCGGTTAGGGCCTTTGATGCTCTGACTGCCTTCCCAGCTTCCTTTTGCTTTAACTGATACAGTTCTCTGTCCTGCTCCTTCTGTGATTCCTTGTACTGCCTGAATGCTTTCTTTTTCTCTTGAACCTTCACTGCCACTACCTTAGAAAACCATAGTGGTTTCTTACATTGTTTCATTTTGTTTATGCAGCATGGTTTGATTGTTTTTTAATTGTGAAAACTTCCCAGTCAGAAAAATTAGTTTTGGGTACCATGGTATCCTCAGTCCTTTGTTCTTAAATAAACTTGCAAAGTGAACTGACCTTCTAGAGTTCAAAGAAGAGTACTTAGGATGGTGAACGAGACAGCACAAATTGTATTGATTTGATAAGTGGTTATGAAAGATTTTCCACAAAAACGATAGCTAGATAGATTGATAGACAGACAGACAGATACATAGATTGAATGAATGAATGAATGAATGAAGGAATGAATGAATGAAGGAATTGATGAAGTCGAGGACTGGAGTAGTCAGAATTAAACATCTAGAATTTTAGGGATACAGACCAAGAATTTATAACATTATTGCTATTGTGTATTGTACATGACACTCTTTACTTTAATTTATGATACAGTCTCTGGGTGGGATATTCAGACTGTGCCAGGCTGTGGCACAAGCCTGGGTGCAGCGCAACTGGGATGTGCCAGGGCGCTGACAGGGTGATATTCAATGGTGCAGCACCATGGCTCAGCACCGTTGAGTATCACACTGTGGCCACCCACAATGTGCATGGTGCAGTGGCACTGCACCAGTGCAAGTGGCCAGAGAGGGGCAGAGGGATGCGCTAGCGCAACTGCCATTGTGCTAGGTGCATCAACCGCGATATTCAAAAGTGCACATGCAAATAGGGCCTTAATGCATGCAAGGCGCAAATGTGGCCATTTGCGTGTCATTATG
The DNA here is from genome assembly GCA_016271365.2 of Neoceratodus forsteri. Lineage (NCBI taxonomy): Eukaryota > Metazoa > Chordata > Ceratodontiformes > Ceratodontidae > Neoceratodus > Neoceratodus forsteri. Next base: position 131,739,970 of record CM028130.1, on the reverse strand, counting down.
GCTCCATTTGCATGCAGGTGCGCCGATCCCCAGCAACTTGCACCTGGCGCCCCACCAGGCTGCAGCCATCGGGGACCGACGCCCCCTGCACAAGCAGCAAAGTGCCCCACTGCCTGATCGCGGGCATGGGGATTGAAAGTAAGAGTCCAATATCCCTGATGGTCCAGTGGACCGATCGCAGCCTGATCGCGGGCATATGTACTGTATTAAAATGTCCAATATTCCTGGTGGTCCAGTGGACTGCTCGCAGCCCAATCACTGGTGTCAGTAATGAAATATGACAAACCAATCCATCCCTGGTGGTCCAGCGGTACCCCCTCCCACCGCCCACTGATCCCCACCACCTACCCCCGGTCTGCGGCGGGGTCAGCTTCCCACCCGCTTGCTGCCCACGCCCGCCCACTGTCTCCATATGGTAGGGCTGTGCGCCCATTGGTCTACAGCATGAGCCAATAGGCGTGCAGCCGTGCCATGCACAGATCCAGAAATGTGAATGGATCCATTCACATCTGGTCTGTGTAGTATAGTATGGACTGCATGCCCATTGGCTCACGTTGTGACCAATGGGCGAAGCTCTCACAACTCGAGTCAGCAGCAGGCGGTGGGTGGCATCGGGTGGGAGCTGCCACCGCGCCTGACTGGGAGGAGAGCGGGTGGAGGGGCTCAGTGGGCGGATGGGAGGGGGTACCGCTGGACCACCAGGAATGGATTGGTTTGTCATATTTTATTACTGATGCCCGCAAACAGGCTGGGAGCGGTCCACTGGACCACCAGGGATATAGGACCTTTATTACAATACTAATGCCCGTGATCTGGCATGGGGGGGCGCTACCATGAAGGTGCTGCTGGAGCTCGGGTGGCCACCCACAGCTGGCAGCTGCCGTGTTGCGCTCTGCTATATGGCAGCTCACCTGTGGGTGGCCAGCTGTTTTTTTGGATCAACTGTGTGCAGCACAAGTAGGGGTTGAGCCTGCATGGGCTCCGCACATCCTGGGCTGAATATCGGGATGTGCGGAGCATGCATGGGCACGGTCCCCCTACTTGTGCCGGATACATTACTGATGCGCTCCAGCACATCCGAATTTGTGGCAGGCACATTCCCCTTTTGAATATCGCACCGGGGCGCATCAATGGGTTGCACATGGTGCAACTGTACTGCGCCATTCGCAACCCTTCTGAATATCCCACCTTCTGTCTATTTCCATAACTAGCATTTAAGGAGCAGTTCTCCAGGTTGTTTGCTGCTGTCTCCATGGGACCTCCATGAAAATGAGATGCTACACAGCTAGTCTGAATGGAACCACTTTTAAAAAGTATTACAAATGCTGGTGCTTTCCTTTAAACTCCAGACAGGCATGTTTCTGCATAAAAATGGTTTTAAAATTTAGATGAGCAACTCAAACTGCTGTGATATGACTATCTAGCCCTGTCCATACCTTGGGGCAATGGGCAATTTCACAAATATGAGTTAAACCCTGTTTCAAGACACAGATATGTTTTATTTGAAAGAAAATCAGCTAAACAAGGATGTATTTTAGAGCCATCTGAATGAATATTTAATGCTACAATCAGTGCAGGGAGTTGTTATCCTTTATACCTGAATTTCCAGCATTTCAGCTCATTACTTGCCGACTTGCACGCTTTGCTGCCCCCCGGTCATTAAAAATCTATCTCCACAATCCTGTTTACACCCAGATGTTGACACAAGTTAAAACTATTGGCTGATCTCATCACTGTTTTATGTGTAGCCTAGTTTTGAGGCAGACCCTTTATCCTCTCCCCCAATTATATCTGTAGACTGAAGGTACTGTCTTCATAGGAGTTAAACCCTGTTTCAAGAAACAGATATGTTTTATTTGAAAGAAAAGCAGCTGAAGGGATGAATTCAACTTATATTGCAACAAAGAGTGATCTGCCTTAGGTGCAGGTTTTTCCAGACATTCTTCAGCTTGTGTTTATATATGTTGTCTTTAAACATAGTTTACTGGAAATGTTAACGAATGTTACCAAATGTTGTTTTTTTTGGGGGGGGGGTATACTCTCATCAGGTGCCATGAGAGCATATTCCGCCCTAGTCTTTTTCTTAAGAATTATTAAAAGTCAGACATATCACCAACTTTTCTGGGTGGGTGTGATTTTGTTTTCTGAATCATCCAGTGGAAAACAAATCATTTTAAATTTGTCTTGGAAGAGCTGATTGATTGATTGGGGGTAATGAAGACACACCAAGAACCAATCAACTTATTTACAGATGCGTCTGTGGGTGGGTAACAAGACATCTTCAGTACAAAAATATACAGTTGTCACATTTAATTCCCTGGTGAGCGAGAACTAGCCCATTACTGGGTATTTCATTAATAAAAATGTATACTCTTTAATTGATTTTTATCCCTTCTTTTGGTGGCCGTTCATGGCACAGTCTATCACTGACACTGCTTTTAATGCTTTACTGGTGGACGAAATTCTCCATACTTTTTTTTTGTTTGTTATATAGCAGCTCTTTCTTTTTTAAAATAATTAAGCAATAATGCCCGACAGGGTGTGTGTCTTGCTGGGATCGCATCACGCATCAGGTGGTTTTGCATGAGGCCGTAGGCCGAGTGCATCCAATAACTGAGGCATGACGTTATCCCAAATGACACACACTCTAGAGGGTATTATTGCTATTATACAATGGCTCGTTGTTATACAGAATAAAAAAAATAATTTTAAAGATGTTTTTGTATAGAAAAATATTTTTGTTTTTAAGAGAAGATGAAACAATCAAGAAAATGCTCCATGAAATGCTCCTCTACAGGTTCTCAGTGAGGCTGAAACTAGACCCGTGATGTTGTGCTGGGATAACATCACAGGTCCAGACCAAGACTGACCAATCAGAGTCCAGGATTTTTTCTTGCCATTGTATAATAACAAATAGACCACCCTATGGAAACACATGCACACTGTACTGACGCTGTGCAATTGTTTCTTGGGTATGCAGTCGTTTCTTGGGCTCTGATGACAGTGAAGTCCCTCTGTGGGTGCCTTCAGCTCCCAGTTCTCTGCAGGGTGCTGACTGACTCTCAGTGCTGAAGGTGAACATATAATTTCTGTATCCCGTCAAAAGTGCACCTTAAATGATTCAAGGTAGGGGTATAAACCCTAAACAGGGAAAAATGTACAAAACATGTCGAATCCACAATGCAGATCAGGACAATGTACTACAACATACATGGAGACAACTATTTGTGTGTGTGTTGTGGCAGGGGTGAGTGAGAGAGAGATGCGCTGGGAGGGTGGGGACAGTCTGAACCTTTTTGATTTAGGGCCTTTTAAACCAAAGAGTTAACTAGACTATGGCAAATCATTTCCCTGCCTTGATGGCTAGGTGGTGGAGTGTAGAGAAGGGTGTGAGTCAGCCCTTCAGTAAACTTAATCGCATGCCCTTGCGCGATGTCTATCATGATCACCTCTGATTTAGAGTAACATTTTGGTTGATTACACATGCTCACTCCCTTCATTTTATTATTTATTCTCTGGTGCAACTCCAGCATCTTCTGCCTAGCAGCACCAACTGCAGTTCTTTTTTTTAACTTTATTTATCACTGTACCTTCCTGAACTCCATCAGGTGTGGTCTGTTGGTGTCCGCCTTGCTCCTGACCACCTTAAGCCCCCACTCGCTTCCTCCATTGCTGGACTCCACATCCACACTGGCCACCCAGCCTCCCCCCCGGCTCTGAGTCCCCCGAAATGGGACCGCTAGATTCCTCCTCCTGGAACTCTGTCTAGAATCTAGTTGGGCGGCCTATTAGACAGAGGAGAGCAGAGGAGTGAGAGAAGGGGCCAGACAATGGACATGGTAGGCAGCACCCCTGGACCCTCTGTCACCTATCAGGAGGTAGAGTTTTTTTTTCCATGGTGATGTTTTATGTCCTCCCCCCACCCACCCCCCAGGCACAGTCCAAGCGTGCAATGACGCCAGGGACATCTGTCTCGGCTGTGCGTCCCACCACTCACAAGTGCCCTGAAGCATTGCAATGCCTTTGGTCTCCATCAGGGGCAGCTGCAGTGCCAGGCAAGACCTGGATCCCCGAGAGAGGAGAGCAGTCCTCTGGATGCTTGATCCTCCCTCTCCCCTGCAGACATCCAATTGCCCGGTCTCATTCCCAAATCCAAGTTGCCTGCGTGACGCAAGGTGTGGTGTCAAGTACCTCAACCCTCAGCACCACCAGGCTGGCCCCAAGTGCATGTCTTACTCCGTTTACTGCCTTCTGTTATGGAAAGCACACTCTGTGTTTAAAAAGTGAGTTTGGGGACAGTAATACTGCTTTCCTACACAGAGGCCACCCCCACCTCCACAGTTATTAAAAACAACAATTTGATAGATATGTGGGGATGGAAATGAGGGGCGTCAATTTGAAAATCAGGGTGGGTGGAGGACAGGCTGTGCTATCAGGGGCACCCAGCCACTGTCGGTATGAGTAACTTAGGTAATTAGGAGAAACACAACAGTATTGTGCAGATCGGGAGACACTGACAGGAGAGAAGGAGGAGTACGTTGGCAAAGATTTTGAGCACCTGTAAATCATCTCTCTCTCTCTCTCTCTCTGTCTTGCTCCCATGCTAAATACAGACAGTAGTGGAACACATAACGGGTAACAAGTTTGCCAACCACCCTAAACAGTTGTATTATTTATACATGATGCAGGAGGAACAGACAAATAAAAGAAATGTCTTTTAAAAAAAGGGGAGGCATGCACCCCTACACCCACATGTAGAATCCACCACTAGGGAGTGCCACTAGTTACCAGGGAAATCAGGGAAACTTTAAACTTTAATGGGACCAATGATCAGAGGGTGGGGGGTGCCATTAGACACCATGAAAACTTTAAACATTTATGGGTCTGGTGACTGGAGTGTTGGGGTGCCAGTAGACACCAGGAAAACCTTCAATTCTTATGTGGTAGGTACCTCAACCTTCTGCTACTAGTGACACCAGGTAACGTTTTTCTTTGTCTGTCTTAACTGCAGAATAATTGCATGAATTGTGGATTAGTTTCACTGTTCATGTATATCATTCCACAGTTCAGCAAGAAAATTCCACCCAACAAGGTGAAAATTCATCAAACATATTTGGAAGATTTCCAATCTGCCAAAGGCAGCAGGTCGGGAAATTCAGAAAAAGTTGGTGAATTTTATGAAAGTTACGCTCAAGCAGAATTCACAACTATTGCCCAGCACCAACTCATTCACATTTGGTATTACCACCGCCCATCATAAAAGGTCTGCACCCATCTCATAGACTGTTCAGGGATCCCGTAGATCCTGAGGTAACAAAACAAGTACTTATGTGACAAGTGGTCAAATGCTTTTCCTGATCTAGACTTCGAATGTATCCACTTAATCTTCCTCTAGGACTACTTACCTAGAACTTTGCTATTTCCTTCCGGTAGGAAATATCAAAGTCCTAGCAACTAGCCAGGCACACTGGGCAGACTGGATGGGCCTGGCCGTCCTTTTCTGCCAAACACATTCTATGTTTCTGCTTCTCTATCCCCTTTCAGAAACACAACTCTTAAGAAAATTAAATTATCCTTAATCCTGGGGTTTGGTACAGAACTTGACTGGAATGGGCTAATCAGATGTTCTACAACTTTAGACATTCTGTTGGACAAAATTTTCCTTAAGATTTTAAATTCACTATTAAGAAGGCTTAAAGAGCAACTTTGCAGTTCAGCATGTGCATTCATAAGTAAGATTTCTGTAGCACTCTACATTGCCAATGGGTATTCACAACAACTGAGGTAGTGTGCACCCCTACTAGGGGAAATGGCACCACCCAAAGCTTTAGAAGGCTTGGCATATGAGGATTCTGAACAGCATCAACTCTCCAGTCTAATCTGTGCCATTAAAGAAAAAAACATTATCAAGCTTTCTCTGAAGAAACTTTAAGTTATTTAGCGTTAGAGCTACAATTCTGCATAGGAGGTTAGGGCTACCTGGTGGCAGGGAGCATCCCTAAATTAAAATCATGCCTGTTAAGCTGCAACTTTTGAATTGAATAAATTGCTCTCCCCATTTCCACTGCTTGTACTTGGATTGGGGGCCATGTCTGCTTTTTAGTTCAGGGTGCTGTGTCTTTCTAAGGTCTCTGATTAAAAAAAAATGGGTGCCACAGGTAAGTGTTTTTCTTTTTGTTTTGAGGGTTTAGTCTAGGGCTTACTGGGGGATCCCCTTGCCTATCTATGCATTGATACCTCCCTCTCCTCCCCTCACTATTTTAAGCTCATTTTGTTTTCTGTTACAGTGTTAGTATTTTTCAAGGGTATTGCCCTATTAAGAGGCATTTCCCTTTTAAATGGTTTCCTCAGCAGCATAGCCCCAGTGTACAGGTTATACAGTGCATCAGGAGCCAGCTGCCGGGGAGAGATTACTTTTATTTGTTTAGTACAGAGTTATTTCTTTCTTTTCTCTTCAGTTTTACTTATTTGATCCTTTTTTAGCCTCTGTGGGGGGGTTTATCAGCCCTCTCGAGCCACCAGGTTTTCCCGCAGCTCGAATTATCATTTTTTTTCAGTTGTGCGCATGCCTGTTCATATTTCTCCATATAGCGAGCCATCCGTGCATCTGTAGTGTGTGGGCACCCTCTTTCTAGCATGTACATGCCTATTTGAGAGTGCACATATGTTTATGCTTTTTCATAGCATGTAGATGCACTGCTCTCGTTTTACTCAGTATTGTAACTCTTTTGACTGCATTTGTTAGTTGGAGCAACTGCGGGAGTACACTTGTTTGCTTGGTCTGCTCTGGAGGTGAGAATCTCTTTTCTTATCTATAAATATTCATAAGACCTGCAAAGAAGGAACTTACAGCCTATTCTTTTAAGCCCTAGCATATACAGGGCTATTATCTGGCACCATGGCTTTTTGGAGACCGTTAACTTTTAAAAGATGTAAGACCTGCAAAAAGTGATGCGATCCTCTCCCTTGGTTTCCTATTGCTCCCATTGTGTTTCTTAGGGTAATATATCTCTTACAGTCCCCCCTCCAGTCAGTCAGCCAAACTGGGAGGGGGAAACCTGTTTTTATGGCTGCAGTTGGGAAAAGCCTGCAGATGTTTTGTGGTAGCTCTGAAAACAAGCTACCGGATAAACACTGGGGAACATCTCCATTTTGGAGTTTCGGAATGATACTTTCACAACTCCAAAACAGTGCGCCAATTCCATGGCCCCCACAGGTGCACTATTTCACTTTGTGGTACATGGCAAAGGTTGCTGTGACTTCAGTCAGCTCATTTTATGAGGGACAGAGCAATTTTGAGGTCTAAAATGAGAGACGGCCCCTATAATCAGGGACAGTTGACAAGTATGCACAGGCCTCAAATGCAGGGCTGATACTTGTGAAAAAAAATAATTTATTCCACAACTAACAACAATCTACTATATGCCTGAACTCCGATGATAGCCTTATCACATGACCCATACTCCATTGTTCTACCTTTCGTTCTCCTACCCAGTTGAACTTTGCACTAGTACCATAACTGTTAAAAAAAATCACACAGCTCGATACTGGACTTCAGGAGCCCTCTAAACACTCAGCTGATATTTTTAAAACTCTCATCAGCTTCATTTCTGTGTATCGGAGGATCTGGGAACTCCATCCCAGTCTCGTCTGTTCCATCATCATCATGGAGACTCATACGGGACAGTCAAGCTAGCCCTCTGTCAGAGAGCTGGCATGATGTTTTATTTTGTAGTGCCAAATGAAACATCATTCAAACACCCCAAGAATGTTCCCAATTACGTCCAACAGGTGAGACTTTCCCCAGGCACCCTATTGCACCGCCAGCCCCTGCTTTGACTCAGCTGCAGCAACCCTTTCACTCGTTTCCTGTTTATGGTGCACTGCTGAGCATGCTACTGCTTCAAGCTCTGAGACGCCTTGCAGTTGCATAGTTCTAGCTTTGCAGCATGGGTTGTGTGCACTATATCATCTGCTGCCTGATGAGTTTCTGCATTTGAAAAGTTGTGCAGTAGAGATTTAGGGTTTTTAAATGTATGGCATTAGGACAGTAGGTAGAAAGATACAAGTCTGTATATGAAGCAAAGTTGAGGATGTCACATCCATAAGCCATGTCTACAGTATTTAACAAGCCCTGGACATTATTTGGGAAACTTGTGAAACCCATAAATTTAAGATACTTGTATAGATTCCTAGACATTGCCAGCAGATTACGAGCAGTGGTCTATCCAGTCTGCCCATAATTCCTACCTCAATACCTATATAAAGTCAGGAGGGCAAAACTAAACCAATGTTGCACCTGTTCACTGCCTTTGTCATCCCATGTTGAAAAACTGTAGGCATAAAAACAAAATAATCAATGTTCATTACAATTAATCTGTTTGGGCTGCAAGCTGGCACATAACATCACAGATATCTCTTTCTGACATCATAATTGTTTCCACAGCAACATATTGTAATGTCAGGTTTAGCCAAAGAGCCTGGGAAGTGATTAATCCTGTTTTCTGGTTCCATGCCATTTTTATGTCCGTCATGCACGCAAGTGCAGATGAACATGTTGATATGAGAGTTGCCAGAGAGAGGTGTGAGAGGTGCTAGCCCAATGGCCAGTGGTGCTGCAGGGGTTGGTCTGCAGCCAGCAAATCAGCAGGCAGTGTCCTGATGACACTGGTTTGCTGAGGGGACTGGTCTCAGCAAACATTTCAAAGGACACAGCTGATGCTGCATGCCGCTCTGTCCTTTGAAATGTGAGCCCTTCAGCTGTGACTTAGTGTGTCTTTCCTTTGATAAGCAATGTCCCCTTTCCCTGCTACTGCTTAGTATGTCTTTCCTGGTTAAACAATTTTCCCTTTTTTGTTCCGACACCGGGATGCCCACTCTCGGTGTCAGATGCGCCCCACCCCAACCCATCTATATCCCTAGCCGACATTGGGGTGCCCAATCCCCATGTTGGCATCCCCCCCTCCACACTACTATTGTGGCACACTGGGAGCCCACCCCAATCTGCCAAAATTTAAATTTATTAATGTTTTTACCTGTAAATGAAGAAAACCTTCCCTCGTGGTCTTTAGTTTTTTTTTCACCCGTAAAAACGAAAACCGTCCCTCGCTGTCTCCCCATTCCACTCCCCCATCCTGACCCTCCCTCTGTGCATCCACCTCCTCACATCCCCTTTTACCCCATACTTGCCCTCCGAGGTTGGCGGACATGATCTTCTGTGGAGCAGGACACATCTGCACTCTTCAAAGCCAACTGGCAAACTGAAAGAATAAAAGGTAAGCCATATAATGGGACTCAATGGGAGTTTCAACTTATGTTGGTATCTCAGCCTTTTTTAGGAATTTTGGCATTAATTTTCAACATGGGGTTCTTGGTACCCCTCCTCATTAACATGTCACTGTCATTTCATTCCTCGATCCCAAAAGATGATTTCATGGTTGCTGCGCTGAATCACCTTTTGGGACTGAGTAATGAAATGACAGCGCCACTATTCATGGTAAGGGTCTAAAAAGCAAGTTAAATTTAGTGAAAAATTCAAAAAAACAACTACGTTATGAGCATGCATTGAGCAGTTTCTACACACATTCGTAACTTTGCCAATTTTTTATATTTTCACTCCAGATTTTCAACATTGCCATTTTTTCACACCTCCTTATGAACAGTACAGCTGTCATTTTTCACATCTTTCCTGAAATGTGTTTTCACACCAGTTACGCAGAATGGCACAGTCGCTGTGCAAAATCAACTTTCAGGGTGGAGTAACAAAATCACAGTGCCACTGTTCATGAGAGGAGGTCCCAAAAAGCTCTTGTTGAAAGCTTGGTGAAAAAAATCCAAAATATAACCATGTTACAGGCATGCACTGCACAGTTTCTATGCATGCTCGTAACTTTGACAATTTCTCATATTTTCCCTCCAGAGTTTCAACATTGCCATTTTTTATACCTTCTCATGAACAATACAACTGTCATTTTTCACATCCTGCCCAAAATGTGTTTTAGCACCTGTTGCACCGAATGGCGCAGTTGCTGTGCAACATCACTTTTTGGAACTGAGTAACGAAATGATAGTGCAACTGTTCATGAAGTGGTGTCCCAAAAAGCCCACATTGAAAATGTGGAGCAAAAATACCAACAGACATCTAGGGCATAAGGATTTCCAACTGTAATGACCCCCCCACCCTGTAGAGACTGACAGGCATCAGGCGTGTGCCTTGGGGTCGTGGGCAATAATGCTAACACCATTCCACCCCCACCCACACCCTGAAACCAGTGACAGGTATTGGGCTGTGTCTTGGACTCTACAGCTCAAACATTCATCCCATTCTCCTATACTGCACCCATCTCAGCTTATTTTATTATGGAATGGGGTGAGTGTTAGGGCCGAAGACCTCAAGGCACACCATGACACCTGTCAGTGTCTGCAGAGTGGAGGTGGAATGGTGTGAATGGTATGGCTGATGACCCAAAGGGTCACCCCCAATGTCTGTCAGTCACTGCAGGGTGGGGGTGGGGCATTAGGGTTGGAAATCCTAATGCCTCATTAAGGAAGTAAATCAGGAAGGGATGTTTGATGTCACCTACCTTGATTTCAGCAAAGCCTTCAACAATGTCCAACACAGAAGGCTGATTAACAAGTTGAGTAGTCTGGCAACGGGGCACAAGCTGATAAACTGGGTTAGAAACCAGCCGATGGACAGGAGGCAGAGGGCAGTGGTAATGGGATCAAATCCAGGGAAACATAGAAACATGGAAGTTGATGGCAGATAAGGACCGCAAGGCCCATCCAGTCTGCCCATTTCTTTTTCTACCTTATGAATTTGTCATCGGGAGAGGGGATGACCAGAGGGGTACCTCAAGGATAAGTTCTGGAACCAGTCCTGTTTAATGTCTTCATTATAGACATTGTGGAAGGGCTAGAAGAAAAGGTGTGTCTGCCTGTTTGCAGATGACACCAACATCTGTAACAGAGTGAATATTCCAGAAGGGGTGGAGAAAATAATTAGGGACATGGAGAGGCTTGAAAAATGGTCTGAGGAGTGGCAACTGAGGTTCAATGCAAAGAAGCCCAAATAATGCACCTGAGAAGAGGGGAAACCTGGGGAGAGTTACAGGATTGGTTGGAGATGCTGATGATCACCAAGGAAGAAAGGGACCGAGGAGTTATCAGTTCTGATGACCTAAAGGTGTCAAAGCAGAGCACAAATGTTGCAAGGATGGCCCATGGCATGCTGGGATGTGTTGACAGAGGTATCACACACACACCATACTCGACAAAGCCCTCTGGAGCTGCTCCCCCCCATCACAGCCCCCACATTTCACTATCCCCCCACCTCTCACTCTCTGCAGTTGGTTTCAAACCCAGTCCCCCTTGTTTCACTGTCACCCAGCCTCTCGCCATCTGGGATAGCGTTAAACCCTATGCAGTTACTCTGCCATAGTCTATCAACGGATTTGGAGGTTTCCAGGGGCGTGTTACCTAGGGCAACCAATTAGAAATAGCTTAGTATTCAATTACAACTGCTCAGTTTTTTTTCTCCTATTTGTCTAATTGTCATGTAATTGCTCTTTAATGCCTAATGATTAAACCTCTGTAACCACTGAATATGTGTATTGTCTTATTGCCCACCCTGATGTGGAACCTTTGTAAAAGAGCTCACGCTCAAAGGTCTTTCCAAAATACTAATTAAACAATCACTAGCAGAAGGCATGAGGTGGTGATGACATTGCATAATGCACTAGTGAAGCCTCCTCTACAGTACTGTGTGCAGTTCTGGAGGCCGCAAATGCATAAGGATATTGACATGGTGGAGGCAGTCCACAGAAAGACAACCAAGATGGTACATGGCTTGTAACACAGAACATATCTGGAGAGATTAAAAGGACCTCAACATGTACTTATTGAAGGAAAGGGGGAAGTGGGGGAACATGATAGATACATTCAAGTACCTCAAAGGCATAAATGAGGTGCAGAGGTGGACATCTTTCAATACATCAAACGTTCAGCATTGACAAACACTTGTTTTTCATCATAAAAAAAAGGAAATCGTCCACCATTGTCCACTGTGTAACCCCCTTCCCTAAACTGTATACAGACACTGGGGTGCCCCATCCCCCAGTGTCCTCATCTGTCTGTCCATGGTTGTCCGCTGTGTAACCCCCTTCCCCCAAACAGTATACAGACAGTGGGGGTGCCCAATCCCCAAGTGTCTTCATCTGTTCAGCAAACTCCCTGAAAAAAAGAAAACTGTCCCTCGTCATTTCTTTTCCCTGTAAAAAAGAAAACTATCCATCATTGTCTGTTCCACCTTTACCCAACCCCCTACCCTCCCACTCAGGACCCACCAGACCCCCACAGCCCCTACTCCATACTGACCCACTGGAGGTCCATCGCCGTAATCTACCTTGGACTGTAGGCATGTCTTTGCTCTTCAAAGCCCAACCACGAACTGAGGTAAGTAATTCAATGTATTTCAGTGGGGTTTTCTGTGGCAATGTTTCTCAACAGGGTTTTCAACTTAGTGCCATAACTTGGCCATTTTTTAATATTTTGCCCCAAATTTGCAACATATGTTTTTTGGGACCCCACCTCACAAACAACTTCACTGAACCAATTTTCAAACATCCCCTTCCCTCCATGACACCAGTGTGCACAACAAACATTCAGCATTGACAAATGCTTGTTAATGATTCCAATGAGAGAGCAGGAGTTCTTTAAAGCAGCAGTTCAAGATGGTACAGCAAACATTTTGTAGCTGCAGCATACATTTTCATCATTTTTTAGATCACTGTTTTGTCCTGCATTATAAGACTGTCTGTCTTAACCATTAGTCACATACATGTGTAATAGGGTCCCTTGAAATATATGACAAAGAGATAAGATGTGTGTGACACATAAAATCATAGTAACATAGTACTGTATGCGTAGAACAGACTCTAGGTCCATCATGCCCCTCCCTCTGCTTCATAAGCAGGAATGACTAATGCTGTGTAAATTAAATCATGGAAAGATAGGTAGACAACTTTTAGAAGAAGAAGAATCAGCATTTATATAGTGCTTTTCATACACAGTGTATTCCAAGGCACTTTACAAGCAATGCTAGACTGGTAGTGAAGTGACTGAATGTGTAGTGGCAGCCATATTGCCATCAACACCCACACACAGCCTGGACAATTGCATGAACCAGTTTTATGGGAAGGGGAATATTGGCCAGGACACCGAGAATATCCCCTACTCTGCAAAATGTGCCGTGGGTTCTTTTACTTCCACCTGGACAACCAGGACGGCTAGAAGGGACCTCGGTTTAACATCTCATCTGAAGGACAGCACACCCCAGGAGTACAGCAACCCCTAATACTGCACTCAGATGCCAGCGTTTTTAGGTGCAGGACCAATCCCGGTGTGGGACAAGAACCCATGACTTTCTGGTCCAGAGGCAGATATGCTACGACTGAGCCACACTGACACCTTTTATTATTGTGGAAAACAGTGGTGTGCACAAAATATAGAATAATACATAGGTGGGTGTGTGCAACCAGAATTTTACTCACACTTGAGGTGTGGGAGGTTACATAAACCCCGAGAGAGAAGCTCAAGGGGTTTAATAAAGCATTCCACACCAAGTGTGTATATAAAATTCTGATTCTGCACACACCCATCCATGTTTAATTTTTGGTATTCACTGGTGATAATCCTAGCTCTCCACTGTCCCTGCTTTTGTCTCAGAAATTTATTCTGTCCCTCCTAAATTTGGCATTTCTGTCACTGAAGAGTTGGGATTGGAATCACAAATTAATGCCAGCCATTGGTGTTACATAGAGAATACTGGATGGGCAACTATGCACAGCCAGTGTATTTTGCCACAGAGGGGTTCTGATTCCCTCTGACCTCGAGAGAGGCACATTCAGAGGTCCATGGAAGATCAGAACCCCAGTGTCGGGCTACACAGGTTGTGCATAAAGTTGCTCATCCTGTATTTTTTATAGTGTATAGTAGTATTATGTGAAATGTGTGCAATGTTTTTTTCTCTTTTTCATAATGAAACTGACTTGTGAAGTCTCTAGAGGTTCTAGGATACTGTCACCACAGAATTAAATAGAGGAAAGTAACAATGTGCCAGCATTCCAAGTGGTTCTGCTGCAGTAGTGACATCACTACTGCAGCAGAACAACATAATGACATCACTACTGCAGCAGAACAAGCATATTCCAGGCATGGATTCCCATGCATAATAGCATTCCACTATACACTATAATCTAGTTCTCATTAAGAAAATGCTATTCATACTAAGAAGCATGTTGTACATTGCTTCTGGAACTAATATTACTATTTTTTCAGATGTGTCCCTGATTTTGGTCATTTGTTTTATTTGTATTTATTTTATTTTAATATTTGGTAACCGGGTAAGGCCCACTAGGCACAAGTGCCTGTTTTCAGGAGTGACCTGGGAGCACTGGGCAGTTAAGTGACTTGCTCAGAGTCACACGGTATGCAAGTGGAGGCCGTGATAATCAAACCCAGGTCTGGTCTGCTGGATGTACCAAGCTCATTCACAGCTCATTACTTTAACCTCTAGGCTATACTGCTATATTTATCCCTGATCATTTTAAGCCTTTTCCCTGATTTATGATGAGGGAGATTGAGAGGTATGGTGATAATTTGTAATCAGTATGGGTTTGCATGTCTGAGAATGTGAAAGTGGCAGCTGTTTTGGTAGCACTTGCATCTATGTGAGTGCCAGAGTGATTGACAGCTGATGATTACAACCTCCTGGTTACATAGATACATAGACAGTGTCGGCAGATAAGGGCCTATGGCCCACCCAGTCTACCCATTTAAGTTTGTAAGTTGACTTTATGTTTTCCAAGAAGTCTGCTGCCCCTTACCCCTGACCTCCAGAATGCCTTTATGTCTATCCCATGCATTCTTAAATCCCGTGATTGTTTCAGCCCCCACCACTTCCTCTGGCAGGGTGTTCCACTTGTCCACCACCTGTTCTGTGAAGAAATTCTTCCTCACGCTTCCTTTGAATCGCCCCTCCTCCAACTTCATCCCATGCCCTCTAGTCCTGGAACATCTTTTTCGCTTAAAAATAGTGCATTCCTGCACCCTGTTCCTCCCTGTAAGATACTTGTATGTCTCTATCATATCCCCTCTCTCCCTCCTCTCCTCCAGGAAGTACATGTTCAGTGCCTTCAACCTGTCCTCATAGGACTTGTGATGCAATCCATGCACCATCTTTGTTGCCCTCCTCCTTGGTTGTGATACAAAATAACAACTGGATGGTTGTAACATGATTTTAACAGTTATAATTTAACAGACAGAATAATAAATTGCCAGCAGTGGACACAAAGCTCTGCCCCATTGAAAGGAACCTGTTACATAAACAAGTGGAGTGAAGATCAAGTACTCTGTGATGTCACAAGTTTCCCCAAGATGGGATCTCAGACTACTTGTGCACTGCTGGACAATCTGGTATTTTTTATAGTGCATGGCTGGCAGTGCTGGGGAAGTTTTAAAATGTAATATATTGTTTTACAAATACTAGTCACTCTTCAGAATTGCAATATATTACAGTTGCTTATTACTTTTTTAGGAACGTAATGCACTGTAATGTTAATGCATATTACTTTTTGGCAGAAGGCACCAGGAGAAAGGACTGCTGTGAGACTGAACTTCTCTGCTGGGACTAAAGTAGAAGAACTTTTGTATTTGACCTTTAATTTAAGGTAAAAAAACTAACATACAAAAAAAAAAAGTGTGTGTTTGGGTTAACTGAACTGAATGGGTATCTGAAGAGTTATCTAGGTGTAAATCTCAAGTGACTGAAAGGACTTAACTGCTGTGAGGTTTAAATTACTTGAGAAGATCTGGTAAGTAGGGGAGTGGCAGCTAGAAGGAAGCTACATTTAAAGACTGCCTTAGAGAGTTTCAGCTAATAGCTTGGCAGAAGACACCAGGAGAAAGGACTGCTGTGTGACTGAACTTCTCTGCTGGGACTATATTGCCTCCTCCACCCCCCACCCTAAGCTAGTTCTATTTTTATAGGCACAGGATTTGACTGACAACAGGAACTTCCTGTTTAGGGGCAGGAAGTGAGTGATCACAGAACCACTAAGGACCCACCATCCTAGAAGGGCAAGAGTAGCTCTCCGGCCCCTCTAGCTGCTGGAGGTCTGCCTCTGAGCAAGTAAGTGGTCTACTGCGAAATATAGGATATTCTTGTCTCAGAACAGGACAATCAGGACTTAAAGGCACACAGGCAGAAAGTAAGAGAGAGAAAAAAAACAGAGGAAAGAGTAAGGATTGCAAACAGTTAAGGGGCCAGAAATAAGACATGATTGGAGTGGTGCAGTGCAGTGGCTGTGGAGCAGCAGTCTTCCAGGAGATTTTCTGGAGGATGCGGTGTTGTCCCATCTGCAGGCACCTCTCTGGGCTGAGGGAGGAGGTTGCTCATCTCCAGGCTGAGTTGGCCAGGATTTGTGGGACTTCTCCTTCCATCCAGGGACCACCAGTGCCACTGCCGTTGCCTCAGAGGTTGCCAAGAAAGAGGAGCGGTTGGACCACAGTGGGCTCAGGGAGGGTGAGGGTGGTGGAACAGAGGCACATCCCTCCCATTGTACCTCTCCACAATTCCTATGCCATTCTGGCAAAGTGTGGTTCCTCTATGGAGGCACCCACAGTGGAGACCAAGGAGGATGCTGGGAACCTCCACAAAGGAGACCCACAGGAGGATGGCAGGGGACCCTGCAGGGGAAGGAAACAACTCCTGGTGGGGGACTCCATTGTTAGGAAGGTAGAACTGGGGGAGGAAGGGGAGAGGGAGGTAAGGTGCCTGCCTGGCACCATGGCTTGGAGGGACAGGGAGCGAATCCTTAGGATTGCCGAGCAGCTGCACAGGGAGGGAGCTGGATGTCATTGTCCACCTAGGGACAAATGACCTGGCTAAGAAAGGGATTAGAGAAGTGCAGGAAGAGTTTGTGGAATTGGGGAGGGGCCTTAGTCAAGTAGCACGCACGGTAACCTTCGGAGGTGCTACCCATCTATGGCATAGGAGAGGCTAGGGTGTTCCGCACCATGGGATTCAATCAGTGGTTGAAAAACTGGTGTGGAGCTCAGGGGTTTGGCTTCATTGGGGACTGGGGGTCCACCTGGAGTGATGCAAGCCTATACTGGCATGATGAGCTGCATCTGTCCGGGAGGGGAACCAGGATCCTAGGTGATAGGTTTAAATGCTTCTTTGGCAAGCTTTTAAACTAGCCAACGAGGGAGGCACTGGAAAGGAGCAGGAAAATCCTAGCCCAGCCCAAATAATCATGGTAGTAAGTGTGGCAAACACCAGCATAGAGGTGTCGATAGGGAGAAGGGCTGGGGTAAACGGAGAAAGTGACAAAGGCAAGAAGGACAGGGATGGGGCAAGCAGGAGTAAGGCCATCAGGAAATGGAGGGTAATGAGTACCAATGCCCGTAGTCTGGGCAACAAGCTCCCTGAGCTGATGGCCTTAATGGAAGAGGGATGCCTGGATATCGTAGCAGTCACAGAAACATGGTACTAGAGAACCATGACTGGGATGTTAACATACCAGGGTACATAACCTACAGGAGAGACAGGCAGGGAGAAGAGGGGAGGAGTAGCTCTCTATGTAATGGAAGGGATAAAAGCAACTGAACAAAAGAGTAAACGAGGAGGAGAGGAGGCACTGTGGGTCACCTTGGAGACTGGAAGGAGCACCACAATGCGCTGGGGTTGTGTACAGACCCCATGTCAGGGGAAGGAATGGACAAGGATATGATGAAGGCATTCTTAGAATGGCAGAGAAAGGGGAGATACTATTGATGGGAGACCTGAATATGCCAGATGTTAACTGGAGCACATTTGCTGCAGCCACATCCAAGAGCAGGACCATTCTTGATGCCCTACAGGTGGCAGGCACTAGACAGCTAGTTTTGGAACCCACTCGTGAGGGAGCAGTCTTAGACCTCGTACTCTCAAATGGGGGCAGTGAGAGGATCTCAGATCTAGAAGTGGGTTGCCATCTGGGGACAAGTGACCATCAAACAGTGTGGTTCACGTTAAACTCAGCTACAGAGTCAAGCCATACAAAAGTGAGGTACTGGACTTTAGGAGGCTGACTTTGGCAAGATGGGAGAGTGCCTCAGAAAAGCACTAGCAAACAGGCTAGAAGGAGGTGTGGAGCAACAATGGGAATTATCAAACTGCCATCACAGAGGCAACAAGCCTTTGTGTGAAGCAAATAAACAAATCAAATGAAAAAAAAGCCACTGTGGTTCTCAAAGAGGTGGCTGTGAAAGTCAGGAAAAGATAGCATTCCGGAAGTATAAGGAAACACAGAAGGAGCAGGACAGAGAGCTCTACCAGTTAAGGCAGAAGGAAGCGGGGAGGAAGTCAGAATTGCAAGGCAAACTGAGGAAAAGATAGCCAACTCAGTTAAGAAGGGGATAAAACCTTTTATAGGTACATCAGTGAGTGTAGAAAGACAAAGGGAGGGATAGTGAGGCTGAATAGAATGAGCGGTGGGTGGGCAGAGGGGACAGTGAAAAGCAGGAATACTGAACGAATATTTCTGCTCAGTATTCAAAGAGGAGGAGGAAGTGCCTAATCCAATTAACAGAAGCACTCTTGATAGGGGGTCAATCCAGTCCTTTCACAGAAGAAAGGGTTCTGCAAGAACTCCTAAAACTGAAGATGGACAAAGCAATGGGTCCTGATGGAATTCACCCTAGAATTCTAAAAGAATTAAGGGAGGAACTAGTGAAAACACTGGCTACTCTTTTTAATAAATCATGGGAGGATGGTGTGGTACCCGAGGATTGGAGGAAGGCGGATGTGATTCCCCTTCACAAAAGTGGGTCCAAGACAGGGGCAGGAAACTACAGGCCTGTCAGTCTGACCTCTGTGGTAGGGAAAGTAATGGAGTCACTTCTGATTGAAAGAATAGTTGAGTACCTAGAGGCCAGTGGAGCACAGGACCCAAGGCAGCATGGATTCACAGCGGGAAGGTCATGTCAGAAGAATCTAATAGATTTCTTTGACTGGGTGACCAAAGTAGTTGACCAGGGAGGGGCTGTGGACATGGCCTACCTAGACTTTAGCAAGGCATTTGACACAGTCCCACACAAAGGATTAATAGTCAAATTAACCTAGCCTGGGAGTGGGACCCAGGTGATAGCCTGGGTAAAACATTGGCTGGACAACAGGACACAGACGGTAATTGTAAATGGAGTCCACTCTGAAGAAAGGGGGGTTACTAGTGGGGTACCACAGGGTTCAGTATTGGGTCCAGTCCTTTTTAATGTCTTCATCAGTGACATTGCAGAGGGACTGGAAGGAAAAGTATGCCTTTTTGCAGATGACACAAAGATCTGCAACAGAGTCGATACACAAGGAGGAGTGGAAAGGATGAAAAGGGACTTGGCAAGGTTGGAGGAATGGTCAGAAGTATGGCAGCTAGGATTCAATGCAAAGAAGTGCAAAATAATGCACCTGGGAAACAAGAACCCAGGGGAAGAATACACAATGGGTGGGGAGGTAGTAACAACAACAAAAAAGGAAAGGGACCTGGGAGTAATCATATCAGATGACCTTAAGGTTAGCAAGCAATGTGAGAAGGCAGTAGGGAGGGCTGGGGTATACTGGGATGTATAGGAGAGGCATCATCAGCAGAAAACAGGAAGTTGTTATCCCTCTGTACAGACAGTTGGTGAGACCCCATCTGAAGTACTGTGTCCAGTTCTGGAGACCCCATCTCCGCAAGGACATAGACAGGATAGAGGCAGTCAGAGGAGGGCAACTAAAATGGTGCAGGGTCTGCAAGAGAAGCCATATGAGGAGAGACTAAAGGAGCAATATGTATACCCTTGAGGAAAGAAGGGAGAGGGGACATGATAGAAACTTTAAGTACCTCAGTGGAATCAACAAAGTCCAAGAGGGTAGCATCTTTCAGAAAAAGACTTGCAAGAACAAGGGGACACAATTTAAAGATAGAAGGAGGCGGTTCAGGGCAATGTGAGAAGTATTATTTCACAGAGAGGGTAGTGGATGCATGGAACAGCCTTCCTGATCAGGTTGTGGGGTCTAAAACTGTGGGAGAATTCAAGAATGCATGGGACAGACATAAGGCAATTCTTGTGGGGGGTAGGAAGAAATAGGCTGTTGGTTAACTAGGATCTGCGACCTATCCTGTAGGTAGGGAAATGGGCAGAATAGATGGGCCTAGCGGTCCTTATCTGCCATCAAAGTCTATGTTTCTATGTTTTTATGTGTATTATATGTAAGCAACATGCCATGATAGGGCGTGGGTTACAATTCCTGGATTGCATGAACAGGTGCATTGTCAGGCATGAGGCACTTACGCCGGGTGCCTTCAGCAACCTGGAAGTGCAGTTCAAGAATAGTAATCCACACCCTGGAGTGGCTTACTGTACTTATAAAATGGGTTCTTTGTAAAAAATAGCAGCAACAAAAAAAGTAAGGAAAGTTTATCTTTTGATGAAATGCTTAGTGAGGCATTGATCTGTACATATGCTGTGTCCTGTTACTTACTGGAAAAAGTTCAAGCAGTACGTTTAGTATTCCTGAACAGCACAACTTTGGAACCTTCTCCATCAATCAGAAAACAGGATTTGCCCTGCCTATTTTATAACACTTTTTATTACATATATTCCGCGTACATAAATGTGAGTTTCACTAATAAAAACAAATTGTATGGGAGCAAAGTTAAAATGCCTGATAAATCACAGCCGTCAATGTCTTGCATGTTGTTGTATATAGCAGTGGAATGTCAACTTATCCCACTTCATAATTTAAAAAATGATATAACTAATTACTTCTAGAAAAAAGTTATATTGTTACAGGTATTTATTACTTTTTCTTGGAGGTAATCTGTTCCTGTTGTTGTTTGTTACTGAAAAAGTAATAATGTTACAAGTAGCTAGTTATTCCCCGGCACTGTGGACTGATCACTTGTAATTAAAGCAGTAGCCATTTCTCTCTATGCATGAAACATAAGTTGTTTTTTTAAATATTTTTTGTGACTGTATTTTGAAATCAGGCTCCTTCTGTATCATCGATCTGACCAGGGAAGATACAACATTTTTTTGAAGGGAGTAGCGATGTTGCCAATGGGTAGCACTTTCCTCTTAAAATGTCAAATGTTCCCTTTCAAAGCTCAGAGTAGGTTAAATCAGCTACTGTTTGCTGGCTTGAGGGAGTAGCAGGTGATTTATTGCTATATAGCTGGATCTGCTAGTGGATCTGACCTTGGGCCGATGGTGCATCAATAAGGCTGTGATGTCTGCCAAAGGAGAGTGATATAGTCTATGGCTCCTCATTCTTCCTTTAGGAAATCACTGACATCATGTCATTGATTTCCTATAGGAAATGTGAGCAGTCATATACTGTATCACTTTTCTTTAACTGCTCCATGAATGTAGGAGACATGGGGACCACCAGATCCAACTCCAGGCAACCACCTTTTGGGCCCAATAAATATAGATGGGCAAGATTAGCTGACAATGATCTTATTCAGATCACTGCTCTGCACTCCCCCCATGCCTTTCCACATCTACAGCCCCCACTCCAGCTCTCCACTGGTGAAGAGTCAGACATTAGGGCAGGGGCAATCGGAGCTGGTGTGGACCATGGGCATCTAATCAGATGCCTGTTCTATTCTACAAGTGGCTCCTTGCCTGTGTAGGGTGCAGAGAATGACATAATATGACAGTCCTCCCGGACTGCAGTATACTCACTGGAATTAAAGTACATTTTTTTCCATCCTTTGTTTATCCCCCACTCGCCCCTCACCTACTCACTACTGTCCAGTGTCTCTAGACCTGTCACATGGCTTGTCTGGAACTTACCTTCTCGTTGAAGTACTCACAGCTTGCAGAACTTATGACTGGGTGATTTTGCGCAGTGACTGCGCAGTGACTGCGAAATCACCCTTCGGGCCTGAATAACGCCATCACAGTGACATCATTTATGAGAAGGGGTCCCAAAAACCCCATGTTGAAAATTTGGTGCAAAAATTCCCAAAAATGCCTGCGATATGCAACAAAGTTGAACCCCACCTATCTAGCCCATTATACAGCTTACCGGCATTTCCTCAGTTCGCGGTCGGCTTTGAAGAGTGCAGACGTGTTCCCGGTCCACTGAAGATCGCAGCACCAAAGTCCGGAGGTAAGTATGGGGTGAAGGGGGTGTGTTGGGAGGCTGGAGTGCGCAGTGAGTGGAGTGCGGGTTGTGGGGGGCAGGGAGACTTGCCGTGGGCCGTTTTCTTCACAAGTGAAAAAAAGCGATGACATGGGGCGTTGCCACACTGGGGTGCTCCCAGCGTGGCACAAGGGCGTTAGAGGCGTTCAGCTGGCGGGGATTGAGCACCCCGTCGGCCTAAGAATAGATTGCCATGCTGGGGTGGGCTCCCAGCATAGCACTTACTCGGGGGAGGACAGTGCAGCCCGGCGGTTGGGCACCTGTCGGCTATATTATTAGTTGCCACGCTGGGTGGGCATCCAGCATGGCATTTTGGAAGCCTTTGGGGGAGGCGGGGAGCGCAGCATAGCCCGGCGGGGATTGGGCACCCCATCGGCTATACAGTCGCGAGGCGCACACACCTGCGTGGAGTGCGGCGTGTGTGTGTGTGGGGGGGCTGCGCATGAGCAGGCGATATCTTATCGCTGCTCACTCAAGCGTAGCTCCCCCTTTCAACTGTATACCACTGCATTTTGGAGCGTGTCATAGACCGCTCCAGAATGCATTGGCTTACAGGGGCCGCGCCTGCCAGCACACTGACTGAATTGGAGGAGGAGGTGACACACCTCCGAAATCTCCGATGATGGCACTATGTTTCTTGCACATGTGTGCAAGCAACATAAAAAATGGAGACTGTTGTTTTTCCTACGTAAACTGGATCTTTGTACACAGAATACACACTAATGCTGGTTCCTTAACAGGAAGAAGCAGCAAAGTGGAAATGGGTATAAATAATTTTTCCACTGATTTTAAGCTTTTCTTTGTAATGCTTTTATGTAACAAATCACACAAATAGTTGACTAAGCTCAAAGAACACCAAATAGGAGCAGCACAGGGACCATGCACTCAGTCCACTTGTTCAGCGGGTAATGTCCTGAAGAAAAGCTATACAAAAACACAAGGGGATGCACTCCAGGTATGCTGAAAAAATAAGCGAAAACAGAAACAGGCTGCAAACAAGTTTTTATTGGCAAAAAGGCTCACATATGCAAAGAAAGAGAAACAGCAGCCTAACTACTCTGGAGCTTCACACCCAAAGGCAAGATGCTTTGTTAGAGGACATCTGTGAGCTTTTTTGTCAGTAAACATTAATTTGCAGCCAGTTTCTGCTTTTGCTTATTTTTCAGCATACCTGGAGTGCATTCCCCATGTGCTTTTTAGAACACCATATAGCAGCAAGTGTCTACAGTAGGAATGATAAAACCCCTCTTGTGTTACAACAGGTGAGAGGACCAACATTTATTTAACAAAATATATCTTACAAATGAGCTAATGCATCCAATAGGCCTTGACGCATTAGAAATCAAAGTGGGTCAGTTTAATAAGACCTATCTTGAACCTAACAGGATCCAATAGGTCAGCCTTACACCAAACATGCTACTGCAGATGACGTAATACCTGCCTTTATCGATGTATATATAAAAAAAATCAGAAAATTTTTATATCAACAGATGGAACACAATATTGTTAGCAGCTTTTTAGTGGGATTAGTATTAGTCCAAGCATGAGCTGTAAATCTCCGTAAAATGAGCCTCAAGTGTGAGACACCACTATGATTGTACAAACAGTCACCAGAGCAATAATCTTACTTTGAATAAAGTGAGAGTAGATACCAGCTGCATTACTAAGGAGAAATGGAGCTGCCAGGCAATATATTCAGCATCTTCTTGTTACTTTTCTCATCATTAGGTTGCTTGGTAAAACACCATCTTAACAGTTAAAAACAAGCATTTGTCAATGCCGAACGTTGGCCACTTGTTAAACAATTTGTTTTTTGCAATTCAGACCCCAGATTTTGAAGATACTTGTCTTAAGATTCTCCTAGTAGACCTGACATGTGCCAATTATAGTATATTGGCCAAAATGTCATTTCGCACCAGAGGTACAAAAACACATCTCATCCAGGATTTGAAAAAAAATGACACATCACATTTCTGAGGTGGTGTGGAAAATGGCTATGTTGTAGGGTTGGAGTCAAAATACTGAAAATGAGTGAAGTTATGAGTCAACGTTGAAATGATTTAACGTTCAGTCATAACCTGGGCATTTTACTGTATTTGTACACCAAATGTTCAGCATAGCCTTCCTATTAGCCCACCTAATGAACACAGTAGATGATAATTTTCAAATTGCAGAAAAAATGTCATTTCGTGCCACAGGTACAAAAAAACATTTTAGCCAGGATTCGAATAATGACAGCTGTCACATTCATGAGGTTCTGTGAAGAAATGGCTATGTTGAAAATTTGGGGTCAGAATATTGAAAGTTACAAGGCTGCATTGGTAAACAATGTAGGCTCAAAACTTTGTTGTTTTGTAATATTTTTGCCCCAAATTTTGAACATGGTCTTCTCATGACTCTACCTCATGAACAAGTGCAAAGAAAATGTTCAGCTCCTGCCCGAAAGGTGATTTTATGCATGTCTGTGAAATCACCTTTCGGGACAGATTTGCCTAATATCACTGTAATTGTTCATGAGGTGGGTCCCAAAAAAGGTATGTTGAAAATCTGGGGCAAAAAATATTCAAAAATGGGCAAGTCATGCCACTAAGTTCAGAATCCAATTGAAATACATTGAACTGCAAAACTGATTTCCTCAGGTTGTGGTCCAGCTTTGAAGAGTGAAGACATCTCTATGGTCTGGAAAAGATGCAGCGTCGGTCCCTCGCTGGGTAAGTAAGGGCATGGGAAGGGGGGACGCTGAGTGGGAAGGTCAAGTGGGGGGACTAACTGCACAACAGACAATGATTGACATTTTTCTGTTTTACAGGCTTCAGAAAAAACAAAACAAAACAAAAATGATGAGGGATGGTTTTCTGTATTTCAGATGATGACACTGGGGGATTGATCACCCCTAGTGTCAGTGTTACTTTTATGGAGGGGGTGCTGAGAGGGAGGGTCTGGAGAGGGGGAGCAGTTACACAAGCGTCGCCATGTAAGGTGTTGTTCCTATGGGCTGCCTTGACAATCGGTACCGCCCTCTGCCTCAGCCAGCCCTAACCTCTGCTGATGCACCCAGCCCCTTTCAGGTTGCTACTATGCAATATGCAGAGAGATGCTCTGCAAAGGAGCCGAATGTCCAGGAATCTTTTGATGTAAAATGCCTAAGCTCCTCCCTGGTTTTATGGAAATCAGTGCGTTGGTTTATTTGATTTTGGGTGGGGAAGGGTATAGTATTTTATTTAAAAATACCAGCAGCTTCAAAGACTGGATGATAGTGATCTGTCTGCAAATGATTGCTGACTAATTTGAGACCCAGACACTTGTGTCGGCTGAGCCTTAGGATTACAACTAGCAGCAGCAACAGCCAGTAATCTGGCTGGAGAGGCATCAGCAAATCCATTGGTACTTGATCCTTGAGATAAGGAGCTGGCTTTTCCTTACCGAATTATGGCAGGAATTTCTAGCTGGCTGCTTGGATTAAAGTCACAGGAAAAGCAGACCTCTGTGTCATTTTGTGCAGTTGCATTGATTTTGCTATGTTTTTGATTATTTACATTGGCGATGCAATGCAGCAGTGACAGCATCAATATGTACTGACCTTTCTCACAGGATGAGCTGTGTGTCCTTTTTCACACCAGTCTCAACTGACTCACTGTCTGGGGTCTTAGGAGATGATGCTGCGGTGGGGGGGGGGTGCAGTATTGTCAGTTTTGGAAGATGTTTGTAAAACACCCCTTTCCCCAGTTTCCAGATGAAGGGTGTTTAGGGACTGATTAACCTTCTGAGTTTTATTTTCACAAGACTAAAGACTGCCAGGCTCCTTAGAAAGCAGCTCAACTGTTTGCTGACAACATCATGCAAATCAAAGGACCGAAGCCCTCTTTGATTGAAGCAGCCTCAGTTCTTTGAAATACACGAAGTTTCAGCCCACCAAGCTAAGAGTGATTTCAGGACCACAGCCCATGGCCATTGGTGTAGACTGCTGAGCCCTTGCTTTTGTGCACTGCAATGGGCTCAGCAGTGACACAATCTCTGAAATCCCCTGTCCTGACACAAAACAGTGGGTGCGTAAACGCAGCCAACGTAAAAAGTAACAGTGACCCCAAATTCATTGTTACACAATAACACATTATTCCTTATATAGTGTGTCACTCTTAATCTTGCATCAAACTTTGAACTGTTAGGACACCTCAGAACTGAGTAACTTGAACACAGCACCAGTCCCAATGTCCAGATCATATTATCAATTAGACATAAGTGAGTATGTGGAACAGTTAAGAGATAAATACAAAAAAGTACTTGGCTTTCAAACACAGTTCAGTTTAGTTTAGTTTAATGTACATTTAAAAGCCATTACATCACTTCAATTTTTTTTTTAACTCTATTTTTCACCCCTTATCTCCGAACTCTCTCCGGCGACCTCCTAATCCACAGTCTCTACCTCCCAACATGGCTCAGTTGACTCGGGCTCCTCTCCTGTACTGGGAATCTCCTGGGTCTACCCTCTGGGGAAGGGCTGCCCCCACCCAGGGTGCTCTTTCTTTTAGTATTAAGACACCGGCCGGAGAGGACAGGGGAAGCCCAAGAGCCGAGTTCTGTGTGGGAGTGTGGTCTGTGGAGGGAGGCACCTTCACCTATCAGCTATTGGGGAGGGTTCCTCCTTAGTTCTGTAGTCCCTGTGGAGCCCAGCCCAGCAAGGCAACGCATGCCGTGGCTCCACCCCCTGGCTTACACCATGATGCTTGTTCGGCTACCCTCCAGCCTCCGCCAGGGGTTGCTCACTGAGCGTTGGCCACCACATCCCTCCCCGGGGAAGAGAGAGCAGTCCTCCAGATGCTCAATCTCTATCCCACCCACTGACCCCCGCCACCCAGGACATCACTTCAATGTTTTTACACAACTTGGTATGATGCATGCTTATGTGACTTAGATTCATTGTCACTATTCACCTCTCTATCCATGGGATATACCACCCTGTAGGTATAGATGGTGAGGAACCCTAGAGAACGGTCCCACCCCTATAGGTGCCACGGAAATGATTCCCTTGGCTAAAGGTAGCTTAGGAAGTAGCCCATGGAAAAGACAAAGTAGCCACTGGAGAAGGAGGGGAGGATGGTGGGACTTCGAAAAAAGATCCTGGACTAGCCAGGAGGAGCAGCCTTTTAAGGCCTGATTGGGGGCGTGGTGTTGATCTACCCATTGAACTACAGGCGTAGCCTTGCAATTCAATGTGCTTATGCAACTTGGCATGATGTATGCTTATGCAACTTAAATACATTGTGGCTATTCACCTCTCTATCCATGGAATATATCACCCTTTAGGGTTAGACAGCAAGGAACACTAGAGAAGGGTTCCACCCCTACAAGTGCTGTGGGAATGATTCCCTTGGCTAAAGGTAGCTTAGGAAGGAGCCCAAAAAGAGTGCCCGAAAGGATATCGAGCAGCGAAGGAGCGAGGAGTCAGAATGATATTGAGGACGGGATCAGAGGTTGAGAGATGTAGATCGGTAGGACAGGAGAGAAATGGGAGATGATGAGGAATGATTAGTGGATTGGAAGCAGACACGAAACAGGTGGTGGAACTTCCTAAGGAGAGAGGGAATAGCCAGGGCCACCATCTGACTCCATCCAACAGCGGAACCTAACTATGGAACCTATGAAAGCACTAACCCTATCTGAATATTATGACCATCGGCATGAAGGAGAGGAAAAACCCCCTTTAAGAAGGAAACCTCTGGTGATCCAAGGCCTAGGTTGCCTTCCCTCCAGGCTGAAGGATGTGGTGATTAGTGACGGCTCAGCTACTGTAATTCAGAGATGAAATTAAGGGAAAAGGAAAAGATTCCAATTTGGAAGAAGCTCTCACACTGTTCTTCTAACAGGAATGCTTTTGAGGATTGCAAGCGATGTCTGTGCAACTAGATGCCCAAAAGCAAAGGAGGAAAGAAATGACCACTGAGGCACTCAGCTGGCCTACACAAGCCTACTAAACAGATCAGGTGAACCAGAGGCGGTCAGATGGAGTAGCATAAAGGGTGCCTCCAAACCCACTTGGGCAGCCAAAGAGTCCCTGCTGATGAGAGCTCCACCTTTTCGCAGCTTGAAGTCATAAATTCTACATCCAGAGGTGTCTCCAAAATGAGGGATGACTGAATGCCTACTCAGAGCAAAGACATACTCACTATGGGCCAGGGAGAAGGACCCCAATCTGAGCTTCACATGCTCTAGAGGTGGACTTCGGGGGTGTAGGATGAGACCGTTGGCTACAGGCTAGCCATGGAGTAATGGACGTGGAAGACACGTCTCCAAGTGGACAGCAGGTCGAGTTGAGGGAACATAGAACCCATATGAGGGGTATGCTCAAATAGTTGATGTGAATGAGTAGCTCTACAGAGAGGTCCAACTGAGCAAGGGAGACCCTGACATGGGTCTTGAGGAGCCTGATTGTGATTAGTAACCACAGGAGTGCATGCCAACTGGGTCCATTGAGAAACCAAATTAGGAGTGGGTCAAGCTGCATGAAGGTAGAAATGAGAATGGCTGGGTGAAGCTCACAGCTAACAGGTGAGGTCCAAAGTACCAGGAGTAGTGAGGTAGGAACTATGAAGTCAGAATGGATGAGTGGAGTTTTGATAATGATAATGAATATACAAGATATGTTACTGAAGGGAATTCTTGAAGATTGGCATGGAAGAGCAGAATGAGAATGAACGGTACAAGAGGGAGAGACGATGATGGCTGGGCAAAGCCCAGAGTCTATGATGAGTTGAGATGTCAATGTGGTATCGAGGGTGGTCGAGAATGAATGAATGAGAAATGATGGTAGATTGAGAGCCTGGAAGGCTGAAACGATTGAGGTGAGGTATGAAATGGACCATGTACAATAATGGAGTGAAGCCAGGAAGGCCGGTACTGCTGAGATGAGGAATGAAATGGATGAGGTATGATAATGGAGTGAAAGCCTTGAAGGCAGGTATGGTCAAGGGTAGGTGAGATGGCAAGTAGGGTATATGAAGGATGATGTTCTGTAATGATGGAGGTTGACCTGGAGTGGAGAATATATGAGTTAAGTAGGGCAAGAGGAGAATATGAATAGGTATGGTGATCGGAGGCTAGGGAAACACCCCCAAAAGAAAGCAGGATGAAGAAGGAGAAGAGGTGTGGGTCGAGGGAACATTGGAAAATGGGAGAACATTAGCAATTGTCAAGAAGGTCTGAATGCAGACAGGACTGGAAGCACTAAAGGCTGTTGTGAATGGAAGAGGAGGAGCCATGTCGAGCTGCAGGAGGCCGGTACTGTGAGGTTAGAGAAGACAGGGATATCAGTATGAGTGGCAGATGGTAGACATCCAGCTGCCCAAAGCTATGGTGCCTACCGAGATGCAGCAGTCCTCCTACATGGGAAAAACAGAGAAACACTAATGAGGCACTGGGACACCAAGAAGCAAAATAAAGTGCAGAAGAAAGGAAATCAAGGCAACGCAGGCAGCAGACCGACCAAAGAGGGAGTTGCTATGGGAGGGAGAGAGATGAGAACGGCTGGGCGAAGCCCGCCAGCTGATGGTTGAGGTACGAAGGACCTGGAGGAAGGGTATGACCAAGAGCGGTAGCAGGGCAATGTGGAGTGGAGTGAAATGAATCCCATGCTGAGAAGTCAGGAATAGAGGACTAGCAGCCATAGCAGGAAGACAACGGTTGTAGTAATCAAATCAAATCGAATCAAAATTGATTTCTAAAGCACTTTGCAAAAACCAAAGTGCATATACAATTCAGGACAACATTAAACAGATAAAACGTTAAAATAGTAATAAGGCAGCAGTCATAAGACAAAAAATGATACCAACTGCCAATCCAAATAAATATGTTTTTAATGAGGATTTAAAAGTATCGGTGGACAGGCACTCTTGAATCCGATGAGGTAGAGAGTGTTTCACAGGGTCAGGGCTACAAAAGGAAAATCCCTCACACCTGATGTCTGAAGATGGATCCTGGGAACCTCTAGCAATCCCTTGTCAATGGAGTGGAGTGAGCAGAGGAGGCAGTAAGGCCGAAGAAGGTCTTGCAAGTAACCCGGTCACTGTCCACGTAGGGTCTTAAAGATTGACAACACGACTTTAAGGTGATCCTCCATCACACGGCAGCAGTGCAGTTCGTGCAGCACAGGTGTGATGTGGCTAGCTCTTGACAACCCTGTCAACAACCTGGCTGCAGCGTTCTGCACCAGCTGCAGGTGACAAGGATCCACCCCTCAGTAACCCTAGGTATAGAGCATTGCAGTAATTAAGACAATCAAGTAGGGTAAGGATATCATATGCCCACGAATTCAGCAAGGAAGACCAGGAAGGAAAATGGACAGGAATATGAAATACAACTGAGGAGTGGGGTCAGTGACATGGGAAGGGATGGAAGAGACAACAACACATAAGTGCTATGAGGAGAAAATGGGGGAGCAGAAGTGGGAAATGAACAGGTCACTAGGAAAGGGATGCAAGGCAACCAGAAAGTATGCAAATTAATGAATCTGAGTACTGAACATGACAAGGTGTGCTAAAAGGAGAAATGAACAGACAGGGATGCAGCCTGTGGAGGCAGACAGCTAGGAGCATGGACTCTCCCCCTCGTTTATAGACAGGAAAGAAAAAACAAGCCAGGGACAGGGAAATAGAATAGTTGTCTCACCTCTGCAACAGCTAGTATGATAAAGATGAGGGTCCTGGAAACTGTCCAGAAGGCTCACAGCCAGGCAGTGGAGAAACATAGTGGAGGTGACCAGCCACGAAGCAGGACGTTTGAGATGGAATGGTGTAGGAGAAAAGAGAAGAGGGCTATGGTGATTGTCAAAATTGTACGACTGCAAAACATAAGGAGGAATGACCAGAAGAAGCAGAAATGTAGAGGTTGCCAATGTGAATGAATGGCATGGTGGAAAGTAATGAGAAGGTCACCCAAATGCAGACAGAGTAGGGAGAGAAAGAAAACTGATGGGTCACAGGATGGCCGAGTGCCCCAAGGTGTTGCATTGGTCAGTCACTATGGGGGCATGCTCAATGTGGAAGCTTAAAGGCAGAGCAGGACAGGTGGTGCTGAGGAATGAGAGAAGCCTCCCAGAAAGAGCAGAGAATGCCAACACTGGCAACATGGGTATTCAGGCAGGAAGTAACAGAAGAGCAACATACAAATGCGAGAGAAAGTCACCGTAGGGAGAGACACATGCAGCCGGGGTACAGCTGAAAGCCAAGAACTGTGGATGATGTGAAACCCTGGAAGAGCTGGCGCATAGTCGGAGTGGCAACTTTGAAAACACAGGGAAGTCCAAAAGCAGCAATGAGGGAAGGAAAGCATAGACTGAGGAATGAGGTAGGGGATGGAAAAGCATGGACAAAGGAGGAGTGGGGGTGGATTAAGAGGAGAGGCTGAAAGAGTTATGGAGGGATAATGTAAATAGCCTCAGAATGGCACAGCAGACAGAGAGAAGAGATGAGACGGGAAAGGGACCTGCGGCCGGAGTTACAGGAGAAATGAAACATCAGCCCAGAGCAAAGGAGGGCAGCGCCTCTGGCCGCAATGAAAAATGAACTTGGACTAGTCAGGAGGAGCAGCCTTTTAAAGCCTGATTGGGGGTATGTATGGTGTTGCTCCATCCATTGAAATACAAGCACAGCCTTGCAAATGTCAAAACGTGTTCAGACTCAGAAGAGCAATATCTTGGGTTGTTGTGCACTGCTTCTCTGTTACTTTAAGGATGGCACCTTTCCAGGCTAAAACTATGGAAACTTCATTAAGCTCATGCCAAAACAGATTTTTCCTACTTCACCCAACTCTAATTGTAACCTGAAGAATTTGATTAGAGTAAGATGGCATCTATAAATATTTATGCATTGCAGGATTCAAGTGTATGTGGTACTACTACAGAGAACCATTTTGTGGTCTCTCTGTGGTGTACTAAGGTTGCAGCAGTTCTTGCAACTCTCCAACTGTTTCACTTGGCATAAGCTGATCTTTAGTGGCATATAGGGTTCTTTTATTGGTTTTCAGCTTCATAGTGAATGGTGGATCACCAGTTGTGTATGGAAATCCATACACTTTCCAGATTCATTCTTCTACAGTAGTGACATCCTCACTAATGCAGAATGACTTTTCATTCTGCATTAGTGAGGATGTCATAATGCAAGTGACCCCATCAGTAGTTCTCATTGGATGGTGGGTAGTGGAGAGTTGTGTGCATGTGTGTGTGTGTGTGTGTGTGTGCTGGACAGAGGGCGGTTTTAAGTGTGGTCAACAGAGCAGAGGCAAAAAAAGTAAG
Organism: Neoceratodus forsteri; assembly: GCA_016271365.2. Taxonomy (NCBI): domain Eukaryota; kingdom Metazoa; phylum Chordata; order Ceratodontiformes; family Ceratodontidae; genus Neoceratodus; species Neoceratodus forsteri. Next base: position 131,707,454 of record CM028130.1, on the reverse strand, counting down.
TGTTGCTGCCATAGCAATTGTGATCCACCATATACCATATAGAATAGTGCATGGCAAACTACATACAACAAGGCTAATCTTTCCACTTGTGGATACCGTGACGATCAAGGGATCTCTTGAGCATCACTGTCGAGGTCATCAATCATCATGGTATTAACTCAGGTGGAAAAATAGCCTTGTTGTTGTGTATAGTTTTCCATACACTATCCTATATATTGTGATGAGGTTCTTGTTGTGTAAGTTATTATAGATTCTACATCTATTCCAGTATCTAGCTCATGTTTTGTGGGCAAAAAGGTTATTGGAAAATATTTTTGTGGAGATTAGCTGGGTCAGATTTGGTGATAAGAAATGTGTTGCATATTAGGAGTGTGGGTTAGCTCAGGTCATTGATATAATTATTTTGTACAGTTAGCAATATATGAGTGAATGTTGTTATTAAGCCAAGCATTAGGCACGGCACCTGGACCTATGGTTTTGAAGTTGGAGCTTTCTTTAGCTTTGCATCAGTCTCTTTAGGGGTAACATGTTTCTGCATTGGTGGTAATCTGTCCACATTTGGGGATTCTGAGTATTCATCAACATATGTTAATTAACTTTAACTTCGGTGGATGTAGGATTCTCTCTTCTCAATATAAGAGTTTATAAACATTTTGCTTTCTTTCACAAACACCTTTTTCCAGTGAAAATAATATAACCAATGTAAGTAAAAACATTCAGGCCCAGATATTCAGACTGTGCCAGGTAGTGGCGCAAGCCTGGGCACAGAGCAATTGTGATGCGCCGGGGCCATGTCCAGGTGATATTCAATGGGGATGCACCATGGCTCAACACCATTGAATATGGCACAGTTGGCATACAAACTGCACATGTGCAGTGGCACTGCACTGGTGCAAGTCACAGATAGAAAGCACAAGGATGCACCAGTGCAAGTGCGGTTGCGCTAGGCACATCACCCACGATATTCAGCATGGGGCATGCAAATGGTGCCATATTATATGCAAGGCACAAATGGAGCCAATTGGATGTCATTATGGCCCCATTTGCATGCCTTGCACAGGGCAGCCTGGAAACTTGCACCTGGCACCCTGCACAGCATGACGTGTGCAGTGGGGGATCCCGGGGCATCTTCGAGAGCCAATAGTAAGCCCAAACATCACTTCATGGTACTTCCCAAGATTGCTAGGCAGAGTCTTGCAGTGTCCCAAACCAAAGATTATGACTTCTTGTCTACACAAGCAACAAAAGCAGATTAAAGTACACAGGACAAAACTACTATTTGAATGCAGTCAATGTAGCACCTTCCATTTAGCAACAATGAATCTAAGTCCTTAGGAGTAAAAGTCAGGTCAAGTTGAGTATATAGGTGGTGAGAAAAGTCTATCAGTGCAGTTAAAATTCAGTACAAATGTTCAAGTAAAATACAAGTACAAACATGTCACTTTTAATCAATTAGGAGTCCGAGTTACAGCCTGCTTGATTAGATTCTCCAGAAGTTTGTCCCTAGGCTTAAAAGAGTCCATCACTCTTCTAAGCTTAGTGTCAGCAGTGAACTTAAGCAGCCTACTCGAGACCCATGGTTCTGGATTGCTTTTGAATATTTTGAACAACAGTGGCCCCAGAACTGATCTCTGTGCGATGCTACCAAGTACCCATTTCCATTTGTAGTGCCTGTCTCTGCACAGCCTGACCCTAAGCCAGTCAGAATTCCACTTTGTGTATACCACAATGGTGTATTTGTTCAGGTTTTTGTCATATACCACATTGATAAAAACTTTGCCCCATCTGTCTTCATTGGCCACAGCATCGCAGAGGGTAATCAGGTTGGCTTGGCAGGATCTGCCCCTCATACTGATGTCAGGCTAACTATCCTGCAGTTGCCTTGGTCTACTGGAAAGGATCCTAGGCTCAATGGCTAATATCGGAATAAACATAAACTTGAACTTGGTCTGGCCTTGCCCCATTCCTGTAGGTGGAGAACACATTGTCTAATTTCCAATGCTCTGGCACCACCACTGCAACCCAGATAGACTCTTAAATTGCAAACAGCAACACCAATGGTTCTTTACCTGTACTGTGATCTTGATACTCGGCGTATCTTTTCAAGCTCTTCATTCTTACAGTACCTGACTTTGTCTTTTGCCAGGTCGGTAGCTACCAGGATGGGTGTGATTTCCACTCTCTGTATCATGGCTACCTCCTAATGCATTAGTTGTTGCCAGTAAGCACAACCTAGGGGTCCTTTGCTGATCACCAAAGCAACGTAATATTTCTGCACCTCAGCCATTGCCTCTGCCTCTCTCCCAGGTCCTTCCCCCTTTTCAGAGGCCCAGTCCCCTCCTTCACCTTCAGTCTTACATTTATGTACTGAATCTATGTACACGGGCTGGCAGTACTGCCTGCAGGTGAGATTAATGAGCTGTGAATGAGCTTGGTACATCCAGCAGACCTAGGTTTGATTCCCACAACCTCCACTTGCATACTGTGCGATTCTGAGCAAGCCACTTAACCTCTCCAGTGCTCCCGGGTTACCCTTGAAAACAAGCAGTTCTGCCTAGAGAGCCTTACCTGGTTACCAAAGAATTAAAAAAAAAAGGGTTCTGTGTTCTGTGTGGCTCCTCCTGCTATCCCGGCCTCCAGCCCCCTCCTTGGCTTTCTTAGTACTAGATTTTCAGTCCTTCAAGATTGCTCCACTTACCTTTCTGATCCAGTAGTAATGTCCTAGACTTTTTTGTTTATGATAATTTGCCTTAAGTCACTGTTGAGCTAGGGAGTTTTTTTTTATTATAATTTTGTTTTTACCTTTTTTCTTTACTGCTTACAGGAATATGGACCCATGTGACTGCTATGAAAGCATTCTTCAAAAATCTCCACAATTGCCCTGCATTATCAGCCTAAAGCAGCTACTCTAGATTATTGGGCAGCAGGTTTATCATTGTGTCAAAATCCACTTTTCTGAATTTTTGGCTCATGGGGGGGTGAGGTCCAGCTAGCCTTCCCTGTCACCAGGGTGAGAGCTGCCTGGTTGTGGTTATTGCATCCCATCACTGCCTTAATATTCACATTGAAGAGGACCCCATCTTCACTGCTGAGAACAAGGTCAAGGGTGGCCTCAAACCTAATTCCCTGTTGGACATGATGCTCTAGGAAGTAATCCTTGAAGGTTGGCAGGAAGGCACCCTGTATTATCCCTGCTGCTAGCCATCTTAAGGTGCTAGTCCATGCCTGGAAGAGTTAACTCAGGATCCCCACAGCATCTGATTTAGTTGCACTTGCAATTTCATGAATCAGCTGAGCATCATGCTCCAGCCAGCTGATTGGGACCATGCAGTACACTTCCAGGTGACTATGCTGCCTCCTTTTCCTGTAGCTTTACTCAGAGGAATGCCAAGGCATTGATTGTTCACCTTATCCTCCAAAGTAACTCCCTGCGTCCATTTGACAAAAAGAGTCCAGACTTTCTCATCAAGCCTATCCCTTTGCAATGGTCTGTATCCCTTTAGGCTGGTATTCCATTCATTCCCCCCCCCCCTCTGCCTAGTCTCTGAGTGCCACCAGATTGACACCTAACAACATTATTGGAGTTGCAGAATGATCATTCTGCAACTACAAAACAGTCCGCTCACTCTCCCATAACCCGTGGCCACACTATTTTGGCCAGTGGAATACAACAAAGTTTGCCATGTCCAAGATGGCCACTGGAGCACAGTGCACATGCATGAATTGTTGCACATGCACAACTTCACCATGTGCATGTGCAAGACGGACAGTCCTGTGTTCCACCATGACTTCAGTGAGCTTGGCTGCAGCCGTATTGGCTCTGGCCAGAGTTTGTTTCAGCTGGCAGCAGCAAAGCAGAATTGTGTAAATCATTTTTACTGCTCTTAGGAGAGCTTTTGGGCCCCAATGTTCCACAGGATATCCCAACAGATACACCCAACCCCCAAACCGGGTCCCTCATGTCAAATGAAACCTACACAGGCACGTCCTGGTATGTCTCAGCCAGGTAGGCGTGTGGATACAGAGGTGCAGCAGATCCTAACACTGACTATTTAGAGGGTCAGGAAGATGATATTGGGGGTCTTGGGGAAAGTCCTGACCCTATGAAACTGCTTTATGATGAGGAGGATGACCCCTTTGAGGAGGAGGAAGTGGAGTGGATGAAGCCAAAGAGGAGGATTCCTATCCCTCCCCTATTTGATACCAAGCTTTCTTGTCCTACCTAATAGCTGAGGTATGTAGGTCATTACAGCTCAAGGAGGAGCAATCCATGGAGGCAGTGGATGTCAATCCTATATTGTCCACATCCTTCTCCACTCCAATGTGTTTTCCAAGCTTTATTCACTGTGACCAAATTATTAAACATGAATGGGCAGTTGTGGACCAAAGAAAGTTCCTGCCAAAACCTAAGGCCTGGTATTGCCCTTTTTGGGAGGAAAAATTATGCAGGTGGGAAATCCCTCCTCTGGTGGAGAAGGAAGTGCATAATTCTGTGAAGCACACCACTATTCCTTGTAAAAGGTCATTGGCCTTAACAGATTCACATGATAAGCAAGTGGATGCTGCATGTACAAGGGCTTTCATCTCCAATGGTGCAAACCTGTGCACCTCCTATGACTTTTATTGTTCCCAGAACTTTAAACCTGCGGGTTATGACTCTGGCCAGCTTAGTTCCCCCAGATTTGGAGGTAGTAAGCATTCTACAGTTGGTTGTCGTGATCTCCTCCTTTTTAGAGAATACTATGGTGGAGAATGTGTGCATATCAGTTTGCTCTACCTAGCACATTGCATCAGCCATGCAAGTTGTAAGCTTCAAATACCAAAGTTCAGTCTCCCCTTTGAGGGAGGTTTGTTGCTCGGTTCTGGCCTGGACAATATTTTAAAAGATATCCAAGATAAGAAGGGCTACCTTCCAGTGCCAAAGCAACAGCATAAGGCTGCTTCAACCCCAAAAGGTTAAGGTGGAGGCTGACAGAGGCAGCTTTGAGGAGATTGTCATCCCTTTCAGAGCTTTGGTAACCAGACAAATAAAGGAGCCTATTCTGGTTACAAGGGCTACAGTAACAGAAGGGCCCTTGCCAGATGATGTACTGGAGGGCCAGGGTGAAAAACAGGCACCTCACAATGAAGGCATGCAGGCCCATCTCTGCCCCCTTCCCTTGATGGAAGACTGCACACTTTTTACTCAGGATGGGCCCAGATAACATCAGATGCTTGGGTTAAGAAATTCTGATCTTAGGTTATGCAATAGAATTTTCAACCATACCCTTAAGGGGGCATTTTTTTGCTGTCCCTGGTTTTTAAGGACCCAGTAAAGACACAAGCAGTGTCACAGACCCTAATCCACCTCTATCAAATTGAGGTGATTGTGCTGCTTCTTCCAAGTGAGCAAGACCAGGGATTCTGTTTGATCCATTTCGCAGTTACCAAGAAATCAGGGGGGTTCAGACCCATTCTGGATCTGAAATATCTGGACAAGTTTGTGCACCACACAGCCTTCAAAATGGAGTCACAGAAACATAAGACATGACAGCAGAAGGAGACCAAGGGTTCATCAGTTCTGCCCAAGTGTTTTCTAGACCTTCTACTGGTCCCGGGATCTAACCCCCCATAGTATTTGTCCATCCTTATTACAGAGCTTCCCTTTGCTCTGTCCCACCCAAGCTTGAATGCTACTATAGTCTTAGCTCCCACCACCTCGACAGGCAAGCTATTACATGGTTCTATGATCCTTTCAGTAAAGTAGTGTTTCTTTAGCTCTCACCTGAAGCTCCCTCCCAGCAGCTTCCATTTGTGACATCTAGTGGTTGAGCTGTCAAATCTATTGAATAGTTCTGTGTAGGATACTCTATTTATACCTTTCATGAATTTGAACATTTCAGACATATCCCCTCTCTCCCTCTTCATCTCGAGCAAGCACATGTTTAGTGACTAGGCATTCTTTGTATGGGAGCCCTTGGCATCCCTGAATCATTTTTGTCACCCTTCTCTGTACAATTTTCAGCCTATCCTTGTCCTTCCTAAGGTGAGTGTTCCAAAACTGGACACAACACTCCAGGAAAGGCCTCACCAGGTACCTATAGAGGGGAAGAATCACCTATATTCTTCTGCTGTCAAATCCCCTTATTAGGCACCCCACCATTCTATTTCTCTGGCTATCTGCTTTGTTACATTGGCTTGATAGCTTGAGAGTGTCACATATGATGACCCCCAGGTCCCTTTCTTCTTATGAGATACTGTAAGTAGGTTGGGAGGAACTGAAGCAAAACTGAGATGGTGATATAACGTTGGGAATGTTATTCTGTAAAATGGAAATCAGTTTTATACATTGGGTAACACTGCAGAGATTTGTGCTGGCTGGGTGGGGACAGAATAATTTATTTATTAGTTGGCATGAAAAAAATTGTGTTATGGTAAAAATTACATCAAAAAGCAACTGTATAAATTCTGTAAAAGGATATTAGTCATAGGTTTGTTGTTGGAGGGGGTTATCCATCCAAATCCTGGTCTTTTGATTTTAAGCATAATATTATAAATAGTACTTTGGATACAGACCTCATGGACTCAAACATGCTTAGATTAAAACAAGGAAGCCTGTGTATAGTCCATTTGAATGTCTGTAGTTTGCTCACAAAAATCGATCATTTGAGGGAATTGGCCATTAAATATGGCCCTGACATTATTGTAACAACAGAAACATGATTACATGAGAGAACTACAGACAATTCAATTGGATTACAAGGCTATAGAACCTGGAGAAACAACATAAATATAAGGGGAGGGGAGCTTGTAATTTACACCTCCAACTCCTTACAGGTGACACATATTGATCAACATTTTAATTGGCAGGGCTCTGGGGTTATGACCTTGGAAATGCACATTCCCTTTATGAAGTTTTTATTGATCTTAGAGGTATACCACCACCTAAATGCTCCCTTAAGCACTAGCAAAAAGGCTAGAAGGAGGGGTGGAGCAACAATGGGGAAACATCAAAACTGCCATCACAGAGGCAACATCCTTTGTGTGAAGCAAATAAATCAAAATGAAGGAAAAAGCCACTATGGTTCTCAAAAGAGGTGGAGGGGAAGGTCAGGGAGAAAAAGATAGCATTCAAGAAGTATAAGGAAACCTATAAAATATAGGAAGGTTAAATCAAAAAATTCCCTGTGGTACAGTGGTCATCTCTTTAAACTAAAACAAAAGAGGGATTGAGCTCAGAGAGTGGTCAAAATTTTTGAGAAGGATGTTGATCGGGTCAAATACAAACAACTTCAAAATAAATATGCCAATGCACTTTGGAACAGTAAGCAAGAATACGTTAATAAAGAATTAACATCTAATTTGTCTGAGAATCCTAGAGAGCTCTGGGAAATAATGAAAAAGGTAAAGGGGGCACAAGCAATGGATTACCCTGAGAAATTTGGAATAATAACATTTGAATTCCCTTGGGCCAATAGGTGGTGGATAGTTTTAGTAATTATTTTGTAACCATGGGTACAGCATCTCTTCCTTAAAATTCTAATGAGATTTCTATACCTAATATATCACAAGATACTAATTTCCAAGCATCCAAGGGTTTTCAATTTGCTCAAATCACCCCAATAGATGTACAAAGTGAATTATTGGAAATTACTATAAAGAAAGCTGGAGGAATATATGAAATTCCAAACATCTTACTTAAATATGCAGCTCCAGTTATATCATATCCTTTCGTATTTATTTTTAATAAGGTTATTCAGGATGAGCAATTCCCAGATATGTGGAAAAAGGCCAAGGTAATCCCTATATTCAAATCTGGACCCAAATTTAATACAGAAAATTGTAGACCAATTTCTTTGTTGCCAGTTGTTGCTAAAATATTTGAAAGATTAATAGCGAAATAGTAGCAAGATTTTCTGGAAGCAGGTAAGATCATAAATAAGCATCAGTCTGGGTTTAGACCACAACATGGTACTACCTCAACCTTATTAAAGGTTACAGGTGACATTTCTAATGCACCGGACAGGGAATGTTGGTGGGAGCAATTTTTGTTGATTTGTCAAATGCATTTGACACCCTAGACCATGACATCCTCCTGTCCAGATTAAAAGCCCTGGGATTATCCATGCTGGTGGTACAATTATTTAATGCATATTTGAGTGGTAGAAAACAACAGGTAGTTATAAATGGCTGTGCATCAGAATTTAGAACTATTATTTCAGGAGTACCCCAAGGATCTATTTTGGTGCCTATTCTTTTCAAACTATATATGAATAGTCTTAACCTGTCTCATTTGGGGGTTAGTTGCATTTACATGTGGATGATACTATTATTTATTCTGAAGGTACATCTGTTCAGATGATTGAAATTACATTATGACATTTTTTTTGGAGTCTAAACTTATTCTAAACCCCTAAAAGACTCAGGTTGTACTGTTCTCAAGGGACAAAAAGGCTAGGACTTCAGAAGTCCCTCTAAGGATCAAGAATTTGGATGGTGTCACCCTCCAGCAAACTCATAATTATAAGTATTTATGCCTGTATTTGGATAATGCTTTGAAATGGAATATACATGTGGATCATGTGTTAAAAAAGGTGGGAAAATGTTTGGGGGCCTTATATAGAATTAAAGGGTGTATGTCCGAGGATATTAGGGAACATGTGGTTACAACATTAGTGTTCCCTCTTTTGTACTATGAGGATATAGTCTATATGAGTGCAGCAAATATAGTATTATAGAACATAGATGTAATGTTTAATAAACTGGCTAGATTTACTTTAGAAGCCCCGAGAATGACCCATACACAGCAATTATATGACTTGCTGGGATTCATTTATCCTAATGACAGGAGGGTATATCATGTATTAAATTTTATAATAAAGTGTAACAAGGGAGAGGTCCCTGGTTATATACTGGATGAATTACAGATTAGGGAAATTAAACCAGGACTACATTCTGCGAATAGTATTGAATACATACTACCCAAAATGAGGACAGAATTTAATCGAACACATTTTTTAATAGGGGTCCCCAGATCTGGAACACCTTGCCACATAATTATAGATCTTTAATAAGTGGTGTACGCCCAGGTGAAATTAGATCCTGGGTCCAATGAGAGGCTATCAGGAATGTAAGAGAGGGAATTACCTGATGTTGAAAATGTACCTCCTTGTTATTTACATCCTTGAATACTTGAAACTGAAAGTACAATAATGTCTGTTATTTTAAAATTTTGTTTATGTCCTTGTGTATCAATGTATGTGTTGTAGCTTGTATGTTTTAGTACGATGTATTGATAGTCTAATGTATTTGATGTTTAGCGTTTAATTTTGTAACTATATTGTGTTTATTTTAATACTGGATACAATCTAGGGCCTCACTGGAAATGAGCTTGCCTCAGTTGAGTTGTACCTATTCACTGTTATGGATCAGTTGAATAACATTTTTTACTGCTACAACATATTGAGCCTGACCCCATTAAGCCAATATTCTGGGTTAGTGGTTCCTTTTTCCCCCAGATGCATCACTTTGCACTTTTTTGCATAAAACCTTAACTGCCAGACATTAGACCATCTTTCAAGCCTGTAGAGGTCTTTTAGTAGATTCCTAACTGCTTCTGTGCTGTTAACTCTCCCGCTGAGTTTTGCGTCATCTACAAAGAGGACAAGCTTGCCCTGGATTTCCTCACCGATGTCGCTAATGAACATGTTAAATAGGACCAGGCCTAAGATCAATCCCTGTGGTACTCCGCTTATGACCTCTCCTTCAGAAGACCTCAGCCCATTTACTACTACTCTCTGTCTTCTATCCTTGAGTCAACTTTTCACCCACTTGACAATGCTCTTAACAGAGCCTAGGTCATTCAACTTCTTTAACAGATGATTATGCAGCACTAAGTCAAAGGCCTTATTAAAGTCAAAGTAGAGGAGATACACTAGCTGGCCCTTATCTACTTCTTTAGATACCCAGTCAAAAAATGTAATGAGGTTTATCTGGCATGATCTACCTGCCACAAACCTATGCTGTCTGATATCCTGAAGATTTTTCCCTTCTAGATACTCCAGAAGGTCCTGATTGATTAGGATCTATATCAGTTTCCCTATGACAGATGTATGGCTAACTGGTCTGTAATTGCCAGCTTCCTCCCTGCTCCCTCCCTTGTGGAGTGGTACCACATCTGCTCTTCTCCAGTCCTCTGGTACATCACCTATTTGTAGTGACCAGTCAAACAAATATGTCAAGGGGTCTGCAATTTCTTCAGCCAGCTCCCTCAGTACTTTTGGATGCATCCCAGCAGGCCCTGGTGCCTTTTCTGCTTTCAGAAACATTAGTGTCTTCTTGACCCTGCCAGTGATAATCATCAGTGACTCCATTAGTGGGACCCCCTTTTGGCTGCTTTGAGACTACTTTCAGGTATGAGTACAGTATTTTCCTTAATGAATACTGAGAAGAAAAGCTGTTCAGAACAGAAGTTTTCTGCCTGTCATCTTCTATGATCTTGTCATCTTCTACAAACAAAACTATCCCTTCCCTTTTCTTCCTTTTTTTCTGTATATAATGGAAGAAGTGTTTCTTCCCAGTTTTAACCCCTCTCAGCAATTTGAAGCTCAGCTGTCACCTTCATTTGTTTTACCACCATATTTGCTTCCTTATTTTTCTGAATGCAATCATCCTAGTCATTGTCCTTCTGATCCCTTTTATACTTGTGAAAAGCTTCTTTCATGATCTTGATCACTTGTTTGATCTGGGCTGTGAACCATATGGGCCTTTTGTGTTTGTTCCAAATGCAGTTATCCCAGTTCCCTGCAATTGGGATAGAATCCCAGCACACAGTTCTCCCAACTACAGCCATGCCACTGTCCAGTAAAAGGGGTAGAATCGCATCACACAGTACTGCAAGTGCAATATTTGGGCAACATACCGAAATATTAAATCAAGGGATCCAGCTGTTATTGTGCCATTGTATAGCGTTTACATTCACCTGCACTTGGATTATTCATCCCAGCTATGGTGTCCATATAAAAGGCTCTGGCAGAGCCACTACAACTGTGAGTGCGTTAACTAGATAAGGGTATGTCATGGGCTTAAACAAAAATATTTATTTATTTAAAAAATATCAGATTTACAAACCTTTGAGTCAGAGACTCATTTACAAAGGCACCTCATTGAAACTAATACAAAGACAGCATAGTTAACAAGTCCAAAAACAATGGCTCGGAGAGCAGACAGTTATAACAATCATTCACTGGAGATACATGGGTAGCAGTAGATAAACAGATTACATAGTTTAGGCACACAGGCACCACATCAAGAAGACCAAAGCAGTTCAAACAATATACAATAGCTAAAGCAAATAGACATCAGGAGTCAAAGAGAAGTCCAGAGTGTTCACATGAAGGCTGTTGCATACAGTAACTGAATCAAAGTATAGTACATTGAGAAAGGGCATATTTAAGCAATAAGGCATGACAAGATGTGTGTTAACATGTAATAACGTCACTCCTGTGGTGGGTTGAAGCACGAGGTGAAGCTGAGTATTTATTTATTTACTTGCATGTATTTATTTACTCCACTAGATCAGCAATATTTGCACTAGCTGTGCCCAGTGCAGATATTACAGCACTGGTCCTGGTCTGATGATCTGTGTTTTACCCATACCACACTGCATATGGCTTAGTGATATACTGTACAGATGGCTGCAGAGTCTAACCCATTGAAGGCTGAAGTTTCAGAAAACCATTATGCTACAAATATCAAGACTCCCTCCCTCCCTCACTCCCAGTCACAATTGATCCTCTACCAAAGTCATGCTTAAATACTGCTGCCTCTACATCCATGCCACTAAGCTTTTAATGCCAACATGCTTCTTCTGCTGCTGTGAGTTAAACTCCTTATTTAAAAACATTTTGTTGAGAAATTTTTGTTTTAGTATATCCATGGTCAGGAAAAATGAATTTGTAAAAGAAACCAAAATCTTCATTTATCAGTTCATTTAATCACAATACAGCATGTTATGAATTTTTCAGATTCTATATGTAACCTACAGTAAGTCAAACCGAAATTAAACACAAATGCCTACCTATTTGCAAGTGAAGCAAATGTGGTTATAATCATTCAATTGTAAACACCTTTAGTCACAGCCATGATTCACACTGCTAGACTCTAGGTAAGTATGACAAGTTTCCTAAATACTGGTACCTTATTCAGCTGTGTTCTTCTTGGTGTGTGTGTGTGTCCTGCAAAGTTACTCACTGACTGCTCTTAGGATGATGGTCCCAAATGCTGTGAGGTGCCTAGGGGAACTTGTTATGCAGAAAGTTCCAGGAAGTGTTTAACCCATTCTACTTCTAATAGCTTGCTATGATGTCTGTACTATCCATAATAGCATTGATGATCTGGGCAGTTTCTATGCTTTTATGCTTGTGTATAGTTTGATAAAATTAAAAGTTTTACAATTGAAACACTCCTGCTAGCTAGACCTGACACACACAGAAAATAAAAATACAGAAACCCCAGTTAGCTAGCTCTCCCCTGGACTAGGAAGGGAGAAGCATGAGAGGGTAGGGGGCTCAGCAAGGTCAGCTCCCAGGATGGGGGCTGACCAAAGAAGCAGACACAAAAGCCCACTAGGCTTATTCTGCTGGCATTTTTGTATGTTAGAATGCTTATTACACCAACACCATGAACCATAAAACAGATGACTGCCATAACTAGGGAGGCAGTATAGCACAGTGATTTAAGGCTCTTCTCTGCAAAACTGGAGATCTAGGTTTGAATCCCACAGCCCCCACACAAATGTGGAGTATCTTTTTAAGAAAGTATAAAATACTGTGAAATGATTTTAAAGCAGTGCACATGCTAAATCCTACTGCCACATTCAAAACATCGTACCCTACCTACTTACCACATATAAACTCAACTATATTAAAAAAAATAATTCTAGTCATTTTTTAACTAGGAGAGACACACTAAGCTGAAAGCTTGTTTACAGGTGTGACCTGGGAGCACAAGGAAGTTAAGTGATTTGCGCTGGGTCACACAGTATACAAGTGGAGGCTGTGGGAGTCAAACCCAGGTCTCCAGGTTTGTAGTGCAGAGCCTTAAACCACTGCCTACTTAACCATTACAACACATTTACACTTATATATAATACATACTTCTCAAACTTGAAAGAAAAAATACACTTTATTATCAAAGTCTATATTTACCAAATAATGTGTCCATGTTTAAAATAATTTGAACCCCCCAAAAAACGTGCCATGACATGAAACTGCATGTTTAACTGTAAAGACAATTACAAATTGTATTTCTAAATGCATTAGTAACACCAATGCTTCATGATTAAAACAATTTCAACCAATTCCCCTGACATATTGCATTCAGGGAAGATTGCCTTGGCAAGATGCTATAAAAATACCTGAAAAACAGGTTTAATGGACTGAATGATGACATTCTATTTCTAGTGACCATGAGAAAAGAAAAAATAGTTCAGATTTTTTTTTACATCAGCTCTGATCAGAATAGCTTTTAAAATCACCAATTGTTTTCTTGTTCAATGTTTTCTAATACATCTCAAACTTAAAAGAAAAAACACACTTTAGCATCAAAGTCTGTTTTCAACTACATGCACTTCATTTGTAAAACAAAATGATCTTGTCACAGACCACAATCAGCACTAACTACTAACAGAATGCTGATACCTACATTTATAATTCAGCAAATACTTGAAATCAAAGATTCTGTGTGTAACCTACAGTAAGACAAACAGAAATTAGACACAAATGCCTACCTATTTGCAAGTGAAGCAAGTGTGGTTATTATCATTCAGTTGTAAACACCTATAGTCACAGCCAGGATTCACATTGCTAGACTCGGGGTAAGCATGACAAGTTTCCTAAATACTGGTACCTTATCCAGCTGTGTTCTGCTGTGTGTGTATGTGTGTGTGTGTGTATGTGGTGTGTCAATGCTTTCAAAGTTTTGAAACTACTAAAGACAAATAATATATAAACTATACATATATATAATGTTTACAAAAACATGTGGCTCTTACTGTAAATTGGAATGTGTGTCTAGGTCTCCTTCTGAGGCACCAGGTGGCTCTGATAATAATTTTTTTCCAAAGGATTTTTAAGTCAGTTTGAAGGCATTAAATCTCTTCTGTTCTGTTTTGTTCTCCACTGCACAGGCATTTCTGTTGGTTGATAAGTGTATCTTGTTACAGCATGCAAGAGCTATATCATGCCCTCCCACATAAATCAGAAAAAAGTTTGGGGTGGAGGTGGAGGCAGATCATACTGCAAAAAAACAACTAATGCTGCGTCCCACTACTCAGGTTCCAGTTCTTGTACCATGCATTTAAGAAAGAAAATAGTACCCTGCAACCATTGACTAACATGAAAGCATATTTATTTGAGGGCGGAAAACATAGCTTGGAGGAGGGTAAGGTGGGGGAGACTATTTACATCTTCAGTTAGTTCCACACACAGAAAACATGACATCACTACTTTTGTACATGCAATATTCCTGTTGGCTCCGCCCACAGTCATAAAAAGGGGATATCTGGTAAATAGAGAAGGTGCAATGGAGAATTAACAAGCATTTGTGAATGCCAGATGTCTTCTTGCTTGTATTTGCTGTGTAGGTGTTTGCAATTGATAGTGATGGATGATGATTAACAAAGCAGTAACCCGAGTTATAACAGTGAAAGTGTTATGACTGAGAATTGAAGAGGTTCACCCCAATGTCATTTTCTTACATTGTGACCTAGAATTTTAGCTATACTGTAGATCGAGTGAGCACTCCCAACCAATCAGAGTGCTCCTTTCCTCCGTGTGTGAGACACTCTTATTCTGTGAAGTGCGTCTCACACATGAGTGCCTTGAAAATGGGCACCTTATGAGAACAATTAAAAAAAATCTATATTATTGATTGCGCTTGGTCAATAATATACTAACATGTCCCCCATTGCCACTCTTTGCTGTATCAGAATGGTTTCACTTGCCTTCAGCTTGAGCCAGAACAGCTCAGCTTTACTTCTCTGTTCTCACTCAAGTGGAATGCACATGAAATCACTCTTATACAGGAAAGAGTGGCTCTAGGGACATATTAACATAAACAGTAGTAGTTTCTGTTGACCCAGGAATCTTTTATGAAATGTGACACAAAACATTGTTTTGTGGAATGACCACGAAAACAGGTGTTGGAGAGGGATTTGATAAGGACACGTGCTATGTCCATTTGATGGGGGTAAAAAGCATGACTATGTTGAAAATATGGGTTAAAAATTAAAAATATTATAAAGTTATGAGTAAACACTGAAAAAATGTTAAAGTTTGCTCATAATATTTGTTTTTTCCAATTTAGACAGCAAATGTTCAGCAAAGTCTTTTTATTATACCACATTATGAACATGACAGGTCTTAGTTACAAAATCCTGCCAAAAAATCATTTTGGGGCATAAGTGTAAAAACTGAAAAGATGTTTTGAGCAGGATTTGAAAAAAAATGACACTTCATGTTCATGATGTGGTGTATAAAAATGGCTATTGGTCGCTTGTTTGAGATTTTGACACCTATTTTTAACATAGTGTTTTTATAACTCCAGCTTATGATAAAGACAAGTGGCATTTTTTTTAAATCCTGGGCCGGAGTCAGAAAATGAAATAAAACTAAGTCCCACTCCACAACTCCAGTTGCTGACCGAAGTCTCTGCACTACTAGAATTCTCCAACTTCCTGCACTCTGCTCTTGACAGTGGTAGTCCTGCTGGTGCTGTGTTCATTGACCTCACCAAGGCCTTTGTCACGATATGCTATTCCTCCTGCTTGACTCCCTCAGATGCTTTGGTTTCTCCCCTGGCCCCCTTCCATGGTTCACCAGCTACCTCGCTGCAAGAACGCAACATGTAAAAATCAGTAGAACCCTATGTGACACATGACCTGTCCACTCTGGGGTTTCCCAGGGCTTCATTTTAGGCCCTCTCCTCTTCAGTCTCTACCTCAACTCTCTCCTCCCAGCCTGCACAAGTAAGATCCTTCTCTATGCAGATGACGCTGTGCTCTTCGCCTCTGACCCCAACCCCAACATACTCCAGGCCACCCTCCAACAAGCTTTTGTTAGTGCTGAGCATTGGTTCACATCACGAAGGCTAGTCCTGAACCTAAAAAAGACCAAAGCTATGCTCCTTTCACATTGCCAAAGCAAAGCCAGTGGTGCCCCCCTCGTGATACTGCCTAGCACACTAAACCCCATTGAGCTGGTTTCCTCCTACAAGTATCTGGGCATTACCTTTGATTCGGCACTCTCCTTCCATTCCCATATCAATGCCCTTTCTGCTGCCACCAATGTCAGGATTGGACTGTTATACAACCAATGGGACTGCCTACCACAAGAGTCCCTTTGGTTGGCAATCACTTCCTCTGTCCTGTCGCTAATCCAATATGTGCTGCCCATCTATGCTGTAGCCAACAACACTGTGCTTGCAAGAATCCAGCTCTCTATAAACAAAGCCTGCAGGCTAATGCTGGGAGCCCCTAGGCGCACCCATATGTGCCTGCTGTACTCCACCACCAACTTGTTCATCCTTGAAGAAAGACTGCTTCCAAACCTGCCTTCTTGTAAAAAAAGACCCTGCTAGGGCTCTCCCCCCCCGGGGTCACCACCTCCCTGCAGCGGGTCTCCTCCAAATCTCCACCCGTAGCACTGTCAATACCTCCCTTATTGTCCCCAGGGTTAGGACCTTTATGGCCGAGAGATCCTTTTGCTGTCAGGCTGCCTCCTGGTTCCGTTCCCTCCCAGCAAACATAGCTGACTCCACTAAGCTTGGTCCTTTCAACAACTCTGTCATAAACCATCTGACAAGCACTCACTGCTTTAATTGCACATAATCTCCCCACCTGCCCCTTACCCCCCCCAGGCTAGGTATGCCCTGATGTAGTACTGGCATACCTATTGTATGACTATTGTGACCTACCAACTACCAAGCTTGGTCCACCAGTGAATTTCTGTAACACTGATTGCTTTCTTAATCTAATTTCTATGTACTGTACTGTTTTGCTTGCTGTGAGGCATTGCTCTCTTGATGAGGTGCCTTTGTAAATGTGTCTTTGACTCAAAAGTCTGTAAACCGATTATCTAATAAATAAAATAAATAAATAAAATAAATGTGGAGATTAGTATTCACAGTCCCTTGCAGCTGTGGAGATGTTATGCCTGGTTCCAATGGCCATAATATTTCTCTGTAGCTGAGGGGATGAAACCCACAAGCTGCCGTAAATCATGAACCATTCGTAAACCAGCGCAACCTGTGTGTATATCGCAGCTGTGGCAAAAAGTGTGGCTTCGCAAGGGGCAGCCCACTTGCACCCATTTTTTCCCTCAGCTGCAGAATTTTCGGGGGCTTTGTGAATCTGGCCCCCTATCTGAAAGGTGCTTTTGCTGAGTGACTGTGAAAGCATGATTCAGAAGGGATCTGAAAACTTAAACCTGTCTAGTTCACGAGGTGGGGCAAAAAAAGGCTATGTTGAAAATCTGGGGGAAATGTAGAAAAATAGCAAAGTTATGAGAAAACATTGAATCATTTGAATGTTGTTTTTTAACTTTGTTGATTTTTAAAATTTTAAGATTGTGATCCCAGATGTTCAAGATAGTGGTTTTATTACCTTAGTTATGGAGCAGAAATATATCAGCATACAGTGCTTCCAAATGTGTTTACACCTCTTTTCTGGCAGTGGATCAGCGACTCTGCACCGATCATATTGGTGCAGGATTCTTGGTATAAACAGGCCTATGATTTCTACCAGTGATATTTTGCAGATACAGTACTGCATAAGCACGGTGTAATCAGATGGCAATTACTCCAATATACAGCATGTTGGAACACTGTTATTGATGGAAATTCATCCTTTCACAAACACTGTTATGCTGCACTAGCTACATCAGCTAGTTTGTTTGTACTTAGCAATGCACATGTAGCCAGTGCAGAATGACCGACCGCATGCCGAAAGCGCAATCTTCCCTACTCAGCAGCAGCCACGGGGACAACAGCAAACCTGTCCTAAAGAAAAAGAGCCAAAGTAAGTGACAGTCATTTTACTACAGTTCTTTCCTTATTTATTTGCAACATATGCTGTAAAAAACAATGGATGACTAACAATCGGTAACAAGCAGCGTAAGTACATCTCAAGGTTCCCATGGCAACCACGGGAACCTCTCAATGAACTAACTGGCTTATTATTGATAGTTAGTCATCCATACATCCATTATTCTCTATGTGTCATGCAGGAAAGTGTGACAGCTTCATAACAGAGTGCTTCATCTTGGTAGGAAGCACTGTAAATGGAAGGAGGAAGGCAAATGAGATGATCTGACTCCCAAAGACAGGGAAAGGGAGTGGAATCTATGAGAGAGCCAGAATGATGGCTGAGATGCTGAATGAATAATTTAATTTGGTTTTAATTAATGGGCACCCATAACCAAGGCTGCTAATGAGATGGAACATACAGAGTTTTTTGGACATCCTCTAGTATGACGAGAGGAGTAAAGACACACGCTGAAGCTCAGAGGAGGTAAATTCAGGGGTAACATTAGGAAGCATTTTTCCCAAAGAGAGTGTTGAAATTCTGGAGGAGCTTGGCAGTAAAGACAGGAGATATGGTGACTGTAAAGGCCTGCAAGGAATAGTAATACTGGGTAAATTTCTACTTACCAAGGGACTCAGTGGATACAAGCAGAGTAGACACCAGCTCATGAAAACTTCAAACTACATATATTTACTTGTATTTCTTTGCCCTGCATGCAGTAATATCAATGGCAGGAAACAGTTTCAAAACCTGAAAAAATGGTGTCAAACAAATCAGTGCTCCATAAAAAATAACTGAAACTCCACCCACTTATGCAGATTAGGCAGGAAAGGTAACATAGCAAGTATGCTGTAATCCGCTTTACTCAGTGCAGAGCTGACGTACACAGAGAACAAGTAGGTGAATGGTGACGTGTACAAGAGCTATGGAGAGCTTTCATTTTAAGCTTGCATTTGCATTCCTTCTACCACCCTGAAAAACATGTGGAGGTCCATGCTCTGGTGACCGCAGTATGGGGGTGGAGTGTTGCAGAAATAAGTAATAGTTGAATACATTGCTGTATAAAGTGCCATAAACTGTTCAGGAGACCCAGGTTCCCATCCCGTCAGAACCAAATACACCATGCATAAACATGAGCAAGCCCCTTATTCGCTTGGTGCTACAGTCCACAGAGCTGTACAAATGGGTAACAGAAAGACTATAGTGAAACAAGGTATTGCATCTCAGCTGTACTATCAATGTGTAAATAAACTGTAAAAATGACTAACAACAGAACTCCACTGAAACTGAGATATTGCATATCAGCTAAGCTAGCCTAGATATTAAAAAAACTGTAGAAATGGTAACAGCAGGACCCAACAGAAAATGAGATAGTGTATCTCAGCTGGGCTATCCTGGGTAAATAAATTGTAAAAATGGGTAAAAACACGACCTCACTAAAAATTAGATACTGTATCTCGGCTGGGCTACCCTCGGCAAATAAAGTATAAAAATAGGTAACAGCAGGATCCCACAGAAAATGAGATGTTGTATCTCAGCTGGGCTATCCTCAATAACAAACAGTAAAACAGATAAATTACAAAACTGTAAGTAGACCCTTGCCTGTCAACAAAAATGGCAGTGATGTTAGTTTTGGTTTTGAAACTAGGGAGAGGGGAACTTTGAACCAGACTTGGACCAGTCAGGAATGTGAGTGGCCAGTTCGCTGCCAGACATAATGTCGCGGTCCAAATGTTGCGGGTAAATAGCCACAAGGACAAAAGGTTACCATTCATTGCATCACAATCCAAGTTGCCAACATGTGTAGTTGTTGCCAGTTAATATTGTAGATGTAAAAAATGTCGATGTGTAATCTGCTCTGCGTTGTTTCCCACAAGTTCCCCATTGCACTGAAACAGGGGGAATAAAACATCTTGTACTTTTATTTTATTGTTTTTTACATTTTAAGAAATACTCAGTACTCACAGCCCACTTCCTACACCCAGTGTCAGTCCCAAAATTCCTCTCTTCCCGAGTGTCATTGTTTTCATTCCCCCACACTGCCGAATACCAAATAATACCAACTGATACAGGATAACAATTAGCACATGGTCCCTTTAAATTTATTTATGTACATCAGTGTGGGATGGGGAATTACAGGTGCACACACAGAATAGGAGGAAGAGGAGGAAAAGACACCGGTTGTAGGAAGTGAGTGCCTGGCAGAGCTGTGTTTGAAAGTGAGTGCAGAGTGTGATGCTTAGCCAGCTGGTTATGATCGTTCTATGATATTAGTAATATAGAATGTGGTATGTGATTGTCTCACAGGAGACATCTTGTGCTTCTGGGTGCCCTCCACCAGGATTTAGTGAAAATAACAGGATATAAGTAACTGACCAGGAGATTCTGTAATGTAATTAACTTCCTTGAGAAGTTGCATTTTATGGCCTTTTATGACCTCCTGCTTTTGAAGTTGGAAAGCTAAATTTCAAACACCATGAAGTCTTGCTATATTAGGACCATTGCAGTCATTCCCCCAGTCTTGAACTGCCCCGGAGAGGAAACGGTTAACTCCAGAGTGATCTGGAGTTCCACAGCGCGAAGGCGCTGTTCAAAGCTCTATCTGGCCAGTTTCAAATGAAACTGCCAGATTCTTTACTCCGCTTCACTGAACAGTCGCTCCGGATATCAGCTCCTTCAGCTCGGTTCATTTCGCGGTTCAAGCGTATTTTCGATTCATTGAACCCGGCAATAAATATTTATTTTACCGCATTTCGATTAAAAAGCTCTATCTGGTAACCGTAAGTACAGAAATTAAGTCTGTGTGGAAAGTCATTATCGGTTCGGTTTCGAACCGATCGGTTAGTTGAAATACATGTTTTAAACTGTTTAGTTGGCTTTTAGAGTGCGGTTCCGGTTCTTATCGGTTCTAAAAACCTAACTTTATTGGGTTTTTCAAATACCGTGATTCACGGTTAGGAACCGATAAGGGTCTTGCCTGGCACTGCCATCAAAAGGGCAAGTTTTTGGTTAGGCTGGCATTATGTCTGAGAAACCCAAAAGAAAAAACCGGCCCACTGGTTTCAACACTGTGATGTCTGTGGGGAAGCCTTCGCCAAGGCTGACCCACACACCACTTGTGTTTATTGTCTGGGGCTGACCACCTCCTGTCAGACTGCCAGTGTGTAAAATTTCCCTGCAGCCACCCTGGAAAGAGATTGGGCGGCTCAGGGCGAGGTCAAAAGTCCGCTGACCTGGATGGCCTGCCGGTCCAGTACCCACTAGACCAGAGGGTGCCCTCTGACCGAGGCGAGACTTCCTCGGGCAAAGGAAGGCTGGTTCAGAGGAACCAGTCCCACTAAAAAGACAAAGAAATCAGCAGGTCTGGGTACAAAATTGTCTCTCCAACTGCTGCAGAGATAACTAAAGCCATTCAGATTGTCAGTCTTTGTCTCAGGCTGTAGGCCCCTGCATCTGGGAAAAGGGTGGCTCGTTCAGTCTCAGTGGTTCAGGATTATGATGTTGAGGATTTTATGAACCACATGAGGGAGGAGGATTTTGATCAGTATGTTTGTGATTGGGAAGGTCTGGCGTGCCCATTGAACCGGACATCTCTCCAGATAGACCTTTAGAATCTCCCCTATGCTGTCTGAGTCCCTTCTCTGTTTATGTTTTACAAAAGGTGGCAGAAACCCTCCAGCTTCCCTTAGAAGAGGCTGTGGATGAGCAAGAGGAGCCTGATTATGTGGAAATGATGGATATTCCAGAGACTAGGAGGTTGTCTATTCCTTTGCATAAGTCATTTAGGAAGCAAACAACAAAGATTTTAAAATCCTCATTCTGTCCCTCCTGTAGATAAAAAATGGACAGAAGGTATACTTTTCAGGCTCGGATACAGACTTCCTCACTGAGCAGTGTAGTCATGTAGGTGTGGTACAAGCTGCAGCCTGTGACAAGGCTAATATTCCCTGGCCTCACATCCTCCTGACAAGGATTCCAGGAAGATTGATGCCATGGCGAAAAAGCAATATATGGCAGCTTCTTTGGGACTCAGGCAGGCTAATTATATGGCTTATGTTGCTAGATATCAGAAATCTAGATGGGACACTATATTGCAGTTAGCTAAGCAGGCCCAGGGCCAGCTGGCTAGTGAGTTGGAACAAGTGGCTGCTGATGGCATTGAAGCCTCTAAAGTTCAATTTCATACTGCTGTTGATGTTAATGATGTTTCCTCTAGGGTCATGGCCACTTCTGTAGCTTTCCGTAGATTGGCATGGCTCAGATGCACTAATCTGTCCCAAGATACTCAGTCAAAGGCTATGGATTTTCCTGTATCGGAAATTCTCTGTTTAGTGATCAAACAGAAAATTATATGAAAAGATGGATGAATATAGAACTACCTACAAAAGTGCCCAAGCTAAGGAAGGCATGCCACTTCACAAGGCATGCCCCAGGGAACAGGGGTAGGCCTTTCCTGCAAGCCTTTTACCAAACTCAAACCTCCTCTGCTTTTTCACAGAGGTTTTTCAGAGGCAGAGGTAGGCGGGGCACAGGGAGACAGTGCCCTCCCTCAGCCTAAAGCTCCTGCCAAGCAGGCACCCTGATGGGGTGCCCAGGGCCATTCTCCTGTACCAGTGGGGCAGGTTGGCTTATTTCAGCCAGAACTGGCTGTCCTTAACCGGCAGGTGGGTTCTGGAAGTAGTAAGCCAAGGCCTGGTTCTCAGCTTCAAACAGTTTCCAAAGATGAGAGCCAGGCAATTTCCCCCCAAAACTCTTCAGAAGCCCTTGCTTTGGAAGCAGAAGTTTCTTCCTCCTGAATTGCAAAGCAGTGGAAAGGGTTCCCCTTGCCATCAGGGCAAGGACTGTACTCAAGATATTTTCTTACCCCAAAAGACAGGAGAATGGCCCATCTTAGACTTAAGGTACCTGAACAGACATCTATTAAAGCCAAAGTTCAAAATGTTAACTCTAGCAATGATTTTGCCCTCCCTGAGGCCGAGGACTGGTTAGCTTCCTGGACCTCAGGGCCCTATTCATGTCATGATCAGGCCTTCTCACGAAAGTACCTCAGGTTCGAACTGCTCTGGGCCACTACCAGTTCAGAGCAATGCCCTTTGGCCTAACCTCGGCGTCAGGGTATTCACAAAATGTCTAGCTGTGGTAGTGGCTCATTTAAGAAGCAGGATTGCTGTGTTTCCCTACCTGGACGACTGGCTACTAGTGGGTCAGTCTCCAGACCAGGTAAAATCTCACTTGCAGGTCACCCAGCAGCTTCTCACTTCCCTGGGGTTCCTGCTGAACTTACAAAGTCAGTTCTGGAACCTGTTCAGGTTCTAACTTTCATAGGTGCAGAGTTGAACACAAAGTTAGCCAGGGCATTTCTCCCCTCAGAAAGAGCGGACAGGCTCATTGCCCTGGCATCCTCCTTTACCCTCGGGTCTCTCGACCAGCAAGGCATTTTCTGCAACTCCTAGGGCACATGGCTGCTTCACAGCTGTCGTGCAGGAGCAAGATTTCAGATGAGGGACATTCAGTTCCACTTGAGGTCCTATTGGTCCCAAAGGAGGACCCCTTACAGATTAGTTCCGGTGACCAAAACCTGATCCTGGCCCTTCAGTGGTGGCAGGATCGAGGCAATCTGTCTCAAGGGTTCCCTTTCTACCCGTTCACCTCCCTCACCCTCACCACGGATGCCTCCCTGTTAGGGTGGGGGCTCACTGAGGCGACCTTTCCACTCAAGGAGTGTGGTCCCCCCAGGAATCTCTGCTCCACATCAATCTTTTGGAACTCAGAGCTGTTCTTTTAGCTCTTCAGGCTTTTTCAGCTGTTGTCCAGAACAAAGTAGTTCAAATCAGGACAGACAACACCACAACAATGTGGTACATCAACAAGCAAGGGGGCACTCGGTCTTCAGCCTTGTGCACCGAAGCAATGAAGTTGTGGTCTCTGGCTTACTCCCTAAACACCTCCCTGATCGCAATTCACCTTCCAGGAAAGGACAATGTCCTGGCGGATGCTCTCAGCAGGATTTCCCAGGGCCATCACGAATGGTCTCTGAATCCTCAGGTATTGGGGTCGGTCTTTGCCAGATGGGGTACCCCTCAGATAGATCTCTTGCAGCCCCAGACAACCATCAACTTCCTCTATTTTGTTGCAGGCCTCCAGTGCTGGGCTCAGTCCCCCTGGACGCCTTCCTGCTGGATTGGAAGGGGAAATTCCTATATGCTTTTCCCCCCTTCCCTCTCCTCTTCAGGGTATTGGTGAAAATCAGAACTCAGCCCTGCAAAGTGGTTCTGATCACTCCAGACTGGGCCAGACAGCCCTGGTATCCTCTTCTCCTGTCCCTGACAATCCACCCTCCCCTAACCTTGCCCAGGACCCACGACTTGCTGACCTGTGCACAGGGGAGAGTGTGGTACCCGGACCTCAAATCCCTCCACCTCAAGGCTTGGTTCTTGAGGAATTAGAATTTTCTGATTTACACCTTTCTCAAGGGGTCATGGATATTTTAAAGGCTTCTAGGAAGCCTTCCACCAGAGCTACCTACAATTCTAAGTGGAAGAGGTTTTCCTTCTGGTGTTCGGAGAAACAAATTGTGCCAGAATCTGCTGACCTGGCCACTTTACTGGACTATTTGGCCCATCTAAATTCCCTAGGCCTTAGACCAGCTACCTTGAAGGTTCATATGGCAGCTGTTTCTGCCTTTGTTTCCGCAGGGAAGCCTGTTTCTCTTTCCTCTCACCCTGTGTTTTCTAAGTTTTTTAAGGGGTTACTTCATACTAACCCTCCCTTTCGGGAACCAGCCCCTGCCTGGGACCTGAATGTTTGCATTGCTCAGTTAATGCAACCTCCCTTTGAGCCCCTTTCTTCTGCAGATCTCAAGTATTTAACTTGGAAAACTGTTTTTCTAGTGGCTATCACTTCTGCCAGACGTATATAAGTGAATTGCCGCCCTTCGGTGGAAAAGGATTTTATTTCTTTTCACAGGGATAAGGTAGTCCTCAGGACTAACAGAAAGTTTTACCAAAGTGGTTTCAGATTTTCATCTGAACCAGTCCATTTCTCTCCCAGTGTTTTCACTGGGCATTCTTCCTCGGGTGAGAGGAAACTACACAACCTGGACGTTAAAAGAGCCTAGCTACTATGTGGAGCGTACCAAGGGTCACAGGTTGAATCCCTCCAACTCTTCCTTACCTATGAGAGGTTGGAAAGGAGACCTGCCACTAAGAGGACAATTGCAAGGTGGATTGTCTCTTGTATCCAGTTCTGTTACCAAAAACTAGGTAAGGAGCCCCCCTCAGGACTGAGGGCCCACTCCACCAGGGGTACAGCTGCATCTCTAGCGGCTGCTAGAGATATTCCCATTTTGGAAATTTGTCAAGCTGCTACCTGGAAAACAGTTCACACCTTTACCAAGCATTATTCCCTGGACGTCCAGTCCAGGAGAGATGCTCGTTTTGGCACAGCTGTTCTTCAGAGCCTATTTCCTAAGTAGGTTCTGACCCTCCTCCATGGAGGTACTGCTGTGTAATCTGCAATGGTCCTAATATAGCAAGACTTCATGGTGTTTGAAGAAAAATTACTCACCTTAGTAATTGCTTTTCTTCTCATGGAGTCTTGCTATAATCGAGACAACCCTCCCTCCTACCCCTCTCAGAACTCCTACTTGGGTATGGGGTTGGCAAATTAGTGCAAGCACTGTGTCATGCCATTTTATCTCTCTAGTTGGGTTAGGGAACTAGGTATTTCTGTTTTCATTAAGTGGTAGAGGTCCCTCTCTAGACTTGAGTTTTTGGGGAGGGGTCCTATTAGTGCTTGTAAGGAGTGTTCCTAACAATAAATATTGTTGTTTATTCTGTGATTGTTCTTATTCTTCTAATGATAGGTAGCCAATGGCTGGTGTAGAGCTTTTCCACACAGACTTGCTATGTTAGTTTAGCTCGTAAAGAACCTGCAGTTTCATTTGAAACTGGCCAGATAGAGCTTTGAACAGCGCCCTCGCGCTGTGGAACTCCAGATCACTCTGGAGTTAACCGTTTCCTCTCCGGGGCAGTTCAAGACTGGGGGAATGACTGCAATGGTCCTAATATAGCAAGACTCCATGAGAAGAAAAGCAATTACTAAGGTGAGTAATTTTTTCATACAGTTTATTACAGTACAGGACATAGCTATCTCGCATCTAGGTGACAAACTGCAGAGTTGTAAAAACCTTTGATGTTCCTTGGGAAAACAGGAACTGCTCAGGATCAAAGAAAATGTTAATTAAGGAGTGATATTTGGGAAATTAGTTTTTACTGATGTCACCTTTGCTGATGTCACCTTATTTAAAGCAGCCGTGCAATGAAAAAGGTTATTCCAAATAGCAAATGTTCTGCTATGGTTGTAAAAAATAATAGCAGAACTGTTTATTTGGGTTTTCTGGATGCTTCCTATGCTGTGTACTTACATTTGCATTTTTGTCTAGACTCTTATCCTCCTCAGGTCCTCAGTATTATTTCTATGCAAAAATGAGGCGGCCATCTTTTTTTCTTGAGAAATAATTACTTTTAAGCATTCATAAAATTCTAAAATGATAATGAAAATTGACTATTTCACCACCAAAATAAACTGGAAGACATCTAGCATCTATTAGGAAGAAAAAAAGGTGGGGTCAAATTTTAACACATTTTTGTTGCACTGCTGCTTTAATATACCTCCTGATAGGACATCCTGTTTGTATATTTTTTATATTCTAAAAGGAGGAGCTAGATGACATCATAGAATGGGTGTGAAAACATAGAGTTTTAAACTATATACTGTGTTTGAACTTGTGACATATGTTTTTCGGCTCAAGAACATGATCTAACTATAAGCACTACAGAGGTAATACATTAGATAGAAAAAGTCTAACTGTATGTCAGTGTCAGTGGCTCAGTAGGTAGCACACTCGCCTCTGAGGCTGGGAGATCAGAGGGCTGTGGGTTCAGTTCTCACATCTGGCACTTGGGTTAATATCCCAATACTGACGCTGTAGTGTAGCATGAGAGGGGCGCTGCACTTCTGAGGTGCCGTCTTTCGGATGAGACGTTAAACTGAGGTCCCATCTGCCTGGATTGGTGGTAGTTCAGGTGGATGTTAAAGATTCCATGGCACTAATAGAAAAGAGTAGGGGAATTTCCCCAGTGTCTTGGCCAAATTTCCCTCATTCACTAAAAAAAAATACCACCAACAGCTTAATCTGGTGCAAGGTCAGTTGGCATTCATCTGTATCCCCCTCCCCCGGGTCATGCCTGAAAATAGGCAGGATCTGTCTAGTGCACTTACCCGGTCAACAAAAACTAAATAAATAAATAAAATGTTGGTTGGAGTCTGTAGTTTTTTTTGCTTTTCTTTTAAGTGATTGTATGCTTTTTATGTTGCTTGTGCTCAAGTGTAAACATGTTGTGGCAGCTTGCTGCAAAAGCAGGTTGTGGAGGCACGGCACTGTTGTGGCCAATGCCTCCACTGCCTTTTTAGGCTTGGTCCACTGTCCCCAATGGGGTGGCATGCTGCTGCTGACACTATTTCAGCCAGTGTGCCACCACCTTGAAACGTTTTAGCCGCTGCAATCAGGGGCCACCTCGTAACTGCAGCGTCATCCGCTGCAATGAGGGAGCAACCCATCATTGCAGGACTAACTTGCATTCCCTAACCGGTTTGCTGATGGGGAACCCAGTCCTTGTTGGTCAGTGTTGTTTGCTAAGAGGGTGCCCATCCCCCTCTGCAGCATGTCCCCTCCTCCTGGTTCTTTGCCGACTGGGGTGCCCAATCCCTGTTGGCATGTCCCCCACCCCCAGTTCTTGTGTGTCGAGGGGGTGCCTAATCCCCCTTGACTCATGAGACCCCCCCACACCACTGTGTGCCAACAGGGGTGCCCAATCACCATTGGCTCTAGTCCCCCCACCCCAAAACACACAGGTGGCATGCTGGTAGCCCACCCCAGAATGCCAAAAGTACCTGCAAAAAGAACAAACCATCCAGCAACATCTTTTTTTTCCTAACCCTGAAAAGAAGGAAACAGTCCCTTGCCATGTGCTCCTCCTGCCCCAACCCGCGCCCTGCCACTGTGTACCCCACCTCCCCACGTCTCACTCACCCCATACTTACCTCCGGAGCTGATCATGACGATCTTCAGTGGACCAGGAATGTGTCTGTACTCTTCAATGTCAACCACGAACTGAAGAAATGCTGGTAAGCTGTATTATGGCATAAATAAAGTTTTTTCAACTCTGGTGCATGTCTCAGGCACTTTTTGGAATTTTGACACCAAATTTTCAACATGGAATTTTTCAGACCCCTCCTCATGAATTCAGCCACTGTCATGGTGTTATTCAGCCCTGAAAGGTGATTTTGTGGTCACTGCACAGAAATCACCTTTCGGGACCGATTAACGAAACGACAGTGCCAGTGTTCATGAGATGGGCTCTCAAAAAGCCTATGTTGCAAATTTGGTGGAAAAAATTCAAAAAATGACTGTTTTTTTTATGAGCGTGCTCAAAACTTCTCGAATCTGCAATATTTTCTCACCAGATTTTCAACATTTGCATTTTTTCACACCTCCTTATGAACAGTACAACTGTCATTTTCCCCATTCTGGCCAAAATGTGTTTTCGCACTTCCGGCACAGAATAGTGCGGTCACTGTGGGAAATCAGTGTTCAGGACAGATTAAGAAAATGACAATGACACTGTGAGCAGAGGTCCTAAAATCCCTATGTTGAAAATTTGGTGATGATAGCCCATCACATGACTGTGTTACAAGCGTGTGTTAAACTGTTTCCACGCATCCTTGTAACTTTACAAATTTGTAATATTTTCACACCACATTTTCAACACTGGCATTTTTTTACACCTCCTTATGAAAAGTACAGCTGTCATTTTTTACATCCTGGCCAAAATATGTTTTTGCAATCCTGCCGCAGAATAGCATGGTTGCTGTGGGAAATCAGTGTTTGGGATAGATTAAGATTGAGCGAGTGAGGGGTGGAGTCACCAAGCTCATCTGAGCTCTGCCAGGACTGCTGAAGATTTCTTTGTGGGCAGAAAAAGGTTCCAATGCAGGAGCCCAGTACAAAAGAGCAGTCTGCAGCACCGGGAGAAACAGAACGAAACAGCAAGTGAGGGAGGGGGAGTGAGCGAACTCAACGGAGCTCTGTCGGGACTGCTGTAGATTTCTTTGTGGGCAGAAAAAGGCGTCAGTGCAGGAAGGAGCCCAGTATAACAGGGCAGCCTGCAGCAGTAGGAGAAACAATATGAGTGAGTGAGTGAGAGAGGGGGACTGAGTGAGCTCAATGGAGCTTTATCAGGACTGCTGCGGATTTCTTTGTGGGCAGAAAAAGGTACCAACACAGGCTTAAGCCCAGTACAAAAGGGCAGCCTGCAGTTCTGGGAGAAACAGAATAAGCAAGTGAGAGAGGGGTAGTGAGTGACCTGAACGGAACTCTGTCAGGACAGCTGTGAACTTCTTTGTGGGCAGAAAAAGGTGCCAATGCAAGCAGGAGCCCAGTAGAAAAGAGCAGCCTGCAGCGTAGGGAGAAATAGAATGAGCAAGTGAGAGAGGGGGAGTGAACGAGCTCAATGGAGCTCTGCCGGGACTTTACACTTGCCCACCCTTCCACCCATGGTCCTCTGTGGTCCTCTATTGCAGCAGGGTCTCTGGAGTGGAGACAGAGCAATGATTGGATGGTTTAGGATTGCTGTAATAATACAGATTTACTTCTTCTGTTTCTTTCTCTAACTGAGCTAAGTACTGAGCTATACTGTTATGATTGCTGTAATAGGGAGATCACGTGATGCCTTCCCTGTAGACAGATGCTTCTATACCTCGCTTCCTCCTCAAGGCTACTTATTCCATTTAAAATCTAAATGTCTGTGCTCACTAACCAGCCTGCATCGATACTAATACCTGCTATCAGCTTCAGAACATCTCCAGTGCTGCAGCTATCTAGAGAAACTGAAAAATAACAGAAGAATGGAGGCCAAAATGAAACAGGCCCTCCCTGCACGTATGCTGCCTGCAACACCAGACGAACAGTCTAAGTGGCCCAAGATGCAAAATGTTGCTTCTGGTAAGACCTCACAGGCTCTGATCACCGCTGCACCACTCTCGGAAGACAAATTTCGGGTGGAATTGGCCCCATTAAAGACTGCAATCCTGGACTTTGCCTCAGACTTGAAATCTATGAAGACACCAACTGGGCCCTTCCTGACATCTCAGCATGTACTACTTCCCTTGAAAAATGGCAATCCTGGGTTGAACCTGACATCTCCACAATTTGATAAAAACTCAGCAAGTTAGAGCTCAAATTAAAAGATCTGGAAGGCCAAAACAGGCATAATAACCTGATCATTTTTGGCCTTCCAAAAGAAGCTGAGGGGCACTCTGCTGTTGTTTTTGCTCAGAAGTTGTTACAAAAGATCTCAGGCCCGCCACCTCTCTCTGTCTCCTACATTGTTGAAAGGGTCCACAGATCCCTAAGACCTAGGCCACCTCCTGGATATAAGCCTAGGTAATTTATTCTACACCTCTAAAGTTACCTTGATCATCAGCATGTCCTGGCTACAGTTAAAGAATTACAAGCAATCAAGTGGGAAGACGCTAACCTCAGAGTCTCTCAAGACCTTCCAGTAGCTATACATCAGAAAAGATCTGAGTACCACCCCAGCATCACTAAACTGATTGCTGCTGGCATTAAATTTCACATTTTGTACCCGGCTAGACGATCTGTATTACATCAAGCCTCTGGAAATCCTTCGATAATGCCGATCACGCCACCTGAGACCTCACAGTCCTGTTTCCTGACTTATTCAGTCAGCGTTGATCCTCCCTATCTGGAACGTCTGATGTTTTTATTACAGCAATGGACTCTTTGGTATACTCGGGTTGTGTTCCCTATATGAGCTGATTCTGTCACCAGGTTACAACTTAAGGGTTCTGCCCACTTGGCTTGCTGTTGATATTTTCCCTCTTGGCTTACCCCTCGAATGGGAGACAATTGTACTGCCATTTCTGTTTGCACTCCTATGTGTCATATAGGCTCCTTTTCCCTGGGAGCTAACTTTGCATACTTTCATCCAGCTCCTGACTCTCTGAACCTTTGCTCAGTCCCTGGACGATATCCAGTTTGAAGTGTTTACCCTAGTTCCTTGCTGCTCCAATTGTAGCCCTATTCCTGATCTCAATTGTCCATCTACGTGAATATGCAGCTAGATGACCTGCTCAAACATGCGCAGTTATAGTCTTGCTGCATGACTGTGCGAATTCCTGAAGCTGCGTACTATGACTGCTGGGAAATCCTTCCTCAGCTAAGATTATACATTCATTCAGCAACAGAGATTGTTTAATAATTACTGGTGCAAATTTTTCTCAACGGGAAAAAAACGGTTGATATTCCCTGTAATCATCAGTCAGTTGATACGAGTTTCATGCGCACACATCAGTTCGGTGCGAGGGTTAGAGCACACGCAACCAAACAGCTAGGGAGCGCGACACTCGAAAACCAGTTATTTTCACCAACCTGTAAGCAGATCCTCAGTATAAGCGTTGAGTTAAAATAGCCAGAGTCTGTACACATTTCCCAAATAATTGAAAGTCTGTAAAAAAATAAAAACAAAAATGGAAAATATAACCAGTCGTTTCACCAACCCTCAAGGTCAACAAAGGAAAGCCCTTTATCCAAGAACAAGGAAATGCAAACACTAAGCGCAAAACAGATAGCGACATCCGCCTCTTCTTTAGCTACCTCACTGAAACAGGTCAGAGTGATGATGTAAAAACTCTCCCAATGCAGCAACTAAATGAATTAATAGCAAACTTCATTTTTTGTGTAAAAAAAAAATGGTGGCACAGAATATGAGCCCAGCTCCATTCATGGCATCGTGGCATCAATAGACAGGCACCTTGTAAAAGGGCACTAGCCGCACTCCATATTCAAAGGTATACAGATAGATTTTATCAAAACCAAGCATACCTTGGCTGCTAAATTAAAGCACCTCAAGAAGATGGGCAAAGGTAACAGACCACTGAAATCAAAAGCACTAACAACTGAGGACATAAAACTGTTGTACAGTTAGGGCACAATAAACACAACCACTCCCACTAGACTACTGAACTTCCTATTTTTTAACATAGGCATACAATTTGCCTTCAGATCCAAGGAACACTATGACTTGCAATGGGGGGACATAACTGAAGGTATCGACACTGAAGGCAATAATTTTTTAGAATATTCTGGGTGGCAAACAAAGACCCAAACAGGCGATAATCCAAAGGACGTAAGACCAGTAAAACCACGTTTGTACCAACACATAACAAACCCAGAGAGACAGACACCATCATGGCATATGAAATTTACAAAAAAAAATAGGCCCCAACCTTGCTTATCAGCACAGTCTCCCTTCTATCTTGCACCCAACACAAACGCAGCCCAGGGGTCACTTTGGTTCAGGAATATGAACGTGGGCATGAACAAACTCAGAACAATGATGTTCACAATGAAAACTGCTGCAGGCATAACTGACTGTAAATGAATAACAAACCATTCAACCCGTAAAACCTTGATACAGAGGTTAATAGACTGTGATAAGCCCCCCACTGAGGTGCAACAAATCTCTGTCCGTCGAAACCTGCAGAGCATTAATACTTATTCGATCCTGTCAGAAAAGAAACAGCATAAAATATCAACGCTCCTGCAGTACCTACCCGAGACTCAAGAAAACCAGCAGCCCTCTACATCGACTTGTGTGTTCACAAACCCAAATAGTGGTCAAATTACTATAAAAGAAATCACAAGAACAATCTCTCTTCAAACAATATTTGGTCCAAACTGCATGATCAACCAGGGGGTGTCAATAAATTTCTATCATGCAGCTGCCGAAGAAAGCAACAAGATGAACCGAAGGCATCCAGTAATTGAATCAGATTCAGACGAGAGGTACATGTTCAGTGACATAGTACTATCCATATGTTAATTAGTTGCCTCCCAGAGTAAAAAAAGCAAAACAAAAGTAAAAACATAGAGAATTCATATTGATATCCCTTAGCATCTGTGTGAGATTTTTTACACTGTCCTTTAATTCATTTCAGGGACTTCAACAGATGACCTCCGTAGCCATGGCAATGAACTGTCGCGCAGCAACTGACACTGAGCACACAGAGATACGAAGCTCCCACGGAGGTCTCAGCTCTGTTATTTCTTTTTAGAGTGAAGCAACATGCTGCATGTACAGTGCAAATATTATATAAAGGGAGCTCCTTTTTTTTTTCATCACCAGTGATATGAATTCAGCGTTTGTCTGTTTATTTTCAATAATCTTGTTGATTTCATTTCAAAAGTAGCCACTGAGCATTTCTATGTGATGCATCACTTGAAAGGTAATACAGGTCTTATTTATTTCTGTTGTGTTTGTAATCATTAAGTAGAATAAGGAGAAACATGCTTATTTTCTGAAATGAGTTGTGTTGTACAATATGAGTGTGTCTACTATTTCTACAGGCCTTAACTTTATGTCAGGATAAAAATTTGCACCAGCAGTTATAAAAAATAAGACAGGGTACTGAACATTATGAAAATTTAATGCACAACCTCGGTGAGGGATGCATTGATAAACCCCCTCAAGCTTTGCTCTCTGGGTTGAATCATGCATCCCTCACCCTGGCTGTGCATTACATTTTCATAATGTTCAGTACCCTATGCGTTATTCTCTATATTATCAACCAAGCAATACTTGATAACTTTAATTGGGAATGTTTTTCTTTTTTGGCTTGGTTTTTACTTTTTTTACTAACACGTAAATTGGACATGCTGTTGCTTGAACCATATGCATATATGGCTCATGTTGCTGATTTAGCTGTCACTAACATTATCACTAGTTCTTCCAATAATTTACATTATTGATCTTAGCCCTAATAGTTCATGGTGCTTCTTCATTTCTCCTGGCATACCTACAATTATGGCAATAGTTTCACAGGCTGGCCTAATTATATTTTGTTAATTACAGCTATTCCTTTTTTCTTTTTTTTTTTTTTTTGTTTCCTCTCAAATTTATGCTTGTCTTTTCTAAAATTCTATTCTTTTTAGCCAGGATATATCACCAACAAGAACTTTATTTAAGGGTTCCTTTATATGCCACTAAAATACCTGGGCTTAGATGACTTTATTCAGACAGCCTATCACTGATTAGTGTTTAATTAGTATTTACATGTGATAGTATCATTTTAGTATTACTCTTATAGTAAAATTGTAGTTCACTGATAGTATGTAGGCACTGCGTTTAATTAATGTATTTGTCCCTTGAATGTTGCTAATTATTGACTGTTAATCAAACATTTAATCACTGGCTTGGGGTGGGGGGGAGCATGACTGTCTAGTGTTGGGGAAGCAGTCATGAATCAGACATTGGGGTTTGATCCTCCTACACCATTATCCCAGTTTGTGAATTTACCCACTTTAGTTTTTAAATGTATGTTGTCGGGGTCAGGATTGTGTCTCCAAAGTTTTGGCAATATGGACACAAGTATCTTGTGATGGGGGTGGAGGGAGGTAGGAAAACAACACAGGGATGTCTGAGATGGGGTCAATTACTGTTAATTTAGATGTACAAGACCGATTGCTTCTTGATAGCTTACACTTTACTCACCTATACCTTACTAATACTACTGGCGGGTCTTAAATACTGTTCTTGGAATATAAAAGGGGCTCCGACTCCAGCCAAGCAAACCAAAGTGCTACTCCACCTTAAAAGGTGGCAAATCAGTGTTGCTTTTCTGCAGAAAACACATCTTTTGGCCAATCAAATTCATTATTTATGTAGAAACTGGGTGGGTCAGGTGTTCGGTTCTGGTGTTGATTCCCATAAAAGAGGGGTAGCTATCCTTATATCCCAGAAAATTCCATTTTGCCTCATACATCAAATTGCTGACCCAGGGGGTAGATTTGTTATTCTTAGGGCCCTTCTGGGCCACTCTGAATTGGTATTAGGATCAATTTACGGCCCTAACAGCGAAGACCCAGAATTTTTTGCTAGCCTTATGACCACTATTGCCCCCTGGACTACATTTCCAATAATTCTGGGTGGGGATTGGAACCAGGTATTATCTAATCAACTAGACAGAACTGGTCAGGTCAGGTAAAAATTATCACCAGGACAAAAAGCCCTACATGTGTTAATGCACTCCCTTGGCCTTACAGACCCTTGGAGGCTCATGCACCCAGACAGTAAAGAGTTCTCATTTCACTCCCTTCCTCATCACTCTTTGTCCTGTATAGACTATTTCCTTATGACAGTTGACCACCTTCTGGGTATTTCTCTAGCCTATTACTCTTCTAAGGCCATCTCAGACCATCATATTGCCCATTTTCACTTGGATCTCTCACCCAATATACAGAGATAGAATCTGGAAATTGAACAATTAACTTTTGAAATATGAAGAACAAATACAACTCCTCCAAACTTTCATTTCTAATTTTATGGAACTCAATTCCTCATCTACGCCTAAAAAAGATTTTCTGTGGGGATCCTTGAAATGTGCACTGAGAGACGAACTAATTCGCCTAGCGACAAAGCGTAAGAAGCAGAGAGCTGCAGCTCTCTCTTCAATCCTGGCCCAGATAGAAGATTAGGAGAGACATCTCCTTCAATCTGCCCCAATAGAAGAGTGGGAAAAAGTAGAATCTCTCCGCACCCAATTTAACAAATTACTAGCCGAAAAGACTGAATTCCTCATGATCTGTTCTAAAATATCTTATTTTGATCACTGGGAAAGGGTTGGGAAACTCCTGGCCCTTCATCTTCATACGCAAGTTGCTGATAAAATAGTCACCTCTATTTATTTGACTTCAGGTGACCTTATCACCTCTCTCCCAGACATTGTGAATGCATTCCAAGACTCTTATCGGCAACTATATTCAGCCTCGGCACTCACCTCCTTCTCCCAACAACTTGATCATTTTCTCCAAGATATCGATCTCCTAGTGTTATCAGACTCCCAGATAAATATCCTAAAAGCTCCTATTACTTTAGCAGAAGTTAGTGATGCCATAGACTCCCTTTCTCAGGACAAGTCACCTGGCCCAGATGGATTCACAGCAAACTTTTATCAAATACTTAAATAAACAATTGCCCCTATCCTCTTAGACACATTTCATTACATTTTTAAGAAAGGCACATCTGATACCTCCCTGACCCAGGCCATTATAATTGTTCTTCCTAAACCTGGCAAAGACTCTCTCCTTATTCCCAACTATAGACCAATTTCCTTAATCAACATGGATCACAAGATTCTTGCTAAAATTCTTTCCTTCAGATTAGGTCAGGTATGGGAATCCCTCATTAGTATAGAACAGGTCGGGTTTGTTAAAGGGAGACTGTCATCTGACCACCTCAGGAAAGTAGCATACCTCTCTTCTGTGTCCAGAGACCTTTCTGTGGCTCTTGTTTCCCTGGACACAGAAAAAGCCTTCAATAGGGTCTCTTGGGATTATCTTTTTACATTATTGCCTAGGTATCATATCCCAATGGAATTCATACAGTGGGTCAAAATTTTGTACACTTTTCCAACAGCCCAAATTCAATGTAATGGTGTTCTCTCTACCTCCTTCACTCTATCTCAGGGTACCTGGCAAGGCTGTCCCCTCTCCCCCTTCCTCTTCAACCTGTATCTAGAACCCCTTATCAGGAAAATTAAAAACTCGGTACTCATATCTGGAATACTAATAGGTGCTACAGAATACAAAATCTCTGCTTATGCAGATGATATACTCCTGTGTATTTTTAACCCTACCCAATCTCTTCCTGCAGCCTTTCAAATCATATCCCAGTTTGAGGCAATCTCGAACTACAAGTTAAACATGGGAAAAATAGAAGTCTTTCTCGTTAATAAATACACACTGAGGACCGATATTGAGCATCTGGGCCTACACTGGAATACCAATTAATTCAAATATCTAGAGATCCTCCTTCACCCCTTCCCCCATATTATGAAAAAACTCAATTTAGATGTTCTAGTTAATACATTAACAGATTATTTTAAACGCTGGCCAAAATTACCTCTCTCTGTGTGGAGATATATGAGTATAATAAAAATGAATGTATTACCCCATGTTTTATACACCCTACAGATGTTCAGTTGGGCTCTCCCATTATCATGGTTTTTGCAAATACATATAATTATTAGCACCTTTATATGGCAGGGAGAAAAGGTAGATGGAATTATCTTAAGCTGGCACGCCAAAAAACTGATGGTGGTCTTCAAGCCACTAATTTTTACATGTATTATTTAGCTATTCACTTGGCTAGAATTAGATACTGGTTACAACCCTCAGAGGTTATTCTAGACTCCACTTATTGTCCCTCCTGGGTCAGAATCGAACAAGCTCTCTGTTTGGAAAAAGGCATCGATCCCAAGGCCCTTCCTTTCATTATCAGAAAGAACATTCCTAAACCACTGCAGGAAATGTCATTAAATTCTCTGCTTCACACACACAACCAACTAAACACCTTCCTCAAAACTGATGCATATA
This sequence comes from Neoceratodus forsteri, assembly GCA_016271365.2. Lineage (NCBI taxonomy): Eukaryota > Metazoa > Chordata > Ceratodontiformes > Ceratodontidae > Neoceratodus > Neoceratodus forsteri. Next base: position 131,669,877 of record CM028130.1, on the reverse strand, counting down.
GAGGTATTGCCCAACCCCTGTTCTCAAATCCTAATCTTTTAATTTCAGGCAAGATAATTACATCCCACCTTTTTTGGCTGAACATGGGTGTTGAAAGAGTGGGCCAGCTCATTTAGGAACAAAAATTGCTCTCCTTTAATGAGGCCTGTCACCTTTTTCACTGGCCTACTAATCAAGTTTTCAAATACTTTCAGATATCCCACCTGCTGATACATCACTTCAGTTCAGGGCCTTGGAACAGCTCCTTAATATCTACCTTACTCCCATATATCAGCTCCATTCCCACATCTCATATAATATCCTACTCATACAAATTCCTTTTAACAAAAGTTGCTACTTTAGAAGGTCAGAGGTTCTATTGGTGGGACAATATTTTACCACTGACTTCCCCTCCCAGGATTTGGTCTAACATTTGGAACCACTTATATAAGTATATTAAATGGGACAGATATAGACTCATGTAATTTCATATTAATCATAATCTATATTACACACCATTTAAACGTCACCAAATGGGGGTGCTACCTTCTAACCAATGCCCCAAATGTCAACAAGCACCTGCTGATTTACTTCATATGTTATGGTCCTGCGACAAAATTAGTCCTTTCTGGCACAGTATTCAAAATCGTCTTGTCCCACTACTCACTCTATCTGACAACTTCAACCCTGAAATTTGTATCTTGGGGGACTATGCACAGCTACAAGGGTGTCAACAGAAAGCTCACATGGCCTTAATCGTAGCCTGTGCTAAGAAAGTAAAATTAAGGCATTGGTTGGAATCGACTATCACCCCTTATGTGGAATGGTTTAAGGAAATCATGTTTGTTTTACAAGCAGAGCTCATCATTGCAGGAGCTGCTAACAGAATGGGCAAATACAAACAAATATGGGAACCACTGTATACTCTTATATTGATACAGTAGATCCTAATCATTTATACTTTTTTGTTTCTTTCATGACAGTTACACCCCCTGGGTGTAATACACAAGCCGTCTTTCATTACTGCATTCTTTACAATCGTCCTTAATTAAAGCAAGTGACAGACTGGGCGGGTTGGGGAGGGTTGGGTGATGGGTGGAATACGAGACAACTATAACATATTACAGGTCCTATACTGTAATTCATCACTGAATGTTATATATTTATGTATTTGTATTCTACCAGTCAAACTTGTCCCAGCATTATCATGTTGTCTGTATTGGTTGTTGTTATTTTTTTTCAAAACAATAAAGCTTATTAGATTAAAAAAAATGATTGCTTTAATAATACATATTTATTTGTTCTGTTTATTTCTCTAACTGATCTGAGTAATATTTGGAGTGCAATAGAATTTCTAACTGGGCTAAGTGAAACTATATGAGAGCCGAGAACAAAAATTATGGTAGCTGAGGGGTGAAAAACAGACAAGGAGGCTTTAGGATTGCTACAGTAATACCGTGTCTAATGGATGACATTTGAGCCTGAATTACCCCCGTTGGCAAGGAGTCAGTAGGGGGACTAGTGTGGGGGGGGGGGACAGGAATTTGAGTAAATAGGGGCCTACCAGTTGTAGTGGGGTACATAACCTGGGAGTAAGAGTCCCTAGCATAAGATGGGGGCCACAATGGGGCAGGTGCCACATGTCAATAGGGCGGGTATCTTTGGAAGGGTGGAGGGGTGTACAGGGTGTTGGTGTGCCATGATCCTGGACTGGGCTTGGAGGATGGGGGGGGGTGTATGGTCTGTAGATGACTGACTCATTTGAGGGAGGAACTGTGGAGGTTAGGGAGGAGTGTAAGTGGCAGGGCAGATGAGTATGATAGGAATCCTGAGGGGGGGAGTAGGGGATGGCAAAGGGGGACAAAGGAAGAATAACAAGGGACTGAAACCTACCACAGTATCAGATGCAGTAGGAGGAAAGAGAGGAGAAGGGAGGGGGTGCCCGAGGTGAGGCCAGGGCTGTCTCCTGATAGGGGAGGAAGACACTAAGAGGAGTACCAGGGGAGACAGCAGATGGCTGCGGGTAGGGAGGCACAAGGGGTGGCACAGAGGGCAACAAGTAGGAGTGGGGGAACAGATAGGGAAAAGATGTAGAACAGGTATCGATTATGAATAGTTTCGAACCTCTGCTATGGGACAGAGATGGGGAACAGGAACATACTGAAGGGGGGAGGACAAGCAGGGCATGAGAGGGATGGCAACAGGTAGGGGAAGAGATAGCGAGGACAAAAGGGTAGAAGGGGGCCTAGTAAGGAAGGAGGGGTGATGACTGAAGGAGAGAAGGCTATGCGAAGGGGGAAGGATGGGAGGGCATCACTATCTGGGTTGAAGGGAATGGGGGCTCTAAATTGACAACAGCAGGGATAGGAGAGGGGTTGGAAATCAGCAGGGAGGTCGACATGGAAGCCCTGAGAAGTAGTCAGGCTGGGAAGGGTTCAAGGGATGTGAGGAATAAGGCAGAAAGGGGTGAGGCAGAAATAGAGGTACAGATATAGAAGTCACAGAAGGTGCAGTTGGCAGAGGTAAGGGACAGGAAGAACAAATACTGGGGTGGTGGAAGGGTCATTAGAAGGGAAAGGGGGTAAGGGGTGGGGGGTACTCGTCCTGGGGGATTCTATACTGAAATGGGTGAGATGGGATGGAAAGGAGGAAAGGCACACCCGTATTTGGATTGAAGCAGTCCCCAGGTTGAGTGCAGGAGAGGCAGGGCAGGCACTGCTCAAGTGTGCAGCAAGGGGCAGGAAAAAACCTCATTTACTGTTGCGTGTGGCTACAAATGACTTGGGGAACACTGTGGAAGTAGTGAGGGGGAGGTTTGAGTACTTGGGCAGGCAGTGTGAGGGGGTGGAGAAGTCGGTGGCATTCTTGGAGGTACTGCTCATACCACAGCCCCCGCCAAACACACACATACACACTCCTCCAAAAGCTGCTTAAAGCCTGCAATTCATTCAAATCAATTCCTTTTTCTTACTTACTTGGGGTTCAATGCCAACAAGTGTAAAATCATGTACAGGAACCTCGATGCTGGGTATAGGATGGGGGGAGGTACTGATACTCACTAGACATGAAAGGGTCCTTGAGGTTATTATATCAGAGGACCTCAAGATGACAGTATAGTGTGACAAGGCTATGGGTAGGGCAAATTGAATTCTGGGGTGTATAAGGAGTGGCATCTCCAGTAGGAGGATGAGGGATGTTGTGCTGCCATTTTATCACTATCTGGTATACCCCCAGCTGGAGTACTGTGTCCAGTTTTACAGTCCACACTTCAGAAAGGACATAAGGAGGAGGTTTTCCACAGGAGGGCAGCTAAAATGGTTCAGAAGTTTCGCAGGAATCCCTGCCAGGAAAGGCTGAATAATCTCAACATGTACAATCTGGAAGAGAGGAGGCCGAGAGGTGACATGATCATGACCTACAAAGTACCTCACAGGGCTAAAGAGGATACAGTTGAGGAGTTTCCTTCAAATGAGGATGAGCACCCAAACCAAGGGACATACATTGAAGCTGGGGGGGGGCATTCAGGATAGATGTGAAGAAATATTTCTTTACTGAAAGGGTGGTAGATGCCTTGAACAGACTGCCAGGAGAAGTGGTGGAAGCTAAAATGGTAGGGGGCATTAAGCATGCATGGGATAAACATAGGGGTGTATTACAGAAAGGAGAAGGAGGGGGTCAACGGAGATCAATAGGGCCATGCACGTGGAGCAGGTTCAAGTTAATTGCAGGAAGAATCCATTAAGCAAGCTCATTCACAAGGAAGTCCTGATGGACGCAGGCAGAATAAGACATGCACTAACATATACAGGCAGGAGTTACACATAGGTAGAGAACACTTAGCCAGACTGGGTGGGCTGAGCGGTCCTTTTCTGCTGACGAATTCTATGTTTCTATCGCATCATGTGTTAATTCAGGTGCAGTGTTTATTTGAAGTTGGGCCTACCATACATCCACATGGAAGCTACATTAAATTACTGAATTAGATGCAGCTCACTTACACTGCAATAAACAGAACCCCAGTGCTTCAAGAAGCCTTTACTCTTCATAAGGCTGCTTAAAGACCTGGCGTTCTATTTGCAGTGTCCACACCAGTATGCTGATCTTAAAATCGACACTGCATCTGAATGAGTACTTGATTCTTGCTCACTCCATTTCTTCCCCACTTTGAAACCTGCTTGTCCTGAGTTACTTTTGGGCTGGCACCACCTCGCCTGTATTGGAAGATGACCAATAAGTGGCACTAAAAGACATCAGACTTCACAAACTGTGAAGGCAGCTGCTCACGGACAGACATAAGGTAATTCAACTGGGGGATAGGAGGAAGTAAGATGTTGATTAACTAGAATCTGCAGCTTATCCATCAGGTAGGGAAATTGGCAGACTAGGTGGCCCAAGCGTCCTTACGTGCTAACAACTTGTATGTTTTTATGTTTCTCAACCACCATCTTGGCAAGAAGAAGGCTGAAGCTGTGGCCACTGATGACTGTTGGGGTGTGGGGATGGGGGACCAAAGGGAACAGACATAAGGAGATAAAATCATAATAAAAATTGTGAGACCGTCACCAGCTTTCCAAAAAGCTTACCAGTAAAAGTACACTCTATGAAGTTTTTCAAATGGCAACACAATCTGGTGAGCCCTCTGTCTGCCATCTGACACCAGCCATCATTCAGCATAAAACTGCCTAAAGAAGGCAGTGTGGTCATGTGGTTACTGAAATACTGGAGATTACAGATGTATAAGAACAAAAGAATATCACACAGAAACTGGCACATATCCATATAGCAGCTGTCTCCTGCTTCTCAGTATTTCTATTCATACCCTTCAGGTACTTAAGCAGAACATTTAAGCAATTAACATTCGGCATTGACAAATGCTTATTGATATATTGTTCTGTGTTTACATTTGTCATATTTTTATCCATTTTTTTCATGTAACATATAGATGGTTAAATTGGACAATTGTTCAAGGGCCTGATGGTGTTACTGAACTGGGAAAAGGTAAGAATATACCTAAGGTTTTTTATAGTTTTAAGGGTTCATTCTGGAAGCCTGGTTGGGTGCCCCTGGCGTAAGATTGTACCGCATTCCCCGAAGAGGGTACTAATCTGTGCCTGTACACTGGGCTTACCAGCATAAGGTTCACAGTTTGAATCCCCTCAGAACTTGAAACTAAAGGTGATTTGGACCCACAAGCAGACAGGAGGGTTACCGTGTCTGTTACCTGTTCACACTCTTGCGCTCCCGAGTTTGACACTGTGGGAGCAGAGGGCTTGACCTGCTGAGTGCATTTGTGACAGATTTGGTTGGCAGCAGTGCAGATAAAATTGGTAACACAAGCTTTAATTGTTCAGTATTTCAGGTTACTACTGTGCAGCTCACTTGCAAAATAAGGCAGTGATTTATTTTGAAAAAGGAAAAAGAACTATATCATTTTGCTTACAGTCACGTTCCTACCTGTTTGATTTTTTTTCTAAAGTGCAGGAGTCCTGCATGAGATGAGAGCCACCAAGCAGAACCTTGTGGATGCCCTGATGGCAGCAGATGCTTAGAGCATCGAGTCACAGACTGTGCTGAAAAAGACCAAACCTTGGGCGTGGAGGGGCTAGCGGCCAGTGCAGTGTACAGATCCAGTGAGGATGACAGCAGGGATAGTGCCAGCAAATGGCCACAGCAGCAGGGAAAGGTCACCAGCATTCTGGAGCCAGAAGCAATCAGGCTGCAGATTGAGTTGCGCAGAATGGAGCTGGAGTTCCAGAGAGAAGAGAAGTGAGATCACCGAGCTGCAGAGGAGAAGAGGGAGTGTGAACAGTCAGAGGTGGACAGTGAGGAGCATGAAGCGCCAGAGGTGACATGAACTGGAGAAGCTACGACTCCAACCACCCGCACCAGAGCAGGTAAGTGGCTTGGGTTTAACTGGAACTATAGGACTGGGTTACAAATGGAATTCCAAATTGATAGCTGAATTTAAAGAGGATGAGGATGTGGATGTCTTTTTAAATTCCTTTGAAAATGTTTGTATTCAGGCTAAAATTCCTAGAGGGTCCTGGAGCTTCCAACTATCCCTGCTACTTACTGGGAAAGCTCAGGATGCATTGGGTCAAATGGACAATGAAAACAGTAATGATTACAGCAAACTTAGTGCTGCCCTTTTAAAAAAGTTTGATTTAACTGCAGAAGCATACAGAGCTAAATTCTGTAAACTCAGGAGAAGCCCTGACATGAGATATGAGGAGCTAGGCATGAAACAACATCAATGTTTAAAACGGTGGGAGGGAATTGAAGCAAACTCTGTAGATAAAATTAAAAATACTATTTTGTTAGAACAGTTTTTCTGGGCATGCCCAGTAGAGCTGAAAACCTGGCTGGAGGACCGAGATCCCAAATCAGTGCAAGAGGCTGCTGAACTCTGAGATCGCTATGCCAAGAACAGACCTGCTCTGAGAACAGATGGTGCGAGTGTGGCAGCGCAGAAAGGGACCCTAGTTTAGAGACTGAAGGGGACCTGTCCCATGCCTTGGGAATGTGTAAGGAGTTTGCAGCTGTTCAGAAAAGTGACCCTAGTCTAGAGAAGCTGAGGGCTTGGGCAGACTCTGATGGAACACAGGGAGGTGATGGTAAACATAAAGTTTATTGGGAAAATTGACTGATGTATACTCAGGCTGTGAAGACAGAGGGAAGAGTGATAGGTAGGCAGCCTGTCGTTTCCCAGGGGTGTCGTGAGCAGTTGCTCAAGATTGTACATGATATTCCCTTGTCTGGTCAGCTGGGAATCACGTGCACTATGCAGCGGTTGGCCCAAAATTTCTACTGGCCCAACTTCACCCAGCAGGTGAAGGAGTATTGCAGGTCTTGTCACCAGTGCCAAGAAATAGGGAAGGCAGGTAAGAAAACCCAAGCCACCCTAATTCCATTACCCATAGTGGAGGAGCCATTCCAGAGGGTGGGAATGGATATTGTGGGGCCTTTAAATAACCCCAGCTCCTCTGGGAAGAGGTTCATCCTGGCTGTGGTGGATTATGCTACCCGATACACAGAGGCAGTCGCCCTATCCTCACTGAGGACAGACAAAGTGGCAGATGCCTTACTTGGGATTTTCTCCTGTGCTGGGTTTCCGCAGGAGGTTATCACCAATTGAGGGGGTTTCTTCATGTCAGACCTGATGAAATGTTTGTGGGAGAAGTGTGGGGTGGTGCAAAGGCACACAACACCTTATCACCCGCAAGCCAATGGGCTTGTGGAAGGATTTAATGGTACCCTGAAGTCAATGCTCCAAGCGTTTGCTGAACAGCATGGGAGGGACTGGGAGAAATACCTTCCCCACCTGCTGCTTGCATACAGGAAGGTGCCCCAAGAGTAGACAGGATTTTCTCCTTTCAAATTCTTATATGGACACCGGGTACATGAGCCCCTAGATTTGATCCGGGAGGACTGGGAAGGCAAGCATGCCACCCAGGGAACTCCCATAGTGGATTACATCCTTAGGTTTAGGGGAAGGCTGAAGGAGCTTATGGGTACAGCCTAGAGCAACCTGGCAGCTGCCCAATAGAAACAAAAAGTGTGGTACGACCGCAGAGCCAGAGTTCGCTCATACACAGTGGGTCAGGAAGTCATGGTCCTTATTCCAGTCCAGAAAGACAAGCTGAGGACTGAGTGGGCAGGACCGTACAAAGTGGTGTACCCCTTCATGTCGATACCCTGACGGCGAAACATGAAAAAAGACCATTACCGTGACATTCACTGTAATGGTCCTTTTCGATAACCGCATTCATGATGTTCCGTCTCCCCTCGACCAACTCTGACCTGGAGTTGATAATCCTAAGTCCAGGGGGTGCAGGGGAAGACCCCACATGGGGGTGTGGGAGGCACAGGCCCCCACAGAAAACACTCGCTGCATGGTCGGCACAATACCTGTGTCAGTATTGTGCCATCGCTGTGGGTGAGGTCAGCATTTTCACTGTTGGCCTCCCTTGGTGTTTCCATAGAAAGTAGTTAAGAAGGTAAATGACATGAACTATATGATGAGTTACCTGACATAAGACATACAGAAAGAATGTAGCATGTCAACATGATGAAGCTATATGCTAATAGGGCTGACATGGTGTTTGCAGTATGTAGTCCTGGGGAGGGGACGGATGAAGGAGACCCCCTTCTGGACTTGCTGGAAGAAATCAAGCAGGAGTCCTCTGTGGAGGCAGTTAAATTGTCTCCCCAGCTGGCCCTGGACAAGATCCAGGAAGTAAGGGAGGTTTTAGCAGACTTTGCCCCACTGTTTAGTGCCAAACGTGGACTAGCCCCCTTAGCAACGGATGATGTGGAGACAAGGACACAGACGCCTATACGGTGGACAGCATATCGGGTGTCAGAGGCTGTCCAAAAGGACATGAGGAGGGAGGTGGAAGAAATGCTGGATTTAGGGGTAATCCAGAGATCCCACAGCCCCTGGGCCTCACCCATAGTCCTTGTGCTCAAGTCAGATGGCTCCACTCATTTCTGTGTGGACTATCATGGACTGAATTCAGTCATGAAGTCAGACGCCCACCTGATGCCCTGGACGGATGAGCTCCTAGACAGGTTGGGAGGGGCAACCTACCTTATGACTATTGACATGACAAAGGTGTATTGGCAGGTAGAGTTAACTGACAGAGCTAGGGAGAGGTCATCCTTCATCACTCCGATAGGCTTATTTGAATTTAAAGTAATGCCTTTCAGAATGAAGAACACCCTGGCTACTTTGCAAAGTTTGGTGAACCAGGTGTTAAATGGTGCTGTGGAGTATGCCGTGGCGTACCTGGATAACATTGCCATTTTTAGTGCCAGCTGGGAGGAACACCTGTTCCACCTTAGGGGAGTGCTGGGTAGGATGCAGAGGGCTGGGCTCACTGTCAGAGCTGAGAAGTGCCAGGTGGCCATGGCTGAAGTGGCATACCTTGGGCATGTTGTAGGCTGGGGACAGCTCCATCCTAACCAAGTAAAAATAGAGGTGATCAAGGCATGGCCCAGACCAGAAATGCATAAGCAGGTCAGGAGTTTTCTAGGGACAGCAGGATACTATAGGAAATTTGTACCCAATTACAATGCCCTGGCTGCTCCCCTACCTGTCCTGGCAAAGAAAAAGATGCCTAAGAAAATTATCTGGGAACCAGCCTGTGAAAAAGCTTTTACCAGACTGAAGGAGGTACTGTGCAGTGCTCCTGTATTTACAAGTCCTGACTATAGCAGACCCTTTATAATTCAGACTGACATTTCAGACATGGGTATTGGGGCAGTACTGAGTCAGACATCCAACCAAGGGAAGGATCACCCTGTAGTGTACCTGAGTAAAAAGTTACTTCCCATTGAGCAGGCTTACTCTACTGTGGAAAAAGAGTGTCTTGCTATAGTGTGGGCCCTAAAGAAGTTGGAGCCATACTTATATGGGCAGCATTTTGTGGTGCAAACTGACCACAACCCCCTTGTTTGGCTGACCCAAATGGGAAAAACTAATGGTAGACTATTAAGATGGAGTCTTGCCTTACAAGGGTATGACATGATGATCTTACATAGGGCTGGAGCGACCAATCAGAACGTCTATGTCCTATCATGTCTGTATGAGGAGTGAACTGACTTGTGGAGCTCATCCCATGCAGGGGCTAGAGCTCCAAATTCAGTCTAGGTGGGGAGGATTGTAACACTTGGCCAGCTGGTTATGCTTGTTCTATGATATTTGTAATATAGAATGTGGCATGTGATTGTCTCACCAGAGACATCCTGTGCTCCTGGGTGACCCCCACCAACCAGGGTTTAGTGAAAATAACAGGATATATGTAACTAACCAAGAGATTTTGTAATGTAATTAACTTCCTTGAGAAGTTACATTTTATGGCCTTTTATTACCTCCTGCCTATGAATTGGGAAGCTAAATATACAGTTTATTACAGGATAGGACATAGCTATCTCGCATCTAGGTGACAGACTGCAGAGTTGTAAAAACCTTTGATGTTTTTTGGGAAAAGAGGAACTGCTCAAGATCAGAGAAAATGTTAATTAAGGAGTAATATTTGGGAAATTAGTTTTTGCTGATGTCACCTTATTTAATATACCTCCTGATAGGACATCCTGTTTCTATATTTTTTATATTCTAAAAGGATGAGCTAGATGACATCATAGAAGGGGTGTAGAAACACAGAGTTTTAAATTGTATACTGTGTTTGAACTTGTGACTTATGTTTTTGAGCTCAAGAACAAGATCTAACTATAAGCACTACAGAAGTAATACATTAGTTAGAAAAAGTCTAACTGTATGTTGGTAGGAGTTTGTCTGCAGTTTTCTTTGCTTTTCTTTTAAGTGATTGTATGCTTTTTGATGTATTGTTCTGTGTTTACATTTGTCATATTTTTATCCATTTTTAGTAAATATATTATTTAAAAAAACTGACTGAGCGACTGCCAGTCCTTTTTGCATGTGAAGTATAGATGATTAAATTGGACAACTGTTCAAGGGCTTGATAGTGTTTCTAAACTGGGAAAAGGTAAGAATATACCTATGGTCTTTTACAGAGTTTTAAGGGTTCATTTTGGAAGCCTGACTGGGTGCCCCTGGTGTAAGATTGTACTGCAATCCCCGAAGAGAGTACAACTCTGTACCTGTACATTGGGTACGCTAACATAAGGTTCACAGTTCACAATCTCCCAAGAACTTGAGACTAAAGGTGATTCAGACCCACAAGCAGGCAGGATGGTTACCCTGTCTATTACCTGTTCACACTCTTGTGCTCTGAGGTTGGCACTGTGGGACCAGAGGGTCTGGACCTGCTGAGTTCATTTGTGACACAGAGTACTGAGTATTTTCTTAAAATTTAAATTACAACATCGCATATGCCATCATTTTTTTGTTTTACTGTTTTATTTTCCTTGTTTGGAAAACTGTGCCATGAAGGATAAGCCATGTCTGATATTTAGTGCATGGCATAAAATAACATCACAACGTCACAGTGACCGTCTGTTTGTCGTCACCGGTGATTTGGTCAGGTTGGTGACTTATTGTCCAAGACCTCTACACTGGCGACGTGATGTCTTTCAGACTAATTGGCAACTACATTTTGACCGTGAAGAATAACACCGCCACATTGTGTCCGTATGCCGCCAGTAAGCATCTCCTGCAGAGCTTCACAGGAGCTGAAACATATCATCTTACAATGCTCTCAAATGTGTTTACACTTTTCCTCTGGTAGTGGATCAGCTACTCTTCAGTGCTTACACTGGTGTAGGATTCTCAGGGCAAACAAGCCTACAGAGCATTAGTTGGGCCAATGATTTTACATTTTCAGTGGAAAACACCCATAAAAAATGGAACTTGAGATTTTTGGACCAGCACTCATGAGTCTATTTTTCATGAGAAACTCTACTTGCACCACTTTCTCATGCAAAACCCTCCACTTTGCACCAGATTTTTGGGCAAACACCTCTATCTGAGCCAATTGTTTGTAGACAACATGTTGATGTGTCCTCAATTTGTGGGGAATAAATGGATTTTAAGATTTTGCCAAATGGAACTGGCCATTTTTGAAAATGGAAAATCCTGGGTTCTACATTAGTGAAATGTTTATTTGAACAAAAGTTAAATACATTGGAGTAAGATTTCACAAAACAAAGAGTCGTAATGAAATACATAAAGTATATGTAACCCCTCTGTTACCTGGGGTTACTAGAATCCCGATAAGACCTAGTGGTAGGCAGGGAAGGTAGCTTGTGAAACTCCAGTTAAATGGATTTCACACTGTCTCACTCTGTTCTCAGTCTCAGCTGAGACTGAGGGATGACATCACCATAGAACTACCGCAGCTGCATGAGCTACATTGGAATCTGCAGAAGAGAATTAGATTAGAATGTTGGGAGTTTTGAACAGTCAGTGTTCAGTCTGTTTTTGGAGACTTGTGAGAGGAGCACAGCAGTTCTGTGCACAGGCTCTTGGAGCCTCAGCTCTGAAACAGAGCTACATTTAGGGAAAGGTGTGTGTTTCCGCCTAAAGAGGGACACAGTAAGCTGTTTTTTAAAGTGGTGGAGACCGCTGATACGGGTCTCTGTGCCCCATCCCTCAGGGGATGGGGGTAGAAGGTTTTCCTGCTATTCCAGGGGCAACCCCCTGGCTACTGCTAGAGAAGAAGCTGACTTATTTTTCCCAAGTGTGTGGGGTACAAGAAGATTTCAAGATTCGCCTGTGGGGCACCTGCAACCGAAGGGTGAGTTCTGCTCTTTCTAAAGGGCCCATGTTTCATCCTGAACTGTGTTAAAGTGGGGATTGGACTACTGAAGTAGTGGAAGGCCTAGAGTAATAGGCTTAGCCAAAAGTAAAAGTATGTTCAAGTCCAGCACAAGGGGAAAGTCAAGACAGGTAGAGGAGATGTGACATACGTCTATCCTGTAATCTACATTGCCAAGCTTTCAAAAAGAGTTGTTTAGTGTCCAGAGAAATGGCCGTGTATGGATTGTGGGAGCTGGAGGTGGGAGACCCCCCCATCTTTAGTAACCAGGTCCACCTCTACGGATTTGCTCTGTGGATTTCTACTTTGCCTCATGCACTTGGCCAGTGATGAGGGAAGTACCCAGGTGTGGGATTGGAAGGAAATTTCCCATAAGGAGTCGAAGGCTCTAAGGTGGTTTGGGGAGCCACCAACAGAAAACTGGTTCATTCCCATATGGACCGCGATCAAGTGGCTGGCAGGGGAGCCGGGCCATGGGAAAAACCCAAGTAGTATACAAGTTGGGCTGTGTACCCAAAGTTGCGTGCAAGTCTGGGCTGTGTGCCTGGTGGCTTCAGAGCCTGAGGGCTGAAATGTTGAAGAAGTGTTCTGTTGCTCTAATCTGCATTACCAGGAATGTAGCCCCATGGGGGTCCATCTATGCTTTGCTTGTTTAGTTTGGATGTGAATAAAAGCCACACTTTAGAATCCCATTCCTGGTTTTGGACATTACAGTTATTGCTTCCTGTGTTCGGATTTACTTGGGTGCCCCTGTGCAGAGTAGCTAAACCTAGGCCCCCTGTGCCGGGTAACCTAGTCCTCCCCGTACCCAGTCCCCACCAGGTACTGCTGTCAGCTTCAACAGCATACCACCTGTCGTTTTGCAAAAAGGCAGGGGTGAGGGCACTACATGTATACTACAGTTTCTAAACACAATGTAAAGAAAAAATGTTGCTGTACATATCGCCAATATACATTGTATGTAGATGGAGGTGCCGTAAAAAGGAGATGTGTGTTTGAGAGGTGGTTAGTACAGTAAGAAAGGAAAAAAATGAAGGCTAACTATCTTTCATGTTTTAACAATTGGTTTGATTAAGTATCACGTACTGTTGCTTGGATAGTATCCTACAAATTTGTATACCATTGGATACCATCATTTTAGTTGGATATCGAATAGTCTTGGATGGCATAGCCATCTGAACAAGGATCCAACCTCCTAGGATCCATTGTAAGTATCCAAGGTATCCGATGGATTCAACCAGGAAACCAATGAATCCAACCACCAGATCCAACTATTCAAAGTGGGATCTGATGGATCTGACTATCAGGTCCAACTATCCAAGATGGAATCTGATGGATCTGATTATCAGGTCCAACTATCCAAGGTGGGATCTGATGGATCTGGGTATCAGATCCAACTATCCAAGGTGGGATCTGAAGGATCTGACCACTGGATCCAACTTTCCAAGGTGGGATCTGATGGATCTGATCACTGGATCCAACTATCCAACTATCCAAGGTGGGATCCGATGGATCTGACTACATGATCCAACTATCCAAAGTGGGATCCGATGGATCTGACCATTGGATCCAACTATCTGAGGTGGGATTTGATGGATCCGACCACCTGAAATATTCGCTGGATCCCAGGTCGGATACCAGCACTATCTGATGGGGGATAGTCAGATCCACAAAAGCACTATCTGAGCACCATTAGTATCATGCATATGATTTTGCCTTGAACTGTGACCCTGTGAATTTCTAATTTGTTGCCACTGTCTTGATCAAACCCCCTTTCAAATGACATCAATATCCCATGTTATTTATGGTGCTGAAAGAAATACTTTACGGTGAGAATGCATGATAAATTTAGTTAAACTTGTTGAAAGATTTTATAATGCTAAAGGTATGTGTCCCTGCCACAGTTAGGAGCAACACAAATGTCTGAGTATTTGTAACACCAGTATTCAGAAACTCTTCGGCTTTTTACTGTACTTATCTGTGGATAAAATGGTGCTGCATCTGTTCTCATAAACAGAAAAGCCATGTCTGTGGAGTTCAAATATTGCAGAATTCTATAACCTCCAAAACTAACCACTGAAAGTGCCAAAATGGAAGAGATTTAAAGTACTTCTTATGTAACTGATTGCAAATCACACATAAGTAAATAGTGTGTGGTTGATAAATTAAATGGAAATCCCATTTATTTTTGACAACAAAAAAATGTTTCCATTGTTGAATGAAATTATTTTATACATGATAACCTGACAAATCTACAAACTTCTGCTTAGTAAAAAAAATGCTGTTTACAATTTCTGCTACATGGCATCCACTGTATTACAATCCCATGGTGCAAATCAACAGTATGGGATGTGATCCCTCTGGACAGTGATTCTACCCTTTGGTAAATTATGCTACAGTTACTTCATTATGCATTATTTAAGTTGTGTTAATTACTACAATAGGCTGCAGATGACATTCAAGCATGGAGTAATCCATTTTTTAACCATTTGTAGAATGACAAATAACTGCCTAAACAACCTAATGGAGTAGCACAGAGATTATTAGAAACATTACATATTGCACACGCTCATTTAATATATTGCTTTAAGTGTTCAGTCAAAAAAAATAATGACCATTCACACATTTTGAATGTGCATACCCTCGAGTCACAGCTCTGCTTTTCAAAACCTTTGTGACTCCAATAGAGCTCTTGCTTTAACCCTTGCTGTGCTGCGGACTGACATATCAGTCCAGAATTCCTATACATTTTAATTCTGTCAGCAGCCCAAGGGTTAAAATCATAATCACATTGCCAAACTCAGGAAGCAATGTACTGTCAGGAAATAAGCGTTGGTACTGTGACCTAAGAAATGAAGAACTCGTGCATGCCTGAGGTTACCGGCACCTCATGCGTCATCGTGAATATATGAATGCAGTCTGCAACAAGTGTCGCAGCGGCAGCCTGAAGGTTGGACTGCTCAAAATAGTACTTTGCATTTTACAAAAAGCATATACTTTATGCAAATCAGGGTCCCAGTGCACATTTTCTAATAGCAATGCTGATATCAGGCACCAGCAGCACTCCCTGAATACAAAATCCTCCAAAAAAGCTGACAACCGTGCTGGGGCAATGTGGCATGCTGCAACCTGATAATAAGTGCAAGCCAGCCGAGAGTAGGTGAAAAACCCCATTTGGGAGGGTGGCAAAGTGTCTGTGAGAATGGCCTCCTGCAGGGAGTGCCTCCTAGTGGAACTTGAGCATGGTGGGTGACCATGTGCCACTGATCACCCCCCAGGACACTGACTGAGACACCCTGCATGTGGGAAGAGGGTGAACAGAGGGAGGACAGGGAAAACATGGCTCTGGCTGGGACACACAGGTGATGGCCCTCGGTCCTCCCTAAACCATCAGGCCACTGTACTGCACTGCCATGTTCCCCCCTTAGACAACATCTCCTTGTCAATCAATGCCCCCCCACCCCCACCTGCCATGGGGAAATTGAGAGAGAAAGCATTTTAGTGACATGCTCAGGCTCACAAGCGAGTGTGGGTGGTGGGATTGTGATTGACCTGGAGATAGAATTATTAGTTCTTCAGCACAGCCAGATCTCACAGGATTAGCTAAAATCAACTTTTCCTCAAATCCTATCACTTTTAATAACAGTGACTAGCATCCCATATCAAGAAAAAGAAACTGTAAAGTACAAATGATAATAGCCTGATCCAAGTTGTGTTTGGATGAGGCAGTATATCAATGTGATCAATTCTTACACCCGACTCAGCAGACTGGCTATCAGCTCCGTATGTAGTGGCATATGTGCAACGCTACTTCGAATCTTTGGTTTTTTTGAGAACCCGAACCTTGCAAGCAGTAACCAGAAAGAGCCCACGTCCTGACACACAATCTCAGATTCAATACCCTTTCATGTAGGAACTTTTTCCAAAAGCTGAAATTGTTACTAACCTACCCTCCCACCCTTGCTGCCTACCTGCTGCTCTTCTCCCCCAAACTGTGAGATGGCACGGGTCTCAGAACTCCTAATTCTCTTGCAGTTTGTGAAACTTCAATCTGAGGGTTAAAAAAAAACCCTCTGAAAGTGACACCACTGAAATGGAATGGCTCTGGCAGAGTCTCCCACTTCCTGAATGTTGACTACTTTCTTCTCCAGATTTCACCGGCACAGTCCCCGCGTTGCTCCCAAAATAACCTACTCAGTCCCGACACATCTCTAAACATAACCAGCTCACTCTCCTGCCACTCTGAATATCATCTGATGGCTCATCATCTGCTGTCAGGAGCCTAGAGGGCAGGAGCAGCCAGAAATTTTGGAGGCGCCCAAAATCCAAACCTCTCTAAAAAGGATTCAGGGGCATACTTCCCAGTTAATATTTTGAAAAACTGAAGTCAAATGGTGAACTTTGGTGACTTTTAGCAGGTCAGGAAGATGTTCCCCAACATGCTAAATATCATCATAATAATAGAGAAAGAGAACATTGTTTAACCAGAAGTAGCACACTAAGCCGGAGCTTGTTTCCAGATGTGACCTGGAAGCACAAGGAAGTTAAGTGACTTGCTCAGGATCACACAGTATGCACCTAGGCAGCTGTGGGATTCAAACCCAGATCTCCAGCTCAGAACCTTAACCCACTGTGCTATACTGCCTCATAATAGAGCAATGGTACATTTTTTTCTGACTTTGTTCAGTCTGTGGACAGTGACCTTTTGTATTTTCAAAGAAAATTTGAAATGGTGCAATTTGATGGCTTTTTCCATTGAGTGAATCAGCTAGCTAGTCATAGTCCATTCCTAGCTGATTCACTGCCTGCTAAAAGCCAGAAGTGTACAATTTGAAGTCATATAACAGTCATCTACTATAAATGCAATGCATAAAAAAATGACACAAGTCATCTGTTCTTGCTGATACTTTGTTTACTGTGTAATCTTTTCTGCGTATTACACACACTCGCAATCAGGAATATTGACAGGACCCCCCACCCACACACACACACACACACACACAAAAAAAATTCTGGGAGAGTTGAGAGCCATCTAGCTCACCCATATGCCATAGGTTCTGTTCAACACATCCCTCTCCTACACACAAAATCAGAGAAAATTATGAGCCACTGCCCACCCCACCCCAAAAAATTAGGGAGAGTTGAGACCCCCCCTCACACACACGTAGCATTTTCTCTGTTCAGCTCCACCCACACACAAACAAAATCAGGGAGAGTTGAGAGCCTCCCCACCCCCCCGTAGCATAAAATGAATTTATCATGAAAGGAGGGAGAAAAAGTTTCAACCAGTGGAAGGATAAGCATACCTTATGTTTCTCACTTAGATTCAATGTCTGCCTGAGAAGCAAACAGAATGAATCCATTCCAGCACATCTGATTTTCTTCTGTATCCAGTAAATTAAACATGAAACACCACCCAGGTTAAGTAGTAAGTAGTAAGTGAGTAAGCAGGTTCTGGAGGTGCGGCACTGTTGTGGCCAGGACAGGAAAATCTCAGCCTTTCCCTACAAAACAGGGTACTAAATGAGAAAAAGACTGAGGTAGAAAGGTCAGTGGGGGATGCTGCAACAGAAGGTAAAGCCATCAAAAAATGGAGAGCAATGAGTACCAATGCCCATAGTCTGAGTAACAAGCTTCCTGAATTAGTGGCTTTGATGGAGGAGGAGGTTGCAGGAAGCAGGCTGTTGGTTAACTAGAATCTGCAGCTTATCCAGTAGGTAGAGAAATGGGCAGACTGGGTGGACCAAGTGGTCCTTTTCTGCCGTCAAAGTCTATGTTTCTGTGTCACCCTTGAGACCAGGTAATAGCAAATGCCAAATGCTCTGAATAGTGCAGTCATTTTTATGTTTGCTTACGCATAGCGAAAGACATATATGGCTATGACAACTTAGTGCAGCTTGGAGTTCTGGAGAGTGCGGCACTGTTGTGGCCAGGACAGGAAAATCTCAGCCTCTCCCTACAAAACAGGGTACTAAATGAGAAAAAGACTGAGGTAGAAAGGTCAGTGGGGGATGCTGCAACAGAAGGTAAAGCCATCAAAATATGGAGAGCAATGAGTACCAATGCCCGTAGTCTGAGTAACAAGCTTCCTGAATTAGTGGCTTTGATGGAGGAGGAACATCTGGATATCGTAGCAGTCACAGAAACATGGTACACACAAAACCATGACTGGGACATAAACATATCAGGATACACTATCTACAGGAGGGACAGAGAGGGTAAAAGAGGAGGAGGAGGAGTAGCTCTTTACATAAGGGAAGGAATCAAAGCAATTGAACAAAAGGGTAAACAGGGAGGAGAAGAAGCACTGTGGGTAAATTTGGAGACTGGCAATGGCACCACAATCCGCACAGGGGTTGTATACAGATCCCCTTCTCAGGGGGACGAAATGGACAAGGAAATTGTAGAAAGTATACTTAGAATGGCAGAAAAAGGAGAGATATTGCTGATGGGTGATCTGAATATGCCAGATGTTAAATAGAGAGCAGTTGCAGCAGCCACTTCCAAGAGTGGGGTTATTCTAGATGCCCTACAGGGGGCATGCCTTAGACAACTAGTATTGGAGCCCACTTGAGAGGGAGCAATCTTAGACCTGGTTCTCTCAAATGGAGATGAAGATTGGATCACAGATGTAGAAGTGGGTAGCCATCTGGGAACTAGCGACCATCGAACAGTATAGTTCACAATAAACACAGCAATAGAGTCAAGCCATACAAAGGCAAAAGTACTGGACTTTAGGAGGGCTGACTTTGCCAAAATGGGTGAGTGCCTAAGGAATGCACTAGCAAATGGGCAGGAAGGAGGGTTGGAAGAACAATGGGGAATAATAAAAAACTGCCATCACAGAGGTAACAAGCTTTTGTGTGAAGCAAATAAACAGAATGAAATGATGTAAGAAACCACTATGGTTCTCAAAGGGAGTGGCAGTGAAGGTTCAAGAGAAAAAGAAAGCATTCAGGAAGTACAAGGAATCACAGAAGGAGCAGGACAGAGAACTGTATCAGTTAAAGCAAAAGGAAGCTGGGAAGGCAGTCAGAACAGCAAAGGCCCAAACCGAGGAAAAGATAGCCAACTCAGTTAAGAAGGGGGATAAAACTTTTTATAGGTACATCAGGGAGCGAAGGAAGACCAAGGGAGGGATAGTGAGGCTTAATAAAGGGAGGGAGGGTGGGCAGAGGGTGACTGTGAAAAGGCAGAGATACTAAACAAATATTTTTGATCAGTATTTACAAAGGAAGAGGGGGAGGTACCTAAAACAAACAGTAGAAACACTCTGGATACAGAAGTTGATACCAGCCCATTTACAGAAGAAAGGGTTCTGAAAGAACTCTTGAAACTGAAGGTGGACAAAGCAATGGGGCCTGATGGGATTCATCCCAGAATTCTGAAAGAACTAAGGTAGAACTAGTGACACCACTGACTACCCTCTTTAACAAATCATGGAGGATGGAGTGGTACCCGAGGACTGGAAGAGGGCAGATGTGATTCCCTTCACAAAAGTGGGAGCAAGGCAGAAGCAGGAAACTACAGACCTGTTAGTTTAACCTCAGTGGTAGGGAAAATGATGGAATCACTCTGAAGGAAAGAATTGTCAGTATCTAGAGGCCGGAGGGCACAGGACCCAAGGCAGCATGGATTCACAGTGGGAAGGTCAAGCCAGACAAATCTGATAGATTTCTTTGACTGGGTGACCAAAGCAGTAGATCAGGGAGGGGCTGTGGACATGGCCTACCTAGACTTTAGCAAGGCATTTGACACAGTCCCACACAAAAGATTAATATACAAGTTAGCCAGCCTGGGAGTGGGTCCCAAGATGACATCCTGGGTAAAGAATTGGCTGGAGAATAGGACACAGAGAGTAACAGTAAATGGAGTCCACTCTGAAGAAAGGGGGGTTACTAGTGGGGTACCTCAGGGTTCAGTATTAGGACTGGTCTTCTTCTATGTCTTTATAAGCGACATTGCAGAGGGACTGGAAGGAAAAGTATGTCTCTTTGCAGATGACACAACGATCTGCAACAGAGTTGATGCACAATGTGGGGTGGAAAGGATGAGAAACAACTTGGCAAGGTTAGAGGAATGTCCAAATGTACGGCAGCTTAGATTCAATGCTAAGAAGTGCAAGGTAATGCACCTGGGAAGCAAAAACCCAGGGGAAGAGTACACAATGGGGAGTGAGAAACTAACAACAACAAAAATGGAAAGGGACCTGGGGGTAGTCATATCAGATGACCTAAAGGTGGGCAAGCAATGTGACAGGGCAGCAAGGAGGGCTGGTGGGATACTGGGATGCATAGGGAGAGGCATCACCAGTAGAAAACAGGAAGTTATTATCCCTCTGTACAGACAGCTGGTGAGACCCCATCTGGAGTACTGCACGCAGTTCTGGAGACCCAATCTCCACAAAGACACAGACAGGATGGAAGCTGTCCAGAGGAGGGCAACTAAAATGGTGCAGGGTCTGCACTGGAAGACATATGAAGAGAGACTTAAGGGGCTTAATATGTATAGCCTCGAGGAAAGGAGGGAGAGGGAGGACATGATAGAAACTTTCAAGTACCTGAAGGAATCAACAAAGTCCAAGAGGGTAGCATCTTTCAAAAAAAAGAGGTGTGCAAGAACAAGGGGCACAATTTGAAGATGGGGGGGTGGCTCAGAGGTAATTTAAGGAAGTATTTTTTCACAGAGAGGGTTGTGGATGCATGGAACGGCCTTCCAGAGGAGGTTGTGGAGTCAAAAACAGTGGTGGAATTCAAGCATGCATGGGACAGTCATAAGGCAATTCTAGGGGGTGGGGGTAGGAAGAAGTAGGCTGCTGGTTAACTAGGATCTGCAGCTTATCCATTAGGTAGGAAAATGGGCAGACTGGGTGGGCCAAGCTGTCCTTATCTGCCATCAAATTCTATGTTTCTATGTTAATACCGGCACGGCATTTTGGGGCATGTGATGTCCACCAATAAGGGGGACCAGCCGATGACACTAGTTTTGAATGTTGCCACCAACTTAAAAGAAAATAGTCACCTGGATGCACTCCTCCCCCACACACATGCACACATGCATATTGCGTGCTAATGCGATCGCCCCCCCCCACACACTCTATGGCCGATGGGGGTGCCCAATCCCCCATCGGCTCCAATGCCCCCCCTCAATAGAGAAGCGGGTGCCATGCTGGGATCCCACCCCAGCATGGCAACAGTCCATATGGCCAGTGGGGGTGCCCAATCCCCCCATCAGATCCACTGCCTCCCGCCCCAAACAGCCTTCCTGCTGCCACGCTGGGAGCCCACCCCAGCATGGCAAAAGTCCTACATCATCCAAGAAAATAAAAAGAAACCTGAAAGAGAAAACCTTCCCTCGCTGACTGTCCTAACCCCCGCTGCCCCCACCTGCGCCCACCCTCTGCACACCCCCCTCATCCAATACTTACCTCCGGAGTCCAGTGCGACAATCTTCGATGGACCGGGAACACGTCTGCACTCTTCAAAGCCAACCGTGAACTGAGGAAATGCCGGTAAGCTGTATAATGTAATAACTAGGGTTTTTTCAACTTTACTGCATATCTCAGGCATTTTTTGGAATTTTTTCACCAAATTTTCAACACAGGGTTTTTGGGACCCCACCTCATGAATTCTGTCACTGTCATTTTGTTAATTGGTCCAGAGAGGTGATTTCATGGTCACTGCGCGGAACCACCTTTCAGGACCAATTTACAAAATGACAGTGTCACAGTTCATGAGGTAGGCCCACAAAAACCCTATGTTGAAAATTTGGTGAAGAAATTCCCCCAAATTACCATTTTATGAGCATGAGTTGTGCTGTTCCTACACATGCTCGTAAGTTTATGAATTTTCAATATTTTCACTCCAGATTTTCAATATTGCCATTTTACCACACCTCATTATGAGCAGCACAGCTGTCATTTTTCACATCTCACGCAAAACATGCTTCCATGCATGTAGCGCACAATGGCGCAGTCGGTGTGTGAAATTAATGTTCGGGACAGCGTAAGAAAATCACAGTGGCACTTTTCATGAGCAGAGGTGTTACAATGGCTATGTTAAAAATGTAGTAAAAAAAAGTCCATAAAATGACTGTGTTACAAGCGACCATTAAGCAGTTTCCCCGAACCCTCGTAAGTTCATGGATTTCTAATATTTTCAGTCCAGAGTTTCACCAGTGGCATTTTCCCACACTTCCTTATGAAGAGTACAGCTGTCATTTTTCACACCATGGCCGAAATATGTTTTTGCACTTCCAGCGCAGAAATGCATGGTCACTGTGTGAAATCACTGTTCGGGACAGATTAAGAAAATCACAGTGTCACTGTTCATGAGCAGAGGTTCCAAAATGCCTGTGTTGACAATCTGCTGTAAAACATCCCCAAACTAATTGCATTATGGGTGTGCGTTGTGCAGTTTCTACACACACTCGTGACTTCAACAGTTTTTTAAATATTTTCACTGCACATTTCTATTTTCCACCTCCCCATGAACAGTACAGCTGTTATTTTTCACATCCTGTTCAAAATGTGTTTTTGTACCTGTGGTGCCAAATGGCGTAGTCGCTGTGCAAAATCAGCTTTCGGCTAACAGACTGATATTGCCACTGTTTATAAGGTGGGGGTCACAAAAAACCCATGTTGAAAATTTGAAGTGAAAATACCAGTGAACGCCTGAGATGTTAGGGTTTCCTACCATAATGCACCACCCTGTAGAGATTGACAGGCATTAGGGGTGTGACTTGGGATTCTCGCCTGTAATGCTCATACCATTCCACACCCTGCAGCCAGTGAGAGGCACTGAGGTGTGCCTTGGACTCTTCGGCCCCAAAGTTCATCCCATTCTCCTATATAGCACCCATCTCGCTGTTTTTCCCGGTGGAGTGGGGTGAGCATAAGGGCCAAAGATCCCAAGGCACACCATCACACTTGTAGGTGTTTGCAGGGTAGGGTGTGGTGAAATGGCCGTTATGCCTGAGGACCCAAAGGCACATCACAAAGCCTGTCAGTCTTTGCAGGGTGGTGGAGGGGTTGGCTTCAGTTCAGTACTTCACTGCCATTCCTATTATGCAGCTCTCTGACTCCTACACTACCAATGCCAATGCCAGCAAGCAAACATTCGGCATTGACAAATGCTTGTTTATGTTGTCTTGCATGCACAGTGCAAGCAAAAGTTTGTGGCAGCTTACTGGAGTAGCAGGTTGTGGAGGTGCGGCAGTGTTTTGGCCAGTGTTGTGGTCAATGGCGCCACTGCTTTCTTGGGCTGGTCTGTGTGGCACCAATGAATAAGCATGCTGTCTATGACAGCAGTTGAGAAGGGTACAACCAACTTGAAAGAATTTCACCACTGCAATGAGGGAGCACCCCATCATTGCAGGGCATGCGTTGCCTGCTGAAACATTTCAATGAACATAGCGGTGGCTGTTGCTGTCCGCCTCTCACAGTCCTTAGAAAGTCAACTATGGGGGTGCCCAATCCCCCTGTCGGCATGTTTATAACCCCCCTCAAGATTGTGTGGTACACTGGGAGCCCACTCCAGAGTGCCTCATGGTCTGGTATTCTCCACTATTGCCCCAACGCTGACCGTGTCTACATGTTCCTGCCCCCACTCCACCCCACCCCCACTGTGTGCCACACTGTGAGCCCACTCCAGTGTGGCTAACAGAACCCCCCCAAAGTCATGGGGCACACTGGGAACCCACCCCAGTGTGTCCAACAGTTGGTTTATTTCACCTGTAAATAAAGAAAACCTTCCCATGATGTCCATTTCTAAAAAAACAAAACAGTCCGTTGTTGCATCCAGAGTGCCCCTCCCTCAACCTGCACACACCCTCTGTGCACCCCACCTCCCTGCACCCACTCACCCAATACTTACCTCTAGAGCCCAACGCAACGAACTTTGGTGGAGCGGGAGATGTCTGAACTCTTCAAAAGGTGACTGCGAACTGAAGAAAATCATGGTAAACTGTATAATGGCATCATTGTGGGAGGGTGTTTCAGCTTAGGTGGATATCTCAGGCATTTTTGCGACTTTTGAATTTAAATTTTCAACATGGGGTTCTTGGGACCCCACCTCATGAACTCAGTCACTGTCATTTTGTTATTCTGTCCCAAAAGGTGATTTCACGGTCACTGCACAGAATCACCTTTTGGGACCGATTAATGAAATGACAGTGCCACTGTTCATGAGGTGGGCTCCCAAAAAGCCTATGTTGCAAATCTGGTGAACAAACAATTCCAAAAAATGACTGTGTTATGAGCATGAGTTGTGCAGTTTCCACGCATGCTCATAAGTTCGAGAATTTTTAATATTTTCACTCCATTATTTCACACCTCCTTATGAACAGTACAGCTGTCATTCTTCACATTCTGCCCAAAATGTGTTTTTGTACATCTGGCATACAATGGAGCGGTCGTTGTGGGAAATCAACATTTGGGACAGATTAAGAAAATCATAGTGACACTGTTTATGATAGGAGGTTTTCAAAATGCCAATGTTGAAAATCTGGTGAAAAAATTCCACAAAATGACTCTGTAATGAGTGTGCATTGTGCAGTTTCCACGCACACTTGTAACTTCGAGAATTTGTAATATTTTCACTCCAGATTTTCAACATTGCCATTTCTTCACACTTCCTTATGAATGGTACAGGTGTCATATTTCACATCATGTCTAAAATGTGTTTTCGTACATCTGGCGCAGAATGTGGCATGGTCGCTGTGAGAAATCAACGTCTGGAAAAGATTAACAGAATCACAGTGCCACCTTTCATGAGTGGAGGTCCAAAATGCTTTCATGAAGTGGGGTCACAAAGAGACCATACTGAAAATTAGGAGAGCAAATACCGACAAACGCCCGGGGCATTACAGTTTCTAACTGTAATGCCCCACCCTGTAGAGACTGACAGGCATCAGGGGTGTAACTTTGGATTGTCAGCTGTAATGCTCATGCCATTCCACCCCACCCCACCCCACCCTGCAGCTAGTGACAGGCATCAAGGTGTGCCTTGGACTCTTCGGCCCCAAAGTACACCCCATTCTCCTGTACTGCACCCATCTCAACATATTTTCTTATGGATTGGGGTGAGCATAAGGCCCAAATACCCCAAGGCACCATGAGGCACTTGTCAGAGTCTGCTTTGTAGGGTGAGGTGAAATGGCATGAGCGTCATGGCTGATGACCCAAAGTCACACCTTAATGCCTGTCAGTCTCTGCAGGGTGTAGTGGGGCTGGCACCAGTTCCATACTTCACTGCCATCCCTATTATGCATCTCTCTAACTCCTGTACTACCAATGCCAATGTCAGTAAGACAACATTCGGCATTGACAAATGCTTGTTCTTGTTTGTTTTACTTGTATATCTCAAGTTTCCTTTAAGAATCTTGTTATGGCAAGATGGCTTGGCTTGTGAGAGAGGATTATTTCTGCTTCTTTCTTTACACTGTTGCACAGTACAGTTGCTAACTTAATCTTTAGGAAATGCTTACTGGAACATGACAGATGATGACACATCTCAGTCAGCTCTTACTACATTAAATGTCATGCACTCCCTATGTAGAGTAGTGTATTGGCAACCAGACACAACAAGGCTGTGTTTCCATCGAGGGGTTGAGATGACTTTAGAGAAACCTCGAGAGCAAAGCTTGAGAGGTCCCGATATCATCTGAACCCCAAGATGGATACACAGTCCTTGTCTCTGTATCGCTGCCCATATACTATTTACATAGTATATGGTTCCAAAAACTGCAGGACACAATGAGCTGGCAGCTTATCTCTCCCCACCAGCTCTCGTGTATATACCCACCTGCTCGCTACTAACACAGCTGGATACCAGCTTGTCTCTCCCCGGCCGCTCAAGTGTCTACCCACCTGTTCACTTATCTCTGCCCACATGTTTGCAAACCACAATAAGTGGACCACATTTTAAAAAATATAATATTAGTCCAGCCAGGTGGTGCTGAGGGTTGAGGCACTGGATGTCACTCCTCATGCCACGCCGGCGATCCGGGTTTGGGAATGGATTTGGGTTACTCGGCAGCTGACAATGGAGGTAAGGATTGAGCGTTGCAGCTCTCCTTCCTCAGAGTGGGGGGTTTGTGCTGTGAGTGGCAGCACAGCTAGAGGGATTCGCCCACACCCAGGGTGCTTGGCTGCCTCTGCGCAGGCACAAGGGGAGAAAAACTGAGGAAAATACTGGGACCCAGCAGGACCCAGGATGGCCCTGTTGGGGCTGTTGGACAGACCCCTTCTGAGGGGAGGGAAAGTCATAGCCCCTGCAGGGTCCGCGGCAGTGGAAAAACAATATTGTGATAAAAAAATATATAACATTGCCTACATTAAATGAATCATCTGTTTTTGGAGAACTGCTGTGGGCTTTCATCTTTACACGGGATTTAAGAATGCATGGGATAGACATAAAGGAATTCTAGAGGTCAGGGGTAAGGGGAAATAGATTTCTAGGAAAACAAACTGAACTTACAAGCTCAAATGGGCAGACTAGGTGGGCCATAGGCCCTTATCTGCCGACACTGTCTATGTATCTATGTATCTATGTATCTGCAGCTTCTGACTGCCGCTAATAAGTAATTACCAGCCTGATCTAGTCAGATACAGTATTTCACTACTGCTTTGATGGTAAGGACTTACAGTTAATGGAGGGTGGTTGAATTACCCTAACTGGTACATCTCAGAACCAACTCTGTAACTGAACGACGAAAAGGGGCTGTTCAAAGTTCAGAAGAAGCTGTTGTACCATTGCTGTGATGTCAGAACAACAGTACAACAACTATCTTGACCTTTGAGCTGCCCTAAAACAAGATTTTGAAAGCTTCTGAATTCTATCCACAATAAGCCTTAACCATATACTATAACTTTGTTTGGCACACTAGTATATTATAACAGTGGATATCTGCTGTGGACATACCTCCCTACACCATGTCTGCAGCAATGGAATGTAGCACAGTAATGGTATAATGATACCCACTGACTGACCAGGTGTATCAGTGAACATTTGAGATCATGAGAATGCACTTTTGCTGTTTGCATACCGATAAGCAAAAGGATACCCTTATCAATACACATCACTGCTTGACCATTCTGCAATGTGACCACACTACCTGGCAATGGTCTCCCAAAAGAGCACACAGAACACCTGGATTCCAGAGTGGCATGTCATCAGCAAGACTCTTTCTCACTGTTCTGTGTGCTCTTGTGGGAGACCAGTGCCAGATAATGGGGCTACATTGCAGGATGCTCATGTTGAGCTTAGAAATAAATGTGTTATTTCAGGCTCTTCAGTGCTGGTCTATTGCTGCTTAGACTGAAGTGTCCACTTTTCTTACATTTTGCCAGAATCCTTTGACTTATGGCCGAATTCTGCCTACAGGACCATTTTCAGGCATGACCCGGGCCAACAGTATGGCACAATAAAATACATACCAGAAAACAAATTATACAGAAAGTAAACAGAACAATATAACAGTATAAGAGCACAGTGTACAAACTGTTGGAGGAATTAACATAATACACTACATATTATAAAGAATTGGGGAAAGGGTGACAGTATACAGTATACAATTGCATTCTGAGCAAAAATTCAGAGACCAAATCATTGTAGTCACAGTCCAATGTAACAGGCAATAACAACCACAAAAGCAAGAAAGAGGGTAGCCACAGAGTGCTATGTTAGGCAAGGCAATTATAAGAGCTGGGTTGGCAGCTAAGGTAAGGGATAAGTAGTAAGTTGCAGAAGCATCACAAATTAATCTGTGGAGCAGTTTTCCAACTTCATGCATCTCTGTTAATGGGCACAGGTCTTTTGCTTCATTACCTACCATTCCATAAACCATAATATGAAGTTCAGCCATACCAGTACACTATAAAGGAGCCGAGTCCCATCACACATTAGTCCAAGTGCAGCCATACCAGTACTCTATAAAGGGTCCAAATCCCATCACACACTACTCCAAGTGCACATCCAGTACCCTATAAAGGGGCCGAGTCTCATCACACATTACTCCAAGTGCAGCCATCCAGTACCCTATAAAGGGGCCAAGTCCCATCACACATTACTCCAAGTGCAGCCATCCAGTACCCTATAAAGGGGCTGAGTCCCATCACACATTACTCCAAGCGCAGCCATCCAGTACACTATAAAGAAGCCAAGTCCAATCACACATTACTCCAAGTGCAGCCATACCAGTACCCTATAAAGGGGCCAAATCCCATTACTATAATTATATGTTATTCACCTTTTAATGCAATTTGGCATTTAATAAAGCAATAATGCATGACAGGGTTTGCATTATTGTGGGATAATGGCATGCCCCAGAAAATGAGGCACAATGCAACACAGATTGCCTGATGCACATGAAAAGTGCCATCATCCCACAATTATGCACACCCTGCAATGTCTTATCCTGTGATTTTGTTTTAAAAACTAAGTAATTCGTTTCAGAACAGAAAGTACAATGTTTCTGATCTGTGCGGATGTGCAGGAATAGTGCATTGGCAAGTGATCACATCTGACCAATCACAGTCTTGGTCTCCCTTACCCTTTTTACAGTTTACCTTACTCACCAGTTCTGCACACCGCTGTGACAGCCTCAGCCTCTCATCAGTGGTGTACACAGGCCTTTTTCATGATCTTTTGATGTTAATTGCTTACTATTTAAATTGTTGTTCCAGACAGAATTATGTGGGCCTAAAGGAACAACCTTATCTACACATTGCATTTTACTAACCATGTCTTAGATTACTCTCCCAATTAGACACATTGCATGCCATTAACCATATCTTAGATCACTCCCTTAAAACATTAAGTCCCTTTTGTCCTGTTGTTCCCTTGAGTCTACCACCCTCACTATAGTTGTGTCACCTGAAAATGTAATTACCTTACCAGAGACTACTCACACAAAGTTGATGATAAAAGCATTTAACATCTGGGGAGATGGTGTCCCAACAATTACCACTGGGGAGCCCCACTGGTGACTTCCTTCCAAGCTGAGGTGTCCTATGCACCACTACTCACTAATGATTTCCTTCCAGACTGGTGTTATACTGTGAACCACTAACCACTGGTGAGCTCCTTCCATGTTGCTGTGTGCATCACTACCCACTGGTGTCTTCCTTCAAGACTGTTGCTGTCCTGTGCACCATTACTCACTAGTGATTTCCTTCCAGACTGGTGTTATACTATGAACCCCTAACCACTGGTGAGCTCCTTCCATTCTGGTGTTGTCCCATGCTTCACTATTCACTGGCAACTTCTTTTCAGACCAATGTTGCCCCATGCACCCCATCCCGTGAAGATGTCTTTCCAGACTGATGTTTTCCTGTGCACCACTATCCATTGGAGAATTCCTTCCAAACTGATGTTGACCTTTGCACCAGTACCCACTGGTGACTTCCTTCCAGACTGATGTTATCCAGTGCACCACTATCCACTGGTAGCTTACTTTCAGACTGATGTTGTCCTGTGCACCACCATTCACTAGTGACTTATTTCCAGGCTGATGTGGTCCAGTGAACCACTACCCACTAGTGACTTACTTCCATGCTGAAGTTGCCCAATGTACTACTACTCACTGATGAATCCCTTCCTTCCAGACTGATGACCCTTGTACCACTGCTCACTGGTAATTTCCTCCTACACTGATGTCTCATGCACCACTAACCACTACTGACTTCCTTCCATGCTGATGTTTTCCCATGCACCACTACCCACTAATACAGCAACACAGTTTCAGACTATTATCCTGTGTACCACTATTTACTACTGACTTCTTTGCAGACTGATGTTGTCCCATGCATCACTTCCCACTGGTGAATTCCTTCCAGACTGATTTTGTCCCTTGCACCACTATCCACTGGTGACTTCCTTCCAGACTGGTATTTTCCCATGCACCACTACCCACTGGTGACTTCCTTCCAGACTGGTATTTTCCCATGCACCACTACCCACTGGTGACTTCCTTGCAGACTGATGCTGTCACATACACTACTACCATTATGTGACTCTCCTTCAGACTGATGTAACCACCCAGTACCCTGGGGTTACTAGAATCCTATCAGTATCAGTGCTAGGAAAGTAGCAGGCAGCTGGTAGGGAGCTTATTAGGGACTTCTTACAAAATGACATCATTGTTTTCTCAGCTAGCCTGAGGGAAGAATGATTAGGTCATTTGGAACTCTTGCAGCAGCACAAGCCACACAGTGTGGAGCGTTGCTCTGGGGAGCTTAGAATGCTCGGTCGTACTTAGGTGATTGTAGTCAGAGCTTCAGTGTGGAGGTGAGAGTGGCAGATGAACTTCCAGTTGGGTTCTGAGTGGAGGGCCCAGCATTTCTCACCCAGTGGAGTGTCATTTCCGGCTTCCAGTGAAGTGGTGGAGACCAGTTCTACAGCAGGATTTCCTGATTTCTACTTCAAGTGAAGTGGAAGGAACTGCTTGTTCTCAGTGAACTCAAGGGGCAATCCCCTGAAGGTTCTGTGTGTGTTTCAGCTGCCTTGGTAAGGAATTTTGAGAGACTGTTTGATCTGCTACCCAGGAGAATGTATTTTTGTTGTTCCAATGCCCAGTGGATGGGACAACCAGTTTGTGAGTACTGTTCTAGGAAACAAGATCTCCACATATTCAGGGGAGTCGTAGTCTGGGGTGTGTGTGCCAATAGATAAGGCTGGATTGCACCTGTCAGTGCACCTATTTCACCCAGAAGAGTGAATTTTCTGTTAAACTGTTCACCCAGTTTATTCTTTGGTCACCCCAGTGAGTAATGGATATGGAAAGTGTGGGACCGCTAGCATTTAAGTGGGAAATGGGGGTTTCAATGATGTAACCCTGAACAATGGCAAAGACTTGCAGTTGGGGAAAAGGGTGGTAGGAATGCCATCTAAGTGCTTAAAAGACAGGGCTTCCTGGTTCATAAAGGGCACCAGTTTTACCTGAGCAAAGTGTCAGTGCTGCAGGTTAAAGTGTGTGACTGAGTTTCACATAATTGCACCTATGTTCAAAGAAGAGTTCTGAGTATGTGGCTTAGTTTCACAATATGTGCACTCATGGGAGGAAAATGTTTGGCTGCGTGACCAGGTGTCCACTGAGATGCACCATTGGGAAATGGGAAGAAGATATTATTTTGTGTGTTCATGAACTGTACTGCATGCAAGGAGAGTTCGTGAAATGTACCTGTCCTGCCTAGACTGACCCTTGGGAGTCCACT
Source organism: Neoceratodus forsteri (assembly GCA_016271365.2). Classification (NCBI taxonomy): domain Eukaryota; kingdom Metazoa; phylum Chordata; order Ceratodontiformes; family Ceratodontidae; genus Neoceratodus; species Neoceratodus forsteri. The sequence goes on along the minus strand of CM028130.1, from coordinate 131,638,446 downwards.
CTTGCTTTAAATTTCTATCTGTTGAATAAAGCCATACTGCACAATCCCAGTTACCGTTCTGGACATTCTGATTATTGCTTCTGGTTGTTGGATTTACTGGGGCCCCTCAGCAGGTTAGATCTACCATATGCCTAGCAGCCTCCATCCAGGACCTGGGTTGTGATTTTTACCCAAAGTTCATGTTGTTTTGTTCTTGTCCCCCCAGGCCTCTCTTCCTCTAGAAAATGAGCCAGGTATACATCCTAACACCAAGGGCTGCACTAACCTTTGTAAAGTAAATGATATACCAGTATGTGGGTACCAGTGTTCCAGATTTTAATGGAGGGTGTGCTAACTAGTTTAAAAAGTGGCTTGGGGGTTACAAAAAATGGGGGCTCATCTGGTGATATTCAATTCAGGTGACAATTACAAAGAATATGTGGCTCATCCAAAAGAAATATGTTTTGGGGTGAGAGGCATTACTGAGGGTATGTCTAGTATCTTCCTGTCCAGTGGCAGTACACACAAACAGATCGTTCACCAGAAAGCAAAGCTGTGCCAAGTAAATGCCACCTGAAAGTCTTTTGCTGCCTGAATTTCTGTAGAAAAGAAAGTGGAAAAATATGCTGCTTTTGTGTTTACCTTGAAAATGTCGACTGAGCAATGATTCCCTTGCCTTGTAGTGAAAGCGCTTGAAAATCTGTTTAAAAGTTACACATTTCCAGAGAAAAGTATTTGTGGACTTAAAGGACAGTGTTTTCTAAGTGCCCAGAAAGTTTAAAGTGTGCACAGTGAAAATTGGGGGAGTTGCTAAGGAAAATGCACTAAGTACTGAATGAAAATGCCTTAAAATGCTTGCCTCACTGAAATTTCAAGCCAAGGAAAAAAGTGACAATTTACAGCTTAAATTTTTGCCTTCTTGACAATCGCCATGCACAAGTGCGGCTGAGAGAGAGAGAGTGAAAGAGAGAGATAATTTGCATGGTGTCATGGGATTGGTCCCAGTGCACCTAAGCCCCACCCTTGCCTGAGTGTCAGCATTGTGGAACATTCATGGAGGAGCAGTCAGCAGTATGCGAGCAGCATGCAGTTCGTGCAGCAGGCAGGAGGAAATGCCTACAGCAGAAGCGCTTCTGTACCAGCAGTTTTTCTAACCTTTTCACAGTTAAACCGGGCTCAACCCGTATTCCGACCGACTGGAGAGTGATCGAAGTGATCTCAGCTATGATCGGCGGGACCGCCAGCCCGTTTCACCCCAGAGGCCTTCCTTGAGTTGGCAGCAGGCTGTATTACATCAATGGTGAAAACCAGCTACTGCCTGTAAGTACCTTGTGCAAAAGTAAACGACTGTGGTGCTAAGGTCGGAAAACGTGTAAGAACTTGAGCAAATGCAGCAAAAGTACTGAAAGAGAGAGTTTTGTGAACATTTAAATCTTGGACTGTGTGTGTGAAAGTGCTGTTTACAAAGAAAGTGAACTTTAAGACAAACAATCCCTCTGGTCCAAGTGCTAGTAAAGTAATGGCTTGAGAAAGTAAAGTGAACTTGTGTTTAGAAGAAAATCAGTTGAAATGCAAAAGATCCAGCCAGAATCCTAGCAGTTTTAGACTGAGTGTGATGCAAAGTTATAGTTGCCATGTTGGGGTGTAGCCAGCAATGTAAAAAACGTAGTGCCATTTCAGACCAGTGTCTTCAAATCCAAACAGGGTTTCAAATGCTTTTTTTTGCTAAGTGTTGTGGAAAACAATTGCAGCAACCAGGCAGCCTGTTAGTGAACTTTACCAGTGTGTTAAAACCAAATCTTAGAGTGATTACAAAAGCAGTAATTTTGGGACTTGTGTGTTTAAATTGCAGAATATGGCGCAGCAACCCCCCTCACTACTCGCACCATGCCAGGGTATGGGTAGCCCAACAAGTACAAGAACTAGCCAATTTTGAGAAATTGTATGACTGTTCAACAGCACCTACCAAGGTGGCTTTGCCAAACTATCCGGTAAACATGTGTGTGTAGTATGCCTAAAGCCAGGAAGAGATGTTTTGCCAGTTCTACATTGCACAGACTGTGGAAAGTGGTTTGGGATGAGCATGTCAGATGGCAGCTAAAACAAAAATGCAACCATTTAGCTCCAACTTGGACACAGGTAGCGGACCCTGTCGAATCAGAACAACAGCAACAGGCTGGGTGCAGTGAGAGAGACCAGCTAGAGTTTGTAAAGGAGTTCTTGGACATTGCCTGTGTCGATGCTTTGCAAGGCCCAGAGGAAGTTAAGTATTCCACACCACAGAGGGTGGAACTGGATGCTACAACTGCAGGTTCAGCAGATCTGTGGGTGGAAGACCCAATGCAAGCTTCATGGGAGAGTCTGAAGTGGGGGAAGCATGTTGTTGGGAGGCCAGTACCTCTGAGGACAATAGAGAGTGGACAATTTCAGGGGTTGGTGCAATCGCCAGCACCTGGGCAGAATGTGTGGAAGAGGATGAAGCTACAATGGCTGCAGTGGGACCCAGTGAGTCGCCATTGGCCTTGGCTTCCATGGAGCCTCCCGATGTCTGTGTGGAGGAAGGCTCTAGAAATGTGCCTCTGACAGTAGAGGTGGTCTGCTTTTGCTCTGCACTATGTGTTCATAACTGAATCAGCTAGGACTGGCCACCCCAAAGTTGTGCTTCTGGTTTGGAGTTGGTTTAAAGTAGCAAAGAGGAAAGAATTTTTTGTAGATGAACTGTGGTCAAGTATGACCTTCATACCTTTTCTATTCTCGCCAAATCTGGAAAGAAATTGAGAAAGACAGGCATACCTGGCTGTGAGAGGAAGCTTGTGCCAACCTGCACCCTAGAGTACACAAGTGGGTCTGAATTAAAGTGTGTAATGAGAGACTGCAGTTCTAGAAGCATGGCAGGACCCTGCTAATCAGCTCTGTGAGAGTAGTGGACAAAGCTGGCTAAGAGACATTCTACAATGTTACTATGATGCGTCCAGATGGGGTGATAGTTTATGCCCCACATTCTGAGTGATACTGCCCTTGAAATTGGTACCATTCCTGTGAAATTGTGCCCGCTTGCCAAAAGTGAATGCAGCCATGCCAGCTCAGCCATCTGCCATCGAAGAGGCAGCAACCCAGGATGGAGGTGCCTTTCTTCTGGGGATCCAGGTTTATCTGCAGCAGCTGATTCCAGCAGCATCCATGTTCATCTATGGTAACATCCAGGTTCATCAGTCTAGCAGCTGGAGAACATTTCCTGTCCAGGTCCAGTAAGAGGTCATGGAAGCATCTGATCCGAAGATTTTGTCTCTTCAGCAGCTGAAGATCATCAGGCCACAGGTCCAGAAAGGTGATATTGACATCCTTTTGTCACCAAGAACTAGTAAGAAACTCTTCATTTTTAATTTGACTGTTTTCCTGCAATTGAAGATATCAATGGAACTGTAATTACCGACTGACTATTCATCTAGACTGCAGTGCTAGCAGGCCTTGTGCCTGTTCCAGAACTGTGCTTCAGTAGGCTCTGGCCTAGGAGACACTCTGTCTGTAGTGCCATGGCACTCTGGACTCTTCCTAGTTTGAGACTTTGCAGGGACTCCCCACCAAATGTTTTGTAAATGTTTTTATGTTTTCTATTTTGTACTTTTGTAGAAAATCCTTTTAAAAATGCTTTTTGGGCTTGTGCGGTATCCAGTGGGAGGGTTTTGGTCACTGTTTTTGGTTTTACAGGTTGTAGTTGTGTACGGAAATGTGTTTTGTAGTTTTCTTTTGCAGGTGTTCCTGGTAGAAGAGAAGACCACCTAAAGAGGATAATTTGGGACTCATTGGAGTCCTCTTTTGTGTAGAATTGTTAGGCTTGTATAACTGTATAGTACAATATTTAACCTTTTTCATTTTACAGGTATGTTGGTGTAAAATGTTTTTTGGGTTTGTGTACCTGGTAGGTAGCATAAGTCAGATAGATTTCCCCTAGAGAGTTAGGGGGGAGGCAGGTTGGTGGTCCTGATTCTAGATAAGAGTCACCAGTACTGTCTGTTAGGACATTCTTCAGGAAGTTTCTTGGAGCCACTGAGAATCAATAGCTAGCACAGTAGTAGGATAGGAGTTGAAGTTTCTTCAGTGGGTCTCTGTCCTTTGGTGTTACCTGCCTGTGCTTGGCACATGGTTGGGGAGGACTTGATCAACCCTTCCTGTAGGGAGCATAAGAGACAGGAAGGCCTTGTACTGAGCTGTGTACTGGCTGCAGACAGCCAGTGGTCTGGTCATGGTGAGTGTAACTACCCAGTCCCCTGGGGTTACTAGAATCCTGTCAGTATTAGTGTTAGGAAGGCAGCAGGCAGATGGTAGGGAGCTCATTATGGGCTCCTTACATAATGACATAATTGTTTACTTAGCTAGCCTGAAGGAAGAATGAGTAGGTCATTCGGTACTCTAGCAGCAGCATAAGTCAAACTGTGTGGTCAGCTGCTCTGGGGAGCTAAGAATGTTTGGTCGTAGTTAGTTGGTTGTAGTCAGAGCTTCAGTGTGGAGGTGAGAGTGACAGAAGGACTGCTAGGTGAGCTCTGAGTGGAGGGGCCCAGCATTTCTCACCCTAGTGGGGTTTCATTTCCAGCTTCCAGTGAAGTGGTGGAGACCACCACTACAGCACGTTTTCCTGATTTCTACTCCAAGTGAAGTGGAAGGAACTGCTTGTTCTCAATAAACTCAAGGGGCAATCCCATGAAGGTTCTGTGTGTGTTACAACTGCCTTGGAAAGGAATTTTGAGATACCATTTGATCTGCTACCCAGGAGAATGTATTTTTGTTGTTCCAATGCCCAGTGGATGGGACAACCAGTTTGTGAGTACTGTTCTAGGAAACAAGATCTCCACATATTTAGGGGAATCATAGTCTGGGGTGTGTGCCCGTAGATAAGGCTGGATCGCACCTGTCAGTGTCCCTATTTCACCTAGGAGAGTGACTTTTCTGTTACACTGTTCACCCAGTAGAGTGCGTTTATCTTTGGTCACCCCAGTGAGTGATAGATATAGAAAGTGTGGGACCTCTAGCATTTCAGTGGGAAATGGGGGTTTCAATGGTGTGATCTTGAAGAATGGCAGAGACTGTTGGTTGAGGCAAAGGGTGGGAGGAACTTACAAGGCAGGGCTTTGTGGTTTGTAAAGGGCACCAGTTTTATCTGAGCAAAGTGTCAGTGCTGCAGGTTAAGGTGTGTGGCTGAGTTTCACATAATTGCACTTATGTTTGAAGAAGAGTTCTGAGTGTATGGCTTAATTTCACAATATGTGCACTCATGGGAGGAAGATGTTTGGGTGTGTGGCCAAGTGTCCACTGAGATACACCATTTGGAAATGGGAAGAAGATGTTCTTTTGTGTGTTCATGAACTGTACTGCATGCAAGGAGGGTTCATGAGATGTACCTATCCTGTCTAGACTAACCATTGGGGTCCAGTTCTGCTTTAAAATTCCATCTGTTGAGTAAAGCCATACTGCACAATCCCAGTTACTGTTCAGGACATTCTAATTATTGCTTCTGGTTGTTGGATTTACTGGGGGTCCCTCAGCCGGTTAGATCTACCATATGCCTAGCAGCCTCCACCCTGGACCTGGGTTGTGAGTTTTACACAAGGTTCATGTTATTTTGTTCTTGTACCCCCACCCTTCTCTTCCTCTAGAAAATGAGTCAGGTATACATCTTAACACCAAGGGTAGTACCAACCTTTGTAAAGTAAATGGTATGCCAGTATGTGGATAAGTGTTTCAGATTTGAATGCAGGGCATGCTAACTAGTTTAAAAAGTGGCCTGGGGTTACACTGATGTCTTGTGCACCACCACTACCCACTGATGACTGTTAAAGGCTGATGTGCAGTGCACCACTACCTACTACTGACTTCCTTCCAGGCTGAGGCTGTCCTGTACACCACTACCCAACTGGAGACTTCCTTCTAGAATGATGTTGTCCCATGCACTACTTCTGTACCACTGGTGACTTTCTTCCAGGCTGATTGTGTCCCTTCCAACACTACCAGTGGATTGTGATGCATTGGATAACATTAGTCTGGAAGGAAGTCACCAGTGGATACTGGTGCAAGGGCCCATCTAAAAGGAGCCATAGTGGAGCCATAGTGGAGGCAACAAACCTTTGCGTTAGGCAAGTAAATGAAGACAAGAGAAAAAGGAAGCCACTAGGCCTCTTAAAGAAAGTGGCCAGGAAGGTAAGAGTGAAACAGCTGTTTTTCAGGAAGTACAAGGAAACACAGGAGGAGGACAGGGTAGTATATTAGGATAAGCAGAGGGAGGCAGGGAGGTAGTCAGGAGTGCAAAGGCGTAAATGGAGGAAAAAATAGCCCAGGCAGTAAAGAAAGAGGGCAAGACATTTTATAGGTATGTCAGTGAAAGGAGAAAGACAAGGGGTGGGATTGTAAGGCTTAAGGGGGGAAAGAAGGGGAGTGCGTGGAGGGCTACTTGGAAAAGCAACAATCCTGGACAAAGATTTTTGTTCAGTATTCACAGAAGGGGGGGAAGGTGAGAGACCACAATTAAATGGCAGGAACAGTAAGGGGAGGGGGGTGGACACCAGTCCATTTACATAGCAGAGAGTTCCGAAGAAACTCGCAAAGCTGAAAGTGGACAAGGCAACAAGACCAGACGGGATACATCCTAGAATATTAAGGTAGCTTAGGGAGATGCTGGCAGCATCGCTGGCAGCCCTGTTCAATGAATTGCTGGAAATGGGAGTGGTTCCAGAGGACTAGAGGAGAGCAGATGTTGTCCCTCTATACAAAAGTGAGAATGGAAAGAGTCTGGAAGCTATAGATCAGTCAGTCTGGCCTCAGTGGTGGGGAAAATAATGAAATCACTGCTAAAAGAAAGGATTGTGGAACATCTTGAATCCAGTAGAACACAGGATCTGAGGCAGAATGGGTTCACAGTGGGAAGATCATGTCAAACAAATCTGATAGATTTCTTTGGCTGTGTGACTAGAGAAGTAGATCTGGGTGAGCGGTGGATGTGGCCAACCTGGATTTCAGCAAGGCCTTTGACACTGTTCCCCATAAGAGGCATGTAAACAAGCTATGATGTCAAAGGGATCAGTTCTGGGGCCAGTCCTATTCAATGTCTTCATAAGTGACATTGTGGAGAGGTTGGAAGAAAAGGTACAGTATGCCTCTTTGCAGATGACACTAAGATCTGCAACAGGCTACACACTTTGGGAGGGGTAGAAAAAATAAGGAGGGATCTAGGTAAACTAGAGGAATGGTCAAGAGTGTAGCAGCTAAGATTCAATGCAAAAACGTATAAAATCATGCATTGGGGGCAGAGTAACCCAGAGGAGGCTTACATGATGGGTGGAGATATACTGACAGCCACCAAACAGGAAAGGGATATGGGGGTAATTATGTCAGATGACCAGAAGGTGTCCAAACAATGTGCCAGGGCTGTGGGGAGAACCAGTGGGGTACTAGGGTGCATAAGGAGAGGTCTCACCAGCAGAAGGAAGGAGGTGGTGATGTCTCTGTACAAATCATTAGTGAGACATCATCTTCTGGAGTATTTTGTTCAGTTCTGGAGGCCACAGCTTCATAAGGACATAGATAGGGTAGAGGCAATTCAGAGAAGGGCAACAGAAATGGTGCAGGGCCTGCACCATAAGTCATATGAGGAGAGACTGGAAGACCTTAATATGTATACCCTGGAGGAGAGGAGGGAAAGGGAGGATATGATAAAGACCTTCAAATATCTCAAAGGCATAAATAAGGTACAGGAGGGTAACATCTTTCATAAAAAGAAATGCTCTAGAACAAGGGGTCCTCACATGAGGCTGAAAAGGGGTAGACAAAGGGGTAATGTGAGGAAGTACTTATTCACAGAAAGGGTGGTGGATGCATGGAATAGCCTCTCAATGGAGGTGGTGGGGGACAATTCTGTAGGAGAATTCAAAAATGCATGGGATTGGCATAGGGGAACCCTAGTGATAGGAAAGAGATCAAGTAGGGCCTTTGGTTCCTGCAGCAGGTAGAAACAAGCATTTGTCAATGCCAAATGTTGTCTTGCTGGCATTGGCATTGGTAGTGCCGGAATTAGAGACGCATAATAGGAATGGCAGTGAAGTATTGAAGTGATGCCAACCCCAGCTCCACCCTGTAGAGACCGACAGGCATTGGGGGTGTGCCTTTAGGTCGTCAGCTATAACGCTCATGCCATTGTACCTCACCCTACCCTGTAGACACTGACAAATGTCATGGTGTACTTGGGGTCTTTGGGTGTTATACTTACGCCATTCCATAAGGAAATATGCTGAGGTGGGCGCAGTATAGGAGAATGGGGTGAACTTTGTGGCCAAACACTGCAAGGTACACCACGATGCCTGTCACTGGCTGCAGGGCGGGGGTGGGGGTGGAATGGCATGAGCATTATATCCGATGATCTCAAGTCACACCCCTGATGCCTGTCAGTCTGTACAGGGTGGGGTGCCACAGTTGGAAACCGTAATACCGTAGTCGTATGTTGGTGCCTTCATTCCAAATTTTCAACATGGGCTTTTTGTGACCCCACCTCATGAAGAGCGGCACAATCAGTTTGTAAGCTGAAAGGTGGTTTTGCACAGTGGATATGCCATTTGGTGACACAGGGATGAAAACACATTTTGGGCAGGAATGTGGAACATGACAACTGCATTGTTCATGAGGAGATGTAAAAAAATGGCAACGCTGAACATCTGGAGTGAAAAAATGAAAAATTGGTGAAGCCATAAGCATGCATAGAAACTGCACAACACACGTCCATAACCCAATTATGTGTGGGAGTTTTTTAGCCACAATTTCAACATAGGTATTTTGGGACCTCCCCTCATGAACAGTGGCGCTGTGATTTTGTTATTGTGTCCTAAAGGTAATTTCCCACAGCAACTCGCGGCGACACAGCCACATAGCGAGAAACACATTTTGGGCAGGCTGAGAAAAATGACAGCTGTACTGTTGATAAGGAGGTGTGAAAAATGCCACTGTTGAAAATCTAGCATGAAAATATTGCAAATTTGCAGTTACAAGGGTGCGTGGAAACTACATAACGCAAGCTTGCAACACAGTAATTTTATGGACTTTCGGCACCAAACTTTCAACATAGGCATTTTAGGACCTCTGCTAATGACAGTGTCACTGTCATTTCCTCAAACTGTCCCGAAAACTGATTTTGCACAGCGACCGTGCAATTCTGCGACGGATGTGCCAAAACACATTTTGGCCAGGATATGTAAAATGACAGCTGTGCTCTTCATAAGGAGGTGTGGAAAAATGCCAATTTTGAAAATCTGGAGCGAAAATATTGCAAATAATTACCTGTTACGAAGGGCATGGAAGCTGCGCAACACACGCCGAAAAACACTCATTTTATGGACTTTCATCACCAAATTTACAATATAGTCATTTTAGGACCTCTGCTAATGAACAGTGTCACTGTCATTTTCATAATGTAGCTCGAACACAGATTTCCCACAGGGACCGTGCTATTCTGCGCCGGAACTGCGAAAACAAATTTCAGCCAGGATATAAAAAATGACAACTATACTGCTCATAAGAAGGTGCAGAATAATGGCAATGTTGAAAATCTGGAGTGAAAATATTATAAATTCGTGAACTTACGAGCGTGCGTGCGAACTGCGCAATGCATGCTCGTAACACAGTCATTTTATGGAGTATCATCACCAAATTTTCAACATAGGCATTTTAGGACCTCTGCTCATGAACAGTATCACTGTCATTTTTGTAATTTGTTCCAAACATTGATTTCCCACAGTGACCGCACTATTCTGCGCCGGAAGTGCGAAAACACTTTTTGGCCAGGTTGTGAAAAATGACAGATGTACTGTTCACAAGGAGGTATGGAAAAATGCCAATGTTGAAAATCTGGGGTGAAATTATTGCAAATTCACGAAGTTACGAGCCTGTGTAGAAACTGTGCAACGCACGCTAGTAAAAAAGTCATTTTTTGGATTTTTCCCACCAAATTTGCAACATAGGCTTTTTGAGAGCCCACCTCATGAAAACTGGCACTGTCATTTCATTAATCGGTCCCGAAAGGTGATTCTGCGCAGTGACTGAGAAATCACCTTTCGGGGCTGATTAACGCCATGACAGTGGCAGAATTCATGAGAAGGGGTCCCAAAAACTCCATATGGAAAATTGGGTGCCAAAATTCCCCAAAATGCCTGAGATATGCATCAAAGTTGAAAAAACCCTATTTATCCCATTATACAGCTTACCGGCATTTCCTAAGTTCGCGGTCGGCTTTGAAGAGTGCAGACATGTTCCCGGTCCACCGAAGATCGTCGCGCCAGACTCCACAGGTAAGTATGGGATGAGGGGTGGGGAGGCAGGTGCGAGTGGGTGGGCGTGGGTTGTGGAGGGAGCAGGAGACCGCTAAGGGACCGCTTTTTCCCACAGGTAAAAACAAACATTGCGGGACCGTTTTTCTTTAACAGGGGCATGTGGCACGCTGGGGTGGGCTCCAGCGTGCCACCAGAGTCACTGGAGTCTTTTTTGGAGGGAGCAGCTGTAGCCGAGGGGGGATGGGGCATCCCCATCGGCATACAACAAAAGGGGGACATTATGCCGACGGGATTGTGCACTCTGTCGGCACACAATAAAAGTGTGTGGTGGTATGATGCCGACGGGGATTAGGCAACCCAGTCAACACAATAAAAGTGGGGGATGAAATGATGCTGACGGGATTGGGCACCTCCGCCGCACACAGCAAAAGCGGGGGTTATATAATGCCGATGGGGAGTGGGCTCCCTCATCGGCATTGTGACAGGTGGCATCAGTCACTGCCGCCACATTGCCTGCACGTCGGGAGGCGTGTTGTGGTCACGCTGCATGAGAGCTTCGTTCTCATTGCAGCGGACCTTTTCTCAGATCTGGTGGCTGCATTAGGTATGCAGGGTGTCGGCCCCTGCTTCTTGCTGATTGGGGAATAAGGGACGCACCTACTGATGCGTGATTCGCGCAACAGTGACCATGCCTCCAAATCTGCTAGTACCGCAGTATGATGGCTGCGCATATGCGCAGACAACATAAAAAATGGGTAGACTGTGGGTATAGCGGTCCTTATCTGAGTCAATTTCTATGTTTCTATGCACTGGTGACTTCCTTCCAGACTTATGTTTTGTGCGCCTCTACCCACTGGTGACTTCCTTTCAGACTAATATTAAAGGAATAATGCCCAACAGGGTGGGTGTTATGCTGGGATAACATCCCACCTTGGGTGGTTAGGCCAGAGGTCGCAGGCAGAGGGCATCCAACACCTGAGAAGGGATGTTATCCCAGCATAACAACAACCCTGGAGGGTAGTATTCCTATTCTACAATGGCATCTGTGTAAAACAAAAAAGATGAAGAAAGTACATTTTAAAGTATATTTTCCCAGTTTTTTTCAATGAGGAAGTATACTTTAAAATAAATAATGCTGATTGACTGACAGTAGGTGGAGCTGCAGTTACTGTGTCTCTGCATTGTGCCACACCAACCCATTTCTTATCCCTGGGCATGACAGATTGTCGTCCTCTTCTTCAGCCCCATTTTTTTTAATTATATCTTTGTTCCTGTCCTCTGACTCGGGGGTCCTATTGCAGTGGAAACAGGTGACAGGGCTGTGTGTGGATCTCTGAGGACATTTACAGTACTTTTTAAATTTACATGTTGTTCCATACTGCTGGTCTGCTGTGAGAATTTGTCATTTTAAGAAGCGCGGCTGTTTCTAACACCACTGAGCAGATCGATGAGTGCAATGCTGTGGTGGGCTTGTGCTTGCATTGCTGAGCAGGGAGAAAGCCAATTTTATGTATGGCTTTTTAAAACTGCAATTTTTGGTTTGAGTTGCAAATTGTGTCACAGGGTGGGAGTGACAACAGTGTTGAGTGGGCAAACAGTGATTAGGGTTACCACCTTTTAAGAAGCCCAAAGTGGGACATTTCTTACTGAAACAAGATTTTTCGCAGGACAGTACGTAACCTCGACCAATACAACAGACGTGATTTCTCTATATAATCAGAATTAAGGCTAAGTATTGTAGTTTCTTAGTTGCTTCTATTGTTTCTTACCATTTTAAGGTATTTTAGTTAAGATATGATAGTTTTCTGCAACATTTAGTGGAAAATTAGAAAATATTTTTTACTACTACAAAGTCAGGACATGTAGTATTTTTCATGTTTTTTTGCAGGACACAGCTGCCCAAATCAGGACTGTCCTGCGAAAATAGGCACAGGTGGTAACCCTAACAGTGATGGTACAAGTTTGGGGAAAAAGGATGCTTGATGAGCGGGGGCAGTGACTACAGGGGAAAGTTGTGTGAAGCCGATGGCAACTGTGGCTTTCACTTTCTTGCACATGGGATGGATGCTGAGTTTTTCTTCATTTGGTTCATTTTTATTTATATTTATTTTTTTACTAGGGAAATCAAACTTTGGGGAATGTGTAACGGTTCTGGGTTAAAAAGTGTGAAGCCGATGCTGATTGGAAATGTGGCTTTCGCTTCGGCTGGGAGCGGGGAGCGGTGACGCTGATGATAACGATGGCTGTGGAATGATTTTTTTTTTACATTTACTGCGGTCATGAGCATGCTGGGACTAGAGTCGGGATGTTATGCTGGGAATAACATCCAGGCTCCAGCCCTAGATTAATCAATCACAGTCCAGCATTCTTTCTTGCCATTGTATAATGTTCCATACACTGCTACCATTTGGTGACTTCCTTCCAGACAGGTGTTGTCATATGCACCACTACCCACTGATAACTTAATTCCATGCCGAGATCCCATGCACCACTACCTACTGGTGTCTTTCTTCTAGACTGACATTGTCCTACAAACCACTATCTACTGGTAACTTCTCCTACACTGATGTCCTGTTCACCACTACCGACTTCCTTCCAGGCAAAGGTTGTCCTATGCACCTTTTCCCAGCTGGTGACTTTCTTCTAGACTGATGTTCTATGCACCACTACCACTGGTGACTTCATTCCAGACTGATATTGTTCCTTGCAACACTACCCACTGGAGACTTCCTTCCAGACTAATGAACCACTATCTACTGGTAACTTCTCCTACACTTATGTCCTGGTCACCACTACTGACTTCCTTCTGGGCAAAGGTTGTCCTATGCGCTTTTTCCCAGCTGATGACTTCCTTCTAGATTGATGTTCTATGCACCACTACCACTGGTGACTTCATTCCAGTCTGATATTGTTCCTTGCAACACTACCCACTAGTGACTCCCATCCAGGCTGAAGTTGTCCCGTGCACTGCTGCTCACTGTGCATGTCCTTCAGGCTGATATCTCCATGCACCAATTCCCACTAGTGACCTCCTTCTACACTGACATTTTCCCATGCACCACAATCCACTGGTAGCCTACACCCAGATTGATGTTCAGTGCATCACTATTCACTAGTGACTTCTTTCCATAAGAACACAAGAATTTGCTGGCAGAAGGAGATCATGTGGTCCATCAAGTCTGCCTAGGTTTTCTACCCCTCCCCCCCACTATCAATTTGTCTTGCTAAGGTGTCTATACTGTCTATCCCGTGCCTGTTTGAATTCATTGACCCTCTTGGCTGCCATTACCTCTGGTGGCAGGCTGTTCCAAGGGTCCACCACCCTCTCTGTGAAAAAGTGCTTCCTAACATTTGTTTTGAATTTACCTTCCACCAGGCACATATTGTGTCCTCTAGAACGTGCAGCCCTGTTTTCCCAGAAGAGGTTCCTGGTTTTTACTGTGTTGATCCCTTTAACAAATTTAAATGTCTCCATCATGTCTCCTCTGTTCCTCCTCTGCTCGAGGGAGAAGAAATTTAGCTGGCTGAGCCCATCTTCATATGTTTTGTGGTGCAGACCCTGCACCATTTTGGTGGCATGTCTCTGCATGGCTTCCAGATGGTCTATGTCCTTTTTTAGGTGAGGTCTCCAGAACTGTACACAGTACTCCAAGTGAAGTCTCACGAGGGACCTGTACAACAGGAGGATTACATCACGCTTCCTACTGGTAATACCTCTACCAATACATTCGAGGATGCTGCTTGCCTTTAGTACTGCTTTTTCGCATTGCTTCCCTACCGTTAAATCGTTTGAGTCAGATCATGGCACCAAGATGCCGTTTCTTCTAGTAGTTTCCAAATCGATGTTGTCTCATGCACCACTGTACACTGGTTACATCCTTTCTGATTTTTCCCATGCACCGGTACTTACTTGTAGCTTCCTTCCAGACTGTTGTTGTCCCTTGCACCATTATCCACTGGTGACTTGCTTTCAGACTGATGTTATCACATGCGCCACTATCCACTGGCAGCTAACTTTCAGGCTGATGTTGTCCTGTGCACCACTATTCACTAGAGACTTATTTCCAGCGTGATGTTGCCCATGCACTACTACCCACTTGTGACTTCCATACTGATGTTGTCCCATGCACCAGTAATAACCCTCCCTCCCCTTAGGCACACCGGTCATTGCCTCCTGGAGCTCCCTACCTGCAAGCAACAACAGTAACACTCCCTCTGCTCGGGCAGACCACTAACTGCCTCCTGGAGCTCCCTGCCCACAAGAAACAACAGGTACAGACAATCTGAACTCAGCAGCTTTTGTGGATTGGAGACTGCACCCTGTACTATTCACTACCGTTTGAATTTGGCGCCATTTTACAGTCAAATCCTTGGCTATGTCTGGACAATTTTTAGCTGTTTCTCTTGGCACTTTCTGCCCTGAAACTTGCTTCAGTTGCTCTGCTAAAATATTTTTAGGATATAGGCCATAGTTCTGTTTAGATTTTAGGAACTACTCTGATTTATTTATTTATTTTTCTTTCTGCCGTACACTTAATTTTTCCGTAGCAGAATAATCCAATGTTTTAGGTTGTAGCGTTACTGTGCTTAGAGTCATGAAATGCTCTCCTTTATTCAAAAGATAGCCCTGTTGGTTTAGCTATGCATTAATTTGCCTTGTTTTCTGCTCTGTCTTTTTCATACTCTTTAGCCCTGGGGTTCTCTGCTTTCTCCCCCTGTGCCCTCTTTCCAGCAGTAACCTAAGAGGATCTTTTGTTTCTAGCGACCTCCCTCCCACAAGCCTACTTAATCTTTTTCTCCCGTTCTTTGACTCCTCAGTAACCCTCCCTCCCTCCCCTCGGGCAGACCGCTCGCTGACTCCTGGAGTTCCCTGCCCACAAGCAACAACAAGTATGGACAATTTGAACTCAGCAGCTTTCGTGGATCAGTGACTGCACCCTGTACTATACACTGCAGTTTGAATTTGGAGCCATTTTACAGTCGAAACCTCTGCCATGTCTGTACAATTTTTAGCTGTTTCCCTTGGTGTTTCTGCCCTGAAACTTGCTTTAGTCTTTCCAACACTGCTGCGTGGCGACTCCCAACCCTCACCACTCCCACCCTTTCCCGGCCTTGCTTATGTAGGGGCATGAATAGTGACAAATGTACGGGGTACAGTAGTGAATATTTCCCTATAAGTCCACTCTTCCACCTGCATGTTATACAACTCTGGCACTAGAGGGCACCGTAACTAACTTATCTAACACCCACATTGCTGAGCTCTATAAAGTGAATCAACATTCATGTTGTTGGGCTTAATCAAAAGCAAAAACTAAGTGGCTCAACCAAAAGCTCTTGTTCCTTGTTCCTCTTCCCAGCTAACTGAGTTAACTCAGATTACATTCACTGGCAACCAAGCAGATTGATTATACCCATTTGTAACATGGCATAAAAAAGAAAAACACAATGAAGCACTCAGATAGGTGCAAACACACCATGTGGTACAGTAGAAACCATGATCTAATACCATAGTAGATCATGGTTTGTATTGTAATACCTTGGCAATCCACTACAGGTAAGAAGCAGTATACAAGTGAAAGCAATATGCAAATAGCTTGCAGTGTGTAGTTGTCCCAAATTGTATGTACTAAGAATTTTCCTGGCACAGGATTTTTGACTTTTTCAAGATTTTTCTATGTTGTAACTACAACAGAAGTTCATGAGTTACTAAAGATTGTACATTTAAACTCCACATATACTGTTAATTATGCTGCAGCAATATTTCTGTAGAAGTGAACAGCTACATACTGTTACCATCCTTTCTGATCTACTGCTTTCTAAGCAACTGTGGGTGCAATGCATTGTAGATGACTGAATAATATTATCTGTCCTAGCCTTGTCTTGGTGAATACACAGTGGTAAAGATGAGCATGCAGCTTCTATAACCGAAAGCAAAAATAACAGTCACTGAGATAAACAAAGCAAAATTAAAGAGAGAGGATACTTCTCTGGGTGAAAAGAAAAATAAATTGAGAGAAACAAAAAGAAATCAAAGAAACAGACTAACAATAGTAGTCAAAACAAGTATTTGAAAGATGAAAGCAGTAAACGTTATGTTGTTCTATGTCCTGCTGAGTTAGGTAGTTTAGAGGGAAAAAAAAAGTGAAAATAATATTCCGCAAAATAGTAGTTGTTCAATAAAGTGTTTTTCAGATTGGCTTAGTTCAGCACATTTGGAGAAAAGGTGCTTGTGCTACTAGGATTGTGTGACAGCCACCTATTGGTCTGCAAAGGAAGTGGAGAAAGAAAACTAAAATGTACCATAGCACACTCCCATCATGCAGTGCAGGCCATATCTTCTACTACACAGAGAGGAAAATCAAAGCACCTGGAATAGGAAGTGAATTGCAAGGTTTTGAAAAGTTGTAAAATATGTTTTGATGTTAGAAAGCTTAAAGCTTGTAATGAAAGTTATTTTAACAAAAGTGAAATAGTAGCCACGATATTTCCAATAGGTGTGTTCCAATTGTTTTCAAGTATATGTACATCATGTTTAATAGCTCAATTTATAGTATTGTGAAAGTAAATCAGTGTGATTGTACTTATTTATTCAAAGAGTATTAGTCATACACTCATTGCCATGTTACAAGTGGATTAAGCCACTCGAAAGGATGGGTCTACAGTGGAATTAATCCATGGTTGGTTGGTTGGACCCACTCGGCCTTCGGCCTCGTGGTCCAACCCCCCCCAACCATGGATTAATACCACAGTAGACCCATGCTTTCTCGTGGCTTAATCCTTACTTGTCCACTCTCTTGCCCTTTTCCAATAGACCACAAAAAACAATCAAAAATGTCCCTCCCTCTGACCAAAGGTGTACTCACACTTTTGCTCCTTTCTGGCCTGCCTCCAACATAATGTGTCCAGTATGGCTAGGACATCTACACTACTCCTCACCTATAGATCCTCTCTGACACTGCCCCATTACTACCGACTTCAAGCCTCTAATGAGTCCACTCTCTACCTAGGATTTTTTGCCATCACCCTGCATGACAAAACAACTATGGGTGTCAGCATGGCTCAATTGGTAGCACATCCGCCTCTGGACCAGAAGGTTGCGGGCTCTCGTCCCACACCGGGTTTGGACTTCCACCTAAAAATCGCTGGCATCTGAGTGCAGTATTGGGGGGTGCTGTACTGCTGGGGTGTGCCGTCCTTTGGATGAGACGTTAAACCGAGGTCCCTTCTGCCCATCCTGGTGTTGTCCTGGTGGGTGTCCAGGTGGAAGTAAAAGAACCCAGGCACTCTTCGCAAAGAGTAGGGAACATTCCCGGTGTCCTGGCCAACATTCCCCTTCCCATAAACTGGTTCATGCAATTATCCAGGCTGTGTGTGGGTGATGATGTACGATATGGCCGCCACCACACATTCAGTCACTTCACTACCAGTCTAGCATTGCTTGTAAAGCGCTTTGGATGTATGAAAAGCACTATATAAATGCTGATTCTTCTTCTTCTTCTTCTTCTTCTTCTTGTACACCAGACCAAGAATATACATGTCTCCATTTATACGGTGACTCACTAGCCGGCCCGGTTATGCTTAGTCCTGCTATCGGGAGACATTGAATTGAACCCTGGACCCTGTAAAAGGGTTAAGGCTAATCTCCTAACCCCCTGTCCTACCCGGTCAGATATAAAAGGGCTCAAGATAGCCCAAATGAACATACAAAGTGTCAAACATAAAATGGCGGAACTAGAACCCTGGGCCCAACATTATAAACCAGATGTCATTTGCTTAACGGAGTCCTGGTTAAAGCCCTCCATCCAGTCCCATGAAATCGCTCTCCCTGGCTTCTCCTCCTATCGCTGGGACCGGCCCAGCAAGGGGGGGGATACTGATCTGTACTAATGTAGGGCTGGCAGTCTGTGAGCTAGCAGGCATCAGTATTAACCCAGATATTGATCACCTATTCTTCTTAATTACCCTCGGCCAAGTAAAACTGTTGACCTACCCCCTAAACCTCTGTCCACCTCCTTCATTGAACTCTTCACCAGTCTTGACACCCTCTCTCTCAGAGATACCATACTCTGTGGTGACTTCAACCTTGACTGGACAGGATCCAATAGAGCACAATACCAATCAGCTATATCTGATGCTAAGCTAGAGCAATTACTTGACCAACCAACTAGACTTAACATGAAGCCAGCCAATCACACTCTAGTTGACTGGATACTTACCAACAACAAGGCCTACATCAAAGCAGCAGGAGTCCTCCCTGACGTGCTATGTGATCACTCCCCCACGTTCTGTATCTGGAAGAATAACTTTCCCCACCCTCCCCCAAAAATGATCAAGTCCAGAGACCTAACAAACTTTAACACTGCTGCATTACTCCAAAGTCTCGCTTCTGCTGATTGGACCCCTGTTACCGCTCTTCCTGACATAAATCAGACACTAGAACACCTAATCAACACCTTCACCTCCATCCCTGACCACCATGCCCCAGTCAAATTAAGAAGAGCCAAGGGAATCTACTCCCTCTGGCTTTCCCAAGAACTAAGGCTCCTAATGTGCTCCAGAGACAAAGCATGGAGATTCTTCAAAAGATCTGGCCTCCTGTCAGACTGGCAATCCTATTGGCAGCTGTGGAACACCTGTAAAGCTAAAGCTAACAAATCTAAGCAGGACTACCTACAATCCCTGCAAGTTACGCACCTCGCCGACCCCAAATGTTTTTGGACTCATATCAATGCTCTTCTTAAGGGCAACAAGCAGATTATCCCCCAAAATATGATCTTGAAAGGCACCATATTATCCTCGCCCTCCGAGATCACCAACGGAATAAACCTCTTCTTCACTGACCTTGACGTATATAAGTTACGTCTACCTGCCACCCACCCCACAGCGCAAGTCTCTCACCCTGAAGCCCTACACCCCCTCTTCTATATAAAACTCACCTCATGCAAAGAAATCCTTAAACTCTTAAAGGGTCTCAACCCCGATAGCTCTCCTGGTTTTGACACCCTGCTGCTTAAGTTCCTTAGGATAGGTGCACCCGGCTGGCTCACCCAATCTCCCAGCTGATCAACAGATCCTTCCTAACACAGTTCATCCCGGACAAAAGGAAAATGGCAACTGTTGTTCCCGTACACAAAAATAGCCTGACTAACCTCATTGAGAACTACAGACCTATATCCATCATTTGTTCTATTGCAAAAATTCAGGAAAGGATCTTATGCAATCAGCTATACTCTTTCCTTGAACAGATTGATGCCATTACCATGCATCAATATGGTTCCAGAAATTGCACAGGACCGAATCTGCTCTTCTGAGGGTCACCTCAGACATCTTTCAGGCCATGGATCAGGGTTGTGCCAGAGGGGCCATATTCATAGACCTCTAGAAGGCCTTCGACCTTGTTAACCATCCACTCATCTTCAAGCGCCACTGCCTTGGTCTTGATTCCAGCTCTCTTTCTTGGATATCTAACTACTTATCAAACCGATTTCAGTATGTCAAATGGGCCAGGGCCTACTCCTCCTTATCCCCCATTGCGGATGGGGTTCCCCAAGGATCAGTTCTCTGGCCTTTACTATTCTCTGTCTTCATCAATGAATTGCCACTAAACTGTGGGGAAGCATCGATCCAGCTCTATGCAGATGATGACATACTATACCAATCCAGTAGAGATGTCTCCTCTATTAAATCTAACTTGGAAATAGCCTTCCAGCAATTGGAACCCTGGTTCAAGAAGAACCTGTTGGTGCTGAACACAAAAAACCTAAACTGTGTTGTTCCTTCATACCTCCTTAGACTTAACCCCCCAGCCTCCTCTGGTTGTCAGTTCATCATCTGGTGTGCCTCTAGAAGGGATGGGTTCCTTTAAATACCTGGGCATGACACTTGATGAGGGTCTATCCTTCAACATGCCTGTAAACAATGCTATTAAGACCAATCAGAAACTACTGCCCCCCACCTTACTTCACAAGCTAGGGACACTATCACCTCGGCTACCCTTCTCCCAGACCTATTTTATGGTGCGCCCATAATTCAGTCTGTTAAGACACTTATTCTGGCCAAACTTAAACAGGCTTATCACAGAGTCTCTCGCTTTGCTCCCACGGCACCCACTCGGACCCACCACTGTAACATACTCAAGTCCCTAGGCTGGCCGTCCTTTGAGCCCAAAATTGACCTCCCTGTATTATACACCATCTTCAAACTCATCCACCTTCCTTCCCCACCCATCCTCTCTGACCTGCTCACACAGAAATCCTTCCCCAGGACCCTCAGATACTCCCACCTCCCTTTACTAAGTTTACTCAAAGATCGCCTATCCATAGGCAAGTGGTCCTTCACATCCGCAGCACCTCAAAAATGGAATACCCTCCCACTCAGTTAACTTTTGTATACATCTCTTCCCCAGTTCAAGAATCGCTTCAAGGAAATCTTCTTTCCCCCCTTCAGTTTGTAGTGGTAACTGCACCTAATCTCCTCCTGTCATCCTGCATCACCTTCCCCTCCTTCCCTCTCCCATCATTTTCTGGTTATACGATCTTCTCCATATCTCCCCCCTCTCATGACCTCACCTTTCTCTGCTCTTATATCTGTACATATATAATTTATTGTATTATGTGATTGCATTTTCTGTAAGTGTTACATGGCTATGCACACTCTGCTCTTGTGCCTTGAACCATGACCCAGCGAAGGATTACCGGTGTTGGATGTCTTTGGACCTGATGGAATCGACGATCTGCTACCGAATGCTTTGATTTATTATCTTTATTATACCTTTGTACTTATGTATTTGTCTCATGCTCCAGTTGTGTATATATATATTTTTTATATCTGTCTCTTGTAACTAATTGTACTTGTAACTAGTTGTACTGAGCATCAACTCTCTTTTCATGGAATATCTCTATTCCCCGGGTCACCCCTGAAAAAGGGACTTGACTGTCTCAGAGGGCCCACCCCGTCATCAAAATTCAAATAAATAAATATATAAATAATAACCAGTGACTTCCTTCCTTAGTGATGATGTCTATGCAGCAATAGTTTTCTTCCAGATGATGTCCCATGCACCACTATCCACTGATGACTTCCTTCTAGACTGATGTCATCCCATGCACCACTACCTGCTTGTGACTTCCTTTCAGACTGATGTTGTCCCGTTCCCCACTACCCACTGGTGACTTATTTCCAGACTGATGTCCAGTACACTACTACCATCAAGTGACTTCCTTTCAGACTAATGTTGTCCCATGCACCACTACCCACTAGTGACTTCCTTCCAGATGATGTTGTCCAGTACATTACTATCATCTGGAGACTAAGAAACATAGAAACCGATGACAGATAAGGACTGCTCAACCTCACCCAGTCTGCCCATTTTCTCTACCTACTACAATATTGTAGACTCTACTTGATCTATGGCTTCCCTTTCCTATCGTAGGGTTCCGTTATGTCTATCCCATGCATTCTTGAATTCCCCCACCGTCTTTGCCCCACCACTTCCTCAGGAAGGCTGTTCCATGCATCCACTACCCTTTCTATGAAAAAAACTTCATTATGTTACCCCTGAGTCTACTCTCCTCCAGCCTCATATCATGACCCTTTGTTCTTGAGCATCTTTTTCTCTGAAAGATGCTATCATCTTGCACCTTATTTATGCCCTTGAAGTATTTGAAAGTCTCTATCGTACCCCCCTTCAAAGCATACATGTTGAGGTCCTCCAATTTCTCCTTATATGACTTCTGATGCAGGCCCTGCACCATTTTTGTTGCCCTTCTCTGAACTGCCTCAACTCTGTCTATGTCCTTCCGGAGATAAGGTCTCACCGATTTGTACAGTGGTACACCACCTCCTTTTTATGTTTGCTTGCGCGCATGCGCAAGAAACATTATATGACAGCTTAGGAGAGAAGCGGGTTAGGGAGGCACGGCAGTGTAGCAGCCAAGGGAGGCACAGCATTTTGGGGCTTGGCCATGGTGCACCAATGGAGGCACAGTGTGCTGATGACACTGGCTTCCAGAAGCTGCACCAAGTTGTAACATTTTCGCTGCAGCAATCATGGGCCACCTCGTCATTGCAGCATCAGCGATTTGCTGCAATGAGGGAGTGACCCGTCATTGCTGGGCGGAATGTTGCTACAGTAATATTGTTTGTGAACATGGCAGTGTGTTGCCGCCCTGTTCACAAACAATATTAATGTTACCCCAGTGCCGAAGGGGTGCCCAATCCCCCTTGGCAGCATGTGCCCCTCCCCACACAGCGTGTTTTTGCCAACGGGTGCTCCAATCTCCATCGACGTGCATCCCTCGGGTGCGATTTGAGTTGCCGACAGGGGAGCTCACTCCCCGTCGGCATTATCTCCCCCCTCCTAGGTTGATGTGCCGATGGAGGAGCCCACTGCCCATCAGCATAAGTCCTCCTCCCCCCAAAGAGCAGCGATGGTACTGCCGAGGGGGTGCCCAATCACCCTCTGCTGGTGCGCCCTCTCCCATGCTTTTGAGCCGACAGGAGTGCCCAATCCTCCGTCGGCTACAACTGCCCCCCAACAGTCGGTTGGCATGCTGGGAGCCCACCCCAGCATGCCAAATTCCCCGTTAAAAAAAAACTGTCTCTCGATGTCTTTTGTTTTTTTGTTTTCACCTGTAAACAAAGGAAACGGTCCTCAGTCTCCTGCCCACCCCCACAACCCGCACTTCACCCACTGTGCACCCTGCCTCCCACCCCCACCCCATACTTACCTCCGAGTCTGCACGATGATCTTCGTGGACTGTGAACATGTCTGCACTCTAAAGCTGACCACGAACTAAGGAAATGCCGGTAAGCTGTATAATGGGATAGGTAGGGTTTTTCAACTTTGCTGCATATCTCAGTCATTTTTTGGAATTTTGGCACCAAATTTTCAACATAGGGTTTTTGGGATGCCTCCTCATGAATTCTTGCACTGTCACAGTGTTAATCGGCCTTGAAAGGTGATTTTGTGGTCACTGCACGGAATCACCTTTCGGGACCGATTAATGAAATGACAGTGCCAGTGTTCATGAGGTGGGTTCTCAAAAAGCCTATGTTGCAAATTTGGTGGAAAAAATCCAAAAAATGACTGTTTTACAAACGTGCATTGCGCTGTTGCTATGCATGCTCGTAACTTCATGAATTTGCAATATTTTCATGCCAGATTGTCAACACTGGCATTTTTTCACACCTCCTTGTGAACAGTACAGCTGTCATTTTTCACACCCTGGCCGAAATGTGTTTTCGCACTTCTGGCACAAAATAGAGTGGCCGCTATGGGAAATCCATGTTTGGGACACATTATGAAAATGACAGTGACACTGTTCATTAGCAGAGGTCATAAAATACCTATGTTGAAAATTTGGTGCCAAAAGTTCATAAAATGACTGTGTTACGAGGGTGCATTGCATCATTTCCACGCACACTCATAACTTCACACATTTGCAATATTTTCACTCCAGATTTTCAACATTGACATTTTTTTGCACCTCCTTATGAACAGAACAGCTGTAATTTTTCATATCCTGGCCAAAATGTGTTTTCATACTTCCGGTGCAGAATAGCGCTGTCACTGTGGGAAATCCATGTTCGGGACACATTACAAAAGCCACAGTGACACTGTTCATTAGCAGAGGTCCTAAAATACCTATGTTGCAAATTTGGTGAGAAAAGTCCATGACATGACTGTGTTATGAGCATGCATTGCACAGTTTCCGCACACGCTCAAAACTTTGCACATTTGCAATATTTTCACTCCAGATTGTCAACATTGCCATTTTTCTGCACCTCCTTATGAACAGTACAGCTGTCATTTTTCACATCCTAGCCAAAATGTATTTTCACACTTCTGGCGCAGAATAGCGTGGTCGCTGTGGGAAATCCATGTTTGGGACACATTATGAAAATGACAGTGACACTGTTTATTAGCAAAGGTGCTAAAATGCCTATGTTGAAAATGTGGTGACAGAAGTCCATAAAATGGCTGTGTTATGGGTCTGCATAGCGCAGTTTCCACGTACGCTCGTAACTTCGCACATTTGCAATATTTTCACTCCAGAATTTCAAAATTGCCATTTTTTCGCACCTCCTTATGAATGGAACAGCTTTCATTTTTTCACATACTGGCCAAATGTGTTTTCGAACTTCCGGCGCAGAATAGCGTGGTCGCAGTGGGAAATCCATGTTCAGGACACATGACGACAATCACAGTGACACTGTTCAGTAGCAGAGGTGCTAAAATGGCTATGTTGAAAATTTGGTGAGAAAAGTCCATGAAATTACTCTGTTACGAGCGTGCCTTGCGCAGTTTCCACGCACACTCGTAACTTCGCACATTTGCAATATTTTCACTCCACATTATCAACATTGCCATTTTTTCCACACCTCGTTATGAACAGTATAGCTGCCATTTTTCACATCCTGGTCAAAATGTGTTTTCGTACTTCTGGCGCAGAATATCACGGTCGCTGTGGGAAATCCGTGTTCGGTTCATATTACGAAAATGACAGTGACACTGTTCATTAGCAGAGGTGCTAAAATGCCTATGTTGACAATTAGGTGAGTAAAGTCCATAAAATGAATGTGTTACGAGCTTGCTTTCAGCAGTTTCCATGCATGCTTGTAACTTCACACATTTGCAATATCTTCACTCCAGATTTTCAACATTGCCATTTTTACGAACCTCCTTATGAACAGTACAGCTGTCATTTCTCACATCCCGGACGAAATGTGTTTGTGCACTTCTGCTGCACATTAGCGTGGTTGCGGCAGGAAATCCATGTTCGGGACACATTACGAAAATGACAGTGACACTGTCCATTAGCAGATGTGCTAAAATGCCTATCTTGAAAATTTGGTCACAAAAGTCCATAAAATGACTGTGTTACGAGCGTGTGTTATGCAGTTTCCACACACACTTGTAACTTCACACATTTGCAATATTTTCACTCCAGATTTTCAGCATTGCCATTTTTATGAACCTCCTTATGAACAGTACAGCTGTCATTTCTCACATCCCAAACGAAATGTGTTTGTGCACTTCTGCTGCACATTAGCGCGGTTGCGGCAGGAAACCCATGTTCGGGACACATTATGAAAATGACAGTGACACTGTCCATTAGCAGATGTGCTAAAATGCCTATCTTGAAAATTTGGTCACAAACGTCCATAAAATGACTGTGTTACGAGCGTGTGTTATGCAGTTTCCACACACACTTGTAACTTCACACATTTGCAATATTTTCACTCCAGATTTTCAACATTGCCATTTTTTCATGCCTCCTTATGAACAGAACAGCTGTCATTTTTCACATCCTGGCTGAAATGTGTTTTCGTTCTTCCGGTGCAGAATAGCACGGTCACTGTGGGAAATCCATGTTCGGGACACATTACGACAATCACAGTGACACTGTTCATTAGCAGAGGTCCTAAAACACCTATGTTGACAATTTGGTGAGAAAAGTCCATGACGTGACTGTGTTATGAGCATGCGTTGCACAGTTTCCACGCACGCTCGTAACTTCGCACATTTGCAATATTTTCACTTCACATTGTCAACATTGCCATTTTTCTGCACCTCCTTATGAACAGTACAGCTGTCATGTTTCACATCCCGGCTGAAATGTGTTTTTGCACTTTCGGCGCAGAACAGCGCAGTCCTGAGAGAAATCCATGTTCTGGACACATTACGAAAATCACAGTGACACTGTTCATTAGCAGAGGTCCTAAAATGCCTATGTTGAATATTTGGTGATGGAACTCCATAAAATGACTGTGTTACGAGCATACGTTGCACAGTTTACACGCACGCTCATAACTTCACACATTTGTAATATTTTTACTCCAGATTTTTCACATTGCCATTTTTCCACACCTCCTTATGAACTGTACAGCTGTCATTTATCACATCCTGGCCAAAATGTGTTTTTGCACTTTCGGCGCAGAATGCCGTGATTGCTGTGAGAAATCAGTGTTCAGGACACATTAATACAATCACAGTGACACTCTTCATGAGCACAGGTCATAAAATTCCTATGTTGAAAATCTGGTGATGACAGTCCATAAAATGACTGTGTTACATGCATGCATTGGGCACTTTCCACATATGCTCGGAAGTGCGCACATTTTTAATATTGCCGCTACAGATTTTCAACATTGCCATCCCTTCACACCTCCCTATGGATGGCACAGCTGCCATTCTTCACATTCTGCCCAATCTGTGTTTTCGTACATGTGGCACAGAATGGCACTGTCACTGTTGGAAGTCAATGTTTGGGACACATTGACAAAATCACACTGCCACTCTTCATGAGAAGAGGTCCCAAATGCTTTCATGAGGTGGGGTCACAAAAAGGCCTTATTGAACATTTGCACTGTAAATAACAACAAACGCCCGAGGCGTTAGGGTTTCTAACCATCATGTCCTACCCTGTATAGACGGACAGCCATCAGGCTGTGCCTTTGGACTGCCGACTCTACTACACATGCCATCCCACCCCCACCACCCAGCCACTGACAGCCATCAAGCTGTACCTTAGACCCTTTGGCCCCACACTTCCCCCCCATTCTCCTATGCTGCACCCATTTCAGCATATGTCCATGTGGAATGGGGTCACTGTACAGCCAAACACCCTAAGGCACTCCTCAACACGTGTCACTGTCTGCAGAATATGGTGAGGTTACATAGCATGACCATCATGGGTGATGACCCACACACTTATCCCAATGCCTCTCCATCTCTACAAGATGGAGAAGGGGTTGGCGTGAACTTCCATACTTCACTGCCATTCCTATTCTGCATCGCTCTAACTCCTGCATTTCAAATGCTAACACCAGCAAGCAAATATTCGGCATTGACAAATGCTTGTTTTCTGATAGTGATACCGCTCCCTATGCACCCCAGCATTCTACTGGCTTTCCACGTAGCCTTTTCACATTGGTTGGTTGCCTTTAGGTCATCAGATATGATTACACCCAGGTCCCTTTCCTGTTTGGTGGCCATCAGCACCTTCCCCCTGTCGTGTACACCTCCCCAGGGTTTCTGTGGACCAAGTGCATGATTTTGCACTTTTTTGCATTGAAACTTAGCTGCCACACTCTTGACCACTGCTCAAGCTTTGTAAGATCCTTCCTAATTTTTTTCTTCTTCTTAGACTTCCTTCCAGACTGATGATGTCCCATGTACCATTACCCACTGGTGATTTCCTTCCATATGGTAACTCGTCATGTGGGCGACTGAGATTGAGCTACTCACATATGAGCGGCAGACTCTCGGCACCTGTAATGTGAGCTACCTTGAAAGGGTAGCAAGGGAAGAAAAGTGAACCTGCATGTTTGCAAGGGAAGAATGGCTAGAAGATAAGATGGCTAGTGGAAGGAGAATGATGAGGAAGGGAGTATGTGGGAGGTATTGTGGTGCAGTGTTGCCAAGTTGCCCCATGGTGTGGTGGTGAGGGTGGCTGGCTATAGGAAGCAAGGCACAGGGTTTGGGACTGCATGCTAAGTGTTTTTTTTCCCTAGTTTAATTAGTGTTTTCAAAGAGACGCTCTCCAGACTTCTATCTGCAACTAGGACAAACTACCAACAGTGGGGAAAACACACACACACACACAGAGAAAGAGACTGTGAGGCTTGATGTTCATCTTCAAAGCCTGATGATGCTGTCGTTTAGGAGGCTAATGTGTGGAAAGCCATTGTGATTGGTATGACTGCTTCCTTTTTTGTTTGTACACTGCTTTTTGCTCCTCATTGCTGCCTCCCACCTTCTTCAGCAATGGCTAGACATAAGCATTTTTACTGTTTTCTCCCCCCCAACCCAGGACCCCAGAGCACAGACATGCATCCCTATAAAGGCGAGCATGCACCCTGTGAATCCAGTTATGGCGCCTTCCCCCCACCCTGCCTAGAGTCGAGTTTCCCGTATGATCTTGATGCTACCACCAAGCCTCCACTCAGTGGCAGCCAAAAGCCTAGGAGACTCCAGGTACCTCCCCAGGAGAAGAGAGTTGCCTGTCGGTAGTTCAATCCAGCTCCATGCCCTCCCTCTCAGCTGGCTTATGGCAACCCGAGTTTGCTCCCAAACCCAGGTCACTGGCATGGCACAAGATGTGGCATCCAGAACAAGTCTGCACTCTTCAAAGCAGACCGCGAACCGAAGAAATGCCAGTAAACTGTATAATGGCATAAATTTTTTTTTTTCAACTTAGGTGTATATCTCAGCCATTTTTGTGACTTTTTGCACCAAATTTTCAACATGGGGTTCTTGGGACCCCATCTCATGGATTCAGTCACTGTCATGTTGTTGTTTTGTCCTGAAGGGTGGTTTCAGGTTCTCTGTGCAGAATCACCTTTCAGGACTGATTAACAAAATGACAGTGTCACTGTTCATGAGGTGGGCTCCCAAAGGGCCTATGTTGCAAATTTGGTGGAAAAATTCCAAAAAATGACTGTTACGAGTGTGCATTGCGCAGTTTCCATGTATGCCCCAACTTTGACAACTTTTAATATTTTCACTCCAGATTTTCAACATTGCCATTTTTATGTTGCTTGCACCGCATGTGCAAGAAACATAGTGCCATCATCGGAGATTTCGGAGGTGTGTCACCTCCTCCTCCAATTCAGTCAGTGAGCTGGCAGGCGCGGCGCCTGTAAGCCAATGCATTTTGGAGCTGTCTATGACAGGCTCCAAATGCAGTGGCATTACAGTTGAAAGGGGAACTACGCTTCAGTGAGCAGAGATAAGAAGCATAGCTCCCCCCACATGCAGGCATGCGCGCCCTGCACCTGTATGTAGCCGACGGGTGCTCAATCCCCGCCGGGCTGAGCTGCGCCCCCCAGTTGTAGGTGCCACGCTGGAGCCCACCCAGCATGGCAATCAGTCCTTTGCCAGGGTGCCCAATCTCCGCCGGCTGAACGCCTAACATCATTGTGCCATGCTGGAGCCCACCCCAGCGTGGCAAATGGTTCCACAACGCCTTTTTAAATTTTTACCTGAAAACGAAACGGTCCCGTGGCGCGCCTCCCGACCCTCCCACAACCCGCACCCACCCACTGCGGCACCCGCCTCCCCACGCCCCTCACCCCATACTTACCTCCGGACTCGGCGCGATCGATCTTCGGTGGACCGGGAACACGTCTGCACTCTTCAAAGCCGACCGCGAACTGTGGAAATGCCGGTAAGCTGTATAATGGGCTAGATAGGGGTTTCAACTTTGTTGCATATCTCAGGCATTTTTGAGAATTTTTGCACCAAATTTTCAACATGGGGTTTTTGGGACCCCTTCTCATGAATGATGTCACTGTCTTGGCGTTATTCGGGCCCGAAGGGTGATTTCGCGCAGTGACTGCGAAATCATGCTTCGGGCCCAAATACTGCCATGTCAGTGACATCATTCATGAGAAGGGTCCCAAAACCCCATGTTGAAAATTTGGTGCCAAAATTCCAAAAATGACTGTTTTACTGAGAGCGCAAGGCAGTAGTTCCTATGCGCAGGCTCGTAGTTCGCGAATTTCAATATTTTCACCAGATTTTCAACATTGCCATTTTACCACACCTTCTTATGAGCAGTACAGCTGTCATTTTCACATCCTGCCCAAAACATGTTTCCACCCATGTAGCGCACAATGGCGCAGTCGGTGTCAAACTCAATGTATGGGACACATTAACAAAATCACAGTGACACTGTTCATCAGCAGAGGTCTTAAATGGCTATGTTGAAAATTTGTGAAAAATTCCTAAATGACTGTTTTGACGAAAGGCATTATGCAGGTTCCTACTCACGCCGTAAGTTCGCAATTTTTCAATATTTGCACTCC
Organism: Neoceratodus forsteri; assembly: GCA_016271365.2. Classification (NCBI taxonomy): domain Eukaryota; kingdom Metazoa; phylum Chordata; order Ceratodontiformes; family Ceratodontidae; genus Neoceratodus; species Neoceratodus forsteri. The sequence continues at coordinate 131,608,351 of CM028130.1, read as the reverse complement.
AATGACTTCCAAATACCTAAACAGCACATAGAAGCAAGCAACATTCGGCATTGACAAATGCTTGTTTCACACCTTCTTATAAACAGTGCAGTTGTCATTTTTTACATCTTACCTGAAATGTGTTTTCGGACATACGGCACACAATGGCGCGGTCGCTGTGGGAAATCAATGTTCAGGACAGATTAATAAAATCACAGTGACACTGTTGATGAGCAGAGGTCCCAAAATGCCTACGTTGAAAATTTGGTGACAAAATTCCACAAAATGACTATGTTATGAGCATGCATTGCGCAGTTTGGGTGCACACTCATAACTTCAATATTTTCAGTCCAGATTTTCAACATTGTCATTTTTGCATACCTCCTTATGAGCAGTACAGCTGTCATTTTTCATATCCTGCCCAAAATGTGGTTTTGCACATTTGGCACACAATGGGCATGGTCTCTTTGCAAAATCAACTTTTGGGACAGATTAAGAAAATCATAATTTCACTGTTCATGAGCAGAGGTACAAAAATGCCTATGTTGAAAGTCTAGTGTAAAAAAATCCCAAAAAGAATTGCATTACAGTTGTGTGTTGCACAGTTTCTATGCATGCTCGTGACTTCACCAATTTCTTTATATTTTTACTCCAGATTTTCAACATTACCATTTTTTTACACCTCCTCATGAACAGTACAGCTACCATTTTTTACATCCTGTTCGAAACGTGTTTTTGCACCTGTGGCACCAAATGGTACGGTTACTGTGCAAAATCACCTTTCCACTAACAAACTGATAGTGTCACTGTTCATGTGGTGGGGTCACAAAAAGTCTATGTTGAAAACTTGGAGTGAAAATACCAACAAATGCCCAGGGCGTTAGGGTTTCCGACCATAATGCCCTGTCCTGTAGGGACTGACAGGCGTCAGGAGTGTGACTTAGGATTGTCAACAATAATACTTACGCCATTCCACCCCCCACCCCCACCCTGCAGCCAGTGACAGGCATCGAGGTGTACCTTGGACTGCTTGGCCCCAAAGTTCACCCCATTCTCCTATACTGCACCCATTTCAGCGTATGTCCTTATGGAATGGGGTGACTATAAAGCTGAACACCCCAAGGCACACCTTAACACTTGTTGGTGTCTGCAGGGTGGGGTGAGGTGAAATGGCGTTATGGGCGATGACCCAAAGGCACACCGCAATGCCTGTCATCTCTGCAGGGTGGGGGTGGGGTTGGTGTCACTTCAATACTTCACTGCCATTCCTATTCTGCATCTGTCTAACTCCTGCACTTCCAATGCTAATACCAGCAAGCAAACATTCGGCATTGACAAATGCTTGTTTTTTCTTGTCAGTTTCAGCTGTTACTTGTAATGAGAAAAACGAGCAATTAACAGTGACTTCTGTGGTGTCCCCTATGTTAAAAATGAAATTTCCAGTGGTCGCTTGAAACTGCCCATCATGTCACTTGATGTAATTAATCTATTTACTGTAGCAGCTGGGACTTTTTAATGTTTTTCAGTTCTTTTTTTTTTCCATAATGTGTGTGTTTGATAATTTTTTCTTTCTACTATACCAAATAAAAATCAGTTTCACGGGAAAAAAAAAAAAGATGTGGCATCCAGCACCTCAACCCTAAGCACCATCGGTCCAGCTCGTGGCTACTTCCTTTTAAGTACACCAAGTTTACATTCATCAGCTAGCTCAACGCTGTCATCATCAGCCTTCTCAACATTGTCTTTTGAGTAGGAAGCCTACTGCATTTCTACATCTACTGGCTTATACAGCACACACCTCCACAGCCCACTGCACTGCCCAAGCACCACAAGTATGCTCACTTTGTGCATGCTTACAAGCAAACATAACAAACCATTTGCCCTTCTCCAGTCCTTAAGTTGCTCAGCAGTTTCCAGTAACTTCTGGAAGATCATCGCAAGAGCATCAGCTATTAGATCTGTAAAGTCCTTGAGTAGTCACCGGTGCAACCCATCTGGTCCTTGCAATTTATTCACATTAAAATTACCCAGCTATAAGCAATTCAACCAGCAATGATATCTCCTGAGCTGCAGCCATCTGTTCCAGTCCCTTTAAAGCCTCAACCAGATGTGGGAAGTCTCCCAACAACACTGACACAAATACTGAGGTGAGATATTCAGCTGGCATTTTTGCAGCCAATGCATTACCTGATACTATCCTCTCCCCAGATTATATGCTTTGCAGTCCTGTTATTTCTGTAAATGTCCTCTTTTTTCCAGGAAGTGAAGATTTCTTTTTTATCCTTAAACAGTTATTGTCCACTTGCTGCTTAGCCCCCAGTGCCATGGCCCCATTTTCCATTTTTTAACCCCTGACATCCCAAGGCAGTGAGGGTGGTGACATTATGATGTGTGCATGTCTAGGCATGCCATAGATTGGTGTCCACATTTATTCCTTCCCTTGAGTGTTCCTCTGCCTCACTAACAATGTGCTCATCCAGGCAGCACCCCATATGTTGAATGGGATGAACACCCCTCCCCCCTCAGCTAGTGGCCAAGCAGGAGTTCAGCATGTTTGTAGTTCATTTGCATCACCAGGTAAGGAAAAAGGTCCGGCTCTCCATATGACATGCAGGGGAAATTCCAGACCTCGCCCAACAACTAACACACCAAAATCTGGCCAATGGAAAATCATGTACACAAATGCTCGAAGTCTGGGAAACAAGGAAGGATAGGGGGGAGGGAAGGGGAGGAGGGGTAGCAATGATAGTCAAAAACTGCATTGGCATAGGGGGAGTAGAGGAGGCGGAGGGAACCGTGGAAGCGATTTGGGTCACCTTGATAACAAGGGGGGGCAAGAGAGTAAAAATAGGAGTGGTGTGTAGACCCCCTGTTCTGGCGGAGGAGCTGGAGGAGAGTCTGGTGGCAGATGTTGGGAGACACTGCAGACTGGGCAGAGGAACGGTGGTGGTGTTGGGGGACTTAAACATGCCAGGAACAGACTGGGAGACTATGATATCTTCTGTGACCAGGGAACAGAGGTTGTTGGATGTCTTTCAAGACGCGTTCCTAACTCAGCAGGTGGGGGAACCGACCAGGAAGGCGCGGGTACTGGATGTGGTCCTGGCAGACAGTGACCAGATTAGGGGCCTGGAGGTAAGGGACCCATTGGCAGGGAGTGACCATGCCATGGTCTGGTTCTGCCTGGACCTAGGAGGGCTAGAAGGCTGCACAAAGATGGAGGTAACTGACTTCAGGGGAATGGATTTTAAGGAAATGGGAAGGATCCTTAAGGAGCATTTGGATGTGATTGGGTCAGACATGAATGCTGATAGTAGGTGGGAAATCATCAGGAGAGGGGTGCAAGATGCTACCAGCACCTGTGCAAGAGTAAGACGAAAATGCGGTAGGGCCCGAAAACCCTGCTGGTGGACCAGGGAGGTCCAGGAGGTGGTGCGGGGAAAGAAGGCAGCCTATAGGCAATTCAAGTGCTCAAGGAGTGAAAGGACTGAGGGAGTATGAGCTGATGGCTAGAAGGGCCACTAGGGTGGTGGAGGTGGCTAAGGCAAGGAAGGAGCAGAACCTGGCCAGGGAAATTAGGAGAGGGAACAAGGGGTTCTTTAGATACATTGGGGGAAAACGAAGGGTGAAGGGGCAGATTAGCAGGATTAAATCAGGGGAGAGATGGGCACAAGACCCGGGGGAGCAGGCTGAGGTACTAAATGAGTACTTCACCTCAGTTTTCACCAAGGAAAATGGGAGTGCTGTATCATACATGCGGTGACCCTTACCGATCGGCGGGTCTGGGGAGAGGAGGAGGCATCACTGGCAGGAGGGGGGAGGGCTAAGCAGGGAGAAGAGGTACTGGAAGTGGAAATCACAGCAGAGAGAGTGAGGGAAGCCCTCAACTCCCTTAAGACGGAGAAAGCACCGGGGCCGGATAAATTACATCCCAGAGTGCTGAAGGAACTTGCGGATGTCCTGGCGAAACCCCTGGCGGAGCTTTTCACCATCTCTCTGAGGACAGGGTGGGTGCCCCAGGACTGGAAGGTGGCGCATATAGTGTCTATCCACAAGGGGGGATCAAGGGAGGTGGCAGGAACTACAGGCCTGTCAGCCTGACATCGGTGGTGGGCAAGGTGATGGAGGGCATTGTCAAGGAGAGGCTGGGGGGACCTGGAAAAGTCAGGGTGCCTGGATGATAGACAGCATGGATTCATCCTCGGAAATCGTCAGACAAACCTTGTGGAGTTCTATGACTGGGTGATGAGTGCCTTGGACCTGGCAGACCAGTGGACGTCCCTTTCTAGACTTCAGCAAGGCATTTGACTCTGTTCTCACGTGGGCCTGTTGGATAAGCTGGGAGAAATGGGGTGGGGAACCAGATGATCAGATGGATAGGCAATTGGCTCCAGGACCGGACCCAGAGGGTCGAGAGTTGGTGGGATAGTCTCATCCCAAGGAGGGTCATTAGTGGGGTCCCACAGGATCAGTCCTGGGCCCTCCTGTTCAACGCCTACGTCTCTGACATAAGGACAGGAATCAGGAGTGAGATGACTCTCTGCAGGATGACTCAAAACTGGGGGCGGTGGTAGATGGGGGAGGAGGGAGGGGGCTCTACAGGGACCTGGAGGCTCTGGAAAGATGGTCTAGAAAGTGGAAGCTCAGGTTCAATGCAGGAAATGCAAGGTACTGCACCTGGGGGCCAGAAACCGGGCCAAGTGTACACCCTGGGGGAATGCTACAAGTCTCGATGGCTGAGAGGGACCTGGGGGTGGTAGTGGATGTCAAGATGAACAACTCTGAGACTTGTAGGAGGGCAGCAGCCAAGGCCAACAGGATGCTGGGATGCATCGCTAGGGGGATCACCTCCAGAAGGAGGGAAGTGATACTCCCTCTGTATAACTGCTTGGTGAGGCCGCACCTGAGTACTGCGTGCAGTTTTGGAGGCCACACTTAAAGAGGGACATTAAACTCCTGAGAGAGTCCAGAGGAGGGCAACCAAAATGATTTGGGGCTTGGGGACAGGACCTATGAGGAGAGGCTCGAAGAGCTAATATGTACACATTGGAAGAGAGAAGGGACCGGGGGACATGATAGAGGTCTTCAAGTACATGCAGAGGGTAAATAGGGGAGGAACAGTCAGGGTGCTGCGAAGGAAGGAGGAGGGGGCCACTAGAGGGCATGGGTGGAAGCTGGAGGGGGGAAGATTCAGGGGAGAAAGGAGGAGGTGCTACTCCACTGAGAGGGTGGTGGAGCCATGGAATGCACTGCCTAGGGGGCTGGTGGAGGCAGAGACGGTGGAGGGGTTCAAGAGGAGCTGGGACAGGTACAGGGGAAGGGTTCTGGAAGCAAAATCCAATGCAGCAAGAATATCCGGAACTGAGAAGGGAGAAGCCAGAGAAGGCGAGGGGGGCAGCAAGGTCAGCACCCAGGGTGGGGGATGACCAATCGAGCAGACTCGAAAGACCATTAGGCCTATTCTGCTGGCATTTTAGTATGTTAGTAAGATCCCAGACCTTCAGGCAACAATGACAGAGGCTAAACTGGACATAGTAGCCATCAGCGAGACATGGTTTACCAGTAACCACACTTGGGAGACTTCAGTACCTGGCTGTGTACTGTTCAGAAGAGACCGAGGTGCAAAAAGGGGTGGTGGAGTGGCCATTTATGTTAATGAAAATATCAAAGCTACAGAAATTCAGACTACACATAGGGAGCCAGAAGAACTGTGGGTCACCCTGGAAACAGGAAATGGGACAGCCATACAAACTGGGGTTGTATACAGGCCTCCAGACCAGGGGGAGGACATAGACACATTACTGTTAGAAGGTATACAAAACATGACAGCTAAAGAGGAGGTTCTGATAATGGGAGACTTCAACATGCCAAATACAGATTGGTCAATACCAGCAGGAACATCTGCCAGAACTAGATGCATGGTGGATTTCCTGCAGGGGGGAAGGACTCAAACAACTGGTACAACAACCCACAAGGGACAGGGCTATCCTAGATCTAGTGCTGACTAACAGGGAAAGGATCACAGATCTACAGGTAGAAGGTCACCTGGGGGACAGTGACCATCACATGGTATGGTTCAATTTGGCCACTAGAACTAAATAATCCCATTCCAAGGCAAAACTATGGGATTTCAGAGGAGCTGACTTTGATAAGATGGCCAACAGAGTTAAGCTAACCCTGGCAAGAAGAAATACAGGTGAGGGGGTACAGGCAAAGTGGGCAAGCATTAAAGATGCAATACTTGAAACAACATCCCGTTGTGTTAGAGAAAAAAGGAAGTGCAAAAGAAGAAGGAAACCACTTTGGTTCTCAAAAACAGTAGCAGTAAAGGTCAGAGCTAAAAGGCTGGCCTTCAGAAAATATAAGGGAACGCAGCAGAATGAAAATAAGCAGGCATACCAAACTTCCCTAAGGGAAGCAGGGAAGGCAGAAAGGCAGGCAAAGTCCCAAACCGAGGAAACACTAGCACAAACAGTAAAATAAGGTGACAAGACTTTCTATAGATACATTAGTGAAAGGAGAAAGTCCAGAGGGGGTATTGCTAAGATCAAAGGGGATAAGGGGGCATGTGAGGAGGAGGACCATGTAAAAGCATCTGTCCTAAATAGATACTTCTGCTCAGTATTTACTGAAGAGAAGGTAGGGCAGGGCCCACAGCTCAGCACCATGGACATGGGGGAAGGAGGTGTGCACTAGTCCCTTCACAAAAGAAAGGGTCCTACAAGAGCTCGGTAAGCTCAGGGTGGAAAAGACAATGGGACCTGATGGCATACATCCCAGGGTACTAAAGGAGCTAAGGGTGAAACTAGCAGAGCCATTATCAAAACTGTTTAGTGAGTCTCTGAGCACAGGAGAGGTCCCAGAAGACTGGAGAAGGGCTCATGTGATCCCGCTCCACAAGAGTGGTAGCAGGGAGGAGGCACGGAACGACAGACCAGTCAGTCAGTGGGCAAGATTATGGAAGCACTCCTTAAGGAAAGGATAGTGCCACACCTGGAACCTATAGGAGCACAGGATCCAAGATAGCATGGGTTTACAAAAGGAAGTTCATGTCAAACTAATCTCATAGATTTATTTGACTAGGTAACCAGAGTGGTGGACCAAGGGGGAGTAGCTGATGTCACCCACCTTGACTTCAGCAAAACTTTCAATACTGTTCCACATAGAAGATTGATTAATAAGCTGCGTAGGCTCGAGGTGGGTCAGAAGTTGGTCAACTGGATGGCAAACTGGTTGATGGACAGAAAACAGAGAGTGGTGGTAAACGATGTACAGTCAGAAGAGATGCATGTCACAAGTGGGGTAGCTCAGGGATCAGTCCTGAGGCCAGTCCTCTTCAATATCTTCATCAGTGACATTGCAGATGGACTGGAGGGTAAGGTTTGTCTGTTTGTAGATGACACCAAGATCTGCAACAGAGTAGATGATCCAGATGGGGTGGGCAGAATGAGAAGAGATCTGGATAAACTAGCAAAATGGTCGGAAGAGTGACAACTAGAGTTTAACGTAAAGCAGTGCAAGATCATGCACGTAGGGAAGAGAAACCCAGAAGCCACCTATAGGCTGGGAGGGGAGTTGTTGGCAGTCACAAGGAAAGAAAGACACTTGGGCGTCATCATCACCGATGACCTGAAATCATCCAAGCAGACCACTAAAGCAGTAGGTAAGGCTAGAGGGATGTTGGTGTGTATTAGTAGGGGTATCATAAGTCGTAAGAGGGAGGTAATAATCCCTCTTTACAAGGCACTGGTTAGGCCCCATCTGGAGTACTGCGTGCAATACTGTAGGCCACACCTTCACAAGGACATTAACCAAATTGAGGCAGTCCAGAGAAGGGCAACCAAAATGGTGCAGGGACTGCATCAGAAAACATATGAGGACAGATTAATGGAGCTCAATATGTATACCCTAGAGCAAAGGAGGGAAAGAGGGGATATGATCGAAACATTCAAACACCTTAAGGGTATTAACAAGGTGAAAGAGTCTAATGTGTTTCAATATAAGAAAAATAGCGGGGCAAGAGGACACAGCATGAGAGTAGAGGGAGGCTGATTAAGGGATAATGTGAGGAAGTTCTTTTTCACAGAAAGGGTGATGGATGCATGGAACGGCCTACCTCCGGAAGTGGTGGATATGAATACAGTACAGAGCTTAAAACAGGTATGGGATAGGCATAAGGGAGCAATACAGAGGAGTATGAATAGATAGGCTATTGACAGAGCAAAGGCCGATGGCATATTCATAAGGCAGAAAAAGAAATGGGCAGACTGGATGGGCCTTGCAGTCCTTATCTGCCTTCAACTTCTTTGTTTCTATCTATGTAGCAGTGTAGTGCAGAGGAAGCAGCCCGCTCCACCTGGGTGAGGAGAGCATTCCTCTGGATACTCAATACTTCTCACCCTGGCCAGCTCCCATTACCAAAGGTTTGGTTTCGAACCCTGCTCTCTATTGTCACAAGCAGAAGCACTACCACTGCACTGACAGGCCGACTACTTCTATTAAATAAAAAGAAACAGATAAGTAGCCATTATTTCTACAAGAAGCAGCCAGCTTCATTGACAAATTTTACAGAAAGTGAACAATCAGAAAATTAAATATTTGCACTCCCTTCTCATTTAAGTTCCTGCTCTCTTGAGAGTCCTATAGCACAGGCTGGTGTACCTGAATCCACAGTACCAGTACTGTCCCTTCATGGAGCCAGGAGCAGACAGGGGGATATATCCCCAAACATCTGGAGTTTCATCAAGCAGACAATGTGATGGACATGCAGGGCCCAGATGTATCAGGCTCCTTCACCTTGAGCACTGGGGCCTTTTTCCTTTTGATTTTCTGCCCTATAAGTGGTCTGTGTGCCAGGGGTGTAAGCAGGGATACCCACGACAGTGCATTATTAGTGAACTCAGCCAAAGATCTCCATTCTCTGCCTGCTTGTTACTGCGTTGCCACCTATGGGGACCTAGGGGACAGTATTTTGCAAAAGCAGCAACCCTTCTCCCCCTCCCCCCCTCGCCCAGCTGACTCCTCGTGAACCATGCTAATTTCCAAACTCAGGTCACTGCTGGCAGTGCAAGAAGCAACCCTACTGCTAGCAAAATGTGCTTTTAAAAAAAGGGAGAATTTGATTCCTGCAGTGCAGACTGTAGTCCACAATGATTCCACTATAGAATTATGGGACTTCATTAGTAATGATACTGTGAATTTGGGTAATTATTGGACTCTCCATCCTGAGCCTACACTACGACCTATGGACTTTCTGCTTTTCCTGAGTGTCAGAGGCATTGGAATGTTGCCAGAGAACTGTAACCAGTGAGAAGTCATGGGTTGCAGTCCGCTCAGCTGCAACCTTAGGGAAAAGAACGTTGCATGGTTTTCCCATGGATTTTCAACATTTGAAAAGAATGGTTCACCCACAAAAGGGGTAGGGCACAGGCAATCCGACTTCATAGCCAGCACTTTGTTGTCAATTCTGGACTCTTATACCGTCTCAGGAACTGCCACTCAGATAGTGTATCTGTTGAATATCTCTGGCTACCCAGCATTGCCATGGGTCAATGAAGTTCACCTTGCTGTTGACCAGAAAAATTGGTGAGAGTGCTGGGAGAGAAAAACACAGTGCTAGACGTTTATTATTCCCTGCTGAAAATGAGCGGACTATTACCCAGTGTATATTGATATAAAGAACTTGTGGGACAGCCTGTCAAACCCATTTCTGTGGTTTGGAAGTGCTGTCTCACAAGCTCTGTATCACACTTCTGTGCCGCGGCAGTTGCACTGGCTTCTAATTAGGTGGCGCACCACCTTTAGGATTGCTTTGCTAACCCTTTCTGCACTGCAGACTGATATACTGTATCAGTCCAGAATTGCTATGCCTTCTAATTCTGCAGGCAGCCTAATGGCTAAAATATAAAGCCCTGCCTACCCAAAACATTTCTTGGCCTATGCTCCCACCTTCTTCCTCCACTCCACTGAGGAGTTGTTGCTAGTTGTCTGGAGGTCTCATCTGATACAATCTGGTGATGAGGCATGCTCGGTGGTGGCACCAGCAATTTGGAACCCCCAACCATACCATCTCAGGAGTATCCCTTCAGGGATAGCATTTAATCTGGGCCTGAAAAGCCATCTTTTTGAAATAGCCTATGAATTTGCTGATGAATTTGTGTTGAACTAGTACCTCCGTATATTTTTATTGTTTTTAATCTAAATTTTTATGATGTTATTTTATTTATTTGTAAACACAAAGTGCCCTGAGCCCTTGAAAAAGGGCTCTATATGAATAAAATTGCCTTACCTTGCCATTGTTATACACTAGATGTGTACAAGAGTATATCGATAGAATGGACTTATAATACAGATGGCAGCCAGCTGTGGAAGTGAGCGGAGGGTTTTGCTGGTCACCATCCTGGGGTGAGGGGAGTGAAGGTCGCCACTGGATTCCAGGGAATAGTGGTTTATTATACTGGGAACTGAGATCAGGCTAGGGAGGTGGGGTACCACCAGACTACCAGGAAGATGACTAGGTTTAATGGGTTTGGGGATCAGGCAAGGGAAGGGAGTGCTGCCAGACTGTGAAGGAGAACTATATTAACATATTTACTAGGATCAGGTGTGTGTGTGTGGGGGGGAGGGACTGAGCACTGTTTTTCAGGTGTACACATATATACCACCAGTGAAGCCTGTGGGGAGGGGAGGCCTGCTTGGCTATGACCCTTGTTTTACCAGCACGCTATCATTAGCGTATTGTTAAAACATGGTTTCTGTAAGCATTAAATAGCACAGTTCTGGCAGTCCTTTAGCTGCTTTAGTAACCATTGAATATACCACACTGTATGCCTTCATTAGCATAGGTACATGGTATCTCTTTGCACTCACATACTAAGGGCCCTCTCCTTGAGGCACTTCAGATACATGGGTCTTGTGGGTATCTAGGGTGTGTTGCTTGTAGCTGTAGGAGCCGGTGAGCCAGCCAGCATCCATAACCCCTGCACTTTGTGATCTACTGATGCGGAGCCACCAGTCATGGCAGGGATCAGTATGGGTGGGTGGAGCTTGTCTAGACCATGGTCATCCAATCGGATGCTAATGCTTATGCGGGTCCACCAGTGGATCCCTGCCTACAGAGGATGCAGGGACTGGTGGGATATGGCCGTCCTCCAGGACTGCTGTATCTCCATTGGCAAAACCGAACTTTAAAGATTGCAACTGATAGGGGCCGGTATGGTACCCTGGCCCATCCAAGGCACTCAGAGGGCTGGGTTCTGATGGTCTGCCTGCCAAACAGGCTCCTTGGGTGGTTCAGTGGTGAGGCAGAGGGGGGGTTCGTAAATGCTATTATAGCCCCTAGAGTAGCATACTGTATGTGCTCATTGCCAACCATCTGTAATAGGTATTCCTTTGCAGATGGGGGAGGCATCCCTGCTCCCTCTCCCTTGTCTGCACCCTGCCCTTCCACTTGCACAGCCAGGCGTGGGCCCTAGCCTGTGTGTGGATGGGGTGTATCTCCATAGCTGTGGTTCTGTGTGAGGGGGCACGCCATGACTTTTCCCAGCCCTCTGCACATACAAACAAGCTGGAAGGCTTCTGTGGACTGGGCTCTTACAAACTACAGTAGTTCTGTGCTAAGTGTGTGTTTAAATATATCAGTGACCCTGCTAACAAACTGTTGACTGCAACTATTCACACTTAGCATGACATTAGTCCTTCTAAAATGAGGTATAAGATGGTAACAGTGTGAATTAACAGATCTGGGAGTGTTGTTCTGAGGTTATATCGATCTCTAGTTGAACCCTTGTTTATGGCACGAAGTCCAGTTTCGCGTAACACACTTCAAAAAGACATCTTTGCATTGGGGAGGGTACAATAAACACTAACTAAGCTGGACATGATATGAAAGCTGAATCTTTTTAGCCTCACATAAAAGATAAGTAATGTGTGATACAACTCTTAAGGGATCTGGCCAAGCAAGGTCAGCCAGGCAATATCTTTTTGAATTTCACCACAGAGAGCAGGTCTGGATGACAAAAATGGAAGCCCATGAAAACTGAGCTGAGACCAGACATTAGGATGTTTTACACAGAGAACAGAAACCACATATAATAGTTTACTGAGAGAGGCTGGAGTTGCAAACATGCTGAGGGTCTTTTTAAACATGTATAATGTTGACCTGGGAGATTGGGTGTGCAGATAGCCACTTAATCTTCCTGTATTTCACAGCTCCTAGGTGTAAAATTGGAAGTCAAAGCAGCAACCTCCACTGTAAACATCTCATCTGTGCTACCATAGGTGAATAAACTGTACCAACAACAGTGAAAAAAGACACAGAAGCATGGACGTTGCTAGTAGATAAACACCAAGGGTCCAACCAGTCTATCCATAAATAGTTTCCTATCTATCCCCCTGACCTCATGTCTCAGAGGGGTTTTCTACACAAAACTATCCCTCACTTCCGCGAACCATTCTCCAACCTGGCTCCTCCTCCTGGAATTTCCTGGCCTTAAAACTCATCCCTCCTGGAATTTTCTGGTCTTTAAACTAGGGCTGGGTGGATTGTTCCACAGGAGATCCAGACCTCTGGATCGAACCCGCAATCCACGGACCCGGATAAATACGGACTTCACGATAGAAGTCCAGTTCCAGGTCCGTGGAGATGTTGTTTCCCCGATTTTGTTTTCTGTTACCATGGGGATGCCATCGGCACATACAGGCGGCTGATAGCATCCAATCAGGCAGCAGAAGGTCAAGTGACGCACTCATGGTATATAGCCACGCTGAGTGCGCCACATGGCCCAGAACGAGGAGGACCAGGAGGAGTGGAGGAGAAACAAAAGCGAAGCAGCCATTTATTTATTTATTTGCTTTTGTTTACTGGGTAAGACACACTAGACATCCAAGTGCCTATTTTCAGGTGCGACCCAGGAGAGTTACAGACTTGAGTTTTACAGGTACAGTGACTAATACAACTTTTACATACAGTGAAGTGACTAATACAACTTTTGCATTCAGTGAAATATCAGAATACATAGAGGAGTGACATTCAGTAAAAAACACATGAGCCCGGGGGTGGTTACAGATGACCCTGGAGAGATAAGAGCTAGGGCATACATAGACAGTGGGTGAGTCAGGTTTACCTGCAAAGGGAGAGCAAATGATACCAGTTAGGGTAATCCAGTTTGTCATAGCTTGACCAGGTTGTCAGGAGAGTAAGTGCGGTGGGCCCGGAGGGTGCAGAGGCCCCCCATGCCAGCATAGTGTGGGGCAAGGCTACGAGGTGCAAGGGCAAGTGGAGGGGCCCTTCAGCCAAAACCAAAAGCACCCTAAAGAAAAAGAAAAGAAAGAGTTTCTCTAGTCGGAGGGGAGGGAAGGGAAAGGACAAAGAAGTTAGGAAGGGGGAGAGAACCAATCATGGGGGTGGGTGAGGGCAGTCGGGGTCAGGACTCAGGAGGGAGCATTGGGAGTCAGATTGGGGAGGGACTGGGGAATAGTGGTGCAGTGTGGGGGATGCAAAATGGCAATGCTGGGCTGGTGACTGTATGAGCAAGGGCAGGCTGGTAAAATCTGACTTGCACCATTCCAGAGGAGAGTGGAGAGTGAGACTAGCGGAGAGAGGGAGACACTCAAGTACTGGGTTCCCATTACAGTTACAGAAAATCCCAAATGAAGGTTTTTTTTCCTGACCTTGGACAGTAGCCATGTGCACAAAAAGGTCAGACTGGCCAAATCTGACTTGTGCCATTCCAGATCCAGAGTACTGGGGGGGGTGGCAGAGAGTACAGTTACAGAAAATCCCAAATGAAGCTTTTTTTCTTGGCCTCAGACAGTATCTGTGGGCACAAAAAGGACAGGCTGGCAAAATCTGACTTGTGCCATTCCAGATCAAGAGTGCTGGGGAAGAGATTACAGTTACAGAAAATCCCAAATGAAAGTTTTATTTTTCCTTTTCTTGGCCTCAGACAGTGCAGCTGTGTGTACTGAGAAAGGGTAGGCTGGCAAAATCTTTGACTTGTGCCATTCCTAATCCAGAGGAAAGAGGGAGAGACTATTGTGGGTCCCAGAGAAATTTTACAGTTACATAAAATCCTCATTTTTTTCCCTGGTTTCAGTGCAGCTGTATGTACAGGGCAAGGGCAGCAGGGTGGCAAAATAAATCTTTTGACTGTGACATCCAGAGGAGAGAGACTGCAGGGTGGCCCACAATAAATGTAACAGTCCCAGAAATCCCAAATAATTTTTTTTCCTGGCTTCAGTGCAGTTGTGTGTACAGGGCAAGAGCAGCAGGGTGGCAAAATACATGTTTGTGCTGTCTAGAGGGGGGAGAGAGAGAGAGAGAGAGAGACTGCAGGATGGCCCACAATAAATGTAACAGTCCCAGAAATCCCAAATAATTTTTTTCCTGGCTTCAGTGTGGTTGTGTGTACAGGACAAGGGCAACAGGATGGTAAAATAAAACTGACTGTGATGTCAAGAGGGGAGAGAGCGAGAGAGACTGCAGGGAGGCCTACAATAAATGTAACAGTCCCAGAAATCCCAAATAATATTTTTTTTTCCTGGCTTTAGTGTGGTTGTGTGTACAGAGCAAGGATAGCAAGGCGGCAAAATAAATCTTTGGCTGTGACGTTCAGAGGGGAGGGAGAAAGACTGCAGGGTGGCCCAAGATAAATATAACAGTCCCAGAAATCCCAAATAAAATTTATTTTCCTGGCTTCAGTGTGGTTGTGTGTACAAGGCAAGGGCAGCAGGGTGGTAAAATAAATCTTTGACTTATTGTGATGTCCAGAGGGGAGAGAGAGGGAGAGCAGAGGGGGCTGGCGATAAAGGTAACAGTCCCAGAAATCCCCCCCCCGAAATTTATTTTCCTGGTTTCAATGTGGCTGCGTGTACAGGGCAAGGGCAGCAGGGTGGGAAAATAAATCTTTGACTTGTGCCATCTATTTGCATCGGTCTGTCTCTGTGTCTCTTTCTCTCTCTCTCTGTCTCTACCAGCACAAGGACACGAACAGGATATGCCACCATACTGTTTGCTTTTTTATTTAACAGTTTTACTTTAAATTTTTATACAAATAATCCATTAAATTATTTCCTTTGGGCCTCTGTGTGAAATGTGAGTGACTTTGGCCACTTTTATGCATTTTTTCTCATTTTTTCAATTATTGGTCAATAAATCAGAAATAATCAGAATAAATCAGAACTTCACCATGTTCCGGTTCTTATTCAGTAATGGTCAGAACTTCACCAAGTTCTCCCAGTCCTACTTTAAACCTGCCCCAGCTGTGTTTGACCCCTACAGACCCTGCCCCCACTACTAGTTCTGCCAGAAATCTGCTCTACAGCTCCGACACCCACTCAGTGAAGTAGAACTTCCTCACGTCCTGCCTGAAGTTACCATTGACTAGCCTCCATGTGTGTGTCCTCTTCTGACTGTAATACTGTTAAATAGGTCTGCACAGTTTATCGATGAATTCCCTTAAGGAACTTGCACACATATGGGCCAGAAACCCCCTGCATACTATAACTGGGTATATGATGGCATTTCTCATCCAGAGGAACACCTGCCTTATCCCAGTACCTCCATCTCCCTTTACCTTTCCACCATGGGTTAGGATGAATGTAGACCAGGGCTAGCCAATGCACACTTTTGGGGTACCACAAATGGGGGACTACTCACAAACCAATGTCCACACTTGGAGCTGAGATAAAGTAGGATGCAATTTAGTAAACTAAAATGATGTCACACAGCATAGAAAGGCATTACCCTCATATTTCAATTTATCTTAGTTGTTGCCAGTTTTCCATGTTTCAGTGCCTTACACCCACTATACTACCCTGTTCCAACATTCGTTTCCAGGATTCACTCCTTTTGGTTAAAAAGGCTGTGCTGCTGTGGTTCTGTTTATTTCCATGTCCATAAACCTATCAACCACTTTTCAGGGTCCCTAGAGAAGAGGTGTTCTCAAGACCTATGCACCCTGGCACCCTCCCAGGCTCACTGCACTACCCCGGGGTAAAACATGTGCTTGCGTACAGTATGTCTTCTTGTGTCAACACTTCAATTGATCTAGTACACCAGAATTATGACCTACTCCTAAGAATATTTTACAATTGTCCTGGCTGCATGTACCTCCCTCTGGCAACTATACTGATAGCCCTAATGGCTCAAAGGAATTGACTTCCATATCCGACCCCATCCCAGGGACTTACCGATCCAAGCTCTTATCAGTTCCCCTGCACCTGATGACCATTTATTTGAGGTTTCTCCCCCAGGGAGTTCCATAGTTACTGCCTAGGCCTTTAGCTCTCACAGAGCAATTTCAGTGAAGGTTAACTTACTGTGTATACTTGCTCTCTTCCTTGTGTACAGATGATGGCAGTAGATCCACAGGGATTCCAGTAACCTCCCTTGAGGGATGACATTGCACTACTCACTTTGTGGCATCAGATTGTGATCCTGCTTCTTCTCTTGAGGGTGGATGGTGATGTAATCAATCTCCTCCCATTAGAGCTCTGGTGGTGTTCTTTCCATACAGAACCCTGACTGGGTCCTGAGCCTCCAGAGACTTTGCCAGAGGGCACCAGTGCCACCCAGATCCAGGGACCCTTCCACCATCCCTGAGGCTGCATGCCCCCTTGGTTCAGTCTCAGATGGAGTGGATGGACTCTCCTGCTCTATAGTCTTCCACTTCTGCCTGCCTCCTTCTCCAATGATCCACAGCTTTCCTTCCTCTCTTATGGTATAAAGGGGGAAGGCGTATGGCCATGGATACTCATGCCTGAGTTTCTTGCTGCTGACTGAGTCAGGAATCTCTGAACACAAACTCTAGACACCTGTCTCCAAGCCGGGGCCTACTAGATAACATCTTTCAGGGTCAAGCTTAACCCATTGAGTGTTCTCTAGTAACCATCCTTGAGATGGGTAAAGAGAGAGGCTGCTTACACACATCTGTCATGCCACTCTTCCTC
Source organism: Neoceratodus forsteri (assembly GCA_016271365.2). Lineage (NCBI taxonomy): Eukaryota > Metazoa > Chordata > Ceratodontiformes > Ceratodontidae > Neoceratodus > Neoceratodus forsteri. The sequence continues at coordinate 131,591,422 of CM028130.1, read as the reverse complement.
CTGACCTCTGATGGGTACATATTCAGGGCCTCTAGCCATTCCTCATTGGATTGGCCTTTTGGCCGTGGATCAATTTGTAACCCTTCGCTGAACAGACTCTAGCTTATCCTTGCCCTTTTTCAGATGCAGACTCCAGGACTGAGCACAGCACTCGAGGTGAAGGCTCACCAATAACCTGTACAGGGGTTATATATACGCCTTCCTCCTAGTGTCAGATCGCCTCCCAGTGCCTCCCAGTATCCATGCTGCTTGCTACATGTTTTATTGCACTGTTGTTTGAGGAAGCCACTAATGATGACACCCAGGTCTCTTCTTCAGATGCTGGGCCAACCTAAATCCCTCCCCCATCTAGTGGTCTTCACTTGGATTCATCTTCCCTAGGTGTAACTCTTTGCACTTTTTGGCATTGAATCTTAACTACCATATTTGTTACCACCACTCTAGCATTTCCAGAGCCTTTTTCAACTCCTTTACCCCGCCTCACAGTCTACCCTACCATAATATAGCCTAGAGGTTAGAGTAACAAGCTGTGAATGAGCTTGGTACATCCAGCAGACCTGGGTCTGATTTCCACAACCACCACTTTCATACTGTGTGACTCTGAACAAGTCACATAACCTCCCCACTGGGCCTGGGCTACCCCTGAAAACAGGCACTTGTGCCTAGTGGTCCTTACCTGATTATCAAAAAAAAAAAAAGAAGAAAACAAAAAAAAATGTTTTGTGTCATCTGTGAAGAGACAAATCTTGCCCTGTATTCCCTCCCCTAAGTCACTGATGAATACATATATCTCAATATACAGGTCAAGTGGCAAATTATCATTTTGACCAGGGTACAGTGAGACTGAATATCTGCATAGAAAGGGCTTTTTCTTTGCTTCTTGTTTCTGTGAAAATTCATAATATGCAAAAAAGTAACAAATTTCCCTCATTTGATTCATACAGGAGTACTGATCATTAATATTTTTCCTCGAGAAATGGTGTTCTTGAGCGTTCCATCACTAATGCTTTGACATTCACCCGCACACACTATATCGATTTATTTTTGCCTTAGTAAAAACAAAATTATACACTTTCACAAATGTAATCAGTTTCCTCTAGTCACCTTTAATTTAAATGACATGAATAATTCATTGCAGCCAATGAATTGCTGATGAATCCTACAAAGCTATGCAATGCCTAGAGACACATTATGGACTATTAAGGCATTATAAATGTACATACATAAAGGCATGTACTCTGACTCCCTCTTGTGTTCCAAAGCTAGTACAGGTCGGAGGTAGCTGAAGTGGCACATGGCAGGTGACATTATGACTGTCAGCAATGTTACAAATCAAGAAACTGACTTCTCCCAGTTTGTTTAGCTGTTGCTAGTAATTATAACCTATCCACACTCCCTCTTCTATACAAACTGGCATATAAATCTGTGAGCAAAAGGTTGGGAGGCAGCAATCAGGTTCTGTGTCATTCCCACAGAAATGTTGCTTAACTGCATGATAACATTGATTGAACTTCCACATTTATGGAAATCTTTGTTAACCATTACAAGCCACTCGGCTCTCCTGAACAGCATGTAATGGCAGTGAGTGTTGAATTATGTCATCCCTTCTCATAAAGGAAGGAACATGCTGCCTCCTATAACTAAGCAGGTGATCCTAATGAGACAAACTCAACTCAGAAAGGTTGCCCGGCCCTGCAGGGAGCCGCTTTCATTTCTTATTTTATCTGATCCTCAGTAGCAGGAATCCTGTCTGCAGTCCAACAGACATTTTTAACAGGAGTGGAGCCAAGCCACACCCAGCAACAAGAGTTCAGCTTCTTTCATAGAAAATTAATGAGTTAATTATTTCATCGATAGATGGTTGTTGGGTGAAGTAGTAGTAGTAAAGAATGTATTTTTATACAGCTAAAGGTTGGTACAAAACACAATTAGGGCTAAAATAGCACTATTTACAGGCTGGTCCCATTGAACCATATATTTTCAAACACAAAATGATATGACAAATACATTACAAACAAGCATTTGTCAATGCTGAATGTTGTCTTGCTGGTGTTGGCATTGGTAGTGCAGGAGAGACGCATAATAGGAATGGCTGTGAAGTATAGAACCGACATCAACCCTACCCACCCTGCAGAGAGTGACAGGCATTGGGGTGTGCCTTTGGGTTGCTGGCCATAATGCTCATGCCATTTCACCTCAGCCTACCCTGCAGAGTCTGACAAGTGTCAAGTTGTGCCTTGGGGTCATCGGGCCTTATGCTCACCCTATTTCATAAGGGAATAAGTTCAGATGGGTGCCGTATAGGAGAATGGGTTGAACTTTGGGGCCGAAGAGTCCAAGGCACACCTTGATGCCTGTCAGTGGCTGCAGGGTGGGGGTGAGGGTGCAATGGCATCAGTACTACAGCAGACAATCCAAAGGCACACCCCTGATTCCTGTTAGTCTGTACAGGATGGGACATTATGGTTAGAAACCCCTAACGCCCTGGCGTTTGTTGATATTTGCACTCCAAATTTTCAGCATGGCCTTTTTGTGACCCCACCTCATGAAAGCATTTGGGACCTCTGCTCATGAACAGTGTAGCTGTGATTTTGTTAATCTTGGTACAGTGAGGAGGGGAATGGCTTTATAGGAAAAGGGGAAGAAGCATGGTCAAATAAGGGACTATACAGCCAGGACAGGCTACACCTTAACTGGGAAGGGAAAAGAGCACTAAAGGATAAGCTAGGTGAATACATGGCAGAAGAACTGGGTTTAAACTGCTAAGTGGGGGACAGAAAAGGGGGTCCAAAAAGCCTCCCCCCCATGAAGGCAGGAGGGGTTGGGGAATGCGTGAGAAATGTAATAATGAGGGTAGAGGGGAGGAGGGGATGGACATGGACAACCAAGAGAAGCAAATAAAAGATGGTACATAAGGGAGAAGGTGGGCAGCGGTATCACTGAATGCACATAGCATAGGGAACAAGATAGCTGACTTACATGCCCTCTTCACCGAAGGTAAAATGGATATAGCGGCCATTACAGAAACCTGGGCCACAGCCCATCATGACTGGGACCTCTTGATCCCAGGTTACAAGCTCCACCGTTGGGACAGAGAGGTGGGAAAGATGGGCGGGGTTGCAGCATACATCAGGGAAGGGATAGTGTGCTCAAGGGAAGATGAAATGGAAAAGGGGAACAGTGAAGCATTGTAGCTGCAGCTCCAGAGCAATAGGGATAAGAGAATTAGGGTAGGGGTGGTATATAGACTGCCTAACCAGGACAAAGAGATGGGAAGGGTGCTGAGTGTGCAATTGAAGGACATGGCAGGGAGGGAGGAAGTAGTAGTAACTGGGGACTTTAACCTGCCCAAAATAGACTAGGACACTCCCGTCACATCCCTTGCCAGAAGTCAGGTGATCCTTGACACAGTTCAGGAGGGCTTCATGACACAACTGGTGATGGGTCCAACCAGGGGGGAAGCAATCCTGGACTTGGTGCTTACTAATGGGGAGCATGTTCAGGAGGTTGACATCGGAGAACCCCTTGGTGGAAGTGACCACAGCTTAGTGTGGTTCAAGATTGACATGGGAAAAGAAGATATCCCAACATGGGCACTGGACTTCAGGACAGTGACATTTAACAAAATGAAGGAACTGATTAGGGAACAACTAGGAAACAGATGAGGGAATGGAAGTGGAAACAGTTTGAAAAACCATCAGGGGAGACGTTCAAAACACCATGGACAGTTGCATAAAAATGAGAGGGAAGAGGAAGGGGGCAAGACAGCCTAGCTAGTTCAGTGGGGAGGTCGCTAGGGTGATAAGGGAAAAGAGGGCAGCCTACAGAAAAAGTAGAAGAACTGTTAGGATAGAGAAGGACAAGGAATACCAAAGGCTGGCCAAAATAGCGAAAAAGAAGGTACAGAAAGCCAAGGCTCAGAAAGAGCTCCAGACAGCGGAAGGGATAAAGAGGGGAGAAAAGGTCTTCTTCAACTACATCAAAGAAAAAAGGGACAAGAAGGATAGCATTGTAAGACTTAAAAAAGGGGGCAAATGGGTGGTGGAGGACAGGACAAAAGCAGAAGTATTAAAAGCATACTTCTACTCTGTGTTTATGAAAGAGAGAGATGGCCCAATGCCACAGGCAGCGATAAGAAAAGAGGGAACAGGGCAGATTCAATAGGGGTCATTGGGATAGAAAGAGTGAAGTAGGGACTGAGGGCTCTGAACGTGGATAAGCCCCAGGGCTAGATGAGCCCAGGGTACTCAGGGAATTGACCAAAGAACTGGTGGGCCCAATGACAATTCTACTTAATAGCTCCCTGAATTCAGGAGTAGTGCCAGAGGATTGGAGAACAGCATATACTGTGTCACTCCACAAAAGTGGTCCCAAGGATGATCTGTGCAACTAGAGGCCGGTCAGCCTGACCTCAATAGTATGCAAACTTATAGAGACCATACTAAAGGAGGGACTGGTGAGGTACGTGGAGGAAAATGGCCTGCAAGATAGTAAGCAACATGGGTTTGTGTCTGGCAGATCATGTCAAATGAATTTAGTAGAGTTCTTTGACTGTGTCACGAAGGTAGTGGACAAGGGTTAGGCAGTATATGTCATTTATCCGGACTTCAGTAAAGCCTTCAGTTCAGTGCCACACAAAAGACTGATGACAAAACTGAGGGGGCTAGGGGTGAGGGGGAAAATAGTAAGATGGGTTGAAAACGGGTTGTGTGGTAGTGGGCGTAACCTCCAGTACAAAAAAGGTCACCAGTGGGGTTCCACAGGGGTCGGTTTTGGGCCTGGTATTATTTAATGTATTTATAAATGACATTGGGGTGGGCATTCAAGGCAAAATGTGCCTATTAGCAGATGACACCAAGCTCTGTGGGAGAGTAGACACTCAGGAGGGGATAGAAGAGCTAAGGGAGGACCTAGCCAAACTGGATAAATGGTCAATGATATGGAAGTTGGGGTTTAATGCCAAAAAGTGCAAGGTGATGCACATAGGAGCAAAAAAAAAACAAGAGCAAAGTACTACATAGGAAAAGTACAAGTAGCCGAGTCACAGGAAGACCTGAGGGTAGCAATTACTAGTGATCTAAAGCAGTCTGTGCAATGCAAAAAGATAGTGGTGAAGGCCAACAGGATGCTGGGTTGCATTGCAAGAGGTTTCAGTAGCAGGCACAGCGAGGTTATTCTGCCATCATATAGATCACTGGTAAGGTCTCATTTGAAATATGGAGTGACGTACTGGCACCCATACCTAAAACAATATATATTAAATTGCTAGAGGGGGTGCAGAGGAGGGAGACTAAAATGATCAGGGGACAGCAGGATATGTCATATGAGGAGAGGCTGGGGGACTTGAGGATGTACTCAGTGGAGGAGAGGAGGCAGAGGGGAGGTATGATAGACATACAAGTACCTGAAGGGAGTGAACAAGGTAGAGCGTGAAGATCTCTTCAACAAGAGAGCAAACACCACCACAAGAGGACACAGCCTAAAGCTGGTGGGAGGAAGACATGGAAGGGATGTGAGGAAACACTTCTTCTGAGAAAAGGTGGTGTTGGCCTGGAATGAGCAGCCAGAAGAGGTCGTGGCAGCCAAGTCAGTGGGATCATTCAAAGAAGCTTAATGGGAAAAACACAAAGTGAAGTCGTGGGACATAGGAAAAGGGAAAGGGGAGGGAGAGGAGGGAGTAGGGGCAATGGTACAGGGGTAAAATACAAAACCCCAGCACAACTCAAGCAGACAAGATAGACCATGTGGTCTCCTTCTGCTGATTACTTTTTATGTTATGACCCATTACTGCCTATTGCTATCGGTGTTAGACTAAGCCTCCTGATGTGAGCTCTGTCTGCAGTGCATCATCATCATCCCTCCATTCCTACAGCCACCAGTCCCCTGTACTTATCCCATCCAACTGTAAACCCATGGACAGCCTCAGATCTTACCCATTTGTTTGGCAGTCTATTACAGCCATTCGCTACTCTCCATGAAGAAGTACATTCTTACATTCCACCTAAATTTACCTCCTACCAGTTTGTACTCATGGCCCCTGGTGCTTGACCCATTGCTTTGACTGGACAGTGTTGACCAGTCCACTCTATTGACCCCATGGATATATTTTGAGGTGTCTGTCATTTCTTAACGCTCTCTTCTTGTGCCAAGTGAGTGCATGTTTAGACTATTCAGCTGCTCTATGAATGACTTTCCTTTCATACCCCCACACCATTTCAGTGGCCCTTTTCTGTGCTGTTTCCAAGCAGTCATGGTCTTTTCTGAGGTGGGGGCTCCAAAGTGGTGCACTGTACTCCAGGTGCCAACTCACCAGACAGGTATACAGGGGCAGGATCATCTACTTGCTCCTCCTGGTGATGCCCCTGCTGATACAGCACCTCATTTGGTTGCCTTTGCAAATGCTCTGCTCCACCGCACTGATGAAGTGACATTGTCACTTACGATACACAGAAACATAGACGATGATGGTACAAAAAAGACCAATGGTAGCCCAGTCTGCCTGAGTTCCCTATTCAACCCTGTGACTTATTGTCATCCAGAGTCCTAGACACCTCCCCCCCCCCAACACACCATTTTCCCTTTCAATTCTGTCACCCTGAGTGACTATTATACCCTTCACTCTGGCCCAACTGTGCTTGAAACCTTCAACTGTTTTACTACACACCACTTTGGCTGGTAGTCTGTTCCATTGCTCCACCACCCTTTCTGTAAAATAATACTTTCTTATGTCCTTCCTGAACCTCTCTCCTGTCAGGTTCTACTCATGCCCTTGTGACCTTGAATTAGCATTCAAGATAAATAGTTCCTCATAGTTCACTTTGTTTATTCCTTTTTGGAACTTGAAAGTCTCTGTCATATCTCCCATCTCCTTCTGGTCTCCAGTGAGTACATGGTCATTGTCTTGAGGCACTCCTCATAAGACCTGCCCTGTGGGCCCTAAGTAATTTTTGTTACCCTGCACTGTACTGTCTTCCAGCCTGTCCCTATTCTTTCTCACGTGGGGGCTGCAGAATTGGGCACAGTTCTCCAGGTGTGGCCTCACAAAAGAGACTTAAAGGGGCAGTACTACCTCCTTCCTCCTGCTATTAATATCCCTCGCTATGCACCCCAGCATCCTATTGTCTTGCAATAGGCTTTGTTGCACTGGCTTGATTGTTTGATGGTGTCACTGATGATAACTCCTAAGTCATGTTCCTCAGTCATAGTGTTAAGTCTCACCCCATCCATCCAGTACTCTGTCCTGAGGTTCTTGTTCTGTAGGTGCATTACTTTTCATTTTTTGGCATGAATGTCAACTGACACACCTTAAACCACTCCTCTGCCTTTTGTAAGTCCCTCTGCATTTCCCTGATTCCCTCATCGCTATCCACCCTCCCACAGAGCTTAGTGTCATCTGCGAAGAGACACAGCCTGCCCTGGATACCTTCCCCAGTGTCAGTGATGAACATATTGAAGAGGACAGGGCCCAGGGCCAATACCTGTGGCACCCCACTTATGACCTCCCTGTCTTCTGATTTGACCCCCTTGACTACAGCCCTCTGCTGCCAACCCTTTAGCCAGTTTTCTACCCAGTTAACTATGTCCTTTGCTTCACCCAGATCCCCAATCTTCTTCAGCAAGCATCTGTGGGGCACCAAGTCAAAAACCTTGCTAAAATCAAACAGAGCAAATCCACAACATGGCCCTTACCCAATTCTCTAGTCACCCAACCAAAGAAAACTATCACTTTCATCTGACAAGAGCTCCTTGTCATGAACCTGTGCTGTTTACTATCTTGGAGACCGTTGCTGTCCAGGTAGTCCATGATATCTTTGGCCAGTGACTCCATCAGTTTTCCTGCGATGGAGGTCAAACTGACAGGTATGTAGTTTTTTGCTTGTTCCTTCTCTCCTCCCTTATGGAGCTGAATGATGTCCACCAGCCTCCAGTCCTTCGGAACTACCCCCATCCATAGTGAGTTGTTGAATAGCCCTACCATAGGTTCAGCCAGTTCTGCCACCAGTTCCCCGAGTATCCTTGGATGCAGGCCATCTGGTCCCGGGGCCTTATCTATTTTTAGGGCTGCCAGCCCTTTCTGGACCCTATCCCTTGTAAATATTGTTTGCCTCATCTCCAGGACCCCCTTATCAGCCACTTTGATGCCACTCTCAGGCAAGAGCCCACCTTCCTCCCTGGTGAAAAATGAGTAAAAATAATCATTAAGGACAACAGCCTTTTGCCCATCCTCTTCTATCACCTTACACCCCTGATAGCCTAACAATTCCCCCTCCTTTTTTTTTCTTTTTTCCATAATATATCAGAGGAAATGTTTTTCTTTGCCCTTGACCCCTTCTGCAATACACAGCTCTGTGTTTGCTTTTGCCTCCCTAACCACTCTCTTTGCCTCCTTATTTCTCAGTAAATATTCCCCCATTCTTCCTCCCCTTGCTCTTCTTTGTAATCATGGAAGGCCTTTTTCTTAGCTCCCACTGCTTCACTAAACTTTGCAAAGAACCATAATGGTCTTTTGCACTTATTCCTTCTGGTTATCCTTCTCATCATAACTTAGATGCCTCGAGAATGCCTGCCTTTATTACCTCCCATCTCTCTTCCACCCCATGTAAAATGTCTACCCTGGCTAAGTTTTCCCTGACCAGTTCCCTGAGCTTGTTGAAGTCCGTTCTCCTAAAATCAAGGACTTTAGTACTCAGTGGGGCTTTCCAGTCCCAAGGGCCAGTTTGAACTAAATGGAGCTATGGTCACTGTTCCCTAGTAGCTCCCCTACTCTCACTGCTCCTACCACCTCCAGGTTGGTAAGCACCACATCAAGGACGACGGACTGTCTGCTAGGGTCCTTAACTAGCTGTTCTAGGAGACAGTTCTGGAGTGCATTCAGCAAGGCCTGACTTTTTTTGTTCCTGGCCACCAGAATATCCCAATTGATGGTGACCTGAAGGTCTTTTTTCCCTGTAGACCACTTTACAATAACACCCCCTATTCAATACTCTGTTTTGGGATTCTTATTCTGAATGGGTTCTATGCACTATTGGGTCCATTATGGACTGTGATGTGATGTAATGGCTGCATGGAACCACACCGTGGCATGCACCAAAGTGTAGGGGTTGGCTACCTGGGCCTACCCCTTGCCACGTAGGTGAGCATACAGCGATGTGTAAATAGGGAAGAGTGGCCACCTGGTGGTTCCCAGAGCTAGGAACATCCCATAACCATACCATAAATGGCCATGCACAGCCCACGGCACACACCTGCTGCACACAGCATGGATCATACCGTGCATGTAACTGGGTGTTACAGATGCTAGACAGCTATCTGTAGATGAGGTTGTCATGCCGATACAGAAGAAAGCATTCCACAGGTGTGTAAGAGTGTGGCCACAGTCACATTCCACTGCTACATGGATGCCATGTTCTGACACCAGATGCTGGGAGCCATAGCAATCTACTGCATGAGGAACAGGATGACTGCCTCTGAGGGGGTGACCCAGCCTGTGAGGGTATGTACTATATGGCCAGTGCACACCTGCACCTGGGAGGGTTTCCTCCATGGCTGCCACTAATGCCTATGTTCTTGCCACTGTAGCCATTCCAAGGATGGCTGGCCAAGATCCTGCTGCGACCAGGACCACAGGAGTCAGCTGAGCCATGGACTATGGCACCAGGCCACCCCAGCAAGAGCTATGCGACTGCCTGAGAGACTTGAATACACTGAGGAGTATTAGACAAGTTCAGGATGGTATAATTAATCCTTCAACCTACTGTAGTGAGCAAAGCCCTCAGCCACAGTAGGGGGGCATGAGGGTAGGTGGGTGAATTGAGGTAGGGGAGGTGCATTGGGAGACGTTTGCCATTTGGCAAGAGGGGCTGGGCTGTCTAGGATGTGGATGCATCCATTTCATGCCTGCCTTTTCCCCTGCAGGATCCCCTGCCACCACTGAATGTGATACATCTGTGAAGGAGGGACCCAACATTGTCAACACCAATCTTGAACCCTCGCAACAGCCTCTGGAGGAGTGGGAGAAGGCCATGTATTATGGGATGACAGTCATGCAGACTTGGACAGCATAGTGGCCAGGGGCCACTGACATTTACAGTGGTGGTGCCTATGGCTAGTAGGTACCTGGCCACCACATATGAGCACTGTGCCGTGGGATACAGGCACAGGTATGGCACAGCCATGGACTACCACCAGGGATGTGTGGCACAGACTATGGGACTCCGGCATGTGCTGTGTGAACTGACTGTGTGCTTTGCAGTGCAGTACCATATTACTTTCTCCAATAAAGGATATGGCATGTTTTATATGTACCACCTGTGCAGTAAACAGTGTGTCAAACATCCATTTTGTGTCCCATGTCATTCTTTGGGATGATGTATGTAGTCACCTTTATCACTGCCCCTTGGGCTGCATTGTGCCTGTGGGGTTCTGCACCATGCTACCTGCCTCCCACCAGCTGTCCACACCTTTGTGCCTATGCATAATGTAGCTGGACAGCATATCTGGACATGCCCACTTTAGATGCGCACCTCTGGCTCCTACATCAGTGCCCACCTATGACATGCACGTGTGCAGGGGGTTGGGCATGTACTATAATGGTTTTAGCAAGCTGCTCCTGTCTTACACATCTTGAGATCTATGCTACACAGTGTGTAATGCCTACATAGCATGGGTGTATTGGACCCAACGTGCATGACTCCGCATTTCTTTGCATTGAATTTGGGCTGCCAGATCCCAGACCATTTCTACTGTTTTATTAGATTGCTCTTCAGTTCCTTTATTCGCTCCTCTGTGACTACCCTGCCACATAGTGTTGTATTGTCTGTGTAAAACTTAATCTGACCCTGGATTCCCACTGCTAGTCACAGACGAATATATTGATGAGTACTGGTCTGAGGACAGACCCCTGAGGCACCTTGTTCATCACCTTTCTGACCCCCAAGGGGCTCCCATTCACCACTACCATCTGTGTCCTATAACTGAACAAATATGCTTGGCTAAGCTGTTCTCCACCCCCAGGTTTTATAGCTGTTCGCCAGCCTCCTGTGCAGCACAGAGTCAAAGGCCTTGCTGCAGTTCAAGTATAGGACATGGATGAATTAATTTTTATCGATACTTATATTTTAGTAGTATAGGAGCACTGGGTATAAGACCCATTTTCAGGATCATCCTTCATAGGTCAAAATTACAGTAGTACAAAGTACAATGTACAGTGTGAGACGCATAAAATACATTCGACAAGTACAATATACAATGTGCTATATCAGTTCAAGTACAATCACATGCAAACGAGATTTATTTCCAGAATAGCAAGGTAAAGTCTAGCATAAGTGGGTAGCTGAAACATCTAAGTAGAATCTATTCCAGGAGGAGGCTGTGATGTGCACAAGAGTAGTCTGACCAAAATAGGATTGCATTTTGGTACTTTTAACTCCCTACCGGTCTATTATGCAAGCAGTATTAAGATTCTGATCAAATTAGTTGATCTTATAGATATCTTGGACAAAACTGTTTACACACTTAAATGAAAAGCTAGACTAAATTATCTTCTATCAACAGTGGAAGACCAGTTTAGATTTTAAAGTAAGGAACAGTGAGGAATCTCTCTAGGAAGGCCTGAAGTACTCAGCGGACAGTGACATCAACAGCCTGAGCCTTATCCACTGTCAGTGTCATTGTATAGAAAAAGTAAATGACGATGGTTTGGCATGACATTCCCATTACAGAACCATGGCACCTCCCATCCTGTAAACCCTTCCTCGCAAGGAATTTCACCATCCACTCTTTGGTTGTCTTTAGCAGCTTCCCTGCTATAGGAGTCAGACTGTCCAACCAGTATTTACCTGGGTCCCCCATTATCCCCCTCCCATGTGTAGCGGAATGAAATGTGGCTTCCTCCAGTCTTTCAGAACTACTCCTGCTAGAAGACCTGCTAGTGCCACCACTGCCTCCTTGAGTACTTAGAGTGGAGTTTGTCAGGGCAAAGTGCCACATTTGTTTTCAGTCCCAGAAGCCTGCTGAACTCCCATCTTTAGTGACTGAGTTTATGACCAGCTCCTGTCCCATTTCCTCTGCCCCTTCTGCTGGTCTGACTGATCACTTGGGGAGAGGTCCCCCATTTTCCACCATGAATACAACGGTGAAAAATTCACTAAGGAGATCCACCTTGCTTGTATCATTACACCCTCGCCTGGCCATCTTCAGTCTCTCAATACTGTACTTAGTTTTCTTTCTCTCCCTGATGTACCTGAAGAAGGAGTTATCATTCTCTTTGACTCCCTGTCGATTTGGAGCTCTGCCTCAGCTTTGGGTCTCCCAAGGCTATTTTTGCTTCCCTCAGGCTGCCCTGGTAGACTGACCTGCTTGCCTCTGTCTGTTCCTTCTTATTTGCCCTGAAGACTTTCCTCTATTTAACTATAGCTTCATTAACCTCTCTCTGAACCAGAAAGGCCTCTTGTACTTCCTTGCTTTACCTAGCCTTCTCATGTAGCTCTTGGTGACCTCCAGGACTGCTCCTTTTATGGCCTCCCACTTTCCTTCCTCCCTATCCACCTTTTATACTCCCTTGGAATTGGCAGTAGCTTAGTAATTTTTCCAAAGTCTACTTTATGATTGTCCAATACATGATTCTTGGATTTTACTGAGTCTTGACAGAAGGTTTATGGAGAACAACACCATGTTATGATCACTGGCAACTAAAGGGGCACTGCCGATTACATCAGTATCTGGAGTCATGAACATTAACTCCAAGATACTCCCTGTCTGCTGTGATCCCTGACATGTTATGTTAACAAGCAATCTTGGAATGTGTCTACCAATGCCTAAATATGTGTTCTTTGTCACCACCATGGCCCAGTCCATGCCAGGTATATTTAGGTCACCCGTCAGGATCACCTTCCCTATCCCAGCAACTCTCCTGATCTCTTTCCAGGAAGCTGGTCTCCTGCTTCTGACTGGTTTGAGGGCCTGTAAACAACTGTATGTGTGACGTTTTCCCCCTTCAACCAACACAATGTATATCCACAGCATTTCCACACCTCCCTGTTCCCCTATGGATTGCTCCTCCATTCCTCTTATCTGCTCCCGACATATAACAAGCATTTGTCAATGCAGAATGTTGTGTTGCTGACATTAGCATTGGTAATGCAGGAGCTCGAGAGATGCATAATAGGAATGGCAGTGAACTATGGAAGTGACGTCAACCCCACACCACCCTACAGAGACTGATAGGCACTGAGGTGTGCCTTTGGGTGTCAGCCATAACGTTCATGCCATTTCAGCTCACTCTACCCAGCAGATTGCAACACGTATTGCATTGTGCCTTGTGGTCCACGGGACTTATGTTTACCCTATTTGCCCATCATGTTCCACTGTTCTTTTGTTGTACTCTCCTGGGTTGTGCCTGAAAATAGTCATTTCTTGGCTAGTGCACCTACCCGGTTAGCAAAAACTAAATAAAATAAATAAATAATGCTCATGGCATTTCACCTCACGCTGTCCTGCAGACACTGAACAAGTGCTGAGGTGTGCCTTGAGGTGTTCGGCTTTACAGTCACCCCATTTCACAAGGACATATACTGAATTGGGTACAGCATAGGAAAATGGGGTGAAATGTGGGGCCAAAGAGTCCAAGGCACACGTCGATGCCTGTCAGTGGTTTGAGGGTTGGGGGGTGTTATAACGTGAGCATTACAGCTGGCAATCCAAAGGCACACCTCTAATGCCTGTCAGTCTGTACTGGGCTGCATATTTTGGTTAGAAACCGTAACACCCAGGGTGTTTGTTGGGATTTGCAGTACAGATTTGCAACACAACCTTTTTGTGACCTCCACCTCATGAAAGTGTTTGGGACCTCTGCTCATGAATAGTGGCACTGTGATTTTGTTAATCTGTCCCAAATGTTGATTTCTCACAGCGATTGCACCATTCTGCGCCAGTTGTGGGAAAACACAGTTTGGGCAGGAAGTGAAAAATGACAGCTGTACCATTCATAGGTAGGTGTAAAGAGATGGCAGTGTTGAAAATCTTGAGTGAAAATATTAAAAATGCTTGAATTTATGAGCATATGTGGAAACTGCACAATTCACGATCATAACACAGTCATTTAGTGGAATTATTTCACCACATTTTCAACATAGGTATTTTGGGACCTCTGCTCATGAACAGTCACTATGATTTTCTTCATCTGTCCCGAACGTTGATTTCCCACAGTGACCGCACCATAGTGCGCCAGTTGTGCGAAACCACATTTCGGTCAGGATGTGAAAAATGACAGCTATGCTGTTCATAAGGAATATGTGCAAAACTGACAATGTTGAAAATGTTGGTGACAATATTACAAATTCTTGAAGTTACAGTGTGTGGAAACTGCTGCTTGTACCTTAGTTATTTTATGGACTTTTGTCACCAAATTTTCAACATAGGCATTTTGGGACCTCTGCTCATGAACAGTGTCACTGTGATTTTCATAATCTGTCCTGAACACTGATTTCCTACAGTGACCACGCTATTCTGCACTGGTAGTGCGAAAACATATTTCGGCCAGGATGTGAAAAATGACAGCAGCACTGTTCATAAGAAGGTATGAAAAAATGCCAATGTTGAAAATCTGGAGTGAAAATATTACAAATTGGCGAAGTTACGAGTGTGCATAGAAACTATGCAATGCATGCTCGTAACACAGTCGTTGGGAATTTTTTCACCAAATTTGCAACGTAGGCTTTTTGGGAGGCCACCTCATGAAGAGCGACATTGTCATTTCGTTACTCAGTCCCAAAAGGTGATTCTGCGCAGTGACCGCAAAATCACCTTTTGGGATAGAATAATGCCATGACAGTGACTGAATTCATGAGGAGAGGTCCCAAGAACCCCATGTTGAAAATTTGGTGGCAAAAGTCAAAAAAATGGCCGATATATCCACATAAGTTGAAAAAAAAACATTTATGCCATTATACAGCTTACCAGGATTTCTTCAGTTCACGGTCGGCTTTGAAGAGTGCAGACGTGTTCCTGGTCCACTGAAGATCGTCACGCCAGGCTCTGGATGTAAGTATGGGGTGAGTGTGTGTGTGGGGAGGTGGGGAGCACAGAGGGTGGCTGTGGGTTGGCAGAGGGGTTACCGAACTCAACGAAGGACCTTCTTATGATTGTACAGTTTAAAATAGAAAAAAAAAACAGCACAGGAAGGTTTTCTATTTTTACAGGCACTTTTGCATGCTGGGGTAGGCTCCCAGCATGCCACCTGTGTGTTTGATGGGAGGGGGGTTTGTAGCCAACAGGGATTGGGCACCCCCATTGGCACATACAGAGTGTGGGGGGGGGGCATGAGCCGAAGGGGATTGGGCACCCCCTCGGCACACAAGAAATGGGGGGGTACATTATGCCAATGGGGACTGGGCACCCGCATCTGCAAATTAACTTAGGAGTTGGCATGCTGACAGGGGGATTGGGCACCCCTGTCAGCTTTCAGAGGGACTGTGAGAGGTGACAGCTGTCCCTCAGCTTCTGTGGGGACTGTGAGAAGCTGACGAGGAAGCCGCCAACATGTTGCTTGACAGGGGACCTCAGACGAAGCAAGCAGTAGTTGTCTGCTGCAATCAGGGACTGCCCCGTGGCACTCCCTGATTGCAGAGTCTAATTTCTTTCAAGTTGATGGCACACTTCTCAACTACTGTCATAGACAGCATGCTATGCCATTGGTGCCACAGAGCCCAGCCACAAAAAGCAGTGGCACTATTGGCTGCAGCAGGACTGCACCTCCAAAACCTGCTTCTCCACTCCAAGCAACCACAATATGTTGTCTGCACTGCACACGCAAGACAACATAAAAACATGTTGTATTTTTGGGGTTTTATTTCTTTTTTTGTTGGCTCAGTGCGTAGGTGCTTCAATCATCATATCCACCCCTGAAGTCTTAACACTTCATCATCATAGCCAACTTACCCCACCAAATTAAATACTTTCTTATTTATACTCTATTCCCCAAAATAATTTATAAAGAGCAACCAGATTAAATTATATTTTTAATTTTTATCTTCTAAAAGATATAATGATTTGTCCACCTTACTAACATCTAGCATCTGACCTATCTACTCCTTATAATCCGGAGGCCTTGGGCCCTTCGAGTGCTGCAACAATGCTTTCTTTGCCACAATTAAAGCTGTATTCAGAAGTATCTTCTAATGTCTCATCTGATCCCTCTGATGTAACTGATTCCCAAATATGACAGTTCCTGGATCAAAAGGGGTATCTTGTCCTATTATTATTCCCATAGCTCTTTTTATCTTATCCCAATAAGTTTTTATGAATGTGATAAGATAAAAACATAAAAGTATGTTAAACAGAATGAAGCATGTACTGCTAAAATTTTTAGTAACTCATATTGTACAACTACAGTGTATATTCAGTCCTTGTTTCATTGCATGCCTTTGAGTTAGATGCCAAATTGTTTTGTATATAATGATCAATGTCATTCCAAAGTTTTGCTACTGATTGGGAGAATACCATGTTCTTGTACCTGATTTTTGAAACAGAATTTTCACATTCTCTGTATTTGTTAGCTCTTGTAACAAAAAACATCAGTCTGTGTCTCTCTGCAAAAAACTATAGCAGACATGAGCCGGAGTCCCAGTATAGGCTGAATTTCATATATGTTCTGTACTTACAGAAACAGAGACAGTCAGAGCAGTAGAAAAATAATACCTTTGTCCATCGAGTTTGCCTTCCTGTCCTTTTAGCAGATATATCCAGGAATGTGTGTTTCTCCAATTTATTTTTCCCATTTTATCTTCTTCTATTTTAATGTTGGTGGTAAACTATTTTATTAACTGCCCACTCAGTAAAATAATATTTCCTCACATCTCTATTGAACGTTTCTTTCTTATTTTTTATTTGTCATTTGTGACCCTGTAGGCTGGGAATGACCAGCTTTATTTATTTATTTGTAATGTTTGACCAGGAAAGGCTTGCAGTATGACAGATCAGTGCTCTAATCAATGTCTTACCAGAATACTTAAACTAACTTTTTACGCCCTCCTTTTTACAAAACATCGTTAGGACAGACAATTGTTTTGCATCACCAAGCTATGGAATGCTTTCCCTGACTTTCTGTTGTGTGCTAGTTCCTTGTTTGTATTTAAGAAACAGGTAAAACAACACTGTATGGATCTGATTTATTTTTAACCAGGAGGCAGTCTGGGCACAGTCCTTTTTCAGCCATGCCTGACACTTAACATAAAACATACATTATGAACTGGGGATCGTAAATGGACGTCGCTGATTGGCCAAGACATTTTTGAAGCCGTGATGATATCGAGCTACATCATCATGGCTTCAGAAAACCTCCGGCCACCAGCCTCCTCCTCACCTGCAGCACCACACATCGCTCTGCTCCGCCATTATTTCCACCTCACAGCAAACTGTAGAACGGCACAACCGTGGAGCCATGCTCCAAAAATCGAAATAAATGCCATCCCTCCTACAACCGCTGCTACGGCTAGTACTTTACAAAGCCTGCCATACATTTTCTTACCTCAGCCAAACTCCTGAGGAATATGATGTTGACCGAGTGATTAGCGTCATTTCCACAGTGTCACTAGTGCTCGACTGTCGTGTTACAAAAAAAAAAAAAGAAAATCACAATCGCGACGCTGACAAGCTTTACCTAACTACCAAAAAGAAACTGCAAATTAAACATAAATTCACTCTGTCCCAGACTAGGCAGCATGACCACGTGAAACCCATGGAGTACATACTTGAGAGGAGCAGTGTTACCAAACTGACACAGTGTTAGTTATAACAGTGACACCTGCTGGCCGAGCCCTTCAGGACTATTTTGTCAAAACATACTCTTCCAACATGCTAAAAAAAGCAATTTCACAAGGTTTAAAACGTTTTTTTTTTTTTTATTGAAAAAAAAAATTAAATCCAGTTCATAATAGCAATAAATCACTCCAGGGTGTGGTATATCATGGGATATCATCACTTCTCAGATGGTTGGACACACTTGGCCTGCAACCTCATGCCCAACCACCCGAGGCATGATGATATCCCATGATATACCACATCCTGTCATGCCTTATTGCTTAATTATGTAATATTAGGCAACATTTAGACTATATTATTCATAAACACAATCTCTCACTATATCTGTGAAATGATACTAATGCTTTATGATACCTGTGTTATGTTTTATTTTTTGTTATCTCTCATGTCCTCCTTGAAATTGGAACTATGATGCTCTTGGGGCTACCTGATCAACAAATCTTAAATAAAATAACAATGTGCAGCTGTTCCTGTGGTGTCGATTACATGGGAATGGTTTTATTTACAGTATTTGTAATTTATGGCCAGGAAAAGGCACACTGAATGGTGACAGCTCATTTCCAGTTATGTCTCTGGTGGATGGGTGGCCATCAACATGGTGGGTGAAATGTAATTCCATAGAACCCCGGAGGGGCTTTTCTCCTTCTGTTGTGACCCTCCCCAAGACACCAACGCAAGTGTGTGGGCTCAGGCATGCAAAGCAAGCTGTGCCAGTATGTCAGAATTCTACAAGTGCTGGAGCCACACTCCGGTATACTGTTTTCCTGGAGGTGCCAGTTGCATGGAGGCAGTGTAGCCTATTGGTTGCAGCTCACAACTGTGAAGCTGGAGACCCAGGTTTTAATCCCATCACTGCCGCTGATACAGTGCCTGTGAGCAAGTCTCTGAAGCTGCATTTACATGGCTTCTCCATTTAAATTCTTATACTGCTCCTGAGCTGCCCAGCCTCCCATGCCAGTCCTGTGGCTTGTTTACATGGCTCCTTTCAGTGCTATGGCAAGCCATGATGGAGAGGAGCCATGAGCCTGGGTTCAGGCATGAGGATGCTGGGATCGTCCACTGTGCACCATAGTGAGAGGTGCAGCCTGTCCACATGGCTGCTTACCACACTCACTCTGGAATGCACCCCCAGCTATGCAGCAGTTCAAAGAGAGGAACAGAGAATGGCTTACCATGATCTGATAAATGTCAAGATCATCAGCTGCAATCAGTCTGTGGCCCCTGACACTGATACTGCTACTAGCATGGGCTATTCCAACCAGTGACATCTTTAGGTCCAAACTGTCAGTGGCTCCGGATGCTGATACCGCTACTGGCACAGGCTGTTCCAACCAGTGATATCATCGGTTGCAGTCAGTCTGTGGCTGGCTGCTGACAATGATACCGCCCATACCTCTAAACCTCGTGCCTCATAAATCAGGGACATGGTTTAAAGAAATCAGGGACCAAGGACCAAAATCAGGAGCACATCTTTAAAAATTGGAGGTATCACCTCACCCTATGTTGGCGACCCAAGGTTCAGGAATGACCTTGGGTTGTAGGGGTGCCAGCATTGAGGGGGAGGGAGCAGAATTGAGCAGCCTTGTGATTGCTCTCTTTTCCAGGGAGGGAAGGTTGCCCATCCACAGTCCAGCCATCACTGGGTGGAGGTCCAGTGGCAGCACAGGCAGCTACGGGTGACTGGTAGGGTGGGGTGTCCCGCAGTGCATGACGTGTGCGTGCCTACACATGCACGTGCTCTGCCAAGGACATGAAGGTGGGGGAGAAAACAGGAAAAAGAAATAAACAGATAATTGAAAAAATAAAATAAAATTGGAAGTATCCACTCAGGAAGCTAGTCGAATAAGGGGTTTAGTCTAAAATACATTTTCGAAAGAAGAACAAACCTTCAAGTCTAACGTTACACATTATTTTGTGCTTATAATCCCCACTGTTCAGTCATGGAAACACAAATTTTAGGAGGGGCGGAGGTAAATTTTGAGGCAAAATCAGGGACGTCCCTGAATATCAGTGACAGTTAAGAGGTATGGTACTGCCACTGGCAAGTTCAATTCCAATCAGTGATATTATCAGTTGCAATCAGTCAATGGCTCCTTAAGCATATGCCAGTTTCACTGGCATGGTCTACTACATTAATGATCTGGAGATCTCATAGACATGCTTAGTTTGCATAGGAGCCATGAACTGATCATAACTGATGATGTGAATGATAGGGGAGAGAGAAATATGTAAGCGATCTGGGGGGTAAGCAAATCTGAATTGAGTATATTTAAGTGTTTCTGTTGCCCTTTCAGAGTTTTATTTAAGCATTTTCTCAATGTTTACATTGTTTTGTAGTGGCAGGTTTTCTCTGCTCCTGATTCAGAACTGCCCTTTTAGAGTGAAGTAAAATATCAGCAGTGCACAAAACCAACAAAAGAAATAGTACTACTGTAAAAGGGCTTCTTGTATAGCGGGATAAAATAAAATGAGCATATGCATGTATCAGTGCCAGTGGCTAAGTAGATAGCACACTCACCTCTGGGGCAGTAAGGTCATGGGGTCTAGCCTCACACCAGGTACATGGGGTATTACACATTACTGACCCTATAGTGCAGTATAGAGGGTGTTGTATGCACTATTGAGGATCCATTCTTTGGATTAAGGAAATCAAATCAAAGTCTGTTCTGCCCATCGCTGGCCTCTGTCCAGGCGGAAGTTAAAGATCCCATGGCACTTATCGAAGAAGAGTAGGGAAGTTTTACTGAACAAACAAAATATCATACAAAACAAGGCAAACAACTCAGTTGCAGATCAATTTAATCACAACTAATTTGTTTAGAATGGAAAGCATGTCATTAAATAATTATAGGGACACTGTACAAATGAACAGAAAATAGCATGGAGATACCGAGCTGGAGATACAAAGCATATCAGACTCTGAAGCATAATACCCTTTTTTTGTGTTCCATTCCTCACGGGGCGAGTGTCAGCCAGAGGCAACCACTGCATAATTTTCTGAGCAATGGTTGATGTAACTGGTTATATTCAGCATTATAAAATCTACTCAGACAGTTCCTAATGTTGGTACAGAACAGTAGGAAAGTTTCTACGGTGTCATGCCCAGCATGTCCCTATCAATAACAAGCATGTGTCAATGCCAAATATTCACTTGCAAGCATTTGCTGTGGTGTATGGCACTTGGACATGGCTTAAAAAATCAGTGACAAAGAAGTAAAATGAGGGACACAGTTGAACAATTGGTTCTAGCCCCTGAAGCAGGCAGCGTAAGAGTACTGGTGTAAAATACTTTGTATGCAGAAGAGCAAGTCTGGTGAAGTAGGGCTCGTTGGTATGGAGATACGAGAGATCCTGCAGCTGATGATGCCCTTCTCAACTGTCTTCCTCTTTCTCCAATTCTTCCCTTTCGTGGGTCGTCAGGTCAATTTATACGGCAAAGTAGCCAAGTGTGCCCTTTGTTTTGTTTTCCTGCTGCATATTTGCATTAATGCAGACTTGTGATTGCTTCTCCTAACTGAACCAATCACAAGCCTGGTCTGCCTCTCCTAATCCAATTGGTCCAATTACACTTTTAGGGCTCTGATTGGTTGGCTTTCTAAGCCACTTTATGCACTCAAGCTGTCTGCTGCTGCATGGCGCTTCCTTTGAAAATCCTTAGTTTAGCAGCAGGCAGCTTAGAAGAGTACATGATTCAAGCTTGAGCTTAGTGTGGCGCGGGTGGTGGCAAACTCATTCCCTGACTTACTGTGTCTGTACCAAACACCAATAGTATGACCAGGTCCCTCCGACTCTCCAGTTCAACCGACCGAGCCGGAGCCAGCAGTCTCCTTCCAGAATCGGTGCTGTGAAGAAGAAACCACCAAGAAAGAATGGTTTTAAACCATGCTGTCTGGCTGGACTGGATGCAATTGATAAGAGTGATTTAGCAGGCTTCTTGCATAATTGCATTATGTGGCAGCCCAGGTCCGGACGCACCGTCACCGCACTCAAAATGGAAAACCCGGCCGGTGGGTACCCTAAGGTAGGTAGGTGCTTACTTATCAAATTGCCAGTTTGTTTTGCTAGCCGCCCCACCCGTCCGGACCATAACTGCAACCTTGCCTGCAAAATAAACAGAGAAAGAAGAAATTATTTAGAATCTCAATTGGCGGTGGCGGGGGAAGGGGGAAGAGAGGAGACAGGACAAGGGAGCACTCTGAAGTGCTGGCTCAGCTGACAGAACCAAATGGGCCACAGCCTGGCCACTGTGCCACAGAGCTCAGCAGCTGATGGGAGTCTCAGGGTTTTTATTTGTGATTGTGCAGAATAGTTGTGCTAGGTCCTGTCCACGTCCACTACCTCTCTAGCTGCTGGGGGGCCGATCTGTTGCAGGGGACTTCTTTTTTTTATTTAAAAAATGCCTCTCCAGTCAGCGGTTGCATTGCTTTCACAAAGTTTTACCAAGTGAGCTGCAGGGGGGCCCTATCGGGGGAGGCGGCATGATTTACAAATCACCACCTGAACAAAAAGTTTCTCTCTCGCTTCCGGCTATCGGGCCAGTTTATGCCAGGGGGGGCCAGTCTATGGTGGGGGCCTGGGACATTTGCCTCATTTGTCCCCCCCCCTTAATCCGGACCTGTGTGGAGGGGTGGGTCTCAGAGTATGGTGGCAGCTTCAAGGAGCAAGCAAGGCACTGTCACACAGTGACACTGATCATCTGCTGCAGCTCTGTATGAAGAGGGAGGAAGCAGGGGGATTTCATTTGTGGCCAGCTGACAGAGAAGGGTGATGTCAATATGATAAATACACACATGTTACCACCACTGATTGCAGCAGTGGTTTTCTTTGAACTGAAGACCACTGCAGTCGAACTGCTGTCATAGACAGCTCGCACTTCCATTGGTGTGGTACGGTTTTGCTTGCTACACGGAGCACTGCATTGGACAGGAGGGTCACACACCTCCAAAAAGTTGTACTGTCCCAAAATATTCCTTGTGCATGTGCGCAAGTGAACGTAAAAACAGGTCTATGCAAGCCATCCCCAGTATGCACATGGAATGCACTGTCGGAGCTTGTGTGGCCTTTCCTGGTAACAAATATGGAAAAACATCACAGTGGCAGAGCACCAGGAGAGTATTTGGAGGCCCTAGGTTTGATTCAGAGTGGGGCACATTTTGTCTGGAATGATAGCAAAATTGCAGAGCGCCAGGACAGTATTTGGGGTCCTGGGTTTGATCCCCTATGGGAGACATTTTTCCACATTTCTATACAGGGACATGAGTGGAAGCTGGTGGGAGGGAAATGTAGGAGGAATGTGAGGTAGTTCATTTCTGCAGAAAGAGTGGCTAAGCTGTGGAACAGCCTGTTAACTTAGGTGGTGGGTGTCAAGACCATTAATGACTTCAGACATGGCTGGGACATACTTGAGGGCTTAATAGGGAAAAGGAACATTGTTAAACCAGGAGTAGCACACTAAGCCGAAGCTTGTTTCCAGATGCGACCTGGGAGCACAAGGAAGTTAAGTGAATTGCTCAGGATCACACAGTATGCATCTAGGCGGCTGTGGGATTCAAACCTGGGTCTCCAGATCTGCAGCTTAGAGCCTTAACCCACTGTGCTATATTGCCTCCCATAGTCACCCAGGAGGGTAGAAGCAAGGCAAGAAACATGGACACGGGTAGCGTGAGCATAAATCCCATATAAACACTAGGTCTCAGGGTAGGATAGGGTATTATGGGAAGACTGGATGGCCTAACTCCTTTGGTCCCGTAGCCATTATATGGCATCAGTACCATCCATTGCTGAACCCAACCCAAAATGTCCACCGGGAGAGAATGAGCTAAAGTTTTTTTTTTTTTTAGTCTTTGGTAACCTGGTAAGGCCCACTAGGCACAAGTGCCTGTTTTCAGGGGTGACCTGGGAGCACTGGGCGGTTAAGCGACTTGCTGAGAGTCACACAGTATGCAAGTGGAGGTTGTGAGAATCAAACTCAGGTCTGGTCTGCTGGATGTATCAAGCTCGTTCACACCTCGTTCCTCTAACCTGTAGACTATACTGCTTGTTTTCTGTTTTCTATGTTTATGTTGCTAAAACTTACAGTATAAACAATAAATAAATATCAAGTGCTTTATGAACCCAAATCTTGATGAATATAGACTGAGAACTCTATACAAAACTAAATTCCTTTCCTCTCTTCAAATCTGAGCCAGGTCACTGGCTATTTACTGCTTCTAATGGTTCTTGTTTCTGTACTCCACAGGCACACTTGTGTGAAAAATACTGCCTACTCGCAAACCAATTTGGAATGACATTTTCTCTCAAAACAGACCCGTTAATCAAGAAAACACTACAGAGATTGTAATAGCCCAGTGAAGGTTTTTACAGCCCGGTCACTATATAACTATCCCTAGTGCTTTTCTGGGTTTTATGCTGTGCTCGGAACTGCAAATTATTCTCAAAACACAGTTTAATTTGCAGCCTTTGAGGGCTCTTTCCCAAGTCCTTTGCATGTCCTTGCATACAATGCCTGCTCTTCATGCTTTTATGAAGGGAAGCAGATTCTTAAGGCCTTTCCGGTTAGTGCCCTACAATTTTGTTTTATATTTCAGGAAAATACTATTTACATTATCCAGAAACTCCCATACCATTCAACGCCTGGTGGTCTGTTTACTTCTTATAATGAGTACATAAAATATTCAGTGTAATATGGAGTAGCTGATGTACAAAGCAGAATCTCATAAATGATTTTTTATACCTTCAGGCCAACGCCGTCTAGTATCTGCTGAAGAAAAGCATTAAACAACTTTTAATTATTTACTAAGTTCTTCATGTATATTTATGTTTTATTGAGGGAGGTTTGGATCTTTTGCCACCTCAATGACCTCCTGTCTCCTAGGCAGCATGGGTCCATATGCAAACAGGGACTTTCCTTCCCATTTCACTGCCTTGCTTGTGGCATTGCTAAGTTCAGTTGCCACACTTTTGTTAGTTTTTATACCTCACTGACCTCAGCAGTCGCTTTGCTATCTGATATGGCTTGAAGGTGGATTTACTGGAATGCAGACAGCTTTCTCTGTTAATAGCAGTGTGCTGTTTGTAGTGGATAACCAAAACACTTGTAGGGGACTGGAAGGTTCTGTCCTGATGGAATGGGGCTTGGAGACGCCCTAGCGATTTCAGGATAGGCCAGATGAATCTGGAAGGAGAGGCAGGAAGCTTATTCACGGATCAAGATGCCAAAGGTTTATTTTCAAGGGACAAAGAGAATTCAAAATAACTGTTTTCTAAAACACTACAGGATAATAGAATAAACAACAACACAATAAGATCTGGACCAGTAATTGGCCAAACCACGAACAGGGGGTCAACCACGTTTAGTCCAACTTATGCATGCACTTGGCTGAGATGACAGATGGCAGATGACCCAGACTTGGGCTTTACGAAGAGTCGCAAGGTGGGCATTGATCAGCAGGTGGGCACTGATCCCACAAGCACTTTTACAAACAGGCCATAATGGGTGTCTCCTGGATGAACAGAACGCAAAGAGGAACACTGCTAGCTGGTCAGTGAAGAACTTGGTGATCCTCTGCCACTCTGGGCAAGAAGCTGAAGACTTCCAGCTGGCAGATAGTTCTTTGGACAATCCGCAGCAATGACCACTGGCAGGTCCCTGGCACCCAGGCCACCTGCCAACAGGAAGACTGCTGGCAATGCGATCTTTGGACAGCCTCTACAATGTGACACGGACACTTGTACACTTACGGATGGCTGGAAAAATAAGAAAAAGGAGCATGCATGATGTTAACTGTGGTCCCTCATGCTAGAGTCATTGCGGCTCCTAGGCTGAATCACTACTGGATACCTGACTTGCGGCTTTCTGCACTTAATGTCACAGGGCTGATGCTGGAACACTGTGGTGGAACTTTGAAGCAGGTTGATGTTGCTGGAGACAGTTCTGCTGCAGATGGAGGATGGGCCAGGGATGTCCCTGGGTCAGCGTCAGGCTCTGAAGAAGCTGATCCAGACAACAAGGCAAAGCTGGACGTCAAGTACACAAGGATGCAATTCAATTACACAGTTCAAAAGCAAACAAACAGTTACGATTTTTTGTCAGCAGACAGTTTGGTCCTTACAAAGAGTGCAGTCTCCAGGGGCGACAGGCAGGCAACAGCCTAGTTTGGTTTGTGTGGTGCTTAGGGAACCTTTGCCGAGCCCCGTGGGCAACCCATGACCCCTAGACCACTCACTCCCCTTATGTATAACTATCCCTACACCTGGGTCTATGGGACTCTTGCCCTGGTCCTGCCTCCCTTATGCATACCAGTGAGGGTCTTGGTTTTTGACACTGCCCCTTAGCACAAAATGGTGCCAAAGCAGAACAAAGGGATTGTCAGCCCACTTTGGGAGCCCACTATGCCTCCCCTTGCCAATTTGAGCTTTGGCCCCCTAACTTTTCCTGGATTTAGAATTGCTGTGCCTCTTTCCCAAAAACAACATTAAATGAATTAAACTTTTGGGCCCTTACCCTTCTAGGGTCTCTTGTTCTTCCTGGGACCCTTGGCCAACGTTGTCAATATTAATAGTCACCCCTGTATCCCCCTTCCTCTCAGGGCTGGCAGCTCACCTAAAGAGCCCACTGCAACCCTCCCTTTTGGTTACTAGGGCACTGGCTCTTTAACTCTTTCTTCTGTCCCCTTCCCACTCCTCAGTGCCCATGGCGTGAGTGTAATTAAAAAAACAGGCACTCGGCCCTCTCACCAGCATGCCAGGGCTGTCTCCATTGCTGGAGAGGGTTGGAATGGTGGTCGGTGATCTGCACTCTCACCTGGCTTTTTCTTTGCCCTGTGGCTGCTGGGCATGGAACCAAAGGATCTGGGGTGCGTGCTGCACCACCTGGTCTGACTGGCTGAGGCTTCACCCCAAGCCACTCAGAGCTCCGGGGAAAGAAGAAAGTTTGCATTGGGGAGCCATGCTCCCACCCAACCGACCCTGCTGCTGCCACCACCACATGCCTGGACTGAAGTTGGAGGGGAGTGATGCTGGGGAAGCCATGGACACAGTGCAGGAACTTGTCTTTTTCCTTGTCCATGCTCCATGTGTCCCCCACCCTCCCAACTATGCTACCAACATCCCTTTGTAGCCACTCCCTGGATCTTTTGTAGGGCAGAGGAGCTCCTGGCTTTGACCAGGGGATTGGGCACTATGAGCCCAACAGGGGGTCTCTGGCTCATGACCACCCTTCCCAGCACCTCTGGCATGAAAACAGACAAAGGGACTAGGAGGGGTCGGTGAGACTGCAGGCAAGGGAGGGGGAAGCTGGAAGGAAAGAGAACAAATATAACAGATTTCACATTGGGGAGAGGGTCCCTGTTTTGTGGTTGTGCCCACTAACTTTGGGGCACTACACACCAATATCATACACGCTTTTTAAAGATCCTTCTGATTTCATATTGTAGCTCTCTTCTATATAGCTATCCTAAATCTCAACTGTAAGCTAACTGAGCCTCCTCGGGGTGCTTATTCTGGGAAAGAGGATCCTAGCATGAGGTCTGAAGTGGCTGCCCAAACCTGATGAGATAAGTCTTTTATACAATAAGAAAGACACTACAGAGGCCCTAGGAACATATTATATTGCTAGAGTTGGGTAGAGTGATGTATGAGTGATTTAAAATAAGTTTTAAGTTTTCTTTAATTTCAAAAGTTAAATGAAGCCATCCACCAGCCCCCACACATCTGAAGTGAACCTTCCTCTACTAACGTTTCAGCATGAGAGACCACCATACACAGAATAAGAGGTATAGTGGCTCTGTGTGCTGATTGGCTGAAATCACGATTTATAATTGCTAAAATAAAACCTGTTCAGAATGGTGTACTGCACTACTCACTCATGCGAAAAATACAGTATGACCATGTTACCCACCCCACTCCCAGCTTTCACTGGCTACCTGCTCACTCATGAACACAATTTAAAATGTCATTTATTATATTTCTTTTCAGTCAAGGTTTCTGCCTCCGGACTCCAACTGGCCCCCTTCTATCTAGTCCCTCCAAGTTTTGGCATATCTACCTTCTCTAGGGCATACCTTCCAAGAGCCTTCCACGGCTTACTCCCTGTGGTGGAGCCTTCAGGGCTTGTCAGACCCCTCCAAGACAGACACAAGACAGCTCTGGAAGTGTCTAGTCACTGTTGTGGGACCTGTCCTGATCCCCAGTACTGTATGTTTTTATTGTGCCATTGCTGGGGATTTTTCTCTTAGTTTTTGTCCCCAGGATGAACTATGTAATGATGTGCCAGGCACACACATGCACATACATGGGGGTCCTGCAGGCAGAAAAAGAACAAGCCGAACAGCCCTGGTCAATAGGCATTACCATACAAATAATAAGGTTATAGGGGCAGCCAGGGCAAAAAAGGAGACTGAGTGGCAAGTTGGAGCAGAAAGGGGGAGGAGGAGACAGGAGAGGGAGGGAGGGTAACAGGGGGCAGAGTGAGAGAAAGAGGAGATGGGGAGTGAGGTGTAGGAGGTTTAGGTGCAGGATCATTTAATAAGAGGTAAGGTCCTGGATAAGGACATTTTAGGGTAGAGGGTGAGGAGAGGCATGTATTGGAAAAAGTAAGGATGAGGATGAGATTTGGATTGGGAGGGGGAGGCATCGAGTGGGAAGAGGAGGCTAGATCAAAGGTGAGGCAGCTGATGGGAGAAGGTCTTTTAGTGCAGAAGGTAAGGATAAAATGTGGATTGTGAGTGTCAGGATGAGGTTTGGATTGGGAGGATGAGGACAAGGTCTGGACTGGGAGGGGGATGTTAGATCAAAGGTGACAGAGCTGGTGAGAGAAGGGCTTTTAGGGCAGAGGGTGAGGAAAAAGTGTGGATTGAAATGGTGAGTGCGGGTGGGTGAGAATGAAGTATGGTTTGGGAGGGGGAGGATTAGGGTGAGGTTTGGATTGGGGGGATCTTGATGGGGAGAAAGAGGTGTGGACTTGGAGGAGGAAGAGGCAAGATCAGAGGTGAGGGAACTACTGAGATAAGGGGTTTTAGGGCAGAGAGTAAAGACAAAGTGTGGATTGGTTGGGGAGCCTGGGTTAAAGGTGAGGGAACTAGGAAGAAAATAGTTTTTAGGGCAAAGCGTGAGGACAAGGTGTGGATTGTGAGGGGAGGGGGGAGAGGTTTAGAGGCTTGGGAGAAGGAGGGGAGGATGAGGTTTGGACCTGGAGGGTGACAGTGAGGATCAGTTTTTTTAATCTACAATTTTTCTTACCCTCTTCGGTCCCTCACCTGACTCCCTCAAGGCACACATTAGCTCCTCGCACCTCTCTGCTTACTTGCTATCTTCCATAGCACCTAGCATAGTCCCCAAGTGAGGTAGAGGTGGAGGGGATACACCTCACAACAGTGTACTGTGTCTGGCAGCGTGCAGGTGGAGGCACAGAGCTGCGATGTACTATGGTCTGTCATCTACAAATGACAGGGCTATTTTTCCACTTTTCTCCCACACTCACTGGAAGCTGGCCATTCAGGATGTGAGGTACATATACATATGCAAGTGTATGACTGCTCTGCATCTGCCCATTTACTGCCCTCCTTGATGATGTAGTGGTGCTTTGTAGCACTTCCTGTGGTTACCCATGTGGCGCAGTAGTGGTGGCTGCACACAGCCTCCCTCCCAGGAGAGAGAGCGTGTCCTCTGGGATGATTGATCCCTCTCTTCCCCAAAAAACCAATGCTGTCTCCAGAACACCACTTACGGGCATTGTGAGAAGTAGTGTTTATGCTGTGCCAATGGGCCAGCTGGGTAAGGTGAGGTTTGGACTGAAAGGAGATGAGGCGTGAATCGTGAGGGGGAGCGGAGGGAGAACAAGGTTTGGATTGGGGGGTGGTGAGGATGAGGTGTGTATTGTGAAGGTAGATTAGATCAAAAGTGAGGGAGCTGGTGGGAGAAGGTGATTGCATGAAGATCCGGGGGGGGGCGGCAGTAGAGCTGAAGAAGTAGAAGAAGGCGGAAAGGCAAGACAGAAGAGAGTTGATATCGGCGGAGAGGGGGAAAAGACAGGCGGGAGCTGAGATAGCAGGTTAGGGAACCAAACACTGGACACAGTAGGAAAGACAATGGTCCTTTAGAAAGTGGGGTGAGAGGGAGGAGTAGAGAAAACAGAGATGAGCACAGGGAGAGCAGTTATGGGTAAAGGACAGAAGGAGTAGAAGGGGGAGTCCAGCCTAGTATGTGTGAAACTAGAAGCAACACTATACACCAGATAGTGGTGTTGCCAGAACTGACTGATGTTCTGAGTGCTGGTTCTGATCTAGAAATTTTCAAATAGTTCTAGGGTTGTAATCTACTTTAGAACACAAACTTGTTAAACTGGCCTGGTGGTGTGGAGGGCTGAGACACTGGGCGCCTTACTGCCTGCCATGCCAGCGACCTGAGTTTCGGAATGAGCATGGGCTGTCAGGGGGTTGGCTGAGGCGGAAAAGGACTGAGCATCCAGTGGAGTGCTCTCTTCTCCCAGGGAGGGGAGAGGCCTGTTAGCCTGGCTCTAGAGTGTCACCAGGTGGAGGTCTGGTGGCAGTGCATCTTTGGGTGGTAAGAGGGGAGGGGCAGCTCCAAATGTATGCAAGTGTAAACCCCCTACAAATGGGGGTTCCCAAAAAGTCTTCTTTGAGCTTGCTTAAATGCTCACTTGCCAGGCTGGTGTCCTGCATTTTAGCAGTTTAAATGTATTGGCAGAGAGTGCCTATATAGCCTCTGTGTACTGTCTCTTTAAGAGCTGCCTGGATTGCAGTCATAATTAATCTGAGAGGGAGCTCTGTTAGAAGGTGTACTTGTTTGATGATCATTTGTTAGAATAGCAATAATATTGCAGTTTGATCTAACCTGCCTTCTTTGCAGCAAGGACAGTTCTTTTTGTTTCCATCATCTTGGTCCTGGACTGTCAGAATGGACCAATCAGTACATTTGGGACTCTAAAATGGAGCCTGCCTACAGGGGCTTGGTGGGGCCAAAACTTGCAGGAATTGTAATTTTGGGCTTTTGGTGCCTAAAATAACCTGGAGTGGGAGCCCTTGTTGTGACTGACAGACAGATCAGCCAACCAAACCTGGATCTTGGGGAAAGTCCCACACTGCTTGCCGTTTCAGTTAGATCTGAGTTGGGAAGTGAAAAAGTAACAGCTCGAGATAGTTCGAGCAGCAATCCATAGTGGATTCACATGGGAGAACTGTGGAAAGGCCTGAGTTTGGCCTGCATGCCTGCCTGCTGTTCCTGAGAGGGAACTTGTGCTTTTTTCGGACTGAGTCTGTAACCCCCTTGTTACCGGGGTTACTAGAATCCCAGTAAGACCTAGTGGTAGGCAGGGAAGGTAGCTTGTGAAACTCCAGTTAAATGGGTTTCACACTGTCTCACTCTGTTCTCAGTCTCAGCTGAGACTGAGGGATGACATCACCAATAGAACTATCGCAGCTGCATGAGTCACATTGGAATCTGCAGCAAGGGAGTTGGAATAGAACGTTGGGAGTTTTAAACAGTAGTCTGTGGTCAGTTGGTGTTGGGAGCTTGCTGAGAAAGCAGTCTAGCAGCTCAGTGAAGGCTCTAGGAGCCTCAGCTCTGACAGAGGGCTACTTTTAAGTAAAAAGGGTGTGTGTCTCCACCTTAAAGAGAGACACAGAAGATAATTGAAGTGGTGGAGACCAGTGTTTTTGGGTCTCAGTGCCCCCTCCCCCCGGGGATGGGGGCAGGAAAGGGTTCTCTGCAGATTCTTGGGGCAACCCCCTAATTCTGCTAGTAATGGAGAAGCTGCCTGTTTGTTCCAGAGTTTATTTGGGAGAACAAGAAGACTTGTGAGTCGCCTGTGGGGCACCTGCAACGTGAGGGTGAGTGTTTGCTCTTCCTAAAAGGGCCTACGTTTTTCACCCTGGGACTTGTGTGACAATGTGGGGATTGAACTACTAAAATAGTGGAAGCCTAGAGTAATAGGCTAAGCAACAAATTAAAAGTAGGTTCAAGTCCATGGCTTGTTGGGATGAAAATGATATGTAGAGGAGATGTGACAGACGTCTACCCAAGAATCTACATTTGAAAGTTCAGTAAAGGAATTGTTCAGTTTCCAGAGAAATGGCCGGGGTATGGACTGTGGGAGCTGGAGGTGGGTGGCCCCCCATCTTTAGTGACCAGGTCCACCTCTATGGATTTCTTCTGTGGATTTCTACTTTACCTCAGGCATTTGGCCAGTGATGAGGGAAGTACCCAGATGTGGGTTTGTAAGGAAAATTCTCTCTAGGAGTCGAAGACTCTAGTGTGGTTTGGGGAGCCACAACAGGATAATTGGTTCATTCCTCAAATGGACTGCAAATCAAGTGGCTTGCGGGGGAGCTGGGCCAGTGGGGAAAACCCAAGTAGTGTACTAGTCGGGCTGTGTACCCAAAGCTGCGTGCAAGTCCGGGCTGTGTGCCTGGTGGGTTTAGAGCCTGAGGGGCTGGAAATACTGATAAAGTGTTCTGTAGTCTCTAATCTGCATTACCAGGAATGTAGCCCCATGGGGGTCCGTCTATGCTTTGTTTGTTCAGCTTGGATGTGAATAAAAGCCACACTGAAGAATCCCATTCCTGGTTCTGGACATTACAGTTATTGCTTCCTGTGTTCAGATTTACTTGGGTGCCCCTGTGCAGAGTAGCCAAACCTAGGCCCCCCTGTGCCGAGTAACCTCATCCTCCCCGAACCCAGTCCCCACCAGGTACTGCTGTCAGCTTCAACAGCATGTCACCTGTCGTTTTGCTAGAAAGGCTGGGGTGAGCGGTTACAAATCCGAATTTGGAGAGAGAATTAAGCCACTGAAATGTGACCAGGCTTTAACCTGAAGAAGACTGAAGATTTGCTGAATGCGATCAGCCTGTCAGGACTTCCAGCTACCTCTGAACTCCGAGATTGTGCAGAGACTCTGTAATTGTGACCGGAGAGCCATTTGCCTGGTACAGTGGAATTTTCTTACATGTGAATGTGCTGTGTGCTTATAGTGGGTCGTGATTTGGTTCCCCACTGTGTCTCTGAACTGTGTTTTGCTTGCTGGAAGCTGTATCCAGCTCCACAGACTGAATCCATATCTATTTCCATTTGCCTGGGCCCTGCTACACTGGCCCAGCCAGAATACCTGCTACACAGAGAAAGTCATCGACGAGAGACCGGCCTGGGGTTCAGCCCCCTGCTCAATGCCTTGAACAGGAACTATGCCTCGGTGAGTCGTGTGGGCCCTGCTTCTCCGGGCGCTCCAGCTCAACAGCCTTTAGTCTCTATTTTGTCCTGCCTGTGTCCAGTATTGGGTATCATGAGTAAGCATCAGGGTAGCTCCCAGCAACAACAGATAAATCTAAAAGTGTTGTCATCTGACTATCTTGTTGCCTTTTCTTTCACGAACTGAGCCCTCTGGCTCTGGATTACAAATAGTGTGTGTTGTGCATGTTGCTTTCTTCCATCACAGGGCCCCAACCAGCTGCAATGTTCCTGGCTAGCACACCGTTTTCCTACCTGGATACGAAGAGTGTGTGACTGTGTAGGGACTCTGAACTGCATGCATAACTGTCTGATTAATATAGCTTTTAAGCAAATCAACCTGATTACACCCCTTCCTTGTTCAAGTCCCCTGAATAAATCAGATTGAACTTTGTTTGCATTTAACCTGACTGAGGTTCCAGTTTGTGCCAAAAGTATTGTACTGTTGCTATTTACTGTGCTTAACCTTGTTTTACAGGGGGTCCCCAGGGTCGAGCTAGAGGAACCAGCCCTGGTGGTAAGTGCAGACAGTGTAGGTAATTGCCTGGTGAATAAGGGTCATTGTGAAAGTAATTAGTGTATATGGTTCAGACCACTAGAAGGGAAAAAGGGGGATTACAGTGTCCCGGAGGGCTGTACCCAGGTTGACTTGACCACTAGAAGCACTGGCCTCTGGGTGGAAGCACCCATTTCATTGCCCAGGCCCCTTAACCTGCTCCTAGCCAAGCAGGCAGGGGTGGTAGCCCTTGGGATAGCGCCACCTAGGGTTACACACGCAGCACTGTGGCAAGAAGGGTCCAAGAGGGTAGCATCTTTCAAAAAAAGAGGTGTGCAAGAACAAGAGGGCACAATTTGAAGATAGAGGGGGGGCGGCTCAGAGGTAATTTAAGGAAGTATTTTTTCACAGAGAGGGTTGTGGATGCATGGAACAGCCTTCCGGAGGAGGTTGTGGAGTCAAAATCAGTGGAGGAATTCAAGCATGCATGGGATAGTCATAAGGTAATTCTGGGGGGTGGGCGTAGGAAGAAGTAGGCTGCTGGTTAACTAGGGTCTGCAGCTTATCCAGTAGGTAGGGAAATGGGCAGACTGGGTGGGCCAAGTGGTCCTTATCTGCCGTCAAATTCTATGTTTCTATGTTTCTATGAATGGGACAGAAAATGGAAAATCGTGGTAGGGCATAATGCCCTGCCCTGTCTCTGATCTGTGCTGTCACTTGGGACACTGGTCCAATCTGGACTATTCATGGGGGAAGGGTGAGGACCTGCCTTTTTTAGCCCCACCATGGGAGGGGAAAGCTGTGGGGGAACCTCAATGACCAGATGAGTCCTTGGGAGGCAGTTGCTGGCCAGAGAAGAACTGGGCAGGGGCTGAACAGCTGCCCCTGCCACAGATGAGGGAGAAAAAGAAACCTCTATGGAAAAAACAAAAACTACTCAAACTTGGTAGGGTATAGGATTGGAGAGGAATGATAGACAGTTACTGAGAAGAGAATAAACAACTAAAAAGTGACCTGTCATCGCAGCACTGCAATAATATTCTGTTTCACTTCACACGCAGGAATGAAAGAATGAAAGAGAAACACCATGTACCATTCAAAACACAAAGACCAAGAGTCACAACTGATGTGCTGTAGTTTGATGCTGCTGTTTGTACAGGTATATGAACAGACCCCAAAAAAAATAATGTGTCAATACAGGTTTTCCAAGAAATGGTTGATGAGGAAATTGAAGAGTTGTTTTCTAACTCTGACCCCACTGGACATTACAACATTTCCACCTTTGAGAAGCAAGTGCTTTTGAATTAAGTAATAAGCAGGATATAATTACTGGTGTGTGCTTTTTCCCATAGGGTAACCTGGGTTTCCCTGCCTCCCACGCATGCACCCGTTCTCGCTCTCTCGCTAGACGGACACGGCACAACCGCCACTCCGTGGTAAGTAAAAAAACCTCATAAAACACAAGGGGCAGGATTCACAATGCAGATGTGCTGGGCGCAAATGAGATGTGCCAGCGCAAACAGGATGATCCCACCAAAAGCTGAGCGATGCACAAAGTGATCCGCTGTGTGCATCCCCACTGTGACTCGCACGTGATGTGCATGGCGCAAGGGGAGATGCCCCAGTGCATCTGTGATGTGCACAACCACCCAGGGGAGCAGAACAGTGAATAAGGAGCAATCCAGCAGGGAATGTGGGAGCAATAGGGGACAATGCTGTGGGACAAAGGAGAGAGGAGCACACACCCAAAGGGACAAGCCAGAGTGGCTAAGGGCCCAACAATGGCCACAGCAGGCAAAATGCAGAGACAAGGCATACAGAACAACACCCATAACCACATGACTCAACCCACACAGGCCTATGGCAGGCACACAGGACAGGCACACTGTCACCAGCAAGGTGTCACAGACCAGTGGGAGACACCATGCAGCATGGTGGCGGCCAATGGACAAGGCCACTGCCACAGGTGCCCAGGGCCATGGTGGTGTATGAAGCCACACAGGACAACACCAGTGCATAGGCCAGGTGGCACACGGTGACACCACTGCACCACGTAATCATGCCAGACCCCCAACCATAGGACACCGCACACAGGTCCGATGACCGATAGTGCAGCAGTGCAACGGATGCATGCCACAGGCAGCACACACAGACCGGATGCAGAGACATGAGTAGCAGGACAGTAGGCCCACCCACAAGCCACAGGCAGCATGGAGGCCACACAGTGAGCAGGACGGGGGGGGGGGGCAGGAGGTAGCAGCCCGTACACATACAGGTGCAGACAGGAGTATGGCAGCAAAGGTACAGTGTAGAGCTGCAGAAAACACCAAACCCACGAACATGGAACAGTGAAGGACTACAGACAATGAGTCAGATAATTAACAATTCAATAAAAGGAGAACACCACCAGGAACAACCATGTACAAGTAGAATGATAACAAGGGATGGGGATTGTGGGACTATGTACAAAACCAGAAACTGGGCAAAGCAGGGGAGGAAACTGGCAGTGGGAGCGGGTATAGGGGATGGGGAGGATGAGGAACAACTGAAGGGAGAGCAAACAAAGGAAACAAAGTCCATCATCATGCCATGGGGTGTGCCAGAGGACAGTGCACATGCCGCCGGCCCTGTGCCATCAGTAGCCAGACCACATCACTCAGTGCCCTCAACAGATGTCCCTGCATCCTGAATAGTGTCCTTAAGAAATCACAGATGGCACGCTGCACACATGGTCCTACGTCCCGTAGTGCCTCCTGCTGATGTCCCACATGGCCACGGCCACTAGCATGCACATCTCGGGGACCTACAGTGGGAACACAGAGAACAGATACTTAGTGCCATGTACCAAACCCCCCCACCCCTCTGTGCGTAGGCTGGAGGCATCCGCCACGGAAATGGCACAGAGCCCACCAGGCACAATATACAATGCACCAGGCAGGCATCAGGTGCCTCACCAAATGTGCGCAGGAACCATGTGGGCAAATGACCCACATGTAGAGACAGTGGCCTGTGCAGGGGGCAGAGTTGCAAGCCACATGCAACATGTGCACAAGGCAGTGGCCTGCACAAGTGTGTAGGCCCTGAACAGGACACCACTGGTGCACCACTGAGTGGCCACAGTGCACATGGCATGTACACATGGATGTTGCCGATGCAGGGTCCATGAGCACCATGGAACAGGCACACGCTGCACCCACACCAGCAATGGGCCCGCGTGACAAGTGACACACAGGCAGGCACGGTGTGCCGGCAACACCTACCTGAGCAGATACCCACCCCACCTGACAGACAATGCATGCATGACTTACTTGCACCTGCACAGCCACCACCCTGTGCACCTCCAGTGGCCTCTGCTCCTGCAGCTCAATGGCCTCTGCGGCCCGCCAACTGGCCTCCAGCCCTGCAGGGCACACAAAAGCAGAGAACATCATGAGGATATGCGACGTGGCACAGACCCCCCCCCCCCCAACACTGGTGTGGGCATGCAGTGAAGGTGTCAACAAACAGCGCACCACTGGTGAATGGCCCGGCAGTGCACAGCAGCACACAGCACCCCGGCCTGTGCCCCTAAGTGTCCTGCTGTAGGCATGCAATGCAAGAGGCAGCCCCACCCCATGCATGGCACAGTGACCCTGGCCCACCCACACACCACTGCAGAGAGGCCCACCACATGTGACATGCAGTACACGGCACCACAGTGCAGGTGCAGCCATGCCCAAGTGTGTGTGTGTGAGTGCCCTTGTGAGTGTATTATTGTGTGGTGCAGCAGCCCCAACCCCCATGCGGCCGTGCCGCACATGTATAAGTGTGACATACCTGGTTGGGGCAGTGCACCCCTGCGTGCACACTCCCACAAATGGTCCAGCCACACCCTGTCCCAGTGCTGCAGGTCCCCAAATCTGTACCTGCACTGCACCCCTGTGTGGGGAACAACTGTATGGCGCACCAGCTGGCCAGCAATCCTGGCCCACACATCTGCTCTGGGTACCTGCAGGTCCTCTTGGTTGAACAGCTGGCCCTCCACCCGCATCACTAGGGCCACCAGGTGTGGGAGCTCCAGCTCAGACAGTTCATGGCCCTGGGTACTGCTCGCCTGACACATGGCATGTCCAATGCACAGGGTACACACAGTGCTGTCTGTGAGGCCTGAGCTATTGAATGGCCCAATCCGCCACATCGCCACTAGGACATGGGCAAGTCACCCTTTAGGCCAGCATAGATGTCGCGATTGGTCCTGGCACCCTGCGTGCATGCTGCGATGTTATGGCAGGAAAATGGGGCCAGGGGTCATGCGGGTCTCACATGCGGAATATGTACATGTCCGCCATGTTGTGTGTGTCACGCATCATCGTGCATAGCAACAGTGATACGCAGTAGCCCATGGGTATGCAAAAGCAGGTATTGCGAGATCAGGGCACGCCTAGAATCAGGTGGCATAGTGGGCATCACACACATGGACGTGCATGCGTGTACTGATGTCACCGCACGTCATGTGCGAGCTGCATGGTGGTGATGCGACTGTCGGGCTGATCACGCAGATGCGGTGATGCACTTAGGGGTCTAGAACAAACCGCGCATGCGTGAACAATGCACCCATGGACTTAAACCGCATGCAGGGACATGCCCCAAATGCACCGCTCACGCACGAACAATGCTCCCATGGACTTGCGCTGCATTCAGGGACATGCCTCAAATGCACCATGCATGCACGGACAATGCGCCATGCTGATTGGGATGAGCTGCGGGCAATTATGCAATTCACAGAGATAGTTCCCAAATCAGCCCATTACAGAATTCAGAGGTATCTCAGCTGTTTATTATCTCATTATACCTGCCCTAAACCTCATGTGCATGCCCTGAGCCGTAAATGCTCCCAACTCAGCCCACACTGAGCATAGGTGACTGAGAGGTTTCACAGCTTTGAAGATAAGTTCTGTTTACATTTCCATTACCATTGTAGCCACTGCAAATGAGGCTATAGGCTGTGGAAAGCCTGGTACTGTCCAGACATGTGCAGGGACACCTGTCGCACCCTGGTGTGTGCCACACACTGTCCCACAGCCCACTCTAGGCAAGGCTGGGGGGGGGTGGCATGGTGGATGGTGCTATGCATGCACATACAGTGCCAGGTGCAGTGTGTCATTGTAGGTCACCTTCTGTGTACCATGCCATACATCACCTGTGGCATGTCCAGGGACGTGCAACTGTCCATGGCAGTGCACCTGGACATGGCGGTCACAGCACAGACTGCCCTGACAGACCGTGACACCATCCCAGACATGCTGTGAAGGCAGGTCGTTGTTAGGCAGGTGGTGTGCCAGTACACTTCAGCCACCATATGGCGGTACAGGCCACACAGGGACCTGCATGTGCATGTCTAATGTCTGTGCCTTCTATCCCACAGTAGCTGTGATGTCTGGAGGAAACAGTGCTGCTGGTCACAGGTGGCCTAACTTTACAAATGACGAGGAGAGAGCCCTCATTGAGGTGTACAATCTGCGCAGGGATGTCCTGACTAGCAGGGGTTGCAGCTGTGCACTGCGGGATGAGGCCTGGGAGGCAGTGGCTTGCCACATCAATGCAGTGGGAAAGTACTACAGGACCATGCAGAAGTGTAGGAAACATTTGAATGATGGGAAAAGGAGGGCCAAGGAGAAGGTGGCGCACATCAAAGCCTCACTGAGCAGAACGGGGGTGGTCCACAGTCGGGTGTGCATCTCACCCCGAATGAGGAGCTTCTTGTGGCCAGCATTGCCTGGTCAGCTGTGCAAGGTGTCCCTGGAGGGGGGGGTTCCAGACAGGTGGTAGCCTACCACAGCACTGTGATTATCCATGCCCCTGACACGTATCAGGCCATGTGTGTGTACGATGGTAACCGTGGCAGCTCTGCTGTGTGCTATGGGCTGCCCATGTGCCTGTGTGAAATACCAAGGGTGGCCATGGCCCAGATGTGGCCCATGCTGTACACAGCTATGTCTGCCAGGCCATGCCTGGGGGGCACATGTGTTGTTCTGTTGCCCATCAGGCTAGTGGGTCCATCCCACTGTTGGATGGGCATGGTGTAGCACTGACCCACAAGGCACCATATGGGCATGTACTGGCACCGAGCATCCCCATTCACTGATGGTGCATGGCAGCAGCAGCAGGACGGGTATTGCCCGGCTGTGCCAGGGACTGTTATGTGCAACCATGGCACACCACTGTGACATACTGTACTTGTATGTTCACCACTGTTCTTTCCATTGACATTGACCATGTTTCCCTCCTTTTTTTAACAGCTCCATCATGCCTTACGGGTGCA
Organism: Neoceratodus forsteri; assembly: GCA_016271365.2. Lineage (NCBI taxonomy): Eukaryota > Metazoa > Chordata > Ceratodontiformes > Ceratodontidae > Neoceratodus > Neoceratodus forsteri. Next base: position 131,551,568 of record CM028130.1, on the reverse strand, counting down.
GCCGCGTCCACTGCTGCACAGGATGCCTTAACGGGTGATGATGCTGGCCCGTACCACAGGGCTGTGGGCACAATGAGGGATGGCGCCATCCCTGGCCCCTTCAACGCACCAGTGGCTCGAGCTGCAGCACCAGTGTTGGTGGAATCATCAAACCCTTCAGCTGGTGGTGCCACTGCTGCTGGACATGACACTTCATGGCTGGAGGGTTTCTAGGTTTGGCTGATGTCAACCCAGAGGACGCAGTGGATATCGCTGATGCCCTTCTGGTTCTGGCATCTGGCACACAGTGGTGTACGGTGATGCCCCTGATGATCCAGATGCCACACAGATACCAGGGCGCACGGTCAACAGTGGTGCATGCAACACACAGGTGCCTGCACAGGTGGCTCCTGACCCTGTTGGTGGCCCTGTTGCACACGGCACACCTGCAGGGTCCACACAGTGCATCACGGTGGTGGGTGCTGTGCTATCTGCACTTGGTCTTTCTGTGTCGGCGGGATCGGCCAGTGCGTCCCGTCCGCGTGCTGTGGGTCACATGCAGGTGGCGTTGGACCATGATTCTACCATCCCTGTATGTGATGGGGTTGTGCATGCCCATGCCACAGCCTGCCATAGTGCAACCTCCACCCGTGGATGCTCCGCAGCATGCTGGCTCACCAGCCATCCACTGGCACCGTCACCGGGAGCTCTCACCTGCCGATGACATTGAGGGCTATGCCCGCCTCCTGCGGGACACCAAGGAGGGGCAGGCATCCCTACAGGCAGAATTCAGGGGCCTCCGGATGCTGCTGGCCCTTGAGCACAAGTCAGCAGTCACGTGGCATGACCAGATGTTGGCAGAGGCACACCTACTGTGGGTGGGCATGTCCACAGCTCTGGAGCAGATTGCAGCTGCCACTGAGGCAGTGTTTGCATCTGGTGCACGCTGTGGCCGCCGGCCTCCAGCCATACACCCAGGAGTGCCTCTCACACGTCCAGGCAGCGATGTCACGTGGACTTATTTCTGCTGATGCCATCGCCACAACTCACCATACCCAGCATCCCCGAACCTGACATGGCTCATGGGGCCTTAACCCCAATGAGCAGCCATTCATGGTCTGACAGCAGTACCCCTACAGGGGTATTGGCAACACTCCCTGTGGCTGGTGGTGCTGAGGCAGCATCCACCAGTCATGGGTGAGGCCACCCACATGTCCGTGGTGGCTGTGGTGCCACCCTGTGACATCCAGGTCCCGATCCAATGGCCACTGCACCTGCCATTTGTGTGTCCCACTCGCCTGGCTAATGCTGCCTGGGGTGGTGTGGGTGGCATGCTCCTGCCCCTGTGCATTGCCATCATGGGCCCCCTGTGCAGTGCCACCTGCATGTCCATGCACCATTGTTGTACCGTGTGGCATGGGAGTGATGAGTGCGGTCCTGTGTCTGCTGTGCATGTGTGCCAGCAGCTGTACACTGATCCATACCATCCCTGGCACTGACATTGTGGCACATGGCCGTGTTGACTGTGGTGTGCATATGTGTGTGTGTGTGTGTGTATGTGTGTGCGCACACACGCGCCACATGGACACTGGCATGTCTGCATTCCACTGCGGCATCGGCACTGCTGTGTGGCCTGTGTGTTGTGCATGTGTGTGTGTGTGTGTCTGTGTGGCTGAGTGGGGCTGTATGTGTGGTGTGTTGTGTCCACCTTGCACTACATACCTGTGTTATTCATCTACAGTCACCAATGTGCTCCTCCACTATACAAATCTGTGTTATTCACATGTGGTCGTCAAAGTGCTCCTCCACAAGTGTGTCCCTGTATGGCCTAGCCCTCACAGCCAGGCGTCGGTCACGACGCGCCAGTGGCGGTCCTGTCCATGGACCCAGTGGCACTACACCCTCCTCCCCACCCTCCTCCTCCCTGGAACTGTCTCTCTCCATGGTCTGGACAGCTATTCCATGGTTCATGGCCGTGGTGTACTAGGCCCTGCCACACCTGCCCCCCATGGCACTGCACCCCTCCATCCATGCATTGTACCTGTGCCACACTGTACAGGTTTGTGCATGCCTGCCGTGCAGTACCCCCCCTCTGCTGTCCCACTTCCGCTGCCCCCCTGTGCATTGTGCATCATGCTGCATGCACACCTGCCCAACCCTTCCAACCCTGCTCCATAGTGTCCTGTTGTTCAGCAGGTCAGCTTGTCCCACACACCTACTAAGTGTCCGCTTGTCATGTCCTCTGCCTCAGATCTGCAGCAGAGGGCAGACTGGTGCCAAATGAAGGCATCATGTGTGCTCCCAGGGTGTGTGGAACAGACATTGCTGATGTACCCTGTGGCACTGCACCCCACCTGGCAGTTTACTGGATACTACCCCTTGCAGTTGATGTACGTTACCGCATCAACGCCAGGTGGTGCATGAATTGCCACATGGGTGCAGTCAGTGGCCCCTGTGACACCTGGCATGCATGCCACCCTGTGGAACTTCTGCATGGCTTCTGTCCACTTTGCCTGTGTTCTTGGGAAGTGGATGTACTCCGAAGCATGTGGTAGCAGTGCGGTGAGGAATTGTGTGAGGAGAAGGGAGGTGGATGCCTGTGAGATGTCTGTGGTGTCCCTGGTTGGCCTCTGAAAGGTTCCTGTGGTGAGCAAGCACATTATTGTTGTTACCTTGGTCTCCACAGCTATGGCATGACCTCGTCCAGTGGGTGCCTGTGTAGTGCCCCAGAGAAATTGGGTGCACCACAAAAAATAGTGGAATTGGGGGCATCACAAAAAATAGGGGATCCCCAGAGACATGAGGGGTCAGACAGTTATGAGGACCCTGGCAGCTTAATGGGAAACCCTTGAAAAGCTTAGGGGACCCTCTGAAGCACAGAACAGGCCTCTCTCCAGCAGACTGTCCTAGCAGTGTAAATTCAGGGTTTTAAAAGAAAAACATTTTTTTTTCTTCTTCCTTTGTTCTCCCTTCCCACTGCCCAAAACCAACACCTATTCAGCTAAGGCCAAGCCAGTTTGGGCACATTCCTGTCCCAGCAGGGGAGAAGGAAACCAGGCTGAGCCCTCTCAGCCAACCCCTGTGGTCAGTGTAGATTCAAACTTGGAGACTTTTTAGGCCACTGACCCAGCCTCAGGAGGCTAACCTCTGGACAAAGGAGCCAATCCCCTGGTAGGTAGCCAGGACTGCCCCAGCCTATAGGAGTCTCTGTATAGGCTAAAGAGAGCAGAAAGAGTTTGACCAGGGAGAGAGAAGGACTGCTAGGCTATGGATATCAGCTTCTCTGTTAGGAGGTTGAAGTGAATCCCTGGGCCCCTTCAGGGTAACTCCCCTTCAGAAGATCTCCAGTAGCAGTCTCAGTTGGTTTTCTGCAGAACTTTGCCATCTAGTCGGGTCCCCCAGTGCGGTGAGTCAGTCTGTTTGGCTGGGAAACAGACCCAGTGAATCTTTTTATGCAGCAGTCTCCAGCAGAAGAGGCTTTATCACTCCTTTGTGGTTGTGCATTCCCCAAGGCACGGAAATCCTTGTTGAACTCCAGGGGGCTCCTACACACACCTCATCTAGGGTTCCTCTGGTGCCTCTTCTTTGACCCATGGAGGGTCCCTGGGAAGCCCAGCATCACCTGCACCCATGTCCAATGACCTCCACCAACTCCAAGTCTTCACCATGACACCCCAGGTTCGAGTTGTTGGTCATAAGTGGTATCCAGCTGGTAGCTAGGGCACACCAAAGTAAGTCAGGTTAGGAGCCTCCCCGGCTCTAGCTTGAGGGACTTCAGTCATCCGCCGAACTTGGAGTCACGTTGCCCATTCTCCCACATAGGTATTGTCCCAAGGTGGCAATAGTACTGGTGGTCTATACCAAGGCTTTGCCGTGGATTGCCAGGCTCTGTGCCTCATCTCTCAAGGTGGTGTAAGTACCGGTGGCCCACGCAAGAGGCCACAGCCAAGGGTCACCACGCCCGTGATTGTACTGTCCATAGGTGTCTCATGTTCCAGTGACTCATCAAGAGGTCACACTGAAGATTGCAAGATTCTGAAGCTACAGGGGTGAGGGGGCAAGGGTTCCAGGGACCTACCAAGAAGTCGTCCTGTGGATCATCACACCCAGCATCCTCTCCTCGACTGGATATCACCTGCCCTCCTGCCTGAGGTCACTGCAGCTGACAACTGCAGATAGGGGTTCTCATCACCTACAATCATGCTTCAACACCCTTCCTCGATCAGGTGCTTCACCTTTGACTTTGCCTCAGTGACACCAGAAGTCACCTTCTTCCCAGGGCTAGAAGACCCACAGTGCTTTCCTCTGTTTCTGGTTCACTGGGGGACACTCCATTGTATGGCCTGTATAGGAAGCACTTCCTTGGGTTCACACCCAGTGGTCAGCCAACCAAAATACTAGAAACCCAAGCTTGATGCACTGGTTTGCTATGCTCTTAGGACCTGAATCACTTGGACTTTTGTATGGCATTATTGGGGCCCATTTGTGGTCCCGGTAATCTTGTTCATTCTTTCTCTTGTGTGATAGTGATAGTGAATGCTAAGCCTTATTCTGTGTGCTCCAGTTATAGCTAATAAACCTTGCATCTTGTCTCTAGAGTACATCTCCAGCCTCTCCTTTCAGATTCATCTGGCATCACCCTAAACTATTGGGGTACGAACCACCACAGCTCGTCCTCCACACCTGCATTTCATCATGGCACAGCTCACAGAGCTGCCTCAGAATGGCCCTGTTGAGGCGGTATCGGCCTACTGTTTCCATATCAGTGAACTATTTGAAAGTCAGTCTGGCATGATATCACCTTGGGGCTGGCCGCCTATGGTGTCTTCCACCACCACATTCCTGTTCCACCCGTCTCCTCATCCCTATTATCATGCCCACCATCAGGAATGGTGCTCCATCCATTTTAACCTTTCAGCTGCCTTTCACGTCCTGCTGGGTCCTGTGATACTGCTGCTGGTCTGCTGGGGGCTTGCACTTAAGTGTACTCCTTTTACACTTATCTTTCCACGGCACATTCGGTACATGGGCCATGAATGCTCCATAGTTGTGCCTTCATTTTGCACTGTGAATTGCTCTGTGCTGTGTAGGCATGTGTACACCTCCTCGATTTGCACCGCATATCATTTACATGTGTCCACGGTGCATCTTGTTCAGGGCAGCGCATCTGGGTTGCGCTAAGGCAACCCTGCTGTCTGTGAATGGCTCCATGGTGCATTTTCGGGTTGCGCCGGCACATCTCATTTGCGCCCAGCAAATCTGCTTTGTGAATCCTGCCCACAAACTAATTAAAATGTGTAAAGTTCCACTCTGCAATGGTAAAACAATAAAGAAATGTAAAATCTTGGCAGACCGCGGACCACGCTGAATTCTGATCGGTCCGCAACTGCCTCAACACTGATCTCTGCTTTTTTCTTTCATTTTATATAATTGCTGTGGCAAAAAAGTGCACACCAGCAATTATATAAAATTAAAGATTGGGTTGTGTGTAACACTCAGTTTTACACACACCACCCCATCCTTTATTCTCTATATTATAGCAAAGAATGCTGACAATGGGGTGAATGTTATGGTGATGTCCAGGGAACATTACAAAATAGAGGCTTTCCACCAGCTGGTAGACACTGCTATCAATGTTTCCATGGCAACTTGCTTTACATTTAAACAAAAACTTGACGCTGGTAAATGAAGCATTGTGGTCAGGACAGATAACTTTGGATACGGCAACCTTTATAAAAGTATAATAACCGGTCAGCAATTTTTTCCATAGGTTGACCGAGTCATAATTTGCCATTATAACCTGAGCACATGCCAAGTCACTCAAAAACAACCACTCCTTGATTGGATGTTCATCTCCTCCTGGGCAGGTTAATCACTTTCAGAAACATGGCAGCTCCTTACCCACGTAGCGAGGAGCAGTCAGACAAAGCGTTCTTGTCGCTTTTTCTTTTTTTAAACTAATATGCATCTTCAACATATAAAAACCAAAACAAATCTATCTGGTTGATCCTGCTGTTAAGATCAAGAAGCTGCAGCAGACAACAACTGCCACTGAGAACGGCTCTGACGTGGCTCACTGAGGTAAGCATCATTGCGATCTAAAAACACAACTCTGGCAAAAAGTAAAAGCAAAATGAAATAAAAAAGAAAAAAGGCAACTCTACAAAAAAAAATGAAAAGACAAAGGCTGTATCTCAGAAAGACAAAATGTGTCCATTTCTACATCACCAAAACCACCATGACTAGGTCGGAGTACGAATACCGAGGTTGCAGTCTGTGCTGTTATGTGCCTCTCATTCATTTTTATAAATGTTAGCAAACTAACATTTGCAGGAGAGAGAGGTTTGTCTGACGATCCCTAACTATTGCACCTGCTGAACTGAATACCCTCTCGACATTTACACTGGAGGGTGGGCATGTGAGGTGCTTCAGTGCCACTGCCGTCAGCTCTGGCCATTCCTTGACCTTTCCACTCCAGTACAAAAGAGGATCATCAGTTATTGACAGATGCCTGTTTTCAGACAAATATGACTCGGAACAATTCTCTGTGCTGCACTAAGTCCAGTGGTTGATGCATCATCCTGTTCTCCGGAATCATTTATTTCACTAATCCCCACTTGGGACAAAGCTTCCCAAAGTGGATTGATGCCAACCACTTTGGATGACATACCACCAGGAACTGCAGTCCCCTTCCCCTTACAGGATATGCTTGATACTCCTCCAGGTGCACCTTCAGCCTGATTATGTTGCTGAGGTTTGCTGACCTTGGCATGTGACTTCTGTGCCCCATGAACCAAGCGCACCAGTTGCCCACTGACATTTTTTACATGTTCAGGCCCACCCTCCAGTACTGAGGCAATTCCACTTTTTTATCATGGGTCCAGCATTGTTGCTATGGCAAAGTTGTCACTACGCTGAATGCTCAAAATGTGACAATTCTGGTCGAATACTGTCAGCATGTGTTTCAGCAACATACTGCTATCACTGTCTCCAGCAACATCAAGGCTATGCTGTACATTCACCAATGTCTGCCTCAGCACCCGCAGCAGTGGAATTGATTGGCTAATGGAGGCAGACTCGCCAATCACTGCCTGTGTGGAATGTTCAAAAGGCCACAAAATTGTTATTACAGAGTCCATGAGGCACCACTGTTCAGTCGTCATAGACATGGAAGCCCCGGAACTATCACGGCTAATGTGCATCACAAGATATTCTGAGATGGCTTTGTATTGTTCATACAACCTCTCTGCCATGTAAAAAGTGGAGTTCCACTGGGTGACAACTTCCAGCTTCAAGCGGTGCTGAGGGAGGCTGTTTCACATCTGCAACTGCTGAAGTTAGTCATGGGCTTTTGCAGATCAGAAAAGTGAGAACAGATATGGCGTGCAACTGTTAGCATTTCTTTTACATCAGGGTGCTGCAGAAACTCCTACACCACAAGCTTTAAACAATGGGCCATGCATGGAGCACGAAAAAAGCCACTATTCGTGATGCATTTCACCACATTTGACCCATTGTCACTTGATATGAACCCAGCTCTGAGGGACAGGGGTTCAGTCACGTGTCAGTTTCAGTCAGTACCATGTCCAGCATGTTTTCATCAGTGTGTGAACAGGTCACATTGCGCATAGCAATTGTTGCATGCTGTCGAATTCCTGGAAGATTGCTACCATGACACTTCACCTTACTGCACTGATTATTCACACTACCAACATCACAAACAACCCCCGGCACCTACGCCCAGTGTGCAGTTATACACAAACATGAACTCCCCGCTGTTTTGCCACTTGTTCACATATCCATATTTAAATGGATGAATGGAGAGGAGGAATGTTGAAGGGTAATGTCTTACTGAGTCGGACACAGTAGGGTGCAACTCGGGGACAGCACGGGTGGAAATGTATGTCCTGGATGGGACTTTCCATTTTGGACAGGCATGTACAGCAAACCGCTGGAACCAAGAATTCTCCACAAAGGAGAAGGGCAAAAGATCAATTGCCAATATTTCAGCTGCAGCAGCATTAAGTTCACATGACACTGTATGATTGGGTGGGCACTTCAGCTTATGCACAAAAACACTCTGTAACGTGAGCTGACTTAAACGTTTTACATGGGGTATGATGACAAATGGTTCTGCTCTGTGAATGGCAGGGGGTGGAGTGTGGATGTTTGATGAAGACGGTTGCACAGGTGATGATAACAAACCCACAAATGCAGTTATTTTGCCAGATTTACCAACCAGGGTTGATGTACCACTTGCACTAGACATACTGCATTCACCACCACCACCACCAAAACTGCTACTCTCACCAGCACTGGACAACATTTCAAAATCATTATGCTCCTCCACCTCATCTTGCCTGTAGCAATCCTCTGCTCTTATTTCATCTCTACTGCACACATTTAATTGCCTACTGGATTTAACAGTCATGGAAGGGGATAACATGTTTGTTATGGTTGATGATGAGGGTGAATGCCCCTCTGTGGTATTAACTGCCATCATGTGCTAGGTCCAGTGCCATGTGCCTATTCTTAAGATTCATATGCTGTCCTCCTGTGCCCAGATGGCTCCCCTTTTTACCTTGACTCACACACACATGGCAAACCTGGCAGATTGCAACTGACTCATCATTTGCATTTTGCAGAAAAAAATCCCGAACAAAGGATTGTGATGCTCTACTTTTAACATGTCCATGATGCTGCTTAATGGACTCCCTTCTTTTAAGCCATGAAGTGAGGGCTGTGCTACATGATTTTTCTGGCAGAACACACTTGGACTGCAACTGACCACCATGACTGCCTATCATTATTACTGGGTCATCATCATCATCACCATCACCATGCTGGGAACCCACTAAAACATGTCAAGGAGTTCAAGTACCTTGCTATTACCCTGGATAGTACCCTCTCCTACACTCGGCATATTGACACTGTTGCCAAGACTGCCAATATACGGATTGGACTAGTACACAAACACAAGCACTGTATGCCTGCAGATGCCCTTAAACTAGCCATCTACAGCTCTGTCACCTCTATCATTGACTACGGTCTTGCCATCTATGGCTCTGCCTCAACAAGTGCCCTCTGCAGGATCTCAGTTTCTCTCAACAAAGCCTGTAGACTACTAACGTGTGCGGGCCGACAAACTCACACCCGTGACCTCTATGCACAGGCCAGCTGACTACCCCTACTCAGCAGAATACAATACCAGACCTGCTTACTTACCAAAAAGATTCTCCAAGGTCTCATGCCACCTGGTGTTAGCTCACTCCTTACTACCTACAGTGGCACTCAACAAACACGTGGTGCCCAATCTCTAACCTTTCAGGTTCCTAGATGTTGTACCTCCATGGGTCAGTGGTCCTTTATCTATAGAGCTGCTCAATGGTTCAATTCCCTCAATAAAGAAGCACTTTCCTCTACTACACTTGGACCCTTCAAAAGGAATCTCAAACATTACCTCACCTCTACCATTCAATGTGACTGCTTCTCTGAACAGAGATCTCTCTAAACACCTCCCAGCTCACTCATGTCTCACAGGCCGCCCTTTCCCAGTCTCATTCCCTCTGGCACCGGGCCTTCCTTGTGACTCATTTCCTGCTTCGCATCTCCACTGGTACAAGACATTTTCCACCATCATCAGACAGTGGCCCATTAGCCTGCCAACTTTCTCTCCCGGTCGCACGCCTGCAATACTAACTGCCTATGGTGCCCTATATCTCTTATTGTTACTGCAGCCAGCTGCCTACTCAAGCTGCTCGTTATATGAATATTATCTCAAAGTATGTTATAACTGAGTATCTTTATTTTTTCTTTTAGTTGTTTTGGTTGTTTATTGTGCATTATTTTACTACCTCTGTATGTATGTTGACCCTCATCCTTTGACGTGGAACCTTTGTAAACGAGCAGTTTCTGCTCCAAGGTATTTGTAATCTCTCCACAATTCCTATGCCATTCTGGCAAAGTGTGGTTCCTCTATGGAGGCACCCGCAGTGGAGACCAAGGAGGATGCTGGGAACCTCCACAAAGGAGACCCACAGGAGGGTGGCAGGGGACACTGCAGGGGAAGAAAACAACTCCTGGTGGGGGACTCCATTGTTAGAAAGGTAGAACTGGGGGAGAAAGGGGAGAGGGAGGTGAGGTGCCTGCCTGGCACCATGGCTTGGAGGGACAGGGGCTTGAATCCTCAGGATTGCGGAGCAGCTGCACAGGGGGAGGCTGGATGTCATTGTCCACTTAGGAACAAATGACCTGGCTAAGAGAGGATTAGAAAGTGCAAAGAAGAGTTTATGGAATTGGGGAGGGCCTTAGTCAAGTAGCATGCCGGTAACCTTCTCGGAGTGCTGCCCATCTATGGCATAGGAGGAGGCTAGGGTGTTCCCACTATAGGGATTCAATCAGTGGTTGAAAACTGGTGTGGAGATCAGGGATTTGGCTTCATTGGGGACTGGGGGTCCACCTGGAGTGATACAAGCCTATATTGGCATGATGGGCTGCATCTGTCCGGAGGAACCAAGATCCTAGGTGATAGGTTTAAATGCTTCATTGGCAAGCTTTTAAATTAGCCAAGGGGAGGCACTGGAAAGGAGCAGGAAATCCTAGCCCCAAATAATCATGGTAGTAAGTCGGCAAACACCAACATAGAGGTGTCGATAGGAGAAGGGCAGGGTAAATGGAGAAAGTGACAAAGGCAAGAAGGACAGGGATGGGGCAAAAGGGAGTAAGGCCATCAGGAGGTAGAGGGTAATGAGTACCAATGCCCGTAGTCTGGGCAACAAGCTCACAGAGCTGGTGGCCTTGATGGAAGAGGGATGCCTGGATATCGTAGCAGTCACAGAAACATGGTACACAGAGAACCATGACTGGGATGTTAACATACCAGGGTACATAACCTACAGGAGAAACAGGCAAGGGAGAAGAGGGGGAAGAGTAGCTCTCTATGTAAAGGAAAGGATAAAAGCAACTGAACAAAAGAGTAAACAGGGAGGAGGGCACTGTGGGTCACCTGGAGACTGGAAAGGGCACCACAATCTGCACAGGGTTGTGTACAGACCCCATGTCAGGGGAGGGAATGGACAAGGATATGATAGAAGGCATTCTTAGAATGGCAGAAAAAGGAGATACTGTTGATGGGAGACCTGAATATGCCAGATGTTAACTGGAGCACATTGCTGCAGCCACATCCAAAGCAGGGCCATTCTTGATGCCCACAGGTGGCAGGCATTAGACAGCTGGTTCAGAACCCACTCATGAGGGAGCAATCTTAGACCTCGTGCTCTCAAACGGGGGCAGTGAGAAGATCTCTGATCTAGAAGTGGGTTGCCATCTGGAGACAAGTGACCATCAAACAGTGTGGTTCACGTTAAACTCAGCTACAGAGTCAAGCCATACAAAAGTGAGGGTACTGGACTTTAGGAGGGCTGACTTTGGCAAGATGGGAGAGTGCCTCAGAAAAGCACTAGCAAATGGGCTAGAAGGAGGTGTGGAGCAACAATGTGGAAACATCATAACTGCCATCACAGAGGCAACAAGCCTTTGTGTGAAGCAAATAAACAAATCAAAACGAAAGAAAAAGCCACTATGGTTCTCAAAAGAGGTGGCTGTGAAAGTCAGGAAGAAAAAGATAGCATTCTGGAAGTATAAGGAAACACAGAAGGAGCAGGACAGAGAGCTGTACCAGTTAAGGCAGAAGGAAGCAGGGAGGGAAGTCAGAATAGCAAAGGCCCAAACTGAGGAAAAGATCGCCAACTCAGTTAAGAAGGGGGATAAAACCTTTTATAGGTACATCAGCGAGCGTAGAAAGACAAAGGGAGGGATAGTGAGGTTGAATAGAATGAACGGTGGGTGGGCAGAGGGGACAGTGAAAAGCAGGGATACTAAACGAATATTTCTGCTCAGTATTCACAAAGAGGAGGAAGTGCTAATCCAATTAACAGAAGCACTCTTGATAGGGGTTGATCCCAGTCCTTTCACAGAAAAAGGGTTCTGCAAGAACTCCTAAAACTGAAGGTGGACAAAGCAATGGGTCCTGATGGAATTCACTCCAGAATTCTAAAAGAATTAAAGGAGGAACTAGTGAAACCACTGGCTACTCTTTTTAATAAATCATGGGAGGATGGTGTGGTACCCGAGGACTGGAGGAAGGCGGATGTGATTCCCCTTCACAAAAGTGGGACCAAGACAGAGGCAGGAAACTACAGACATCAGTCTGACCTCTGTGGTAGGGAAAATGATGGAGTCACTTCTGAAGGAAAGAATAGTTGAGTACCTAGAGGCCAGTGGAGCACAGGACCCAAGGCAGCATGGGTTAACATTGGGAAGGTCATGTCAGATGAATCTAATAGATTTCTTTGACTGGGTGACCAAAGTAGTAGACCAGGGAGGGGCTGTGGACATGGCCTACCTAGACTTTAGCAAGGCATTTGACACAGTCCCACACAAAAGATTAATAGTCAAATTAACCAGCCTGGGAATGGGTCCCAGGGTTGTAGCCTGGGTAAAACATTGGCTGTACAACAGGACACAGAAGGTAATTGTAAATGGAGTCCACTCTGAAGAAAGAGGGGTTACTAGTGGGGTACCACAGGGTTCAGTATTGGGTCCAGTCCTTTTTAATGTCTTCATCAGTGACATTGCAGAGGGACTGGAAGGAAAAGTATGCCTTTTTGCAGATGACACAAAGATCTGCAACAGCGTTGATACACAAGGAGGCGTGGAAAGGATGAAAAGGGACTTGGCAAGGTTGGAGGAATGATCAGAAGTATGGAAACTAGGATTCAATGCAAAGAAGTGCAAAATGATGCACCTGGGAAACAAGAACCCAAGGGAAGAATACACAATGGGTGGGGAGGTAGTAACAACAACAAAAAAGGAAAGGGACCTGGGGGTAATCATATCAGATGACCTTAAGGTTAGCAATCAATGTGAGAAGGCAGTAGGGAGGGCTGGGGTATACTGGGATGTATAGGGAGAGGCATCAGCAGCAGAAAACAGGAAGTTGTTATCCTCTGTACAGACAGTTGGTGAGACCCCATCTGAGTACTTGTCTAGTTCTGGAGACCTCATCTTGCCAAGGACATAGACAGGATAGAGGTAGTCAGAGGAGGGCAACTAAAATGGTGCAGGGTCTGCAAGAGAAGCCGTATGAGAAGAGACTAAAGGAGCTTAATATGTATACTCTTGAGGAAAGAAGGGAGAGGGGACATGATATAAACTTTTAAGTACCTCAGTGGAATCAACAAAGTCCAAGAGGTAGCATCTTTCAGAAAAGAGACTTACAAGAACAAGGGGACACAATTTAAAGATAGAAGGAGGCGGTTCAGGGGGCAATGTGAGGAAGTATTATTTCACAGAGAGGTAGTGGATGCATGGAACAGCCTTCCTGAGGAGGTTATGGGGTCTAAAACTGAGGGAGATTTCAAGAATGCATGGGACAGACATAAGGCAATTCTTGTGGGGGGGTAGGAAGAAATAGGCTGTTGGTTAACTAGGATCTGCGGCCTATCCTGTAGGTAGGGAAATGGGCAGACTAGATGGGCCTAGAGGTCCTTATCTGCCATCAAAGTCTATGTTTCTATGTTTCTATCTGAGAATTTAATAAATAAATATAGAAACATAGAAATTGATGGCAGATAAGGACCACAAGGCCCATCCAGTCTGCCCATTTATTCTTCTACCTTATAAATGTGCAATCAGCCTTTGCTCTGTCAGTGGCCTATCTATTCATACTCATTTGTATTGCTCCCTTATGCCTATCCCATGCCTGTTTTAAGCCCTGCACTGTATTCATAGCCACCACTTCTTGAGGTAGGCCATTCCATAGCATCCACCACCCTTTCTGTGAAAAAGAATTTTCTCACATTCCCCTTAATCGCCCCCTCTAATCTCATGCTGTGTCCTCTTGTCCTGCTATTTTTCTTATATTTAAACATGTTAGACTCTTTCACCTTGTTAATGCCTTAAGGTGTTTGAATGCCTCGATCATATCACCTCTCTCCCTCCTTTGCTCAAGGGTATACTTATTGAGCTCTGTTAATCTGTCCTCATATGTCTTCTGATGCAGTCTCTGCACCATTTTGGTTGCCCTTCTCTGGCCTACCTCAATTTGGTTAATGTCCTTGTGAAGGTGTGGCCTCCAATACTGCATGCAGTACTCCAGATGGGGCCTAATCAGTGTCTTGTAAAGAGGGATTATTACCTCCCTCTTACGACTTGTGATGCCCCTACTAATACACCCTAACACCCCCTAGCCTTACCTACTGCTTTAGAGGTCTGCTTGGATGATTTCAGGTCATCAGTGATGATGATGCCCAAGTCTCTTTCTTCCTTTGTGACTGCTAGCAATTCCCTCCCAGCCTATAGGTGGCTTCAGGGTTTCTCTTCCCTATGTGCATGATCTTGCACTTCTTTGCATTAAATCCCAGTTGCCACTCTTCTGACCATTTTGCTAGTTTATCCAGATCTCTTCTCATTCTGCCCACCCCATCTGGATCATCTGCTCTGTTGCAGATCTTGGTGTCATCTGCAAACACACAAGCCTTACCCTCTAGTCCATCTGCAAGGTCACTAATGAAGATGTTGAAAGGGACTGGCCCCAGGACTGATCCCTGAGGTACCTGCACTTGTGACTTGCATCTCTTCTGACTGTATACCATTTACCACCACTCTCTGTTTTCTGCCTGTCAACCAGTTTGCCACCCAGTTGACCAACCTCTGACCCACCCAGAGCCTACTCAGCTTATTTATCAATCTTCTATGTGGAACAGTGTCAAAAGCTTTGCAGAAGTCAAGGTAGGTGACAAAAAATCATCATCATCATCATCACCATCAACTGAAACTGGTAAATCACAAGTTTTTACAGGGGAGGGATTAATGCAAACAGACCCAGACACAGCCACCTTGAATTTTTTTTCTCCGGTTCCCAACTGGGGTCAATTACATCATCATCATATTCATCAGCATCACCCACACCCACATCTCCTGCTTGGATGCTGGCATGTGGATTGCATGTTGCAACCACAGCACCAAAGCAACATCATCATCATCAGATTCATCAACATCATCAACACCACTATCACCTGATATTTTTCACCACACTGTAAATCCTTCCTTAATAGAGATTCAAAGATGAGATTAGTCCAGGCCATCTTTCTATCAGTCATTGACTACGCAGACTCCCTCTATAGTCACTGCTCCACTCCCTACCTTCAAAAGTTGGATACCTTATACCATAGAGCAATAAAGTTCATTACAGACCTGCCATATAATACTCACCATTGTTCTCTCTATGATTCAGTTGGATGGGTTTCCCTTCATGTCAGGAGGAGCAGAAATGCAGCTCTATGGATCTAGAGCTTTATCAAAAAACTTTCCCAAGCTATGTCCTGGACTGCTCAACCTGACCTCCCAGCTCCTGCCCTAAAAAGCAACAATATCATCCTGCTCAAATTGCCCAAAGTCAGCACCAAAATAGGGAGGGCAGCAATCAGCTACTCTCTAGCCATAGCATGGAACACCCTACAAAAATCCCTAAAACTGTCCATTATCATTCCATTTACATCCCTCAAGCAGCACTGTACAGCCTTCTTCACAGAGAAATGCAGTTGCTACCACTAGAGATAGAATAGTCATCCCACAAAACCTTATTCCAATCACATATGGCATATTCCTTCCAGCCAGACACCGCCAGTATATGGCACCCAATATTCCCTTCACCATCCTTGTACTCATTATGTCAGTGACTGTCATGGCCCTCATTGTGATATATATGTATTGTACATATTGTAGATGTTAGTTTAATCCTCTTGCCAAGCTTTAACATGTGAATTCTCTGTATATTATTGTGTTATAAATAACATTTTCTTGTTTCTGTATGTATAACTGTCTCATAAGTATGTGATGTAATTGCTGTGCACCAACTCGAACCTTGACCTTATCAGGTCCATCTTGTAAATGAGCCTTGCTCAATGATGATCGCCTGAATAAATTAAAATTTGATTGATTGATTGATTGATTGATTGAAATCACTGCATGGAAAATGCGTGACCTGAACCGCAGTGGAAGACATGTCACATTGTATGCTATCGTTGACATGATTATCAGAATCCTCATGTTCAGTTACTGGGAAGTATGACATCATCTACACTGCCACTCACTCACACTGCTTCACACTCTACTATATTTTTGGACATGGCACAGTGGTCAGAAGTGGAACCTGAAGCAGCAATACTCATACTACCACCACCAGCAACTGCACTAACACCACCGGCTGGGGCAACATCATCTCCTCCAACTACGAGTGAAGCTACTGATTGGGCTGTAAAAAACATTGCAGGACAAATACCTTTCCTCACATCAGCAATGCACTTCTGCATCTGTGTACTACCATGCCCACAGACAATCTTACCACTGGCAGCAGTGCCATGGCGAGAACCAGCTTTGCTTGCACGTCTCTTTGTGGGCATTTGAGGGGATCAACAACAATATTCTAAACAAATTTAGATTTTGGAGCGTTCACTCTGAGTGGGGACGCTGGATGTGAAGCCAAAAAAAACTGTGGCTTCAGCAACAGATACAGGCAAATTCACAAGTGAAAACAACACCTTAACTAACCAGTGGTGCTGAAGTCACAAACAATCTAATCTGAAAACAATTCCTTTTGACGGTGGGGGGCACTGACTGCAGATTTTAGGCAGTGTAAGCAGCAAAACAAAGAAAAGATACCACAATGGCAGTACAAAATCATGCAGCTGCAGTGGATAGCAGGTTCACATTGCTGCACCTGCAATTACACTGTGGCACAATAAAAGGTGAATTATTTGATGTCATGCAGCACCGCACACACACACACACACAATTTGTGTACAAGAAATGCGTAGCAGATTGAAAAGTTCAGTAATATGCCACGTATTGTAAACAACCTGAAATTACGAACTGCTGCACCAGATCCACACAACACACAATCAGCAAGAAAATGTCAACAATTACTGACAATATTACTGTGTGTACATTAACAGTCAGTTATATAACAAAAATATAACCAAAAAAAAGAATTCCCTATTTCTCCAACTGAAATCTACCTACACCACAGATACACCCCAACCCCAAAGCACACTTTCACTGTCTCTTACTACACAGACTCAATGTTGTACATTAACATTCAAAATCCACATACAAACAAAAACGCTCAATGATATGAGCACAGGAGGGTTTCCTACAATCAATGAACTAAAGTTTGAGCAAAGAAAATTACTCAAAAAGGCTTTTTAACAGCTTTTAGACGGTTTGAATCACAGACAGCTCTCAGAGCACACTGTCTCCTACAGCTTCCTACACACACTACCCTGAACTGAGGCTTTGCAGATCAATATAGAGCCCATGTGACCTGAAATCCCATGAATCACTGCAAAATTTGAAGATAGAGGGGAGGCGGCTCAGAGGCAATTTAAGGAAGTATTTTTCACAGAGAGGGTTGTGGATGCATGGAACGGCCTTCCGGAGGAGGTTGTGGAGTCAAAATCAGTGGAGGAATTCAAGCATGCATGGGACAGTCATAAGGCCATTCTAGGGGTGGCGGTAGGAAGAAGTAGGCTGCTGGTTAACTAGGATCTGCAGCTTCTCCAGTAGGTAGGGAAATGGGCAGACTGGGTGGGCCAAGCGGTCCTTATCTGCCGTCAAATTCTATGTTTCTATGTTTCTAAAATTTGCCTTCAGAGCTTAAAAACAAGGTGAAGTGAAGCAAAGTGCATTGTTTTCAATGCACGCCGCCTTTAAAATTGAGTGAAGTAGTGGTCTGGGGAGGCGGTTGTAGCGAAGTCATTGTTTTCAATGGACTTGGCGTTACCCTCATAATCTTGATACTCCGCTTCACATTGCGGAGTACTCCACAAATTCGCCTTGGCTCTGCGAATCACTTCACGGAGTGAATTGAGGCCACTTCGCCCACCATAAATTGCAGATTGACTGGAGGGTAAGGATTGTCTGTTTGCAGGTGACACCAAGCTCTGCAACAGACTAGATGATCCAGATGGGGTGAGCAGAATGAGAAGAGATCTGGATAAAATGGCAAGATAGAGCAGTCGATAGGGAGAAGGACAGGGGTAAATGGAGAAAAAGACAAAGGCAGTAAGGACAGGGAAGGGGCAAAAAGAAATAAAGCCATAAACAAATGGAGGGTAATGAGTACCAATGCCCGTAGTCTAGGTAAAAAGCTCCCTGAAATAGTGGCCTTGATCGAAGAGGGATAACTGGATATCATAGCAGTCACAGAAACATGGTACACAGAGAACCATGAATGGAATGTCAACATACCAGGGTACACAATCTACAGGAGGGACAGGGAGGGAAGAAGAGGAGGAGGACGAGTAGCTCTCTATGTAAGGGAAGGGATCAAAGCAACGGAACTAAGGGGTAATCAAGGAGGAGAGGAGGAACTGTGGGTCACCCTGGAGACTGGAAATGGCACCACAATCCACACAGGGGTTGTATACAGACCCCATCTCAGGGGGAGGAAATGGACAAGAAAATGATAGAAGGCAACCTTGGGATGGCAGAGAAAGGGGAGATATTGCCGATGGGGGACCTGAATATGCCAGATGTTAACTGGAGAACCTTTTTTGCAGCCACATCCAAGAGCAGGGTCATTCTCGATGCCCTACAGGGGGCATGCCTCAGACAGCTAGTTTTGGAACCCACTCGGGAGGGAGCAATTTTAGACCGGGTACTCTCAAATAAGGACGGAGAGAGGATTTTTGATCTTGAAGTGGGTAGCCATCTGGGAACAAGCGACCACCAAACAGTGTGGTTCATGATAAACTTAGCTGTAGAGTCAAGCCATACAAAAGTGAAGGTAATGGACTTCAGCAGGGCTGATTTTGTCAAAATAGGAGAACGCCTCAGAAAAGCACTAGCAAACAGGCAAGAAGGTGGGGTGGAGCAACAATGGGGAAACATCAAAACCGCCATCTCAGAGGCAACAAGCCTTTGTGTTAAGAAAATAAACAAGTCAAAATGAAAGAAAAAAACACTATGGTTTTCAAAAGAAGTGGCGGGGAACGTAAGGGAGAATAAGACAGCATTCAGGAAGTATAAGGAAACACAGAAGGAGCAGGACAGAGAACTGTACCAGTTAAAGCAGAAAGAAGTGGGGAAGGCAGTCAGAATAGCAAAGGCCCAAACCAAGGAAAAGACAGCCAACTCAGTTAAGAAGGGGGACAAAACCTTTTATAGCTACATAAGGGAGCAAAGAAAGACTAAGGCAAGGATACTGAGGCTGAATAAAGAGGAAGGTGGTTGGGCAGAGAGCGACAGTGAAAAAGCAGGGATACTGAACGAATACTTCTTCTCAGTATTCACAATGGAAAAGCTGGGGGAGATACCTAATCCAGTCAATAGAAGCACTCTGGATGGGGGGGGTGATATTAGTCCTTTCACAGAAGAAAGGGTTCTGAAAGAACTCTTAAAAGTGAAGGTATGGGATTCACCCCAGAATTCTAAAAGAACTAAGAGAAGAACTAGTATCACCACTGACTATGCTTTTTAATAAATCACGGGAGGATGGTGTGGTACATGAGGACTGGAGGAGGGTGGATGTGATTCCCCTTCTCAAAAGTGGGAGCACGACAGAGGCAGGAAACTACAGACCTGTCAGTTTGACCTCAGTGGTTGGGAAAATGATGAAATCACTTCTGAAGGAAAGAATTGTTGAGTACCTAGAGGTCAGTGGGGCACAGGACCCAAGGCAGCATGGATTCACAGCAGGAAGGTCATGTCAGACAAACCTAATTGATTTCTTTGACTGAGTGACCAAAGTAGTAGACCAGGGAGGGGCTGTGGACATGGCCTACCTAGACTTTAGCAAGGCATTTGACACAGTCCCGCACTAACGATTAATAAACAAATTAGCTAGCTTTGGAGTGGGTCCCAGGGTGGTAGCCTGGGTAAAATACTGTCTGGACAACAGGACACAGCAGGTAATAGTAAATGGAGTCCACAGTGAAGAAAGGGGGGTTACTAGTGGGGTACTGCAGGGTTCAGTACCGGGGCCAGTCATTTGTAATGTCTTTATAAGTGACATTGCAGAGGGACTGTAAGGGAAAGTATGCCTCTTTGCAGATGACACAAAGGTCTGCAACAGGGTTGTTACACAAGGCGGGGTAGAAAGGATGAAAAGGGACTTGGCAAGGTTGGAGGAATGGTCAAATGTATGTCAGCTTAGATTCAACGCAAAGAAGTGCAAAGTAATGCATCTAGGAAACAGAAACCCAGGGGAAGAGTACACAATGGGGGTGAGATACTGACAACAACAAAAATGGAAAGGGACCAGGGGGTAGTCATATCAGATGACCTAAAGGTGGGCCAGCAATGTGAGAAGGCAGTAAGGAGGGCTTGGGGATACTGGGATGCATAGGGAGAGGCATCACCAGTAGAAAACAGGAAGTTGTTGGTCCTCTGTACAGACAGTTGGTAAGACCACAACTGGAGTACTGTGTACAGTTCTGGAGACCCCATCTCTGCAAAGACGTAGACAGGGTGGAGGCTGTCCAGAGGAGGGCAACCAAAATGGTGCAGGGTCTGTGCCAGAAGACATATGAAGAAAGACTAAAAAAGCTTAAAATGTATAGCCTCGAGGAAAGGACAGAGAGAGAGAGAGAGAGGGGACATGATAGAAACTTTCAAATACCTCAAGAAACTCAACAAAGTCCAAGAGGGTAGCATCTTTCAGAAAAAGAGATGTGCAAGAACAAGGGGGCACAATTTGAAGATAGAGGGGGGATGGCTCAGAGGTAATGTGAGGAAGTATTTCTTCACATGGAGGGTTGTAGATGCATGGAACAGCCTTCCTGAGGAGGATGTAGAGTCAAAAACAGTGGGGGAATTCAAGAATACATGGGGCAGACATAAGGCAATTCTAGTGGGGGGGTAGGAGGAAGTAGGCTGTTGGTTAACTAGGATCTGCAGCTTATCCGTTAGGTAGGAAATGGGCAGACTAGGTTGGCCAAACGGTCCTTATCTGCCATCAAATTCTATGTTTCTATGTTTAAAATGGTTGAAAGAGTGGCAACTGGGGTTTAACGCAAAGAAGTGCAAGATCATGCACATAGGAAAGAGAAACCCTGAAGCCACCTATAGGTTGGGAGGGGAGTTGCTGGCAATCACAAGGGAAGAAGAAGACTTGGGCATCGACATCATCACAGATGATCTGAAATCATCCAAGCAGACCTCTAAAGCAGTAGGTAAGGCTAGAGGGATGTCGGGGTGTATTAGTAGGGGTATCCCAAGTTGAAAGAGGGAGGTAATAATCCCTCTTTACAAGACACTGGTTAGGCCCCATCTGGAGTACTGCGTGCAGTACTGGAGGCTGCACCTGCACAAGGACATTAACAAAATGGAGGCAGTCCAGAGACGGGCAACCAAAATGATGCAGGGACTGCATCAGAAAACATATGAGTACAGATTAATGGAGCTTAATATGTATACCCTAGAGCAAATGAGTGAGAGAGGTGATATGATCGAAACATTCAAACATCTTAAGGGCATTTACAAGGTGAAAGAGTCTAACATATTTCAGTATAAGAAAAATAACAGGACTAGAGGACACAGCATGAGATTAGAGGGAGGCTGCTTAAGGTGTAATGTGAGGAAGTTATTTTTCACTGAAAGGGTGGTGGATGCATGGAACAGCCTACTTCAGGAATTGGTGGATATGAATATGGTGCAGGGCTTCAAACAAGCATGGGATAGGCAAAAGGGAGCAATACCGATGAGTATGAATAGATAGGCCATTGACAGAGTAACAGTCTATGGCACATTGATAGGGTAGAAAAAATGGGCAGACTGCATGGGCCTTGCGGTCCTTATCTGCCGTCAACTTCTATGTTTCTGTGTAACACACACTTCCCCATCCATTACTCTATATATAATGCCCAGTCTTTCCCATGTTTTATTTGTTGCCCAAGATCCACAAATTGCTTTATGACCCTCCTGGCTATCCTGTAATATCGGGGATAGATTTAGTCTCTGAGAACTTTTTGAGATATGTTGATTTTTTTCTGAAGAAGATGATGTTCCAGATACTGACTTTTTGATTAGAATGAAGGACATAAAGTGGAAGGATTCATACAGATTTATAATTACTGTTGACCCCCTTTAATGCACAGAGCTGCTGCTGTTTTCAAACACCGTAATAACTGGTAGAACAAGTTGTTACAGCATTTTGTGTCAGTCTTTGCTGCACGCTGCCTCATTGGCTTGCATTCTGTGTGTGGGCAGGCTAATCAGTTGCTCAGACATGGTGGCTCCAATCCCACTAAGTGACGAACCAGCACAGCAACGCACACTTTCCGTTACCATAAGTTATTATTTAATTTCTTTGTAAAGAAGTTGTCTGTTTGATCCTGTCTTTTACATTATTTAAATGTATCAACACTGAAACATAGACTTTGACGGCAGATAAGGACTGTTTGGCCCACTTAGTCTGTCCATTTCCATACCAACTGGATAAGCTGTGGATCCTAGTTAACTAACAGCCTATTTCTTTCTACCCCCCACAAGAATTGCCTTATGTCTGTCCCATGCATTCTTGAATTCCCCCACTATTTTAGACCCCACAACCTCCTCAGGAAGGCCATTCCATGCGTCCACCACCCTCTCTGTGAAAAAATACTTCCTCACATTACCCCTGGGCTGTTCCCCCTCTATCTTCAAATTGTCCCCTTGTTCTGGTTGATCTTGCTATTTGCCAGTCTCAGGAAACCATGAGTCCGACCCAGTGCGATCTCCACCGAGACTGTCCCTGTTCTCCTGACTTTCAAACCATGACTTAACCACGGTTCAACAGTTTTAAGTTTGTTTAAAAGAAAAAAATAATTAAGTGTCTGTAATGAACAGTGTATGTGTGTGTGTGTGTGTCTGTGTGCGTGCGTGTCAGTGACAGAATTCCCTGCACCAGCATACAATTTCACAACTGCTTCACTAGCACTTCAAGAGTTGAAGGAAAAAACTCCCTGCACCAGTGATTATAAAAAATAATGTCTATTCAACTGTGGTGTTATGGATTTTTTTACATACCATTGGTATGTGAAGACTTCATAACCTCTCAAGCTTTGCGCTCGAGGTTTATGGGTCATCACACACCTTGGGTGTGTAAAAAAAATCCATAACACACAGTTGCATAGCCGTTATTCTCTATATAATTAATGGTCTCCGTTTTCACCCATTGCCAAAACCTTGTGTTAAATGTCAGAATAGCATTCACGCCGCCCCTTGAACAACAAAGCGCCGAGACTAAACATAGCCGATGTTCAAATTGTCCCTGTCACCTCAAGCGGCACTGACTAAAATACACACTTCTCGGGGTTGCCTCTATACCAAATAGCCTCCAGCAGCCCTCGTATAGCCTAGAAGTTAAAAAAAAAAAAGCCGATTCCAAACACCGAATCTAAACCGAAGACAAGAGCAGGAAAACACAACACAATTCAAAAAACAAAAAAGCGACCTCGGACTTTTCAGGCGGAGCCCTTCAATTATATAAATAAAATATGGGGAAAAGTGTGTTAAACTTGAATTTAACAGACACCCTTGTCGTTGGATGGCATTCATAAACCGTTTATGTGCCATCCAACAACTCGGGTGTGTGTTAAATTCTCGTAACACACTTCTCCCCATACTTTATCCTATATTGAACTATTGACATTTGTGTTCTCTATGGGGGCTGTGCATTATTGAGGGGCCGGGTACGTGCGATTCATGTGTACTTGGCCTGCATAGCTTCACACCTGTGGACAGGCAGACAATATGTGATATGCAGTGCTGCACACCTCAGCAGGGCACCTGTCCACAACCCTACCCCTTGGTGCACTGCAGTGTGGAGGGGAGTATTGAGGGAGACAGGGGGCATCCAAGCAGATGCCTGTCCTGGGTTCTGAAGCAGATCTCCTGCTCCTTGCAAACAGGAGATACTGGGAAGATGCAGGCCTGGAGCATTTTAAAAGGTGAGTACCCAAATGGCTGCCCCAGCCCTCCCTGTCAGCCCAGTGGGCTGGGGTAGCATGGTGGGGGGAAATCCCCTGTCCTACTGTAGCTGGTGGATGTCATGGTAGGGGAATGCAAAAGATATGGCAGGGTCCCTGCTGCCATATCTTGTGCCTCCCTAGGCTGGCCCTCTGTGCCTTCACGAATGGCACGGAGTGTGATTACGCCCCAGACACCCCCCTGAACCATCCACAAACATACCTGTGTAACCAGCCAGGGCATCCAGTCTGGAAGAAACGTGCGTCTCTTCCATGAATGCACGCAAGGGTCCACAGGACCCCAGATGCATGGCATTCAGTCATAGGGTTTGTGGTACATAGGCAACCTGCCCCTTAATGCATAGGGTCTTATATGAGCAATCCCCATAATTTGGGATTGGAGGCTGTCAAGTTCTTTCTCATCAAAAATAGTGGGTCAGTACCAGCAGTGTCATCTTATTTTCTCCTCCAGGGGGAAGATTGCATCTCAGACCATAATTATGTCATGTCTGATGGTCACTACTACCACCAAATCAGACAATGGGTCCACTGTGGCCCAATCTAATGCAAATCATTTCCTAGTCCAGTGGGAGGAACAAATTGTGTTCTGTATAAGTAATCCATACCTGGGGAGAAGAGTCAGATGGCATCAACTTACTGATGGCATCTTCAGTATTTTTTATGGATCTGATGCAGAATCAAACAAGCATTTGTCAATGCCGAATGTTGTCTCGCTGACATTGGCATTGGTAGTGCAGGAGTTAGAGATGCATAATAGGAATGGCAGTGAAGTATTGAACTGACGCCAACCTCACCCCCACCCTGAAGAGACACATGTTCAACATAAGCATTTTGGGACCTCCCCTCATGAACAGTGGCACTGTGATTTTGTTAATCTGTCCCAAAAGTTGATTTCCCACAGCAACCATGCCATTCTGCACCACGGGTACAAAAACACATTTTGGGCAGGATGTGAAAAATGACAGCTGTACTGTTCATAAGGAGGTGTGAAACAATGCCTGTATTGAAAATCTGGCATGAAAATATTGCAAATTTGCGAAGTTACAAGGGTGCATGGAAACTGCGCAATGCATGCTTATGACACAGTCATTTTATGGACTTTGATCACCAAATTTTCAACATATGCATTTTAGGACCTCTGTTCATGAACAGTGTCACTGTCATTTTCTCAAACTGTCCTGAAAACTGATTTAGCACAGTGACCGTGCTATTCTGTGCCGTAAGTGCGAAAACACATTTTGGCCAGGTATGTAAAATGTATGTAAAATATGTAAAATGACAGCTGTACTGTTCATAAGGAGGTGTGAAAAAATGCCAATGTGAAAATCTGGAGTGAAAATATTACAAATTCACGAAGTTACGAGCATGCATGGAAACTGCACAACGCATGCTTGTAAAACAGTCATTTTGGGGATTTTTTCACCAAATTTGCAACATATGCTTTTTGAGAGCCCACCTCATGAACGGTGGCACTGTTGTTTTGTTAATTGGTCCTGAAAGGTGATTCTGCACAGTGACCGCGAAATCACCTTTCGGGACAGAATAACACCATGACAGTGACTGAATTCATGAAGAGGGGCCCCAATAACCCCATGTTGAAAATGTGGTTCAAAAATTTCCAAAAATGCCCAAGATATGCACCAAAGTTGAAAAAACTCTATTTATGCCATTTTGTGTGGGACACAGTCCCACACAGAAGATTAATATACAAGTTAGCCAGCCTGGGAGTGGGTCCCAAGATAACAGCCTGGGTAAAGAATTGGCTGGAGAATAGGACACAGAGAGTAATAGTAAATGGAGTCCACTCTGAAGAAAGGGGGGTTACTAGTGGGGTACCGCAGGGTTCAGTATTAGGACTAGTCCTCTTCAATGTCTTTATAAGCTACATTGCAGAGGGACTGGAAGAAAAAGTATGTCTCTTGCAGATGACACAAAGATCTGCAACAGAGTTGATGCACAAGGTGGGTGGAAAGGATGAGAAGGGACTTGCAAGGTTAGAGGAATGGTCAAATGTATGGCAGCTTAGATTCAATGCTAAGAAGTGCAAGGTAATGCACCTGGGAAACAAAAACCCAGGGGAAGAGTACACAATGGGGGGTGAGATACTAACAGCAACAAAAATAGAAAGAGACCTGGGGGTAGTCATATCAGATGACCTAAAGGTGGGCAAGCAATGTGAGAGGGCAGCAAGGAGGGCTGGGGGATACTGGGATGCATAGGGAGAGGCATCACCAGTAGAAAACAGGAAGTTATTATCCCTCTGTACAGACAGCTGGTGAGACCCCATCTGAATACTGCGCAGTTCTGGAGACCCAGTCTTCAGAAAGACATAGACAGGATGGAAGCTGTCCAGAGGAGGGCACTAAAATGGTGCAGGGTCTGCACCGAAGACATATGAATAGAGACTTAAGGAGCTTAATATGTATAGCCTCGAGGAAAGGAGGGAGAGGGGGACATGATAGAAACTTCAAGTACCTCAAGGAATCAACAAGTCCAAGAAGGTAGCATCTTTCAAAAAGAGTGTGCAAGAACAAGGGGCACAATTTGAAGATGGGGGCTGCTCAGAGGTAATTTAAGGAAGTATTTTTTCACAGAGAGGGTTGTGAATGCATGGAGCGGCCTTCCGGAGGAAGGTTATGGAGTCAAAAACAGTGGTGGAATTCAAGCATGCATGGACAGTCATAAGGCAATTCCAGGGGGTGGAAGTAGGAAGAAGTAGGCCGCTGGTTAACTAGGATCTGCAGCTTATCCAGTAGGCAGGAAAATGGGCAGACTGGGTGGGCCAAGCGGTCCTTATCTGCCGTCAAATTCTATGTTTCTATGTTAAACAGCTTACCAGCATTTCTTCAGTTCGCGGTCAGCTTTGAATCATGCAGACGTGTTCCCGGTCCAACGAAGATCGCCATGCAAGACTCCGTAGGTAGGTATGGGGTGAGGGGGGTGGGGAGGCAGGGTGCACAGAGGGAGGGAGGAGCAGGACAGACCATGCGGGACCGCTTTCTCTTTTTACAGGTTAAAAAAACAAACATTGCGGGACTTTTTTTTTTTTTTTTTACAGGGGCATTTGTCATGCTGGGGTGGGCCCCAGCATGCCACCTGAGTGTTTGGGGGGGCTAGCCGACGGGGGATTGGGCACCCCCATCGGCACATACCAAAGGGGGGGCTATAGCCAAGGGAATTGGGCACCCTCGGCACACAACAAATGGGGGGGCATTATACTGATTGGGAGTGGGCTCCCCTGTCGGCACATGAACTGGGTCAGGGCATGCCAACAGGGGGATTGGGCACCCCTGAAGTTGGCATTGTGGCAGGCGGTGGTGGCAGTCACTGCCACCATGTTTACTAGAATGCTTCACCAGGAAAGGCAAGTCGGGAGGTGCCGCTGCATGATGAGCTTGGCTCTCATTACAGCGGACCTTTTCTTAGATGTGCTCACCACATTACGTGTTGCTGGTGTGGCGCCTGCATGCTGCCTTACTGGGAAATGAGGGACACACCTACTGATGCATGCCCTACATTCACCCACAGTAACCACACCTCCAAATCTGCTACTACTGCAATATGTTGGCTGGTGCGCAAGTGCGAGCCAACATAAAAATTTTGTGAGTTGGTTTAATGATAACAACCACAATCTGACTTTTACATACAGTTCCACCACTACACACAAATTAATTTTCTGGCTATTACTTTTTGCGTGGACAGTTTTGGTGCAGTACAGTCAGACACCTTTAGATAATTGACAGCTGATAATTCTTTATTAAGGGCAAGTGAGAGTGGACAGCCCTTGGATCTAATCAGAAGTATTCCAGTAGGACAGTTGTTGTGCATCGGACAAAAACTGTTCAACAAATGATCCAAATTTGCTTCACATCAGATTCAATGCAAGGGGTTATTCATTGAAAATAATAAGGATAAAAAATACAAGAATCAAAGAATTCACCAAGAGATGCATTACGTGTGCCAAGAGTTAGAAACCAGACAGCATGCATCTCAATCAGTAACTGCAGTCATACAGTACAATCCATTAGCGATGGGGGTAAAGAGAATCGTTCAAAAAAAACTGGGCCATTTTGATAGCAGATGATCCATTAAAGAGCAGCTCTGCAGTTCAGCATGTGCATTTCATAAATAAACTGCTTCAGCTGCTACAATTTACTAGAATATACATTTTTTCATTTCAATGTTCCTGCTTCTCTCTGCTTTACATGGTATACATCCCTGCCCTCCTCCTTCTGAATTTCCTTATTCCTCCTGAATGCCACCTTTTTTCCTTCACCACCTTGCCCACTTTCCTAGAGAACCATAACACTCTCTCTTTCATTCTGCTTTTACCCATTTCCTTCATGCAGAAGCTGCATTGCCTTAATTTTGCCCTCCCTTATTTTCCAACTGTGTCTCTCCCCCTCCCTGGCAAGCCCCCTGTAAGGCAGTTTCTGAGGCAGTCTACCATTTCTTTAAAATCCACCTTGGTAAAGTCCAGGCCCCCGTCTTTGTGTGGTTTGCCTCAGCTCCTGGTTTCATGTTAAATCACACTGCTCATGTGATCAGCTGCGTGCCTACAGAGACAGAGCAGTGCATTCATTCATTACAAAGCTGTTGGTCGGGGAGGAGGGCAGGTTGTGTCAGTTGCCTTGCGGCACCGCTGCTTGGGTGCTGGGGTGAGGTGGATGGTATTATAAGGGAGCTGCCAGGGTGGGAGATAGGGCAGACTCAGGGAAAATATTAATACTGCATATAGCGCAAGCAAATGCTTTTTGTCACACAGCATGGTTGCCAGCTGTAGGGAGGGGGGGCTTCTGGCAGTCATCCATTGTGGGAGGAAAAATAACATTACTGGGGGTGAGGAGGGCTGGATTAGATGTAGACAACTGGTAGTGGGATGGAGGTAAATGTTTAATGGCTGGAGTTTGCATTGAACTCACAAAGGGTAGGGGAAGGATATTTTTCTAGATTTTTTGTGGTTGTTGTTAAAGCACAGTTTCCAAACATCTGAATACCCAAATATTTGGCCACTGAATACCAAATATCTGGCCAAATATTCGGGAAAAGGTATTCACACAGCCCTAGTGTCCTGATTGGCTGCATGTGATCATGTGGACTCCTGGTTTCCAAGATGGCTTAGCCCCTCTTCCTGTTCCTCTCCTGTGGATCCTCCCCTGCAAAACCCCCAGAGCTACACAAAAATGCAGCACATAGGTAAAAAAACAGTTTCCAGCACTAGAATGAGACAGCACTGGCCTCTCCTCTGAATCTAGAATCCTCTCTCAACTCTCTGCATTTCTCGACTCCTCTTCCTTTCTCACCACCTTTCCAGTCTGGTTTCCGTAAATCTCACTCCACATCTACCTCTCTGCTCAGGCTCACTGACGCCATCCTGACAGGTATGGACCAGGGCCTGGTTACCTCTGCTATCTTCGACGATCTGGCTAAAGCCTTCAACACTGTAGCCCACACCCTCCTCCTAATCCATTTGATTCCGTTCCTACCTCATGGGCAAAACTCAAGCTGTCAAAATTGGCAACTCCCTGTCACTCTCCCTCCATATCCACACTGGTGTCCCCCATGGCTCAGTGCTCGGACCCATACTCTTCTCCATCTTTCTAATTCCCTTCCCTCTGCATGTACATCTGCATCCATACACATGTATGCTGATGACACTGTCATATTTGCCTCAGGCTCCTCCGTACCAGACCTGACAAGCAGAGTCCAACTCCACTCCTTCTGTAGGTTTGCCTTGGATTGTCCCCCCTCCCCGGATCCACCACTGCCACCTCTGCCACCTCTACACCCCTCTCTACTTTCTCTCCCTGGAAGCCTGATGGCTTGTTCATTGTTCCTCCCTTACTGCTAAATACTGGCTGAGCTCCCTCCCATCCTACCTTGTGTCTCTTCTCTCGTCCACTTCAAACCCCTTCTACTCTCTCCGAAACCTCTTCTGTCTAACTCTCCCATCCAGGCAGACCTCAGCTGGGCAAGCTGATTTCTCTTTCCTCCTTCCCAAACTCTGGAAATCCCTCCCTGGCCCTATTCATTCTGCTATCTCCATCCACTCCTTCTCCAGTCTTCTACACGATTACTCCACCCCTCCTGTAACTGCCACACTGGGAGCCCACTCCAGTGTGATAGCATGCCCCCCCCCCAAAGAAATGTGCCGCACTGGGAGCCCACCCCACTGTGGCCAAACCCAGTGATGAAAGTGAACAAGAACTCAGTTCCTGTACCTTTTTTGCAGCAGGAACTGAAATTCTTAAACCAGCAACAAAATGACAGTTTATGGCCTTGTGACCTGAAATCAGGGTTTTCATAACAACATCTGACTTGTACAACAGTACTATTTTAGTAGAAATACTTTAATATCTCTAACTGAATCTACTAGTGTCTAAACAGATAGACATGCCTTCACACAGCTATCCTTCAGATTGAAGATCTTTCATTCTGCAGTTCATATTTGCCAGTGCCTGAGTTCCTGTACTTCTTGTCTATCACTTGCACCACTGGCCAAACCTGTAAAAAAAAAATAAAACAGCGGAGAATTTTTTTATTTCTGTTACCTGAAACAAAGGAAACGGTCCCTCGCTGTCCTGTCCCCTCCCTCAGCCTGTAGCCACCCTCTGCGCACCCCACCTCCCTACACCCCCCTCACCCATACTTATCTCCAGAGCCTGGCACAATGATCTTCGGCGGACCGGGAACACATCGGCAATCTTTAAAGCCAACCGCGAACTGAAGAAATGCCGGCAAGCTGTATAATGGCATAAATGTGTTTTTTTTTCAACTTTGGTGCTTATCTCGACCATTTTTGCGAATTTTGGCACCAAATTTTCAACATGAGGTTCTGGGGAACCCACCACATGAATTCAGTCACTGTCATCTTGTTATTGACTGAGTAACTAAATGACAGTATGACTTTTCATGGGGAGGGCTCCCAAAAAGCCTATGTTACAAATTTGGTGAAAAGATTCAAAAAAATGACCGTGTTATGATCGTGTGTTGTGCAGTTTCCACGCACGCTTGTAACTTCGATTATTTGTAATATTTTTACTCCAGATTTTCAACATTGCCATTCTTTCACACCTCTTAATGAATAGTACAGTTGTCATTTTCCACATCCTGCCCGAAATTTGTTTTCGTACATCTGGCACACAGTGGCACAGTTGCTAAAGGAAAGCAATGTTCAGGACAGAGTAAGAAAATCACAGTAACACTGTTCGTGAGCAGAGGTCAAAAAATCCCCATGTTGAAAATCAGGTGAAAAAGTTCCAAAAAATTACTGTGTTATGAGTGTGCATTGCGCAGTTTCCACGCACACTTGTAACTTTAAGAATTTGCAATATTTTTACTCCAGATTTTCAACATTGCCATTTTGTCATACCTCCTTATGAACAGTACAGCTTTCATTTTCCACATCCTGCCTGAAATGTGTTTTTGCACATCCGGCGCACAGTGGCGCCATCACTGTAGGAAAATAATGTTCTGGACACAGTAAGACAATAACAGTAACACTGTTCATGAGCAGAGGTCCCGAAATGCCTATGTTAAAAATGTGGTGAAAAAATTCCACAAAATTAGCATGTCACAAGCATGCGTTGCGCAGTTTCAACGTATGCTTGTAGCTTTGAGAATTTTTAATATTTTTATTCCAGATTTTTAACATTGCCATTTTTCCATGCCTCCTTATGAACAGTACAGCTGTCATTTTCCACATCCTGCCCAAAATGTGTTTTAGCACATCCGGCGCACAGTGACGCAGTCGCTATAGGAAAACAATGTTCCGGAATAAGAAAATCACAGTAACACTGTTCATAAGCAGATTCCCAAATTGCCTATGTTAAACAGTTGGTGAAAAAAATTCCACAAAATGACTATGTTACAAGCGTGTGTTGCACAGTGTTATACATAACTGTTCTCAGCATGTAAATAACTGTTCTAAGTCGCTAATCATTCTTTTGCACATTTCCTCTTGATCCCTTCCACTCTCTCCCCTCACCCCTCTATGGCTTTCCCCCATCCCCCCTCCCCCCTGTTATATGTCCTGAGCTCCCTTGTTCACTTTAAAATGTTTTGTCCCATACCTTCTCACCTCTGACGAGGCCCCTTGGCTGATGCCATCCCTCACCTTGTTGATTATTAGATATTAGGCTGAGTCTGTTCTCATTTTCCAGTAAAGGGTCATTTGATAAGACCCCACCCCTCTAATATGACCCTCTGAATTCCAGGTTTTAATCAAATATGCACCATGGCATACATTGTACAATGCCACATGTATTGGAACTTCTCTAGTTATACACTCTTGTAATATCTTGTATAATTCCTTGTTTTGTTTGTTCTCCGTCTCATAGTTTTCCAATATGTATTGTCCGTCTGATGTGGAACCTATGAAATGAGGTTGTTCTCAAAGGTGTAATCTGAAATTTCAATAAAAAAGTGTCCACGTACAATCGTAAGTTCGAGAATTTTTAATATTTTCACTCCAGATGTTCATCATTGCCATTTTTGCACAACTTCTTATGAACAGTACAGCTGTCATTTTCACATCCTGCCCAAAATGTGGTTTTACACATCTGGCACACAATGGTGCAGTCACTGTGGGAAATCAACGTTTGGGACAGATTAAAAAAATCATACTGCCACTGTACATGAGCAGAGGTCCTAAAATTCCTATGTTAAAAATTTGGTGAAAGAATTCCAAGAAAAGACTGTTACGAGTGTGTGTTGCACAGTTTTCATGCACGCTCGTAACTTCAAGAATTTTCAATATATTCACTCCAGATTTTCAACATTGCCATCTCTTCACAGCTCCTTATGAATGGAGCAGCTGACATTTTTATGTGGTGCAGAATGGCACGGTCACTGTGGGAAATCAATGTTCGGGACACATTAACAAAATCACAGTGACACTGTTCATGAGCAGAGGTCCCACATGCTTTCATGAGGTGGGGTCCCAAAAAGGCCATGTTGAAAATTTGGAGTGCAAATACCAATAAACGCCCTGGGCATTAGAGTTTCTAACCATAACATCCCACCCTGTACAGACCAACAGGTGTCAGGGTGTGCCTTTGGATTGTTGGCTGTAATGCTCATGCCATTGCACCCCCACCCCCACCCTGCAGCCACTGACAGCCATGCAGGTGTGCCTTGGACTCTTCAGACCCAAAGTTTACCCCATTCTCCTATGCTGCATCCATCTCAACATACTTCCTGATGAAATGGGGTGAGCATAAGACCCAATGACCCCAAGGCACAATGCGACACTTGTCAGAGTCTGCAGAGTAGGGTTAGGTGAAATGGCATGAGCGTTATGGCCCACAACCCAAAGGCACACCCCAATGCCTGTCACTCTCTGCAGGGTGGGGTTGGGTTGATGACGGTTCTATACTTCACTGCCATTCCTATTATACGTCTCTCTAATACCTGCACTACCAATGCCAATACCAGCAAGACAACATTCGGCATTGACAAATGCTTGTTTCTCTCCTCTTTTTCCTCACACACCCAGTCTCTGTCTATATCTGCTGCCTCTCCCCCTGCCCCATCACCCCATCTGATCCTTAAAGTGCCCCACAGCCTGCCCTCTATGGTGGTATCTTTCCGTGTCCTGCCATTTCTAACCACTGGAGATGGTGAGCTCTGTTTTGGGTTGTGTAGACCAGTGGGCGAGTGTGCTGCCTGCAAAGAGAGGCATGCATCATTCCACCTACTTGAGTTTTTTTCCAATTTTTCTCCCCGAAAGCCCTCAGATGCTACATGAGTGAAACAGTATTATGGATGTGTGGATGTCTTCCACAGGGAGTGTTGTCCCACCTGTAACTGCTCCTCCTACCTGGGTTGCTACCCATGGTCACCTAGGTGGCAGTGCCGCAGCATAGCTAGCAACCTTCCCTTCTTGAAGGAGGAGAGCATCTGTAGGATCGTTCAGTCCTCCTTCCTCAAATACCCCCTCCAGCAGCCCTATCTCGTTCCAAAACACAGCATGGAATCATGTCCCCTAGTTCTTGTCCACCCTCTTTTCTGCAAGATGTTTGTTTGTTTGTAAAAAATTATTCCTTTCAAGTTTAGGAAAAGGATAACCCTTTGAGTGGTTAGACTTATTTTCAATGGGGTCCAATGCAAACCATAAAAAAAAGAATTACAGTTACGTAAAATAGACAGTTATGCATAGTACATAAGAAATACATATTACAGAAAAGTACTCTGTTACTTCCGTACTGTGTTTTGTCCTTAGATATCAACTTATATAACAGTTAATAAAAGTGTGATCTGACTCCCCCTACACCTTATTTATCCCTCTGAGTTATTTGAATGTCTCTGTCATGCCCCCCCCCATCTCCAGGGAGTACACATTTATTTCCTTCAGGCTCTCCTCATATGCTGTCTGATGTAGCCCCTCCACCATTTTTGTAGCCCTTCTCTGAACAGCCCCCACCTTATCTATATCCTTCCTGAGTGTCCTCCAAAACTGAACACTGTACTTGAGGTGATGTCTTACCAAAGACCCATATAGTGGAATCACCACCTCCCTTTTTCTGATGTTGATGTCTCTCCCCATACACCCCAGCATCCTGCTGGCCATTCTGACTGCCTTCTCACATTGACCAGAAACCTTTAGGTCATGAGATATAATTACTCCAGATCCCTCTCCTGCATTGTTACCAACAATAACTCCATACCCCCACCCATATAGTACTCCACCCTTTGTTTCCTGTGTCCTAAGTCCATTAATTTGCCCTTTTCTTTTGTGAATTTCTGCTGTCCTTCATTTTACCATTCCTCCAAATTATTCAGGTCCCTTCTCATTCTTTCCACCCCTCCCAGTGTATTGACCCTATTGCAGATCTTTGTGCATTCCCCAAAGAGGCACACCTCCCCTTCCAGCCCGACAGCAATGTCACTTAAGAAGACTTTAAAGAGGACTTGACCTAGCTCTGACCCCTGAGGTTTCCCACTGCTCACTTCCCCCTGAATGGACTGATCTCTGTTTACTACCACCCTTTGTGTCCTAACACTCATTCAATTTCTAAGATAGTCTTCCACCTTGGCTCCAACCCCCAAGCTCCTCAACTTATTTGTTAACCTTTTATGTGAGATGTTATTAAAGTCCTTGCTAAAATCCAGGTAGGCCACATCTACTGGCCCTCCCTAATCTATCTCCCTGGTCACCCAGTCAAAGAAATCTATCAGGTTTGTTTGGCAGCACCTTCCTGCCATGAAACCATGTTGCCTCACATCCTGTTGGCTGCTGTACTTGAGGTATGTCACAGTCCTTTCCTTAAGCAGGTATTCCATCCATTTCCCTGCCAATGAGGTTAGGCTGCCTGTCCTATAGTTACCAGTTCCTCCCTCTTCTCGCCATTATGGAGAGGGACATTTGCTCTCTTCCAGTCTGACAGAACTTCACCTGATTCTAATGATTTGTTGACCAATGCAGTTAATGGTGCTGCCTGCCAGTTCAGTCCTAAGTTCCTTTTATGAATTTGCCAGCAGCTAAAGGCCTTATGGTCTATCAAGTCTGCTCGAGTGTGCAGCTTGCAACCCTTATACTGCAGCTACCCCTCCCTCCCTCCCTGACCCTCCCTCTTACCCTATCCCATCCCTTTTGAAGCAGTACACTGTTCTACAGGATACCACTTCTGCAGGCAACGCATTTCACCCAGACACCACTCTCTCTGTAAAAAGTGTCTTCTCATTTCCCTCCTGAACCTTCCCCCTCCAATCTGAGATTGTGACCTTGAGTGTCCCTACCCCCACTTAACTTGAATAGTCCCTCTGTGCCTGACTTGTTTATTCCCTTTGTGTACTTGAAGGTTTCAATCATATCCCCCCGTCTCTCCTCTCCTCTAGTGAGTACAAGTTCAACTCCCTCAGCCTGCTCACGTAGGGTATGTCCCCTAGTCCCTGGATCATCTTTGTTGCCCTGTGCTGCACTCCTCCAGTAACTTAATGTCCCTCTTCAGGTATGGGTGCCAGTACTGCACATAGTACTCCAGGTGTGGCCTATCCAGTGATCTATACAATGGCAAGATCACTTCCCCTCTCCTTGAAGATATACCCCCTGGCAATACAACCCAGCATTTTGCTGGCCTTTGCAGCTGCCTTCCTGCATTGTGCTGAGTTGTTCATTGAACCCATTATAATCACCTCCAGATTCTTCTCCTCCTCTGTCAAGGCTAGCGGAACCCCCCAGCTGGAGCTCCTTCTTAGGTTTTTTGCCCTGAAATGTAGCAGCTTTCACTTTTTGGCATTGAACCCCAACTGCCAGGTGTCCGACCAGGTCTCAAATTTTGACAGATCATCCTGCAACCTATGCCACCCCCCTAGGTCATCCACTACTGCTCCCATCTTGGTGTCATCTACAAACAAACTAATCTTGCTCTTGATGCCCACTGAGATGTCTGATATGAACAACCCAAACAACACTTGTCCCAGCACTGAGCCCTGTGGTACTCTGCTTGTCACTGTCCTCAGAGGTAAGAGCTCCCCTCCCACCACCACCCTCTGTTGCCTTCCCTGTAACCAGTTTACTACACATCCCACCATTTTCACCCCTGCACCTGTACCTGCCAGCTTACTACCCAGCCTCTCATGCAGCACTGAGTCGAATGCCTTACTAAGGTCCAGAAACAGGACATCTACTGCATGGCCCATGTCCAACTATCTAGTTACCCAGTCATAGTAATCCACCAGGTAGGTCTGACAGGATCTGCCTGTGACAGACCTATGCTCCTTAACATCCTGCAGCCCATTGGTTTCCAGAAGGAACACCAGCCTCTCCTTCAGGATTGTCTCCATCAGTTTTCCCAGGAGGATGTGAGGCTTACCAGCCTATAGTTTCCTGGTTTGTCTTTGCGACCACTTTTATGTAGGGATACCACTTGAGCCATCCTCCAGTCCTGAGGTACACTTTTTGAGACCAGGGAGGCATTGAACAGGTCTGCCAAGGGCCCCACCAGGATTTCTGCCATTCTTGATTTCTTTTGAATTCTGGGATGTGTTCCATCTGTCCCTACAGCTTTATCCACTCTGTTTTTCTAGTTCCTTTAGGACCCATTCTATTGTAAATTGACTAGTGTCTATTCTATCTACCTTTATAAAACTGTTACTTAGCTGTGTTTCCTCTCTCTCCCTTACTACCCTTAAAACTGCAGGAAGCAGGCCGGCTCATCGGCGCAGCGGTTAGATTTCTGCTTGCGATGCCAGTGATCCGGGTTCATGAATGGACTCTGGTCGCTGGAGAGCCAGCCGGGAGGAGAAGGCTTGAGCATCCTGCGACTGCTCACCTTCTCCAGGGGGAGGGAGGGGATGTGGCTCACTGTCTGCCACCTCCTGGCAGAGGCCGGGAGTGTGACAGTTCAACAAGCCCCACTGCACACAGGGGCGTGGTGGACGTCGGCATCTGCCTTGACGTCTGTGGCACATCATGCCCCCGGGGAGAAAAGCGGACACTCGGCTCCTTGGTCGGCCGGATGATGGCTGCCGGCTCCTACCGACTCGAGTGCCCTGGCACCCCGGGAACCACCTCAGCAGCTCCCAGGGACTGATTGTCTAGCGCACTGATTGCCCCTCCTGGTGCCTTCCCCCTTGAAGGAGAGGGACCCATCTGGTGAAGGGATACACCAGGTCACCCCGGGACAGCTGCAATCTGAGGTAGGTGGAAGGGGGTTGGGGCGGGGGTCGGTGAGGGTCTATGTGCAGCTGGAAGGAGAGGCAGGCTAAGAGCAAGTACGGAGCAAAAATAAAAAAAACACAGGAAACATTTTTTCTGGGTTTTCTGCTTTTGTCTGGTCTTCTGTTGCCCCTCACCCTGTCCCTATTTTAGTCTCACAATGCCACCTTTGACTTTTCTCTTTTCTGTTGTATCTAAACACTAGCTAATCCTCTTTCTTTATTGCTTTTCCTAATTTCCCTCTGTATATGCTTTGGCTTTTCTGGCTGCTTTACTTGCTTCCTAAAATTTTCCCAGAAACAGTTGTCTGTCTTATTCCCTCTGTGTTTTCTTCAGATATACCTCTAGTCTGGCAAAGCTGTCCTTCTGAAATCCAGGACCCTTGACTTTGTATGGTTGAATTCTTCCGCTGTCTTCACTTTCAGCCACACCATAGGGGGATCCCTGTACTCCTTGTGACTCGTCACTTTCACATCCATCACCTTGTCCCCATTCTTCTGTAGCTTTTATTTGGTCCCTAACATAGATAGCCACTCCGCCTCTCTTGTTTCATACAATGTCTTTTTGGAATTGGGCATATGCTTGTATGGCTGCGTCCCAGTCATGGTTCCCTGTGTGCCATATCTGTTTAACAGCAACAGTGTCTATGTCTTTCTCTGATATTTATTTATTTATCGATTGAATGGATTTTGTTGACCCCGGTAAGCCCACTGGGCCTTAAAGTCCCTTTTTCAGGGGCGACCGGTGGGGGGGATACAGATTGTAAGCAACTGAAACTGAACCAGATTAAGCTGTTGGTGGTATTTTTAGTGAATGGGAGAAACTTGGCCAGGACACCAGGGAAATTCCCCTACTCTTTTCACGGGTGGCGCTGTCCGTCCATTCGAGGAGATGGAGGATTCCAGTCAGTCGGTGGAGCTAGAGGAGGAAGGTTGTGAGTATGCGACTCCGACCTGTTCGGGAGTTACGACCACATTAATGGAAGGAGTTCGGGCTCAGGAGACCCCATTGAGTCCTGTTTGTGAAGTGGATTTAGCACATTCAGAAGATAATACGGTTATGGAAGAGGAAGCTGAATTGGTTTTGGCTGAGGAATTAAAAAGGAAAAAACAACATCTTTTGGAATTGATTTCTTTGGCTGAAATAGACTATCATTCATGCCAACAGAAGTTAGAAGTGGAAAGAAATAAGAGAAAGCACTCTCCTGTTAGCCCTGTT
Source organism: Neoceratodus forsteri (assembly GCA_016271365.2). Lineage (NCBI taxonomy): Eukaryota > Metazoa > Chordata > Ceratodontiformes > Ceratodontidae > Neoceratodus > Neoceratodus forsteri. The sequence continues at coordinate 131,512,682 of CM028130.1, read as the reverse complement.
CAGGAAGGAGGGAAACGCTTTGGTCAACAAGTTGGAGTTGGAGGTGGTTCGAATCCTGTTTCGGGAAAAGATCCGGTTACCCTACAAGAGTCTATGCCTATATGTCAGTTTGAACCCTGGACCCCTGGTGAAGCATTGATAAAAGCTGGTTGGTTATGGGCAGGAAATCGGTGGGTTCCTGACCCCACAATACCGATACCAGGGATTCCTAGTTCGACATTTCCTGAGCAACAAGAGGGGATATTATTGACTACCGATAAACCAAATTCTGAGTCCCTAATTTCTAGCAATGCGAATGCGCAGTCTCAGGTTGAGGCTAGTATCCTTTTAGAAACGCAAGATGCCATGGGCGAACAAATTTTACCAGTGCTTGCACAAACTTCGTTGCCTAATTTGGAACGTTCTACATTGGTTCAACTTGCATTGGAGCCTTTGTCTGCAACCAGGTCACCGCCGGTGGCTGGTGGTGAAGTGACTATCGAGACCGTGAGCTCTTTGAATTCAGGGGGTACTACTTTGAAATCTTTTGCTGGCCTGTTCAGGAAACCTGTGCAGTCTGCTAAGCGCAGATTCCTAGTGAGACTGCGATACACAGGGCAGTTACCTGTAGCTCCAGATCGCATTTGGATGGGTAAAACTTTGTTAATAGACTCCATGGCGTTTTCACCAAATGAAGTGTATGCATTTATACATTCACCAGGAGATTGTTATTACGATGTAAGCTTTTGTACTGGATTGTCCTTGGATAAATTTTGGAGGCTATTTTATGACTTACAGAATAATGATCAGTGGAAAGACTTCCAGGCTATTCCCGTTACTAAGCCCACAGTTAAAACGGTTACAATTCTTTTCCGGAATGAAGGTGTGAATATCTCTGACATTCTGTTCTGGCTGGAGAAAAAATGTTATGTGCAAGATAAACCTTGTCCTATTTTAGATGTGAATGGTTTTTGGACTGGGGGATGGACTTTTCGTGTCCGTTTAATTCATGATGCTGACGGCATACAACATCTACCCAGCTCCTTTTTTTTGGGAAGGGATAGGGGCATTATATTTTACGCTGGTCAGCCTAAAAGTTGTTTTAAATGTGGTTCTTTATCCCATTTAAATACTGCATGTGATCAGGTCCGGTGTTTTCACCATGGGATGTTGGGACATTTGATTACGGAATGCACTTTTTCCCCAGTATGTAGTTTATGTAATGAAACTAACCATGTGTTTACTGATTGTCCATGGAAACATGCTGAGATAAACGAGACCTCAGATCAAGAACATTTTTTAGCACAAGCCCATAGTTCTAAGGTAGGATCTGATGATACGGAATCAGGTTCAGGGTTAAGGGGGAGGCGTAAGGGGAGAGGGAGAGGTGGTGGCCCTAGAATATAAGGAGGTCTAGTTTAAGATCAGGACCAGAGTTATTCTTAATACTCAGTCACAAGAGGTTCCACTACTCCCAGTGTGAGTTTAAGTGGGGACGATATGACTACACCCTTTGTTACACCCCACGGTCCCCTATCCCCAACAACTATACAGCTAGGAATTGGCCCTGATAGCCCCCTAATTCCACAGAAAGAGGATGCTGTGAGTGATAAGGAGGTAGCACAAACTTCTCAGGAAGGGTTGGTGCCTTTGGAAGGAGGTTTGACTAGTGGTTCCTTGAATTCACCCTTGCCTTTGTCTAACAGGTATTCCATCCTAGCCACCCGGGGAGAACAAGTGGAAGAAATGCTTCCTGTTGTAGATCAGGATCCCAATGAGCCTAGTGTAGTTTTTCCTATAGATACCCCTGGGAGCACTGTTAAACAGAAGGTACCAGATGTTATTAAACGCATAACTAGATCCAGCAATAAACAGTTTAAACCCCCTCCTTAAAATCCTTTTCCATTTACTGTAACATCTTTAAACGTTAACAGTATTAGATCATATGCAAAATGTCAGTCGACGTTTGGTATTCTTTCTTCTTTAAAATATGATGTGTATCTTCTACAAGATACTCGTTTGTATACAGTGTTGGAAATTACTAAGGTTAGCAGGCAGTGGCGGTGGGGTTTATCGTACTGGTCATTAGGTGCGGATCTTTGTAGTGGAGTGGGTGTTTGCTTTAACACATTTGAAGTTAAACTACTTCAGATGGTTGAAATTGAACCAGGTAGAGCACTGATGGTAGATGTGAAGATACAAGATATTACTTGTCGTCTAATTTCTGTTTATGGTCCACAGTTGAAGTCTTTGAGGATAGATCTGTTATATAAAGTTCATCCTTTTTTGTATATGAGAGGTTTGTTAATTTTAGGGGGAGACTTTAATATTAATCTTTCGCAGAAAAAATTATCAGGGAAACAATAGTGCGACAAAACTTGCTTAACTTCTATTCTGACTCAGGCGGGTTTAAAAGATTCACATAAAGTCAGGAGAGATTCGGTTAAACCTACCTTTTTTAAAGGGAAATTGTCCTCCCGTATAGATTTTATTTTTGTTCCCCAATCCTTGCGGATAGACGGTTTGATTTATGTTCTAGTGGAGACTTCGGACCATGTTTTAATTGGAATAAGAATAGATTCCTGTCAGAGTAGGAAACAAGGGCCAGGATTTTGGAAATTTAATGTTTCTTTTCTGAAAGATGTATCGGTTATTTCAGATTTGAAAATGATTATAAAAGACCAGATTACCACGATTGATTTATATGAGGATTTAGGGAGCTGGTGGGGAGCCTTTAAGTTGTGTCTGATTGGATATTTTCAGCTTCAGGGCAGATTGGTGGCTAGCTCAAAACGCAGAAACTATTTGAAGCTTCGACAGTCTTTGCAGTCTCTTTTGTCTACCCAATATGAAAGTGGTGTAGATTTATCTAGCGAGATTACTCGAATAAAGTTGTCAATGATGCCATTCCAGTATGACCGCATGACGTCCTTAATTAAAGAACAGTCTTTCAGGACTCAGGGGAAATCAGCTCAGGTAAACCCCTTTTTGGCATGTCAGATAAGGTCTCACAATCGCCTGTTTTCTGGTTTGTGTAAGGAAGATGGGGTATTGGTGTTAGATAATGTGGGTATAATGGAGTATTTGGATGAGCATGTGGAGCTTACATTTGGGACTTCGTGCCCGATTTCTAACTTTACTTCTTGCTTGCTGGATGCTGCAAATCTACCGCAAGTGGACCAAGATACTCAGTCTAGGATGGTAGCTGCCTTCACTGAATTGGAGCTGAGAGTAGTGATTGCTTCTTTAAAAAAGGAAACTTCGCCTGGATCTGATGGATTACCAGGGGAATTATACAAGGTATTATGGGAGCTAATGCCGAAAGAGTTGTTAGCTTTGTACAATTCATTTTTGGTTGATATGCTTTTGCCCACTCAGATGTATGAGGGGTTGCTTATTTTTCTTTTTAAGAAAGGAGACCGTACAGATATTCGTAATTGGAGACCTTTATCACTCTTGAATGTTGATTTTAAGATTTTCTCTAAACTTTTGGGGAACAGACTATCTTTAATGATGTCTAATTTGATACATGAGCAACAATTTTGTGCAGTGCCTGGGAGAAATCTGACAGATGCTTTAATTTTTCTTAGGGAGGTTATGTCAGCAGGGAAGAACTTGGTGGATGGTTCAGGAGGACATTTGGTCAGTTTGGATCAATCTAAAGCTTATGATGAGGTGTCACACGAATATTTATGGGAATGTTTAAAAGCATTCGGCTTACCATATCAATTTGTGAATTGGGTACAACTATGCTATGCTTTGGCTATTGTTGTTCCATTGGAGAACGGGTGGAGAGGCAGGCCTCATAGCGTTTTGAAAGGTGTTAGACAAGGATGTCCGCTTAGCCCCCTATTGTATGTTTTGGCTTTAGATCCTGTGTTGCGGATTATCTGTAAGTCACCTTTAATTAAACCTATTGTTATGTATAACATTAGCTTTCCAAAATTAATTGCTTATGCAGATGATATTTGTTTAGTGTTACCAACTAGCGAGGCTATAGAGCTTGCCTATGAGGTGCTTAGATCCTTGGGAGGGATTATGGGTGCCAAGATTAACTAGAAGAAACAAATGTGTAGTAATATCAGGGTTTCCCAAAACCCATCCTTGGTTGGGAGGTTTAAAGTGGAACAAGAACCATGTAAGATTTTGGGATTATATTTTGGGGGCACGGAGAGTGATTGGGATAATTGGCAAAAAGTGTTAAAGGAGGGAAACCTTAAGGTGTCTCAGTGGAATAGACATAGATTGTCAAAGAAAAAACGAGTTTACTTGGTTAAATCGTACCTTTTTCCGATTTTTTTATTTATAAGTAATATTTTTTACATCCCTAAATCTTTAGAAACGCTGTTGTTGCGTTGTTTTTTTAGTGGTATATGGGGTAGTCGTTTAAACCCCATTAAAAGAAATACGTTATTTTTGGAAATTAAAGAGGGAGGTTTGGGGATGATTAATCCCATTGTTTTCTTTTTTACAACTTTTTTATATAAGAACTTGGTCCCTGTGGTACGGAATGGTTTACAGTTATGGGTTTCTCTATTAACTTCCCAATTGCAGGGTATTTTGGGGGAATGGAAAAAAGGGTGTTTTTTACATTTTAATAAACGACGGCCTCCGTTGCAGGACAGCTGGAGGTCGGTGTTTGACTGGGATAAAAGGTTAGGATGTGGGTTGGACGGTAGTAAAGAAGCTTAACAGGAAAGCTGAGTATAATTTGATCGTGGGGACCTTTTTTTCTGATACTCCGTTTAGCCCCCTCCCTGCTGCAGTGAGTTCGAATTTAGCTTCTTATTTAACAAATTTTCGTATACCACAGCAAATGTGGGACACTTTATGGTTGGGAGTACATGGTAGAATCAATGTATGCAGCAACCAAAAACATAAATCTATACATGAGAGATATTGCCCAAGGGATAAGTGTATTACCCATTTGGAGACGATGGATCATTTGTATTATGATTGTTTTTATGCTAATGAGTTTTGGGATATTCTTAAAGAGAGGTGGAAATATTGTTTAGTTCTTCCACCTTTAAAGACGAGCTTGTATTATGGCTTCTTTGCTACTGAACAGTCAGGAGACCGGTTTGGCACTTTACAGGGCTTCATGTGTTTTTTTTTATACTGGTTATTGATTAGCCGTTGTAGACTTTTGTTGCAAAAGCAGTTTTTGTCCCCACTGACTGTGATTATGATAATAGAATCTGAAGTAGAGAAATTGATGTTAGCAGAACGTGATTTATTTCCATTAATTAAATGGAGGTCTTACTGGGATGGCTTTGATTTTTTATGTAGTTAGGTCTGAGAATTGGTTTGGGAAAATAAGTATATATATAAAGAATGGGAACAGGAAGGGGTAAAAAAAAAATGTATTGAATGTACGAGAATAACCTGAAGTGTTTAATTTTAGGATATTTCCACGTATTAGAAATTATGTATGTTATTTGGTTTTTTGTATTTGTCTTACGATTTGTTTAGATTACAATAAAAAAAATTCCCCTACTCTTGCTTCCTGTGAGCAGGGGTGGCCCTTTTGACAGTGGGACCAAGATGGCGGACGACAGTCCTGGAGTGCAGGAGGTTGCTATGGAGGTGGGAGAATCTGCTTCTACTCACTCTGCTTTCTCACATGCTTTGGCTTTGGAAAATTCCACTGTGGATGTCTCTACTGAGCATGTTTCATCTGTACCTAACCCTGCTCAATTGGAGTGGAGAGATTCTATGCAAGCGATTTGGAATAGAACCTTACTGACCTTATGGTTTCTAAACCGGCTTCTGAAATTTCCGAGTTGCCTATTCCTTTGGATTCCCCTCCTGCTGCTTCGGGAGAGGAGTTGGAACTGCTCCGTTTGATTGAGACCGAGGAACGGTCTTTTCGCCCCAAGAAATCAGCCCTGTTGCAGAGGATTTGGCGGCTGAAGATTGACAGCGTGTCTAGCACTGTAAACTCGTCTCAGTTGCAGCCTGGACCTGCTCCTGCTTCTACACTGCCATCTGCTGGGGAACCTGCTGTTTCAGTGAGTGTACCTGCTATTTCTTTTCCTCAGATTCCTCCTGCTTTGTTGCCTGAAGTTTCTATACCTGGACCTGAACCCTGGTCGGTTGACCGAGTGCTCTGTGATGCTGGCTGGGATAAGAACCCTTCTACGGGTCAGTGGACCTCTGGTTCATCCCCCAATTATATGCCTGCATCTCCTGTTCAGCCCACTAGTATGGCGGTTCATGCTACAAATTCTCCGGTCCTTGTTTCAAAACTGGCTGTTGCACATTCTGACCCTCTGGCTCTCCCTGACAGCTTGCAGTTAACGCAGAACCCTGTTCTTGATTTTCCTGATCTACCTTCCACTTCTCAGGCCGTGCCTTCAGGTCCAAGCCTTGTGCAAGCTCCTCTGAACCCTTTGTCTGACAGGCAGAAGAAAAAGTTTTCCTCCCTGTTTCGTCTGTCGGTTTTGCTGGCTAAGAGACACAATGCTGTTCGTCTCTCCTACCTGGGGGGCATTTAGGAGCCTCCGAACCATTTCTTTGTGGCCAGAACTTTACTGAAGGACTCAGTGAAGTTTTTTGCTCATGAGCTCTATGCCCTAATCCATATTTCAATCAAGACCACCTTTGATATTAGTTTCCAGACTTCCAAAGGCTTGGACAGGTTCTGGTCTAAATACCATGCTTTGAAATGGTCTGCTTTGTGGTCTCCCTTTCTTGCCATTCCACTGACCAAACCTGCTTATAAGACTGTTTCTATTTTATTTTGAAATGAGGGGGTAGACCTGTGAGATGTACTTTATTGGCTGAAACTCTGATGTACTGTTCTAGGGGACCCTGAGGCTATTTTGGATTCCGAAAATATCTGGACTGGTGGTTGGAAAGTGAAGGTTTTACTTAAAACTGATGATTCTGGTGTTGTTCATCTCTCAAATTCTTTTTTATGTTGATTACGTGCATGTGCAAGAAACATATTGCAGCAGCTTTCCCCACAAGCAGGTTGTGGAGGCTTGGCACTGTTGTGGCCAATGCCTCCACAGCCTTTAAAGGCTTGTCCAGTGTTCCTCAATGCTGTGGCACGCTGCTGCTGACACTAGTTCAGCCAGCGTGCCACCAACTTCTAAAAAAATAGCCGCTGCAATCAGGGGCCGACTCTTCATTGCAGCATAAGCTATTCACTGCAATGAGGGAGCGATCCCTCATTGCAGGGCGGGATTTTGACAGACTGATATTGTTTGTGAACATGATTGCTGCCGTGTTCACGAACAATATTAACCCCCCCCACCGTGTTTATTTGCCGACGGGGGCCCCAATCCCAGTAGGCTTCACTGCCCCAATGTTTATGTTGCCAAAGGGGGAGTCCACTCCTGTTGGAATTATGGAACCCCGCTTATATTGTTGCCAACGGGTGCCCAGTCCCCGCCGTATAGTCACACCCCCTTGTTGTGTGCCGACGGGGTTCCTAATCCCCGTCGGCATAATTTAAACCCTCCCCTTTTGTTGTGTGCCGATGGGGGGTGCCCAATTCCCCGTCAGCTACAGCTTGCCCCCCCAAAAGAAAGACACCAGTGGCATGCTGGGTGCCCACCCCAGTGTGCCACATGCTCCTGTAAAATAAAAAACGGTCCCGCTGTCTTTTTTTTGTTTTTAACCTGTAAAAAAGGACTTCTGGTGCAGAATAGCTTGGTCACTGTGGTAAATCACTGTTCGGGACAGATTAAGAAAATGACAGTGATACTGTTCATGAGCAGATGTCCTAAAATGCCTATGTTAAAAATTTGGTGATGATAGCCCATCAAATGACTGTGTTACAAGTGTGCATTGCGCACTTTCCACGCACCCTTGTAACTTCGCAGATTTGCAATATTGTCATGCCAGATTTTCAACAGTGGCATTTGTTCACACCTCCTTATGAGCGGTACAGCTGTCATTTTTCGCATCCTGTCCGAAATGTGTTTTCACAGTTCTGGTGCAGAATAACGCGGTCGCTGTAGGAAATCAGTGTTTGGGACAGATTAAGAAAATGACAGTAGCACTGTTCATGAGCAGAGGTTCTAAAATCCCTATGTGACGAAACTCCATAACATGACTGTGTTACAAGCATGCATTGAACTGTTTCCATGCACCCTTGTAACTTTGCAAATTTGTAATATTTTCCAGCCACATTTTCAACAGATGCATTTTTTCACACCTCCTTATGAACAGTACAGCTGTCATTTTTCAAAACCTGGCTAAAATAAGTTTTTGCGGGAGAATAGCATGGTCGCTGTGGGAAATCAGTGTTTGGGACAGATTAAGATCGACGAGTGAGAGGGGGAGTGACCGAGCTCAACTGAGCTCTGTCAGGACTGCTGAGAATTTGTTTGTGGGCAGAGAAAGGCCCCAACGCAAGTATCCAGTACAAAAGGGCAGCCTGCAGCACTGGGAGAAACAGAACAAGAGAGCGAGTGAGGGAGGGGAAGTGAGCGAACTCACTGGAGTGCTGTCAGGACTGCTGCGGATTTCTTTGTGGGCAGAAAAAGGCGTCAATGCAGGCAGGGGCCCAGTACAAAAGGCCAGGCTGCAGCAGTGGGAGAAAGAGTGTGAACGAGTGAGACAGGGGGACTGAATGAGCTCAACGGCACTCTATCAGCACTGCTGCAGATTTCTTTGTGGGCAGAAAAAGGCGCCAATGCAGGCAGGAGCCCCGAACAAAAGGGCAGCTTGCAGCGCTAGGGCAAACAGAATGAGCATGCCACAGAGGAAGACTAAGCGACCTCAATGGAGCTCTGTCAGGACAGCTGTGGATTTCTTTGTGGACAGACAAAGGTGCCAACGCAGCCAGGAGCCCCATACAAAAGCGCAGCCTACAGCGCCAAGAGAAACAGAATGAGTGAGTGACAGAGCGGTACTGGGTGAGCTCAACAGAGCTCTATTGTGACTGCTGCGGATTTCTTTGTGGGCAGAAAAAGGCCCAGTACAAAAGGCCAGCTTGCAGCGCTGGCAGAAACAGAATGAGTGAGTGAGAGAGGGGGAGTGAGTGAGCTCAATGGAGCGGTGTTGGGACTGCTTCAGATTTCTTTGTGACCTGAAAAAGGTGCCAACGCAGACAGGATCCCGGTGCAAAAGGCCAGTCTGCAGCGCCGGCAGAAACGGAACGAGTGAGTGAGAGAGGGGGAGTGAGCAGGCTCAACAGACCTGTGTCAGGACTGCTGCAGATTTCTTTGTGGGCAGAAAAAGTCACCAACAGAGGCAAGAGTCCAGTACAAAAGGGCAGCCTGCAGCACCAGGAGAAACAGAATGAGCGAGTGAGAGAGGGGGGGAGTGATCCACCTCAACGGAGCTCTGTCGGGACACCTACAGATTTCTTAGTGGGCAGAAAAAGGTGCCAATGCAGGCAGGAGCCCAGTACAGAAGAGCAGCCTGCAGCACCGGGAGCAACAGGCTGAGCGACTGACAGAGTGGCAGTGAGCGAGTTCAACAGACCAACGCAATCAACATTCGGCATTGACAAATGCTTGTTTTTGGGTAGGGATGGGGGGGTTTGTTTTACCTGGGTCAGCCTAAGGCCTGTTTTAGGTGTGGGAATCCTCACATTTAAACAGTGTTTGTGATACTGTCGAATGTAATCTTTGTGGGGATTTGGGTAATTTAAGCTCTTCCTGTCTCAATGAATGCCACTGTAATCTCTGTGATGAACTTGGCCACACCTTCCAGAATTGCGCCTGGGCAGATCATAATCAGGAACATCGTGATGGTGGAGCTGATCAGCACTTTCTGATTACTCAGGCTCAGAAGGCCAAAATCCACAGTGGGCCCAGTTCTTCTCATGACCCTGTCAGACCTCCCTCGACCATTGCACCACCTTCTGTCCAGGAGGCTGTATTACCTATTAGTGACCCTGTGGTGTTGCCCCCTCCTCCACTTGTGTTGCTGGTGCTGGCTGTTCTGGTCCCCAAGGATCAGACTCCGGTCCCCATTGTCTCGGAGGTTATGCCTCCCCCTCCAGAACCCATGCAGGTTGTTTGCCGACATTCTGCCCGTTCTAAAGTGCAGGCTGTGCCTCCTCCCTCTAAAACTGTCCAGACAGTCCCCGTTAACCTGTCTAATCCTTATGATGTCCTAGAAGAGACTTCTGCTGACTCTGGTGAGGATTCTGATTCCTCGTCTGTTCTTTCTTCCCATCCTGAGGGCACTATGGACACGGAAGTCCCTTCTGTGGGCAGGGGGGCACTAAAGCGGAAAGCAAGGTCCAAATTGAAAGTGCCAGTGGGAAAGATAAAAAGAAATGAAGTTGATTACTTGTCTTCTCTGTCTTTCCCATGTCTTCCCATACCTTTGCTGTTTATTCCCTGAATGTTAACAGTATCAAGAGGCTGGATAAACGTAACACTGTTTTTGCTTTCCTAACTGCTTTACAGGATGGTGTTATCTTCCTGCAGGATGTTAGGTTCCATATGGTGAATGAGCTGAAACAAGCCCAAAGATACTGGCTTTTGGGTCCTTCCTACTGGTCGATGGACGCAGATTGTTGCTCTGGTGTGGGGATTTTGATACATTCTGTTGCTTTTGTGCTCTTGAAATTGTATGATGTGGTCCCTGGTCATGTTTTGATACTCGATGTTTTACTTTTCCAGGTCCCATATCGTCTTATTTGTTTATATGCTCCCCAACTAAAACTGCTCGTATTGATATTTTTTCCCTGATTCAACCATTTCTGCATACTTCCAAACATGTCATTTTTGCCGGTGATTTTAACTACGGCCTTAGTCTACTTGCTAAAAGTTCACATATTTGCCACCACTAGGAAGTTGTATTGTGACTCCGGCTCCTTGAATTCTATTATTCGCACTGCTAACTTGCAGGCTGCTGTTTTAGAATTTATGAAAAGCCGCCCTCCAATGTTTCATAAGGGTGCTCTAGCTACCAGGATTGATTATGTTTTTTTGTACCCTTTTCTCACTGTTTCTATGGACCAGAATGATCCAGTAGAATTCTCTGATCATTGTCTGATTTCACTCTTGATGGTAACCCCTCCCTTTCTAAAGGCCCAGGTATTTGGAAATTTTATGTCTCCTTGCTTGCAGATGAGGTTTTCCTTGACTCCTTGAGTCAATTTTTGGCAGCCAGGAAGTCTGTTCTACTCTGCTAAGAGAATCCTGTTCAGTGGTGGGAGGATTCGAAACGTGATCTTTCCAGGCTTCTTCAGAGGTATGGTAAAGCTCACAGCACATCTGCATATTTATCTTACTTACAAGATCGTCAGTGCCTATAGTCTCTGTTGTCCCTTGCTCGCACCACGGGACAAGATTCAAGTGTCCAAATTCGATCTGTCCCGCAGACTATGTTGTGTTACTCTAAACAGAAGGCAGCACATCTGTTCTGGCAGCATAAGTTTGGTACCCGGGGTACGGCCCATGTAACCTGTCCTTTTACTCATAATAAGACACAGGTCGATAAGAAGGGTATCACTGGGCTCCTGGATGACTCAGGAGAGGGGGGACGGCTCAGGGGCAATGTGAGGAAGTATTTTTTCACAGAGAGGGTGGTGGACGCATAGAATAGCCTTCCTGAGGAGGTTGTGGGCTCTAAAACTGTGGGAGAATTCAAGAATGCATGGGACAGACATAAGGCAATTTTTGTGGGGGGGTAGGAAGAAATGGGCTGTTGGTTAAATAGGATCTGCAGCTTATCCTCTAGGTAGGAAAATGGGCAGACTAGGTGGGCCAAGTGGTCCTTATCTGCCGTCAAAGTCTATGTTTCTATGTTTCAATGTGTTCTGTGTACCTCCCCTCATGATAATATGCGACTTGTGTCTGATTTTTCCAATAAGTTGTTTTCGGACCTCCCTTCTGATGTTGGGAAGATTAGGGCCTATTTGCATGACATTCCAGTATCTGAGATTGCTCCCCAGGTTCTTGCTAGTATAAGCCGCCCTATTACTGTGCGTGAGGTGCTGGATGTTATTTGGCATTTAAAGACACATGTCACCCCTGGTCCAGATGGTCTCCCAAGTGAGCTTTATCAGCTTATGGGTGAGACCCTGGGATCTGAATTGTCCATGGTGTTTAATGCTCTATTAACGAGTGGGGGTGTTCCTCTGAACTTTAACAAAGGGGCCTTGATTTTTCTGCATAAGAAAGGGGACAAATCTGACCTATGTAATTGGAGACCTATCTGCATGCTCAATGCTGATTGTAAAATTTTGTCGAAAATTCTGACCAACAGACTGTTGCTTATGGCTGATCTTGTTATCTCCTCTGAGCAAGCTTGTGCTATTCCTCAGTGGAGGATTCAAGATCACCTCATTCGTGTGCAAGAAATTTTTACCTGTGGGTATTCTGGTCGGTGTTCTGGGTTTGTGGTTTCCTTAGATCAGAAGTCTGCCTTTGACTCTATTTATCATGATTTTTTATGAGAAGCTTTGTTACGTTATCACATCCCTCCCATATTTGTCTCTTGGATACGGTCTCTTTATAGGACCGCTACTGCTGTGCCACTGGTCAATGGTTGTCTAGGCTCCTTGGTCCGTAATAAACGGGGTGTGAGACAAGGGTGCCCCCTGAGCCCCCTTTTATATATTTTTTTATAGATCCCCTGTTACGTAAGTTGAATACCTCCCCGATTTCCAGCCCCACAGTTCAAGACACGCCTTCCTCAATGGCTTATGCCGATGATTTGTGTTTGTTGATTTTGACTGCTTCCTCGGTCCAGGAAGCCCTTTCTGAGTGCTCCTCTTTTGGCTCACTTTCTGGTGCAGCTTTGAATTTGGATAAATGCCATGATTTGGTGGTGGGTCCTTCCCCACAGCCTACTGCCTTTATTGGCTCAGTCCATCTCTCTCCCTCATTTACTACCATTCTGGGTATAAAATTTGGCCCCCCTGATGTTTATGTTTTGAACTGGGAAGAAAAACTTGCAGTTTGCAGGTCTAAAGTTTCCCAGTGGAATCATGATAAACTTGGGAAAAAGAAACGGGTGTTTCTGATCGAGTCTTTTTTACTTCCCATTTTTTTATATTTAAGTTATGTATTTCTATTCAAATTGCTCAAAACCCTATTTTGAGTTTGTTTTTAAGCAGTTTGGGGCAGTCACCTTAACCCCATTAAACATGAGGGTTTTGTACCTGTCTGTTTTTGGGGGGGGGGGCTGGATATGGTAAACCCCGTTCTTTTTTTATGAGTGTGTTTTTGATGTCGAATTTCAGACCTCTTTTACTTAAGAGGCAAAGAGGATGGGAAGGCTGGCTTTATGAAAATTGTGACTCTTGGTTTCCTTCCTGGGAAAGACATTCCATTATGGTTTTGAGGGGAATGGTACCCCTTTAGTATTTGAAGGATACTTTCCTCCATTTAAAACAATGGAAGGTTACTCCTCATCAACTTTTGATGGCCTCTTTTTATAAGGTCCTGGATAAGAATTTGATGGCGTCTTTTTGCCCTACTTTGGACCCCTTTCCTAAATGTGATGCTTTGTACAGAGCTTCCCTGACTATGCTGTTGAGAAATCCTAGGATCCCAGTGCATATGTGGGACTTCCATTGGCTCTCATGCCTTGAGAAAATTAATGTCAAAAGTAACCATAAACATAAACAGCTGTCTGATAGATTCTGTAGTAGGGCCCAATGTACTAATTCCCTGGAAACGATTGATTATTTGTTTTTTCACTGCTCCTTTATTAAAGATTTTTGGGGATTCCTTGCTGACCTCTGGGGGAAGCCATTGTCTTCTACTGTTTCATATGTTAACCTGTTGTATGGTCATGTCTCCTCTGCCTGGAGCAAATGGAATATTGCTACTTTAGGTGTTTTATTTTCCATTATAAATGGAATATTTGGATGGCTCACTGTTTGTTTACTTTGCAACAACAACACTGTACTTATGCTGAACTCAGTCACAAAATTGTTGCTGACACTCGTGCTGTTTATTTGTCTGACAAGTCACATCTTTCTGCTCTGGACATTCTTGAATTGTGGAAGCAATTGCCTAGGATTACAAATACAGATGTGGCTGTCACCTGAACGAGCTGAGATTATTTTTCTCTTCTATTTTGGACTAGTACCATTTCTTTTTGAATTGTAATTTTTCCTTTTTCTTTCTTTTTGTATCTCTGCCTGATTGTATTTTTTTTTTGTATTTTGTATTATAATTTTGGACACGTACCGATTCATTTTCTAATAAAACTTTCCCCTACTCTTTTTCAATAAGTTCCATGGGATCTTTAGCATCCACCTGGACTACCACCAATCCAGGCAGATGGGACCTCAGTTTAACGTCTCATCCGAAAGACGGCACCTCAGAAGTGCTGTACGCCCCTCATGCTGCACTACAGTATCAGTATTAGGATATTAACCCAAGTGCCAGATGTGGGAACTGAACCCACAGCCCTCTGATCTCCTGGCCTCAGAGGTGAGTGTGTTACCTACTGAGCCACTGACACTGATATAAAGGCCATTAGGTCTGCAATTTTATTTGCCAGGCTGTGAGTATTTGTGCACTTAACTTTCCACATTTTGCACCTGTTCTTTTTTACTTTTCCAGCCTTTCCCCGGTGTATTTCCTCTAGTCCTTTTCCATTGGTTATACTACTATGTTCTATATTCATTTGTCCTTTTTGTATTCCCATTGTTTTCCTGGTAATCCAGCTCTCCTTGATTAATTTCTTTTTTAGGTGTACTTTGGGGGGTGGTGGTTGGAACACCTGAATGGAGCCATATAGGATGTGACAAACCAATTCATCAGGATGGTAAACAAAGGCAAGAGAAGGAGGAAACCACTATGGTTCTTGAGAGAGGTGGCTGACAAGGAAAAGGCCAAAAAGGTGTGTTTCACGAAATATAAGGAGACTCAAAGGGATGAATACAAGCATATGTACCTAAGGAATCTAAGGGAAGAGGGGAAGGCTGTAAGGAATGCAAAGGCATGGACTTAGGAAAGATTAGCGCAGACAGTGAAGAAAAGGGAAAAGACATTCTATAGATTCATCAGCCAAAGAAGGAAAAGCTGGAGGGAGGATTGTAAGGCTCTACGTGGATACAGGAGAGTGCAAGGAGGGAGACATGCAAATGGTGGAAATACTGAACAAATACTTTTTTTTTTTTTTAGTCTTTGGTAACCGGGTAAGACCCACTAGGTATAAGTGCCTGTTTTCAGGGGTGACCTGTGAGCACTGGGCGGTTAAGTGACTTGCTCAGAGTCACACAGTATGCAAGTGGAGGCTGTGGGAATCAAACTCAGGTCTGGTCTGTCTTTTTTTTTAGAATGCTAATCATTTTTGATTGAGTCCATGACACAGTACACAGCATTAATAAAACTATATGCATTTTCACAAGTGATTAGCACTTTCACGCATAAAACTACTGATAAGTTTTTTCAGCTTATTTAAAACCCTGCACTCTAATTGCCAAGCCAACGTTCCATGGATTTTAACACTTTAGTACCTACTCATAGGCTTTCCAACTTGATTATCACTCTTCTATGCAGGACGGTGTCAAAATCCTTGCTGAAATTCAAGTAGACAACATCCACCCCTCCTCCCAGATCTACTGCCTTGGTCACCAAATCAAAGAATGCTATTGGGTTAGTCTGTCGTGACCTCCCCCCTGTGAGAGCATGTTTCATCATATCCTATACACCAACATAGGTGGAAAGATTCGGGCACCAATCGGCGATGTCACTAACCACTGTTTTTGCAGAGGCTGTGCCCCACCCCCCAAACATGCATACCAACTCTGGGTGGGCGGACCTCGGGAGGTGGTGGCAACATTGCTGATTGGCGCCCTTAAAGCTCAACGCCCTAATGCCAGTCACAGTGCCTGCAAGGGGTGCTGTAGGTTGAAAGGGGGACCAATCAGTGCTTAACAAGTAATTGAGTAAGGGTGTTAGATCCAAGGATTTGTAAAAGTATACCAGTGAAATTCCAAGTGGGGCTCTGAGATGATTGATTTTTTGAATGGTATAGATCAAGTGGTGGTCGTTTAGGGCAGCTGGAAAAATAAACAGATAACAGGGGTTCCTACTAAAGTTCTAATAAACAAAATGCTTATTTTCTTTAAAAAAAAAACTTGTTGTTTGTGATCAGTAGTGGAAGGACAACAATTTAAAAATAACATGATCAAAGTATTAAATCACATTAATATCTTTTCACTACATCATACAATACTTTGTACTACAAGCCACATTTTCTTTACTTTTGTTGTAATGATCTTCTATTTCAAGGTAATCATTTAAATATAAGTAACCTGTTTTGCCAACTTGCCAACTTGTTTTAACACAAATTTGATGTTAGGTAGGCTTTGTATTCGACTTTGTATGTGAGCATGAAGCTATTATGCATTCTCAAGTGCAGGATCTCATTTACCAACCTCCACAACAGCACATTCAAGGTTATCATCAGCAGAGCCATCTAAACTCCTCACACATTTCAAACAAATTCTATTTATATTGAAAGCACAACCTATCTATCTATCCCTATGACTCCAAAGCAAGCATGGTACTTCATGCTCCATTTAGGTGAATGGGACAATTATCATCTCATTTCACACCTACTGTTTCACTCCCTGTGGAAGCACAATGTTTTCTGATACTCTGCTTCAACCCAGATGTGAAGTCCTCAAGGGTACATGTGTATAGCTCGAGGATTTTGAAACGAACCCAGCCAAGTCAATAACATGAAACAAAGTTATTAGCCAGGTTTACACCACTGACTTTGCATCGCATCAACCCATGCACATGAGATGATGTGGTGCAAAGTTGATAGTGTAAACACTGCCTGGAGCGCCTTAAGTACTCGTCGGATCCGACTCAGTTGTGGGATCAGTAGTGGAGCGAGTGCGTGAAATAGCAGTGTGAACACTTTGCTGCGCTCGCTCTGCTACAAAGGCTGTTTTTTCTTAAGACTCTGTTGCATTCTCAGTCCCTCCTTGGAGTGACCTGCAGCACTGCGAGGGCAGCCTGTGTAAATCAAACTGCAGCTGGCGAACTGGAAAGGGACATTCCACAGCACTGCCACTGTGTAAGCACGGATAATGTGATTTTGTTTCATGTTATTGACTTGACTCCTTATCTCATAATGCAAAATACACATCTGTGTTTATCAAGCTGTTAGCATGCTTGAGTAGATATCCTTTAATTTAAATGTTTTTATACAATTTCAGTCACAAATTCTATAACTTGTTACATAGTGCTAGCAACTGGTTGTTTTGTGTGGACAATGAAAAATCACAGATACTGCCACAAAAACTGCAGGCTGAATTTTCCAGTTACCCTGCTGATGGGCAAAGACATGTGTGCTATCTCCATGGAGTCATCTGTTACTGGTGGACTATGGGCAGCTTCTTGGCCAGCACCAATTTCCAGTTGCACTGACTGTCAGTGGTACATGTGCTAATGCAGCACATACTGGGAATAATGTTTCTGCTACCTCCAGTGCAGCACATGTGTCAAGTGGTCTTTCTGCTACTTTCAGGGCAACACCAGTGCCAAGTTGTCTATCTGCTACTGGGGGGGGGGATCCCCATATCAGAAGCTTCAACACATGGTTGAAGGGCTGGTGAAGTAAAAAGGGGTATGGGTTCATTGAAGACTGTAGACCCACCTGAAACAAAGTGGCACTGTAGAAACATAGAAACATGACAGCAGAAAAGGACCACCTGGCCCACCAAGTCTGCCCAAGGTGCCTAGCAGAAGGCTAGGACTTCCTCCCACACCTACCTGTCCCTGCGGCCTCCTCTTCTCATACTACTCGAGTGATGGGCTGCATCTATCCAGGAAGGAGAAAGCAGTCCAGAATGATTGGTTTAATTGCTTCCTAGGGGGCTAGCTTCAAAACTGAGAAGACTTGATAGACCTATGGGCCTTTATCTGCTGGCAAATTTCGTATGTTCGTGTGTTCCTTGCCGAGCTTTTAAACTAGATGGGGGGGGGGCACCGGGAGCAGGAGACTCTTGCAGCCCATCCCCACAAGATAGAGAAGCCAGAAATGAGGAGCAGGAAGGCAATATTTATTTTATTTATTTAAGGAGAGGATTACAAGTACCTTTGAGCCAAGGCTCTTTTACAAAGGTTCCTTGTCAAGTGAGAAGCAATACAAAACATGACAAAAACTAAGTAACAAAGCACAACAAGATATTCATACGGTTTCAGGCAGTTGAATACATACATTTGGGGGAAGGTAGGTACCAGGACAGGGCAGGGTAAACAGAGACAGATGTGGCTTGTGGGGAACATATGAGGGAAGGAGCAGCCATGGGCATTGTCAGGCCTCGAGAAATTGCATAGGCGGGCGGTGGGGGACGGGAGGGGAGGTGGTGGGAGGGGATGGGAGGGTGAAGGATGTGAAGGAGAGGGAGAAATGAGTGCTAGGAGGGAGAGCAGATTAGGAGGGATAGTCACAGGTGCTGGAGGCAGAGAGGTGGTGGCAGAGGTTGGCTTTGAAAGGGCCAAGCTTTTGCAGAGCAGAGATGTCATTGTTGAGTCCATTTATCCAGCTGGGGGCTCAGTGAGCAAAGGATCTTTGGCCCTGCGTGGTGTGGCACCAAGGGATGTGCGGTAGTTGATTTTGAGAACCCCTGGTGAGGCGGGGGTTGCGTGCTGTATGTAGGAGTGCTTGGACTCGGGGGGGGGGTGCAAGGCCTAGTATAATTTTCTTAGCCATTAAGCAGGTATGGTACTTGATACACTTTGAAAGTTGGAGCCATCCTGTTTGGGCATAGAGTTCACATGTGTGGGTGAGGCAGTGGGATCCTGCAATGAGGTGGCAGGCTTTGTTTAAAGCCAAGGATAATCGCCTAAGGGCTGTGTCAGTAGCGGAGCCATAGATAACCAGACCATAATCGATTAGTGAGACCACAGAGCTCTGTACTGCTATCCTTGAGGCATCTGAGGTAAAGCATTGTCTGTGCCTGTAGAGAAGACCAGCGCATGTGTTAACAGTTTTGGCGACGTTGTCAATGTGGGTGCCATAAGATAAGTTACTGTCGAGAATGATTCCAAGATATTTAAAGGATTGCACTTGATAGAGGACAGTATCATGGCAGTTTGTAATTGTGAGGGGTTGAAGCCTATGTTTGTTGTGGGAGCCGCAGAAAAGCATTGACTTTGTTTTTTTGTAGTTGAGGACCAGCTTTTGACTATTAAACCATTTTTCAATGGAGGTGAAGGCCAGCTTGAGCTTTTTGTGGAGTAGGTGGGGGTCCTGATGGCTGGCATGGATGATGTCTTTGTCTGCATACAGTTGGATTTGTTCTGGACAGGATTGTGGAAGATTGTTCAAGAAAAGGCTGAAGATAAGTGGCCTGAGAATGGATCCCTGAGGGACTCCTGAGAGTACGGGTCTAGCATCAGAGAGGATGCTGATATGCTAACAGCAACGCCTAAACCAGACAAAGATGGAAAGGCAGAAGAAGGGGAGGAAGCATAAAGAGTAAATTTGGGGGGGAAGTAAAGAAGCAGTGGATCAAAGACATGGGTGGAGCACGGATAGGCAGCGGAACATAGAAGACCATGGTTACAAATGCTCGCAGCCTGGGGAATATAATCCCAGACCTGGAGGCATTGTTAGTAGAGGCAGACCTAGACATAGCAGCAATAATGGAGACATGGTACACAGCTAATCATGACTGGGACATTAATGCACCAGGGTATGCTCTATTCTAGATGGATAGGGGGCTTAAAAATGGGGGGGCATGTACGCCAAGGAGGGTATTAAGACAACAAAGGTACTGGCTGGACAGGGGGAGGCTGAGACACTGTGGGTCACCCTTGAGCCAGCCAATGGCACAACAATTCACACAGGGGTTATGAACAGGCCTGCAGCACAGGCAGAAGAGGTGGATAGGGGAGCTAGAGGATCAAATTCAACAGATGACAACAAAAGGCAAGGTATTACTGCTGTATACTTTCTATATCCCAGATGTGTATTGGACAATCCCAGCAGCTGCTTCAACCAGCAGCCAAGATATCCTGGATTCCATACAGTGGGGTGGGCCTTAGACAGACAATGACTGATCCCAACAGAGACAGATCAATCCTGGACCCAATACTGATCAATATGGACAGAATCACTGACATCCAGACATAAGGTCAACTGGGATCCAATGACCACCACATAGTGAGGTTTAGCATAGGGGCAGAGGCACAGTCTAGTCACACCAAGGCAAAGGTCTCAGATTTCAGAAGGGCTGATTTTGCTAAAACGGGGAGTTGTATCAAAGAGGCCCTGGTGAGGAGGAAGATAGAAGGAGGAGGAGTCAAGGAGCATTAGGAGCACTTGAAGCAAGCCATAGAGGAGTTCACGAACCAATGCCTCATGATGGTTAACAAAGGCAAGAGAAGGAGATAATTACTGTGGTTCTCAAGAGAGGCAGCAGACAAGGTATGGGTAAAAAGGGTGGGTTTCAGGAATATGAGAGCCAAAGGGAGGAAGACTGAGAAGTGTACCTAAAGACTCTAAGTAAAGTGGGGAAGGCAGTAATGAGCCCCAGTGTATGGAATGATGAAATATTAGTGCAGAAGGTGAAGAAAAGGGACAAGACATTCTACTGGGATACAAGAGAATGTAAGGAGGGAAACCTGGAAAAGGCAGAAATACTGAACAAATTCCTCATTTAATTATTTACTTAAGAGGGGGAGGATCAGGGACCTCATCTGGGTAACAGACATAAAGGGGGTGGTAAGGGTAAATACAAGTCCATTCGCAGTGGAGAGGGTCCTGTAGGAGCTCACAAATCTGAAGGTGGACAAAGCAATTGGGACAGATGGCATACATCCAAGGATATTAAGGGAGCTGCAAAAAGAGTTAGCATCTCCTCTGGCAGCCATATTCACTGAGTCACTCAACACAGGAGTGGTTCTGAGGGACTAGAAGAGAGCACATGTAATCCCCCTACACTAAAGTGGTACTATAAGTGAGGCAGGGCACTATAGGCCAGTCAGCCATACCTCATTAGTGGGTAAGATAATGGAGGCACTGCTTAACAAAAGAATAGTGGCACACTTGGAATACACTGGAGCCCAGGATCTAAGGAAACATGGATTCATAGCAGGGAGGTTATAGAAACATAGAAGCTGACGGCAGATAAGGACCGCAAGGCCCATCGAGTCTGCCTATTTCTTTTTCTACCTTATAAATGTGCCATCGGCCTTTGCTCTGTCAATGGCCTATCTATTCATACTCATCTGTATTGCTCTCTTGTGCCTATCCCATGCCTGTTTGAAGCCCTGCTCTGTATTCATATCCACCACTTCCTGAGGTAGGCCGTTCCATGCACCCACCACCCTTTCTGTGAAAAAGAACTTCCTCACATTACCCCTTAATCGGCCTCCCTCTAATTTCATGCTGTGTCCTCTTGTCCTGCTATTTTTCTTATATTGAAACATGTTAAACTCTTTCACCTTGTTAATGTCCTTAAGGTGTTTGAATATTTCGATCATGTCACCTCTCTCCCTCCTTTGCTGTAGGGTATACATATTGAGCTCTGTTAATCTGTCCTCATATGTTTATATGTTTTCTGATGCAGTCCCTGCACCATTTTGGTTGTCCTTCTCTGGACTGCCTCAGTTAGGTTAATGCCCTTGTGAAGATGTGGCCTCCAGTACTGCACACAGTACTCCAGCTGGGGCCTAACCAGTGTCTTGTAAAGAGGGATTATTACCTCCCTCTTCCAACTTGCGATACCCCTACTAATACACCCTAACATCCCCTTATCCTTACCTACTACTTTAGTAGTCTGCTTGGATGATTCCAGGTCATCGGTGATGATGATGCCCAAGTCTCTTTCTTCCCTTGTGACTGCCAGCAACTCCCCTCCCAGCCTACAGGTGGCTTCAGGGTTTCTCTTCCCTATGTGCATGATTTTGCACTTCTTTGCATTAAACCCCAGTTGCCACTCTTCTGGCCATTTTGCTAGTTTATTCAGATCTCTTCTCGTTCTGCCCACCCTATCTGGATCATCTACTCTATTGTAGATCTTGGTGTCATCTGCAAACAGACAAACCTTACCCTCCAGTCCATCTGCAGTGTCACTAATGAAGATATTGAAGAGGACTGGCCCAAGGACTGATCCCTGAGGTACCCTACTTGTGACTTGCATCTCTTCTGACTGTATACCATTTATCACCACTCTGTTTTCTGCCCGACAACCAGTTTGCCACCCAGTTGACCAACTTCTGACCCATCCTGAGCCTACCCAGCATATTAATCAATCTTCTGTGTGGAACAGTGTTGAAAGCTTTGCTGAAGTCAAGGTAGGCGACATCAGCTGCTTGCCCTTGGTCCACCACTGTGGTTACCCAGTCAAAGAAATCTATGAGATTAGTTTGACAGGACCTTCCTTTTGTAAACCCATGCTGTCCTGGATCCTGTGCTCCTATGGATTCCAGGTGTTGCACTATCCTTTCCTTAAGGAGTGCCTCCATAATCTTGCCTACTACTGAGGTAAGACTGACTGGCATGTAGTTCTCTGCCTCCTCCCTGCTACCACTCTTGTGGAGCGGGATCACATGAGCCCTTCTCCAGTCTTTTGGGGCCTCTCCTGTGCTCAGAGACTCACTAAACAGTTCTGATAATGGCTTTGCTAGTTCCACCCTTTGCTCCTTTAGTACCCTAGGATGTATGCCATCAGGTTCCATTGCCTTGTCCACCCTGAGCTTATCGAGCTCTTGTAAGACCCTTTCTTTTGTGAAGGGACTAGTGCTCACCTCCCTCCCCCCTGTGTCCATGGTGCTGAGCTGCGGCCCCTGCCCTACCTTCTCTTCAGTAAATACTGAGCAGAATTATCTATTTAGGATAGATGCTTTTACATGGTCCTCCTCTTCACACGCCCCTTTATCTCCTTTGATCTTAGCAATACCCCCTCTGGACTTTCTCCTTTTACTAATGTATCTCTAGAAAGTCTTGTCACCTTCTTTTACTGTCTGTGCTAGTGTTTCCTTGGTTTGGGCCTTTGCCTGCCTTACTGCCTTCCCTGCTTCCCTTAGGGAAGTTTGGTATGCCTCTCTATCTTCATCTGGCTGCATTCCCTTATTTTTCCTGAAGGCCAGCCTTTTGACTTTGACCTTTTCTCCTACTGTGTTTGAGAACCAAAGTGGTTTCCTTCTTCTTTTGCACTTCCTTTTCTCTCTAACACAATGGGATGTTGCTTCAAGTACTGCATCCTTAATGTTTGCCCACTTTGCCTGTACCCCTTCACCTGTATTTCTTTTTGCCAGGGCTAGCTTAACTCTGTTGGCCATCTTCTCAAAGTCAACTCCTCTGAAGTCCCATATGTTTGCCTTGGAATGTGATGATTTAGTTGTAGCGGCCAAACAGAACCATACCATGTGATGGTCACTGCCCCCCAGGTGACCTTCTACCAGGAGATCTGTGATCCTTTCCCTGTTACTCAGTACTAGATCTAGAATAGCCCTGTCTCTTGTGGGTTGTTGTACCAGTTGTTTGAGGCCCACCCCCTGCAGGGAATCCACCATGTGTCTAGTTCTGGCAGCTGTTCCCACTGGTATTGACCAGTCTGTATCTGGCATGTTGAAGTCTCCCATTATCAGAACCTCCCCTTTAGCTATCATGTTTTGTATATCTTCTAACAGTAATGTGTCTATATCCTCCTTCTGGTCTGGGGGCCTGTAGACAACCCCAGTTCTTATGGCTGTCCCATTTCCTGTTTCCAGGGTGACCTACAGTTCTTCTGGCTCCGTATGTGTATTCTGAATTTCTGTAGCTTTGATATTTTCATTGACATACAGGGCCACTCCACTCCTCTTTTTGCAACTCTATCTCTTCTGAGCAGTACATAGCCAGGTACTGAAGTCTCCCAAGTGTTGTTACTGGTAAACCATGTCTCGCTAATTGCCATTATGTCCAGTTTAGCCTCTGTCATTATTGCCTGCAGGTCTGGGATCTTGTTTCCCAGACTGTGAGCATTTGTATACATGATTTTCCATTGGCCAGATTTTGGTGTGTTAGTTGTTGGGTGAGGTCTGGCGTTCCCCTGTGTGTTGTATGGGAAGCTGGACCTTTTTCCTTACCTGGTGATGCAAATGAACTGCAAACATGCTGAACTCCTGTTTGATCACTAGCTGAGGGGGGAGGGATGTTCTTCCCATTCGACATATGGGGTGCTGCACCCCTCTCCCCATTTGCTAGTTTAAATATTCTGCAAAGACGCCAAACTTCTGCCCCAATGCACTGACTCCTCCTTAGTCAGATGCAGTCCATCAAATTTAAAGAACTTGCTCCCAAAACTGTTGCCAGTTACCTACAAATTTGTGTCCTTTTCCTGGCACCAGCCCTTGAGCCACATGTTTAGCTCCCTATCTCCCTTCTCGACCTTCTGTCCATCTGCCTCCTCTCCCAGACTGGCAGGATCTCAGAGAAGGAGATGCCAGACGAAATGGATGATAGTTTGTCACCCAGCCTGGTCAGGTGTTCCTTGGTCTCCACAACTGACCGGCTGGTGAAATCATTAGTCCCTATGTGTACCAGGACGTCAATGTTTTCCCCCCGCTTCCTGAACAATTTTAGCAATGCGGTCAGTGTCTCTCCATGCTGATGTACCGGGGAGACATCTGACCATTACCTCTGGCTGGATATAGGTATCAACTCCCTGAATCATGGAGTCTCCTATGATCAGAAGTTTTTTGGATTTCCTTTTCCCTTTTTTTGTTTTGGTTCCTCTTTTGGGTGAGTTTTGTTGTGCTAGCTCCTGTGCTGCAGTGTCTTGCTCTGCAGTGTCCTCTGCCCCTTTGTTTGATTTCGGAGATAGAGGCAGACACGTGTTTGTAGTTTTGATATGGTTTGTGGAGGTAATATGTTGGAGAGCACCGAGTGATGGGGCACCTGATTTGCCCCTCCTAACCACCTGCCAACCTCCTGGACCAGCTACCCTATGTGGTTGAGGTGCTTCTGTTGGATGTTGGGGAAATGGTGGGTGGTTCTTATAATATATTTCCTCTTGAATATGAAATTTGAGGTGCGCAATCTCTGCCCATGCTGCCTAGAGCTGAGTCCTAAGATCTCCAATGGCCCAGCATGTATGACAGTGTCCTAAATCCTGTAAAACTGCCCTACTGAAAAGTGTTCTGCAGTACCTGCAGTTAATGATATGCATTCCAGATAATTTGCTGGGTTTATAACCTGGTCAGAGTAATTAGAAGGAAGAAAATGCAAGCTAAAGTTTGATTCTGTGTTTTGTTTTTTTGGTTTTTTATAACTTGTTATAACAAGTAAAATTACTAGTGCCCCTGTAAATGAGGTCACCATGTGGATACCCCACTGATCCACCCCTTCCTGCTTTGCCACAGGAAATGCCACAACTGTGCTACCCTATAATAGGAGTGTAGTGTGGGGTGGTTGGGGATGGGGGTAGGTGGATGGGCCCTTCCCCTGCCGAAAAAGAAGAACCACGGATGAAAGAAACGAGGTAAGAGCAGAAACAATCAGTCAGCAACAAATGCAGTAACAATGAAAGTTTATCCTAATGATAGATTAAACTGCAAAATCTGTAAAACACCAGCTGTAATAATTTCACAGAAGATATACCCTGTATGAAACACTTTGCTACAGAGAAAAATAAAGCAGTAACAGAAGATATACCTTGCAAAAGACAATTTGAATCAGAAGATTACAGCAGTAATCTGTTAGCACACACCTGTAGGCATACCTTGCAATAATGCAGCAGAAGGTATACCCAGTAACAACAATTTGAATCAGAGAAAAATAAAGCAATAAAATGTTAGCAACAAACAGTAACAATCCCTGTGAGTACAAAATAAAAACAACAACACACAGTAGATCTGCCTAGCCAAAAGAAGTCTTAATCCATTCCCTTGCTCTGGTAAGGTTCTTTGCTCTGTCCTTTCAAACAACCTAGAAGGAAAGAGCTCAGGTGAAGCTAGATACCTTGGCCAGCAAACCTAGTCTTCCAGATGAGTCTGATAGATTTTTTTTACTGGGTGGTGAAAGAGCTCAATTAGGGGGTGTGGCGGTGGATGTCACTTACCTTGATTTCGGCAAGGCCTTCAACACTGTCCCATATAAAAGGCTGCTTACCATGATGGATAGTCTGGGCATGGGTCACAAGGTGGTAAACTGGGTTAGGAACAGGCTAATGGACAGGAAGCAGAGGATGGTGGTAAATGGGATCCAATCTGTGGATAGGGCAGTGACCAGTGGGGTAACCCAGGGATCAATCCTTGGGCCAGTTGTGTTTAATGACTTCATTAGTGACGTCGTGATAGTGCTAGAGAGAAATCTCTGCCTGTTTGCAGATGACACCAAGATGTGGTGACAACAGAGTGGATACTCCAAACAGGATGGTCAGAATGAGGAGAGACTTGGAGAAGCCTGAAAAATGGTCTGAGGTGTCGCAAGTTCAAGTTCAAGTTCAAGTTCAAGTTTATTGCAGGAAAACTCCATTGAGCAAGCTCATTCACAAGGAGGTCCTGTGACATAAACACTTAAAGTACAAACATAGATAGGTAATTACAGTATATACATGAAATACACTTTACATGATACAGGCTGGATATACATACAAGGGTACCACATAGGGTGACTGCAGGTGGTAAACATTAATATGACACAGGGAAGCAACTTACAGGTTGCATACTGATAAATGAAACAAGATGACTGGTGTGTGCAATACATATATTTTGGCAGCTAGAAAAAACAACGGACTACAACTGATATGGGGGGGAGGAGTGATTTGATAGAGTAGCAGTGGAGCGTAAGCATAGATAAAGCCAGGAGTAGAAGGGAAGGGAAAGCAGTTAATATGACAAAGCAATTATACCTTACCTGTGGATAAATATGGACACATGGGGAAGGAAGAGACTTAATGACAGTTACAGGTGTCTTTTATTTTGGCTGAACTTAGCGATTTGTAGAAGTTTATTGAAACTGGTGCTAGTTAGTTTCAGTATGGTTTGTAATTGGTTCCAAATGGAGGGAAGGGCATATGCAATAGCACGCTTACCAAAGGAGGTACACGCCTTGGTATGTCAAGCATAATAAAGTCAGACTTTCTTAACGAGTATGCACTATGAGATACTAATAAGGGAAGAGAGATAGCTACAATTTCTGCAGGAGCAGTTTAAGAGTCCATAGCTCCAGCATGGAGCAGGCATCTAGTAGTAAGGGATGTCCAACCAACAGTTGCATATAAGTCACAGTGATGCAACGGTAAGAAGAGTTGGTAATGAACCGTAACGCACTGTGATAAAGGATGTCCAGTTTATTAGATTTGCAAGAGTGGTGGAGGAATAGATTACATCGCTATAGCAGTAGGGGAGAAAAGTGGCCTGTACAAGCTTGTTTCAAGTTTCAAGGGGAAAAGGGCCTATTTCTGTAGAAGAAACCTGACCTTGCTTTTAACCTTCTAGAGACATCTTCGACGTGGTCATTGAAAGATAATTTATTGTCAATCCAGATACCCAGATATTTAAATTTGGTTACAACTTCCAGAGGCTCGTTTAGCGTGGTGACAATGAAGTCTTGGGCAAGGGTATTGGGGGCCTGTGACAGCACTGTGGGAGAATATCATCGCTTTAGTCTTCTTAGCATTGAGCGGAAGCTTTGCCTTTATTAGATTATGCTCTAGTTGTACGAAGTCCGCTTGAAGCACTCCCTTGACTTCAGATAACGATTAGCCAGAAGTATACATCACAGTATCATCAGCAAAAAAGTGCAGATTGGATGTAGATATGTTAGCAACTAAGTCATTAATGTACAAAGAAAACAAGATAGGGCCTAAGATGGATCCTTGGGGGACTCCTCTTGCAACTGGCAAGGCAGCAGAGCAAAAGCCTTCCGCCTTTACTTTTTGGGATCTTCCAGTTAGGTAGCTAGAGAACCACTGGATGGTATGGTATGTGGCACCCAACTTTGCAAGGCAATTGACTAATAGTTTGTGATCAACAGTATCAAAAGCTTTGCTGAGGTCCAAAAAGACTGTGCCAGTTACCTTCTTAGCATCTACAGCAGAGATCCAATCATTGGTTACTTTTGCTAGTGCAGTGATTGTGCTATGATTAGCCTAGAAGCCGGATTGAGCTGAAGGTTCAATTCAGAGAAGTGAAAAATAGTGCACCTGGGATGGGAAAACCCAGGGGAGAGCTACAGGAGGGGGGTGGATTACTGACGATCACCAGAGAATAAAGGGGTGGGGGGGGCATATAATTTCAGATGATCTAAAGGTGTGAAAGCAGAGTACAAAGACTGCAGTGAGGGACAGTGGCATGCTTGGGTACATAGTCAGAGGTATCACTAGCAGAACACGGGAGTAACTGATGCCATTGCATAAAACACTAGTGATGCCTCACCTAGAGTAAGTTTTGCAAAACCTTTAGACCTAACACCTGTGCCCCCACACTACTGACCTTTTGTTGTAATGAACACCAAGGAGCACATAGATAGCCATTGGTTTGTTGTCGAACAACTTTAATGGTACAGTGCAAGCCAATGTTGTGTTATGCAAATATCTTGAGAAAACGCATATGAACTATGACTTTTGCAAAGGAGACAACTGCTGCCAGTGAGGTTGGTCATACACCATTGGCAACAGATGCTGAACTGAAGTTAGGACAATCTGACTTTACCTTACTGGCCTAGTGACAGTATGAAAATCAATGTTGTCCTGGATGTAGCTCCTCCCCTCATTGGTTCAGCCCTGGAGTTTGAATAGACCACAGTGGCAACTGACAAAATGGTGGCAGCAAATACTACATCTTGTATCAGATGCTGCCCCAAGGGTCTCACACACACACAATATGATATAGAATCAACTAGGGTGGTGGCACCTTTGCAATGTGAACATGGTGACACCTTAGAGGGAGCACATAATGAATTGAAAATCTGTATGCCATGTGATGTTACAGAAATCCATTTGCCATTAGGTGCTGACGTGTTGCTTGCACCTGCATAACTGGCTGGTAACCACACAGCACATCTCATTGCCAGTTGTTACTTACTGCATGACCAATACAATTGGAATTACAGTATATCTTCTCTCTCTTTTTTTTTTAAATTCTTTCTTTTATGCTTCCCAGCCACCAGCCACCCAGTACCCTCTGCCCAGTCATGGATCACAGGCTTCCACCCCCGCAACAGCCGTGACTCTTTTATACCCCCCTGGATTACCCTCCAGGGCGGGGTTGCGGCGTCACCCCTAGCACCGCATACAATAGGATAGGTCGGAGGGTCAGCTTGGGAGGCTAATTGAAACTGTGGTGGGCTTCATCTAGGGCGGCCAGCAGCTACTCCTTTTTCCTGATTATCTGGAGGGTGGGGACATGCAATGACTTCCTGTGTCTGCCCCACCGCCTGGATGTACTAGATGCTGGTCACTGCACAACCCCCAGCCTCCTCCAGTGGTCCGTCGAGTGCCAGACACTCTCCCCACGCTCCCCCCAGAGAAGGACGGCAGTCCTCAGGATGCTCCATCCTTTTCCTCCCAGCTGGCCCTCCAACAACCCAGGTTCATTCCCAAACCCAGGTCGGCAGCGTCGCAAGCAGAAATCTAACCACTGCGCCATCTGGTCAGCCAAAAGCGTGTTTTCTGTATAAGCACACACTGTTTCAACAGTTTTTCATGCACACACAAGAATGGACCAGTACAGTTGATTATTGACTAGAATAATACTTTTATTTTCAAACATTAAGGATTGTAAGTACAGAATAATTTGGATGCACTAATTTTCATAGTTTGACAAAGAATGTAATGCTTCTTCATGACTCATAACATATGTCCGTAGTATATTTGTAGTAGCGTCTAATAGTTTCTAACCCAGCCCATGGGTTACGAGATCAAAACTGACCATGCACCAGGCAAGTGATTTCCTCACTTCATTCAAATACAGCCTAGAAAAAAATGACAAATGAAAGACATTAAAAGACAGGAATGCATATACTGTTTGCCACAATTTGGACTGCGTGCAACATTATGATCATGTTTTCAGATGGTAAACTATTATTGTTCAGTACGGAATTAATGTTTTTTATGGTGTGAAAGTTGGAATCCATGGATCCTCACTTTTCCATACCATTAAAACATTCCATACATTGAGAGAAGCCTCAGAACAAGTACCAAATTGGAACAATGAGAGTGAGAACAGACAGAACATCACGTATGTTGACTATATTTAAACGTTACAATGGCAAACTGAGTGACAATCAATCATAACTGTGACAGTTACAGTGTAGGAGGCATAGTCAAGGGAGGCATAGCATATAAGGGGGGAGAAAGAGTCATATCAATCAAGTTGTACCCTAGAGGTAGCCCAAAGACCCAGAGGGAACAAGAGCTGCTGTGGATGTAGCACCCTGGAGGCAGCAAATGGCCCACTGGGAGAAGGTCTTACCACAGAGGTAGCTCATAGACCCGTTGGGAACAAATGCTGCCTTGGAGGTAGAACATTCACCAGTGTTGATAGCTGCTGCCCTTGATGTAGCATGTGCCCCACTGGCAGTTGATGCTACCCAGAAGGTAGCACATACCCCACGGGCAATAGATGATCACCTAAGGGATGCACATAGACCCATAGGAACAAGTACTGCCCTGGAGGTAGCATGTGCCCCTCTGGCAGTAGGTGTTACCATGGAGGTAGCACATACACCACAGGTAATATGTGTTACCCTAGAAGTAGCCAATAGACCCATGGGAACAAGTGCTGTTCTGGAGGTAGCATGTGCCCCACTGGCAGTAGGTGTTACCATGGAGGTAGCACATACCCTGCAGGAAATATGTGATACCCTAGATGTAGTCCATAGACCCATGGGAACAAGTGCTGCCCTGGAGGTAGCTTGTGCCCCACTGGCAGTAGGTGCTACCCAGGAGGTAGCCAGGTTCCACATAGCTTGATTTTCATTGTATGGCTTGCTTTAAATGTTTCATATTCTTGGTTTATATCTGTTTGGGAGTAAGAGTTCTGCTGGGACATTTGGTGTTAATCTGTTTGCTACATTGCATGTGCGATGCTGAAGGGTAATCTAGGAACTGTACACTGTTTAAAAAGAGCAGCCTTCTAGTTCTTTTTTTTTTTTCTTATTTTATTTACCTTAAGCCCTGTATATTTGTAGCCTACTTGTAAGTTTGTATCTTAAGCCTGCCTTGCTTGCTCTGTTTCAAACTTAGCTCCATTCCACCACCGGAGATGGAAACAGACCCCTGGAGATTTTATTTTTATTAATTATTGTTAGCGGCAAAACCTTGCCCACCTGCTCCTCTACCAGGAAAGCAAACAGACTTCTGACAACTTAATACTAATTAATTTGGGTGCCAAATCCTTGCCTGCTCAATGCAGTATTGGCTCTACCCCTTCATTTTGTTTTTTTAATTAATCTTGTTATGAGTCCAGACTGAGATCACTCCCATCCCAGGCTCCAAGCAGTCCCTGGTTGCCCTACTATCTAATTTAGGTGCCAATTATTAAGTTATTTATTTATTTATAGAGGATTTGGAAATACCCTTGAGTCAAGGACTCATTTACAAAGGTTCCATGTCACAATTGGAGGTGCAGTACAATAGTAGTAAAGTTACAGTACAACACACAAGCATACAGATACAACAGTTTAATGGAAGGTTAACAGTCAATTTAGAGATAGCATAGTTGCATTAAGTCATGCAGATTAGTATACAGAACTAGAGTGTATATATGTAACCCCTAGGGGGTGCTATTCCCAAGGGCTGCTACCCCTGCCTGCTCTGACACTAACAGGTTGAGGGGCCTGGATCCGATGGCGGGTGCCTCCACCCAGAGGTTGGGGTTGGTACAGTCGGGTATTACCCGGTCACAGCCCTCTGGGCCACTGCAACCCCCCTTTCCCACTAGTGGCCCACTCAAGTACACCCCAATGTCCCAGCCACATACACTTACCCCCAGACTTGAACCAGTCCCCTTGCTCTGGGGACCCCCTGAAAAGTAAGGTGCTGTTACACAATATTCACAGCACAGTAGTTCACCATAAACACACAGTTCAGCCAATATACCTTTGCAAAACAACCAATCTGATTTATTTAGGGTGAGATAACAAGGACTGGGGCAATCAAGTTAATTAGCTTACCACTCTAATTTATATGTAACTATCTAGGGCACTGTGCACAGGCCTAACCTATAAGTCAATGTCTCTGGCTACCCAGGCAGTAAAAGGCTAGCCTCCCAATGCAGCTGGTTGGGGCCCTGACACAGAAACAAGCATTCAATTCCTATGAAGATTACATAGAGCCAGCAGGCTCAGTTAGTGTAGCCAGTAAAGAAGCCAGAAGATCTTGCCCTCACTCGGGACAATTGACAGGGAGCTACCTTGATTTAGTAGTCACGACTCTAGTAGAAGGAGCGCTCTCACACCACTCGCAGGACCGAGCCTGGAATTCAAACACTTTTCCACACATTTATATGAGATGCAGAGGGGTACCATACCAGGCAGCTAATGAATACCTCCCAATCGCTTTCACTGCACACCCCAGGCCAAACGACACAGCTTCATGTCCTGACAGACCGAACGCGATTGAAGCAGATTCTCCAGTCCTCTACAGGGTGAGCCTGGTAGGTAGCTGCGCTTTTGTACAGCCTCCTCTGACCGCTGCCTAGCGGATTTAGTCTGACTCTTGCTGGCATTCACAACCGCTGATTTCGGACTGTCCACATGCACTTCCCATGCAAAAGCACAACAGCGCAGAAGCCAAGAGCTCCTTCCTCGCTCACAACCACAGCATCTCTGCCCCATGGCAGTTAGGGCAAGCCTCTCCATTCAGGTGCCACACGATCCCATAGGTGGGCTACTGATGCCAGTCACTTAGTTCACCCCCCACTGGTGCAAAAAAGGCACCAGGGTCCAGACTACACTTCCCAGAAGCACCGGCCATACAGTCCCCCTTAGGCAGGCTCCCAGTGGGAGTCCAAACTCTAATTGGCTCCAGCGGTCTCCATTTTAAAGCCTCCCTTTCTCCAATTGGTCCATCTCATCAGCTCGGGTCCAAAATGGAGGGGCTGCACCCACAGAGTCCCAGCTGCAAACAAAGCAGGTTAAACAGGCCACATTCTTGCAATGGCACTACATATTTTCTAGCAGACAGTTACATCCTCCAACCCAGCTCCCTCTGCTCTCTTAGTGACTGCAGAAACTGAGCAATCTAAATATCCCCTCGAGGGGGATTTGAGCAGTAAACCCACTGACCCCCTACACAAACTAATAAGGCCTGCAAGCAGGCAGCTCTTAAAGAGACAGTACTAGAGGCTTTAAAAGCACTCACAATGCCCACCGTTAGCGGCATCTCGCCGAACACCAGTTAACATGGAACCTTTAGGCCAGCTCTGGGAAGGTTTCCATGAAACCCCATTTGCAGAGGGGTTACATATAGATTGCCAAACAATTAAAGTTAGGATACCCAGGAGACAGGGAGAGGAGGAGGAGGGGTAAGCAGGGCAAGGGCCATAGTCTGGTAGGGAGGGGAAGGCAGGGACAGGTTCAGTGACAGTCGCAGGGGTTTGAGGACTGGAGGTGGTCCCTGAGTAAGGTTTTGAAGGGGCCAGTTTGGTTTTCATTAGCAATAGAGCTTGTCAGCGTGTTCATCCAAGATAGAGCCTTGTAGTTAAAGGATCTTTGAAACTGGGAGGTCAGGCAGTGGGGAATCAATAGCAGCTGTAAGAAACAGTGCTAGAGGCTTTAAAAGCACTCACAACACCCACCGTTAGCGGCACCTCACCGAACATCAGTTAACATGGAGCCTTTAGGCAAGCTCTGGGAAGGTTTCCATGAACCCCCATTTGCAGAGGGGTTACACCCTTCCTGGCCTGGAAAGAACTTGGTGTCCACGCCAAGTTGATACCCTTAAATCAGTTTAAGGCAAAACAGTTTAAATTGACAGCACATTAGACCTTTGGTTACATGCATTGGTACTGTATCACACAGTTCACTTGTTTTGATTATACAGCATTACATATACCACAGCCGTTTCTCTTATAAAGCAGGTCATTACTTCCTGCCCATGACACTTGGATAAAGGGGGCCCTTCCCTATCAGCTACCTGAGGGCTAACTAGGGCAGTAGCACTATACTCAGAGGGTAATACCAACAGTTGGGAATCATTTCCCAAGGCTAACTTGGACAAGGAACTCGGGGGACATGTACGCCCCTTTATGGACTACATTTAAAGGCAGGTCCACAGGCTGACCCAAGAACTCATAACTCAACCTTACTACAGGCCGTACTTCTCGGCCGGTGCATCTAGGAGTCTCGGAAAACCTGCTGCAGGCCCCGATTCCATTTCAGCCTCACTTAGATCAGTAGGGGGGAACCTCCATAGGGGAAGGGGACCCAGGGCCCATAGTACTTTCGGGAACAGAAAACTCTATGTCAGAACCCACACTGCTTGGTTCAGCTACGGACATTTCTGGCCCTACCGGGGTGCTATCTGGGCACTCAAAGTATTCTTCTTCCTCTGGCATATCACTGGCGGGCTCCCCCATATCACTTCCTTCTCCTGAAAAGTCAGGCAGCTCAGCCAGGCCAGATAATTCAGCCAGGCTCAAGGATACCACCCCTTCACCCTTGCTGCCACTCACGTCATCTTCTGGAAGCATGGGCTCCAGAGACAAAGCTGGGGGCTCAGACAGTCCAGGAAGCCCAATTTCGTCCCCAGAGTTAGTTAGGGGATTGCCCCTAAACAGTTGACTCAATTTATAAGAAGGGTAATACTCAGCATCATTCTCACTGTCCCCTGACACAGACTGTTGATCAACTTCATCAAAGGGCGTTGGAGGAGGCCTCTTTAGTGTAGTTTCTGAGGAGTCAACCCGTCTGGGTTTCTTCTTGGCAGCAGCTCTAGTTACAGGCCCAGAGTGGGGAACATTGGGAGGTTCAGCTTCTATCAAAATTTGTCCGATTGGCAGCAGGTGATTTTGTGTATAGTTTTCACATCTCTTGAATTGTTTTCAGGCCGCACTTTATATACAGGTAAATCTTTCAGTTTTCCCACGACAATATGAGGGAGGTGATGCCATCGGTTAGCAATCTTATGTTTACTATGCAGTCCCAAATTCCTCAATAGTACTCAGTCCCCTTCTCTCAGTTCCACTGCTTTCACTTTCTTATCATACCTTTCTTTATTGGCCAAATTCCGCTTAGCAGCCATGGTCTGAGCTAGCTGGTAAGCATGATTGAGTTGGGCCTTCAACTTCTGCACATACTGTAGATGATTAGCTGCTTGAACCCCATCAGGGGAAACCCCAAAACAAACATCTACTGGCAATCTGGATTCCTTTCCAAACATCAGTCTATATAGAGAAAACCCAGAAGCTTCACTTTTGGTGCAATTATAGGCATGGACCAAAGCACTGATCTGCTGGCTCCATCTAGATTTGTCTTTAGGGTGCAAGGTGCCCAGCATATCGAGCAAGGTGCGGTTGAACCTCTCAGGTTGAGGATCACCCTGGGGATGATACAGGGTGGTTCTTGACTTCCGTACCCCCCACAAAGATAGCATTTCTTTAATCAGATGGCTTTCGAAGTCTCTCTCCTGATCGGAGTGGATTCACTGGTGGGCCCCATAGTGAACAAAGAAATTTTCAACAAGGACTTTAGCCACCGTGGTTGCTTTTTAATCTTTAGTGGGGAAAGCCTGGGCATACTGGGTGAAATGATCAGTAACTACCAATATATTGCTGATATTCTTCAGATCTGGTTCTAAACTCAGGAAATCAATGCAAACCAGTTCCATAGGGGCACTAGTAGTGATGTTGACCAGGGGGGCAGCCCTCTGAGGCAGGGCCTTCCTTTGTAAACATCGGCCGCAGGTCTTGATATACTGCTGTATGTCAGCACTCATTTTGGGCCGATAAAATCAAGTCCGCACTAAGTCAAGGGTTCAGTCTATGCTAAGATGCCCCATGTGATTATGTAGGGACCTCAATACCAGTTCTCTAAAAGCAATGCGCAACACCAGTTGTTGTTTGACTACTCGCCCCTCTTCATCCCAGGTCTCCCGGTACAATAGCCTATTAATCAGCTTCAACTTTGGTCCTTCTTTGTACAACAGCGCAGTTCTCAGGTCAGAGGAGCGCAATCTCGACACATCTTCCCCCCTCTGCAAGGCTTCCAGGACAGGGTTTATCATGGGATCTCGGGATTGAGCCCAGTGGATGCTATCATCACTGAATTGAGGCAACATACATACTGTCTAGTGCAGAAAAATGACAGTAAGCAGCAGGTAAGCATTTCTCAGATGGCCCCAAGCAGTCCATCACGCAGTCCGCAGCATCAGGAGACACCGGTTCCTCCCTGTCAAATTTTTGGCAAAGGGCTGTTATGTCAGGTTCTGATAACCGGACCCAATCAACTCGGGACACAGGCCTCTGGGAAAGAGCATCAGCATCTATATGGTTCAGGCCGGCTCTATATTCAACAGCATAGTTGTAGGTGGACAACGCAGAGAGCCACCTATGGCCAGTGGCACCTAGCTTAGCTGAGGTCTGAACATACGTCAAGGGATTGTTATCAGTTTTCACCAATATCTTAGCTCCATACAAATAGGCATGGAATTGATCAACAATGGCCCACTTCAAAGCCAGGAACTCTAGTTTGTGCACTGGGTAGTTCTTTTCAGAAGGGGTCAAGCTCCGGCTAGCAAAAGCTACAGGTCTCAGACCGTTTGAGTGCTCCTGATACAGTACAGCCCCCAATCCTTGCAGACTGGCATCAGTATGAAAAACATACAGCTTGGCAGGGTCAGCATAGGCCAGCACAGGGGCATGAGTAAGTTGATATATAATGTCATGGAAAGCTTCTTCACAATCAGCAGTCCAGCGAGGGCCAAACACATCACTGGGGCAGAAGTAATTTCTTCCAGTCTCGGATAGCACAGTTTTCTTATACTTTTTATGGGTGGGGGGATACCCCTGCATAAGGCTGAGCAGAGGGCGAATCACTCATGAACAGTTTTTGATAAATCGCCTATAATATCCACAAAACCCCAGGATCCGTTGCAGCTCCTTCAAATTCTTGGGTTGAGGCCAAGTAGTCAAAGCCTCTACTTTGCTGGGATCAGTCTCTATGCCCTCAGTGGATACTATATGCCCTACGTATTTTACAGAGGTTTGAAAGAACTGGCACTTATCTATAGATAATTTGAGACCAAAATCTTCCAGTCGATCTAGGACCTTGAACAACCTGCTTTCATGCTCTTCCAGGGAGCTGCCAAACACTATGACATCATCAAGGTAGACCAAACATTCGAGCAAATTCATGTCCCCCACAGCACGCTCCATCAAATGCTGAAAAGTAGCCGGGGCACCTGAAATTCCTTGAGGCATCCACATAAACTCGTAGAAGCCTAGGGGGCAAATGAAAGCAGTCTTTTCTTGATCCTCTGGAGCCACCGGGATCTGGTAGTACCCACTGCGGAGATCTAACACAGAGAACCATTTACTGCCATTTAGACAGTCCAAGGCATCCTGTATGTGTGGCATGGTATACTGGTCTGGGATGGTCCGCCGATTTAGACTACGGTAATCCACAGACATCCGAACAGTTCCATTCTTTTTTCTCACTACCACAATAGGTGATGCGTAGGGACTCCTGGATTCTTGTATCACCCCAGCTGCGAGCATCTCCTGCAGGTGGTGCCTTACATCATCTATATCAGCAGGGGCTAGGCGTCGAGATTGCTCATGAAAAGGTCGCTCATCCTGCAGCCGGATGTGATGCTCAACCCCCTGCACACGTCCCACATCCCACTCCTTCAAAGAAAACACCTGTTCCCTCTGGGCGAGCCGTTCGCTGACCCTTTTCTTCCATTCTGCTGGTAGTGAAGAATCACCAAAATCAACAGCTCAGGGGTCACTCGATCACCACCTCTGGGAGCCTTATTGTGGGGCAAAACAGTAGTATCAGCACAGTGTACCATAGCCAGGGTGCAACCCCATTTCACTCGACCTCTCGATCAGACACATTATGCAATTGAACCATTACCCTTCTGGCAAAGGCATGGGCTCTAGCAGGTAGGATACTGGGTTTAACCAGCAGCCCCTCAGGCAACTTTCCCTCACCGGGTGCATCCAGCATCAATATCTTATTCTTAACATCTTTTTTAATCCAGACTTCCCCTTGCAAAACACACTGGGCATTTGGGGCTAGAAGCAATGGTTGGCCAGCCTTTCTCTGGGTCTCATAGGCCTTCTGAATCAAGGTGAGTATTCTAAGAGCTCGCCCAGTCCTGGACATCTGTCTTTCAGAGCACAGTTGCGCTAAGTGACCAAACATGTGAGCATTAGTTCCAATTAACAAGGGCACCCCATCGTACAACCCAGTGGGGGGGACATACTAGGGCCAAGGTTTCCACTTGTTCGGCCACCCCTGCCACAGAAATAGGAAAAGACAACCAAATCCGTAGGTACCCAAAATAAGGGTAGGCCTTATCACTCAGCCCCCAAACATGTAGGCCATCCAAAGGCTGCAAAGGTACCCCAGGCAAGTGTTTCTGATACCAGTCCTGGAACATAATGGTCACCTGGGAGCCACTGTCCAACACAGCTTGGGTGGGTATCCCATTTACTCTAACAGTGGCCTCCATTGAAGGCCCCACCACATCAGACCATTCAGGGGGCACAGTTTTGAAAGTTGCTTGGGCATTGGCCCGGGTCACAAAACTCTTTCTAGGAGGTCGGGTGTAGGCCTTGTGATGCCAGGCGATCAGCCGGCTGTTGACCCTCCTCAAATTCTCTGGTAACTGGCACTCAGTCTGAAAGTGTCCATCCTCTCTACAATGGTAACAGAACTTAGTGTCTCAGGGGTCTTTACTGGGAGGGGGATACATGGCCTGCTGGGGGCTGTCCAGGGGTCAGGAGGGCTCCTCTTGGCTAGGTCGTTGATTTCTAGATAACTCTGGTTCCCCGAACTTAACAGGGTGGGCAGCAGTTTGCTTCAAGTCCCTTACCAGCTCTCGTAAATCTCTAATCTCAGCCCTCAAATCACATTCTACATAGGAATCAGAGGAAATAGCATGTGCCCCCAACCCCTCTTGGACCTCTGGGGGTACAGGGGAAACATCAAGCCCCCTCGAGGGGTGGGCCTCATCTGGTTCACTGGACTCAGGGTTCTGGCATAGATTCACAGCTCCCACATAGGGTTCCCACCCCTCTTCATCAGTCTCTACTTCTCAAATCTCCCTCATCAATTGACAGTACTCGGGAGGGGCAACCTGTCGGTCATGTAACTGAAGTTTTAACAATATTACACTGGAAAACCTAGCAGATTTCAAAATATGATCCAGCCAGACCTGGTTCAAGGTTGTGGCAGTTATTCCCCCCTTTCAATAAGCTTTTTGCAAGGCCCTTTCCACCCTAGTGATTAAGGCTGACAATTTCTCATTCCTCCATTGTTTGGCAGACTTGAACTTCCATAATAAGTCCTCCCCAGTTTCTGTACTCCCAAACACCCCCTCTAAGGCAGAAAGGTACTCCACTGCAGTGGCTTCCGGGCTAGTAGCCCACAAGAACCGAATGGCTTTTAAAGCTGGGTCCCGCAGGCTCTCCATCAGTCTCTTTCATTTCTCCCCCTCAGAGCACTGCCACTCTTGGAATAGGGGGGTAGCATAGTCCATCCACGCCTCCAAATCATCTTCCCCCGAAGGCACCGGCACAGTGCCAGAAAAACATTTCAGTCTACGGTAAGAATCTAGTTGCATGGGGGAACAACTAGGGGAGGTGAGGCCAAGATAGAAATCTTGGGAGGCCCGGGAGAGGTATCTGGGGAGGCTTGGGGGTGGGTTTACTAGAGAGGTCCAAGGCCTGCAGTAACTCCTGGGTAGTCCTCCCCTCCACGGATAGCAATTTAAGCAGTTTATCTTTAAAACTATTAGTCTTGGGGGACCCCCTTGGGGTGACTGACCCACTCCGGATGTGAATGATCCTCCACCCCTGTTGGGCACCTTCTGGGTAGATCACTGGGGGTACCCTCTCGGGGTCTATAGCTATGCTGCATAAGAGTAATGCCTACAAGGTCTGGTCAAGTAGATCAGCCATATGCCCCTTCACCTCTACCTTGCCTAAACATTTAACATGCTCCACTGCAGAAATAAGGTCAGCGTTCATTGTCCCCAGAGGTATATCCAGTAGTAACACAATTTTCTGGGAGTTCAACTCTTCTGCTTCACCCCACCCCATTAGTTTATGTACCATCGTCTTAATAGGGTCCAACTTAATCTTAGCCACGATAACCTCCTCCAGCTTTTTCTTTAATTTAGCCATGTTGAGGTGCTTCGTCCACTCGGTCACTAGGGGACGCTGATCCCAGCGGTGCCTCCAAAATGTAACCCCTAGGGGGCGCTAACCCAAGGGCTACTACCCCTGCCTGCTCTGACACTAACAGGTTGAGGGGCCTGGATCTGATGGCGGGTGCCTCCACCCAGAGGTTGGGGTTGGTACAGTCGGTTATGATCCAGTCACAGCCCTCTGGGCCACTGTGACCCCCCTTTCTTCCTACTAGTGGCCCACTCAAGTACACCTCAATGTCCTAGCCACATACACTTACCCCCAGACTTGAACCAGTCCCCTTGCTCTGGGGACCTCCTGAAAAGTAAGATGCTGTTACACAATATTCACAGCACAGTAGTTCACCATAAACACACAGTTCAGCCAGTATACCTTTGCAGAACAACCAATCTGATTTATTTAGGGGGAAGATAACAAGGACTGGGGCAATCAGGTTAATTAGCTTACCACTCTAATATATATGTATCTGTTTAGGGCACTGTGCACAGGCCTAACCTATAAGTCAATGTCTCTGGCTACCCAGGCAATAAAAGGCTAGCCTCTCAATGCAGCTGGTTTGGGCCCTGACACAGAAACAAGCATTTGATTCCTATGAAGATTAAATAGAGCCAGCAGGCTCAGTTAGTGTAGCCAGTAAAGATGCCAGAAGATCTTGCCCTCACTCGGAACAATTGACAGGGAGCTACCCTGATTTAGTAGTCACGACTCTAGTAGAAGGAGCGCTCTCACACCACTCGCAGGACCAGGCCTGGAATTCAAACACTTTTCCACACATTTATATGAGATGCAGAGGGGTACCATACCAGGCAGCTACTGAATACCTCCCAATCGCTTTCACTGCACACACCGAGCCAAACGACGCAGCTTCATATCCTGGCAGACCGAGCTCGATTGAAGCAGATTCTCCAGTCCTCTACAGGGTGAGCCTGGTAGGTAGCTGCACTTTTGCACAGCCTCCTCTGACCGCTGCCTAGCGGATTTAGTCCAACTCTTGCTGGCATTCACAACTGCCGATTTCGGGCTGTCCACACGTGCTTCCTGCACAAAAGCACAACAGCGCAGAAGCCAAGAGCTCCTTCCTCGCTCACAACTACAGCATCTCTGCCCCATGGCAGTTAGGGCAAGCCTCTCCATTCGGGTGCCACACGATCCCATAGGTGGGCTACTGATGCCAGTCACTTAGTTTCACCCCCACTGGTGCAAAAAGGCACCAGGGTCCAGACTACACTTCCCAGGAGCACCGCCATACAGTCCCCCTTAGGCAGGCTCCCAGTGGGAGTCCAAACTCTAATTGGCTCCAGCGGTCTCCATTTTAAAGCCTCCCTTTCTCCAATTGGTCCATCTCATCAGCTCGGGTCCAAAATGGAGGGGCTGCACACTCAGAGTCCCAGCTGCAAACAAAGCAGGTTAAACAGGCCACATTCTTGCATTGGCACTACATATTTTCCAGCAGACAGTTACATCCTCCAACCCAGCTCCCTCTGCTCTCTTAGTGACTGCAGAAACTGAGCAATCTAAATATCCCCTCGAGGGGGATTTGAGCAGTAAACCCACTGTCCCCCCTACACAAACTAATAAGGTCTGCAAGCAGGCAGCTCTTAAAGAGACAGTACTAGAGGCTTTAAAAGCACTCACAACGCCCACCGTTAGCGGCATCTCGCCGAACACCAGTTAACATGGAGCCTTTAGGCAAGCTCTGGGAAGGTTTCCATGAACCCCCATTTGCAGAGGGGTTACATATAGATTGCCAAACAATTAAAGTTAGGATACCCAGAAGAGAGGGAGAGGAGGAGGAGGAGGGGTAAGGAGGCCAAGGGCCATAGTCTGGTATGGAGGGGAAGGCAGGGACAGGTTCAGTGACAGTCGCATGGGTTTGAGGACTGGAGGTGGTCCCTGAGTAAGGTTTTGAAGGGGCCAGTTTGGTTTTCATTAGCAATAGAGCTTGGCAGCGTGTTCATCCAAGATAGAGCCTTGTAGTTAAAGGATCTTTGAAACTGGGAGGTCAGGCAGTGGGGAATCAATAGCAGCTGTTTGCCCGAGCTATGGGTGATTTTGTGAGCTGTGTCCAGGTGTATAATTGTGGTGAGTCCCAAGGGGGAGAGACTGAGGATGATTTCTCTAGCCATGAGGCAGGAGTGGAACCATATCCTGTTGTCCAGATTGAGCCAGTTGGTTGACCTGTAGAGAGAACAGGTATGGGTGAGATGATCACAGCCAAGGGTGAGGCTGCTGAGGGTTGAGGTGGATGCTGCACTGTAGATAAGTATACCATAGTCAAGGAGGGAGAGGACCAATGATAAGACAGCGAGCTGGAGGGCGTCAGGAGTAAGGCAGTGCTTGAAATGATAGAGTAGGCCGAGTCGGAAATTAAGGGCAATGGACAGTTGATGAATGTGTTGGTGAAAGTTAAGGTCTGGGTCAAGGGTGATGCCCAGGTATTTAAGAGTCCACTTGCTCAAGAGGAGACCGAGCGGTGGTCAGAGTTTGGGGATATGGGCCCTTACAGGTGTTCAGTGGGTGCATGAAAAACATGATTTTTAACAACTTTTAACAATGTCTTTTGGGCTGTGGACCCCCCCCCCTTCCCTTTACCTCTCAGTCCTTTGTGTAATTTGTCTCTCCTATTTTACTAATCCCTTAATCCCCGCCCTGTCTTCATGCACCCTGCTGAGCCTTTGTTCTCAGGCCTACTTTTAACTTCCACCTCTCTCCTCTCCTCAGGTGCTGTTCCACCAGGCCATCCATGGTACTGCAATTGGCTGGAGGAAGCTGCCAGCCTCATATTCAGCTACCACACCTCAGAGAAGCATTCCCCTGCAAATTACCCCAGATACTGCGTCTCTGCTAGGATTCAAAAGCAGGGAAGGGACTGGCTTGTAGCCACCAAAGGAGAAGGCAGATTGGCTGTCACAGGAGCAGCAAAGCTCCGTTTAGCAGATTTTGCCCCCCCGCCACCTTTAAATACACTTTGTACCCTCCCACTGTCCTGGACAATCTTTCCAATTGGGTAACAGCTGTGCTGCTTGATGGGCATACTTGTATGTACTCTGCTGCCTCTACCGCTCTAACATTGCAAGATTACTTCCATCCTGCTGTATTGCAGTTCGAGTTCCCTTTGT
Source organism: Neoceratodus forsteri (assembly GCA_016271365.2). NCBI lineage: Eukaryota > Metazoa > Chordata > Ceratodontiformes > Ceratodontidae > Neoceratodus > Neoceratodus forsteri. Next base: position 131,469,373 of record CM028130.1, on the reverse strand, counting down.
TATTGCTATCTTCTTCCTGACTGCAGGAAGCTGCAAAACATTCTATAACATTAGGTGCACACAGCAAAATAGGGGTTTCTCACTTATTTCCTTGCCTTTCACTGATCCTGTATTGCATCTAGGATTCCCATGTTATTCCACACCACCACCCAGTAGTGTTGTCAGACACACCATCACCATGGGTTGTCCTGATCCATTTGATACCTCAGAGTCTCCCATGCTGGCATTTATGCTATATGATCTAGAACCTGCATTCCGACCCCCATGACGAGTTGGTACTTTGACTACAGGTGTATTACACTGTATGTCGCTGTTTTCCTCTTTGTGTTGATCTCCCAGCTCTCCCTGCTTTTTACAGCCAGGGTTCCTCTCTTCATGTCACTTGGCCACCTAGGAATTTATCCCAAGGATCCTCCGAACCAAATAGCATTTCCAAGCGGGATAGACCCAAAGCACATAGACTACTTCTTGAAGCCATTAAGAAATTTCTGCTGCTCCTATTGTTATGTTCTGGTAATGTTGAACTCAACCCTGGTCCTCCTGCAGCTATCTCATTTCCTGATGACCTAGCCAGTATCAAAGGTTTGAGTTTTATGCACATCAACGCATGTAGCCTTCTAAAAAGGTTTGCCTTTATACAAGCATGGGCCTGTCATACCCTTCCTGATGTCCTGGTGGTGACTGAGTTTTGGCTCAGACCTGGCACTCCAGATTGTGACATTAATATTCCATCTTATACACTGTTAAGAACTGATAGGCTTACCAGAGGAGAAAGAGTCACCATCTATGTCAAAGATAAACTGTCTGCATCAGTCATAGACTCAACCTCAATCCCAAAGGAATTTGAAAGCCTGACCCTTAAAGTCAAGCTCTCTTCCTCTGTCTCATTCAGCGTCCTAGGATGCTATAGGCCCCCATCCACAGTGTTTCAATTTTTGGACCATCTAAATAATACATTGGGATCCCTACAACTGAAGATTATTATATTAGGGGACCTTAACATGAATTGGTCCTCCAATATTTGTCTATCCCTCAAAACTACCCGTGACTCCTTTGGTCTATCTCAACTTATATCTGAGGCAACACGTCCAAATAAGACGTGTCTGAATAACAGCACTCTTCTTGATCTCATTCTAGTAAGCAAACCTTAGCTGTTTTCCCATGCTGGAGTGTTTTTCTTGGACTTCAGTGACCACTGCATCATAGCATGTGTAAGATCTGCCCCTAAATGACCTTCTTTTTCCAAATCTTCACTCAAGAAGAAGCAACAAAATCTTGATATCTGTGCATTCCTGTCTGACCTATGTGATTCCCTGAGATGACAGGACTTCTACTTCGCTAACTCAGTATTTATGGCTTATGATATCTTTCAGGAAATTGTGTTAGGGGTACTGGACAAGCATGCACCTCTGGTCAAAATATACTGCAAGAAAAAATGCCTATGACTTACGGCTCAGCTAAAGGCCTCCCTTGTGCACAGAGACTGACTTCGGGAAAAAGCTCGGAGAAGTAAACTCCCAGCTGATTGGACATCGTTTAGGAAGGCTAGAAATCATTGAATCAATTTGGTTAGGGAGGTCAAGGCTAGCTATTTTCGTATAGAATAGGACGTTTCTGCAAAGTGCTCAGCGAAGTTCTGGAAAACCATTGAGGATATTGAAGGTCACGTTGCCCCAAACACCCTGCCAACAAAAATCTCTATTGGTGCTACCTCGGTGTCTGATAAATCAACCATCCTCAACTCCTTTAATAACCATTTTGCTACTGCAGGTCTTGCATTTGATACCTCCCCTGCCAATAACATCCACACTAGACCTGGAGTGCCAGACTCGCCAGCTCCGGTCACAATCATGGTGTTCTTCGTCCAACCCACCGCCCTGAAAAAAGTGGAGTATCTCTTCCTACAACTAGATACCAGGAAGAATGCTGGGGCAGACCATTTAGTTCCATTTTTCCTGAAGCTTAGTCTTCATGTCCTGGCAGTGCCCATCATGCACTTCCTTAATCTCTCCCTTTCGAGGGGGGCTAGATTCCTCCACTATGGAAAATTGCCCATGTAATCCCCCTTTTCAAATCTGGTGACCCTAGCGACCTGAATAATTATAGGCCAATCTCCCTTCTTCCCTTCTTATCCAAACTTCTGGAGAAAATAGTGAGTGTGCAGCTCAGGAACTACCTTTATCAAAGCTACAGAAATTCAGAACACACATAAGGAGCCTGAAGAACTGTGGGTCACCCTGGAAACAGGAAATGGGACAGCCATATGAACTGGAGTTGTCTACAGGCCCCCAGACTAGGGGGAGGACATAGACACATTACTGTTAGAATATATACAAAACATGACAGCTAAAGGGGAGGTTCTGATAATGGGAGACTTCAACATGCCAGATACAGATTGGTCAATACCAGCAGGAACATCTGCCAGAACTAGACACATGGTGGATTCCCTGCAGGGGAGCCTCAAACAATTGGTACAACAACCCTCAAGAGACAGGACTATCCTAGATCTAGTACTGACTAACAGGGAAAGTATCACAGATCTCCAGGTAGAAGGTCACCTGGGGACCTGTGACCATCATATGGTATGGTTCAATTTGGCTACTAGAACTAAATCATTCCATTCCAAGGCAAAAATATGGGACTTCAGAGGAGCTGACTTTGATAAGATGACCTTAAGCTACAGTTAAGCTAGCCCTGGCAAGAAGAAATACAGGTGAGGGGGGTACAGGCAAAGTGAGTAAGCATTAAGGATGCAATACTTGAGGCAACATCCCATTGTGTTAGAGAGAAATGGAAGTGCAAAAGAAGAAGGAAACCACTTTGGTTCTCAGAAACAGTAGTAGAAAAGGTCAGAGTCAAAAGGCTGGCCTTCAGGAAATATAAGGGAACACAACGGGATGAAGACAGGGAGACATACCAAACTTCCCTAAGGGAAGCAGGGAAGGCAGTAAGGCAGGCAAAGGCCCAAACCAAGAAAACACAAGCACAAACAGTAAAAGAAGGTGACAAGACTGTCTATAGATACATTAGTGAAAAGAGAAAGTCCAGAGGGGGTATTGCTAAGATCAGAGGAGATAAGGAGGCGTGTGAGGAGGAGGACCATGTAAAAGCATCTATCCTAAATAGATACTTCTGCTCATTATTTACTGAAAAGAAGGTAGGGCAGGGCGCACAGCTCAGCACCATGGACACAAGGAGGGAGGGGGAGGGAGGTGTGCACTAGTCCCTTCACAAAAGAAAGGGTCCTACAAGAGCTCGATAAGCTCAGGGTAGACAAGGCAATGGGACCTGATAGCATACATCCCAGGGTACTAAAGAAGCTAAGAGCAAAACTCGCAGAGCCATTATCAGAACTGTTTAGTGAGTCTCTGAGCACAGGAGAGGTCCCACAAGACTGGAGAAAGGCTCATGTGATCCCGCTCCACAAGAGTGGTAGCAGGGAGGAGGCAGGGAACTACAGACCAGTCAGTCTTACCTCAGTAGTGGGCAAGATTATGGAGGCACTCCTAAGGAAAAGATAGTGCAACACCTGGAATCCATAGGAGCACAGGATCCAAGACAGCATGGGTTTACAAAGGAAGGTCCTGTCAAACTAATCTCATAGATTTCTTTGACTGGGTAACCACAGTGGTGGACCGGGGGGGGGGGGGCAGTTGATGTTGCATACCTTGACTCCAGCAAAGCTTTCGATACTGTTCCACATAGAAGATTGATTAATGAGCTGGGTAGGCTTGGGGTGGGTCAGAAGTTGGTCAACTGGGTGGCAAACTGGTTGATGGGAAGAAAACAGAGAGTGGTGGTAAATGGTATACAGTCAGAAGAGATGCAAGTCACAAGTGGGGTACCTCAGGGATCAGTCCTGGGGTGTGTCCTCTTCAATATCTTCATTAGTGACCTTGCAGATGGACTAGAGGGTAAGGTTTCTCTGTTTGCAGATAACACCAAGATCTGAAGCAGAGTAGATGATCCAGATGGGGTGGGCAGAATGAGAAGAGATCTGGATAAACTAGCAAAATGGTCGGAAGAGTGGCAACTGGGGTTTAATGCAAAGAAGTGCATGATCATGCGCATGGGGAAGAGAAACCCTGAAGCCACCTATAGGCTGGGAGGGGAGTTGCTGGCAGTCACAAGGGAAGAAAGAGACTTGGACATCATCATCACCGATGACCTGGAATCATCCAAGCAGACCACTAAAGTAGTAGGTAAGGATAGGGGGATGTTGGAGTGTATTTGTAGGGGTATCACAAGTCGGAAGAGGGAGGTAATAATTCCTCTATACAAGACACTGGTTAGGCCCCATCTGGAGTACTGCATGCAGTACTGGAGGCCACACCTTCACAAGGACATTAACCAAACTGTTGCAGTACAGAGAAGGGCAACCAAAATGGTGCAGGGACTGCATCAGAAAACATATGAGGACAGATTAATGGAGCTCAATATGTATACCCTAGAGCAAAGGAGGAAGAGAGGTGATATAATCGAAACATTCAAACACTTTAAGGGCATTAACTAGGTAAAAGAGTCTAGTATGTTTCAATATAAGAAAAATAGCAGGACAAGAGGACACATCATGAGATAAGAGGGAGGCTGATTAAGGGGTAATGTGAGGAAGATCGTTTTCGCCAAAGGGTGGTGGTTGCATAGAATGGCCTACCTCAGGAAGTGGTGGATATGAATACAGTGCAGGGCTTCAAACAGGCATGGGATAGACATAAGGGAGCAATACAGATGAGTATGAATAGATAGGTCATTGACAGAGCAAAGGCCGATGGCACATTTATAAGGTAGAAAAAGAAATGGGAAGACTAGGTGGGCCTTGCGATCCTTATCTGCCATCAGCTTCTATGTTTCTGTGTTTAAACTAGGAACCTGCTAAACCCTGTTCAGTCCGGTTTCAGGCCTCAACATAGTACTATCTCAGCCCTTGCGAAAGTGACCAACGACTGGCAGTGTGCCTTGGATACCAAGAACTTTCTTTGTGCAGTATTTCTGGACTTAAGCAAGGCGTTCGATACGGTTGACCATGAGCTGCTCTTTGTTGCCCTCAGAAACATTGGCTGTGGCCCCCTATCCTGGAGGTGATTCTCTAACTATCTAACAGGGTGGTAGCAACAGGTTAAGGTGGAAGGGGAACTCTCTTTACAGAAACCCCTACTGAGGGGTGTACCGCAAGACTCTATACTGGGTCCATTGCTATTCGCAATTTACATTAACAAAATTGACGCTGACATCAAAGCTGCTAACATTCACCTCTTTGCCAATGACATGGTACTTTACATTGAAAGAGCTTCTCCGGAAGCAGCTTGCAGGGACCTGCAACAGGAATTTAATCAGTTACAATGACAGCTATTGCAAGGGAAAGTGCTCCTGAATGCCAAAAAAACAAAAACAAAGGCAATGCTTTTTTTTTCTCCCTTTTTACATACTAATAACCCTGCAACTCAAGGTAACATACCGCAGATTTATTCACTTCTTGGTGAACCACTGGACTATGTCTCAAAATTCAAATACCTGGGGTCTGGATAGACCAAAAGCTTTCCTTTAATGATCACATTGATGAACTGCTAAAAAAGTTTAGGCAGAGACTTGACCTCTTTTATAGGATCAAGCAACTATTAACACTGGATGCCAAGAAGAGACTGGTCCAAACCACATTTCTCACCTTATTGGACCATGCAGATTTCCTCTACAGCCAAGGCCCTGCAACTGCCCTGACCAAACTTGACACTCTCTACCATAGGGCCCTGAAGTTTATTACTGGACTCCTGTACTCTACTTATCACTGCTTCCTCTATGCGGCTGTGGCTTGGGCTTCCCTTAACTACAGAAGACAGAGAAATGCAGCTCTCTGGACCTTCAGGACCAGTATAAATATGCTGCCCCAATATATCTCTGATTGCCTTCCATTAAGCGCGGTAGAAAAATATGCCTTAAGGAGTTCCTCCTTCATCTCACTTGCAGCGCCTAAGTTCAAGTCATGCTTTGGCAGATCTGCCATAAATCACGTTTTACCTTTACTCTAGAATAACCTGCAGAAAACCTTGAAACTGGCCTACCTAATCAAATTATCAGCTTTCAAAGCACTTTATTCTTGTTCGATAAAGGAATCCTGCAACTGCTTTCCCTGATGTTACACTCCCTCTGAACTATGCCTCTTTCCCTCAGATGTTCATCCCTCTCCTGGCACTCCTGCCCCCTCACCCATTGGCAATGCCAGAGTCTATAAACTCCTTACCTGACTGTTCTATCCTGTTACTATGGTTCCTTCAGTAACCTCCTGACACCCATCTTCACTCCCTATCCTTGCATGTTCCCCTCAGTCTCATGGTCTTGGTGTCTTGTATCCTTAATCTCTACCCATTGCTACCTTCCTTTGCAAATCACATGCCCTTATGGGCACCCATTGTTCTTATCCATATTCACAATCATGCGTCCCTGCTCCCCTCCCTTGCCCCACCAAGTACTGCTCACCCATTAGTCGCTTTGAAGCCTGCTCCAAATTCGCTCTGTAAATATTTTTGTATTGAAATATCTACAAATACTGTAGTATTGGTGCTGCTATTCGTACTGTGTTTTCCACATGATACTTAGTTTATGGTCTCTTTCTTAAATTTTCTTCAGTAATGTTATAAATGTCTTGTGTATATTTCTAACCCTATGTAATTACTATGTAAGTGTGTATTCTGTTTTATGTATTGTTTAAGTACTTTCCAGGTCCATCTCAAAATATGGTGTTCGCCTGACTGAATAAAGATTTTGATTGATTTGATTGATTGATTGACTGAGATCCATGGAAACAAGTTCTGCCCTTGGGGTAGCACATCCGCCAGTGTCAATAGTTGCTGCCCTGGAGGTAGCATGTACCCCACTGGCAGTAGGTGATACCCTGGAGGTAGCACATACACCACATGATAGAAACTTTCAAGTACTTCAAGGGAATCAACCAAGTCCAAGAGGGTAGCATCTTTCCAAAAAAGAGGTGTGCAAGAACAAGCGGGCACAATTTGAAGATAAGGGGCATCTCAGAGGTAATGTAAGGAAGTATTTTTTTCACAGAGAGGGTTGTGGATGCATGGAATGGCCTTCTAGAGGAGGCTGTGGAGTCAAAAACAGTGGCTGAATTCAAGCATGCATGGGACAGCCATAAGGCAATTCTAGGGGGTGGGGGTAGAAAGAAGTAGGCTGCTGGTTAACTAGGATCTGCAGCTTATCGATTAGGTAGGGAAATGGGCAGACTGGGTGGGCCAAGCGGTCCTTATCTGCCATCAAATTCTATGTTTCTATGTTTTAGGTCCTACCCTAGAAGTAGCCAATAGACCCATGGGTACAAGTGCTGCCCTGGAGGTTGCACGTGTCCCACTGGCAGTAGGTGGTACCCTGAAGGTAGCATGTGCCCCACTGGCAGTGGATGCTACCCTAGAGGTAGCCCATTAACCCATGGGAACCAGTGCTGCCCTGGAGGTAGCATGTGCCCCACTGGCAGTAGGTGATAGTCTAGAGGTTGCCCACTGACCCATGGCAACAAGTGCTGCATGAGAGGTAGCATGTGCCCCAGTGGTAGTAGGTGCTACCCAGGAAGTAGCATGCACCCCACTGGCAGTAGGTGATAGCCTAGAGGTAGCCCATACACCAATGGGAACAATTGCAGCTCTGAAGGTTGCATGTGCCCCACTGGCAGTAGGTGCTACCATGGAGGTAGCATGTGCCGTACTGTCAGTAAATGTGATTTTAGAGGTAGCCTATCGACATATGGGAACCAGTGCTGCCCTGGAGGTAACATGTGCCCCACTGGCAGTAGGCGCTACCCAGGAGGTACCATGCACCACACTAGCAGTAGGCAATAGCCTAGAGGTAGCCCATTGACCCATGGGAACAAGTGCTGCACAGGAGGTAGCATGTGCCCCACTGGCAGTAGATACTACTCAGGAGGTAGAAAACTGCAAAACCAGGCACACAGTAACAAAGTGAAAACATTTTTATTCACATAACATTGTAAAATGTCTCCCACCCTCGCCCACCTCCCCCCGTATCTCCACTCCTGCCCCCGCCCCAACCACCTCCTGTACTCCCCTTACCCCTGCACCTCCTCCCCTCGATCTCCTACCCTCACTTCCCCCACCACCCACCCCCTTCCCTTGTCTTGCTCATACCTCAAGTCTTTGTACTGGTTATTACATGTCTGAAGTCAATGACTATATGTTTGTAACTAAAAATTATGACTATTGTACGAGCTGACGTGGAACCTTTGTAAAAGAGCCTTGTCTCAAAGGTATTGTCATCCTAGATTGAAATAAATAAAAATAAAATAAATAAAAAAATAACGCAGCCGCCCTGCAGTACAGAGACGCAACCGGTACCGGTTTTGCACTAATCGTGCATCATCAAGACGATGATACACCACATGTCCACCACTCTTAAATAATATGCTATTTAAAGTTATCATACACCAAAAGAAGAATACATCACAATATATACAAACATACAACAAATACATTTCAAAAGATTCAATAGATGCTTTTCTCATAACCCAAGGCTATTCACTCATAGTTAGAATATTATTGATGTTCCCTCTGCATTTCAGGAATTCATGAGCCACATAGTCCCATAAGGTTCAAATACTAAATTTATATCTACAATCAGTAAAAAAGCTGTCGTCTTTTACTCAGCTCATATGAAAATCTAATAAATTATAATACTATTCACAAATAGATAGTGTTAAACATTTCTTCGTCTTACCGTTAATCCAATATTACTATAAACTATAGAACTTATCATTACTATTTTACTTGCATATCAGGATTCCGTGTTCCTTATGAACTGCCATTTACTTCTATACAGATATTGGATCTTACAGACTATCAACACCATCTAGTGGAGAAAAAGAGAAAAAGAGGAATTTAAAACTCCAAGTCTCTCAACTCTTTCTTTTTTTATTATTTTTTTTTTGACTGGGTAAGTGTACTAGACAAATCCTGCCTATTTTCAGGCACGACCCAGGGGAAGGGGATACAGATGAATGCCAACTGACCTTGAACCAGATTAAACAGTTGGTGGTATTTTTAGTGAATGAGGGAAATTTGGCCAGGACACCAGGGAAATTCCCTTACTCTTTTTTCAATAAGTGCCATGGGTTCTTTAACATCCACCTGAACTACCATCAAGGCAGATGGGACCTCGGTTTAACGTCTCATCCGAAAGATGGCACCTCAGGAGTGCAGAACCCCTCTCATGCTGCACCACAGTGTCAGTACTGAGATATTAACCCAAGTGCCAGATGTGGGAACTGAACCCACAGCCTTCTGATCTCCCGGCCTCAGAGGCAAGTGTGCTACCTACTGAGCCACTGACACTGCTATACATTAACTATAATACAACAATCACAGCAGTAGCAACCATATCAGTAGAGTGGATAGTCTTATTGCCTTATAACCCATGAAGAATGTTTCTCTTTTTTTCTATCTCTCACAATTTATTTCTTCCTTCTATTGTTGATCAATGGCATTACATCCAATTTGTCATTTAGTCCTGGTGGTCGCAAACCCCCCAGGGTGAAAATCCAGTATCTCTATCTAACAGAAGGTCATTAACATTGCCTCCTCGTGGTCCCAATCTGACCACTTCAATGCCACAAAATTTAAACTCATGTTTGTTATCATTTCTGTGTGTCATGCAATGTGTAGAAAGGGCACTCCTATCGTTACGTTTTGCTATGCTTCGCATGTGTTCACCTATCCTGATTTTCAATGGACGTGTGGTTTTGCCAACATAGAAGGCCCCACAGCTACATGTGGCCAAATAGACCATATTTTCTGTAACACAACTTAAAAAGGACTTCATTGTGAACTCTCTGGTGGTATTAACTGACGTAAATGTAGTACCTTTCAACACTACTGGACAGTACTTACAATTTCCACAACAATGTATACCAATAGGTCTAGGGGGTAGCCAAGTGGCTTTCACATTCCCTGTTTCTAAATTTGGCTGATAACTTCTAGTTATTAAATCACCAATATTCTTCCCACGTCAATACATAGTACATGGTGAGCTTTTGGCTACTTCTCTCAAACGGGGTTCCAATTGCAAAAGGGGCCAGTGTTTACGGATGATCTCCCCCAGGGCACCAGACTGTTTACAATAGGTAGTAACAAAATGGATCTTATTATTTTCCTCTGTCTGTTTGGCCTTAGGGGTCATAGCTTCAGTACAACTAATATTAGAGACTTCATGCATTGCATCCTCTACCAGGTCCCTAGAGTAACCTCTATCCAAAAATCGCATACCCATATCACTTCCATGTTGCACAAAGTCTTCATTTTGACTACAATTTTTCTGTACCCTAAGTAATTGTGCTCTGGGAATATTGTTGATAATGTGTCTGGGATGGCACCTTGGTGCATATAGGAAGGAATTCCTATCTGTATCTTTCCGAAACAATGTTGTTTCACTCCCATTTGTCGAATCTCTCTTTATCTCAATGTCCAAAAATGTGACCTTCTGTTTCTCACTGATGACACTAAATTTGGGGTTTGGATTACTGTCCTCTAGATACTGAATGAATTCCCCCAATTCATCCACAGTTCCCTTCCAGATCAAAAAAATGTTGTAATAAAGTGGTGCCACAGGTCAATCCTATGGTAAAAAGGATTGACCTGTGCGTCGCAGACCACTATTTTTTCCCAGAGGCCCAAATAAAAGTTGGTATAATTCAGTGCAAAGGTAGCACCCATAGCCATCCCTTTAACCTGTAAATAGTGATCTCCCTGGAACAAAAAGGCATTTTTCATTAGTACAGTTTTAGCACATTGCAGAACAAATTACTTCCTATGCTCATCAAGAGTGGAATCCAAACCCAACCAATGGCTCAAAGCTAGTATGCCCTGTTGGTGAGGGATATTAGTATATAGGGAGCCAATGTCCATGGAGACCAAAAGGGAATCAGGATCTAATTGTATATCATCTAGAAGTCCCACAATGTCAGTTGTATCCCTAATATAGGACCGCAGTGTGAGTACATACTGTTTAATATGCGCATCCACAAAGCATGATAGTGGTTCCGTAATAGAGCCAATACCAGCCACTATAGGATGACCAGGAGAGTCTTCTAAGTTTTTGTGTATTTTAGGAAGTACATAGATATTGGGCCGTATTGGGTGTGGCACTTTTAAAAAGGAATGCTCCTTCTTATCTATAACCCCCTCTAATGGGGCACAATCAAGCATGGAGTCAATAGCAATTTTAAACACATCAGTAGGGTGCCCTTGTAATAATTGATAGAAGTTCTTGTCTCCTAATTGTCTCTGAATTTCAGTTAAATATTTATCTGTGTCCATTACCACTATAGCCCTCCCTTATCTGCAGGTTTTATAACTATTTGTTGATTACTCTGCAGTTCCTTCAGGGCTACTCTTTCAACATTAGATAGATTAATGAATGAAGAGACATTTGCATTTTCACACAGGGCTTCTACATTATGCTTGCATGTTTTTTTGAAGATTCTCACAACATCCGTGTAGGGTGGATAAAAAGAGGATGGTTCTTGTAAGGTCACATTAGTCTCTCTAGTGAACACCTCAGTATGCATTGCCCCAGTGTTATAACTGGTTGTAAATGGACTGTCAATGATACCATGCCCCATCTCTGTCTTATGAAAAATTTCCTTTAGATTAAGGGTCCTCGACAATCGTTTTAAATCCAAATAGACTTCAAAGGGGTTAATGTTCACAGTAGGTACAAAGGTTAAACCTTTCTGTAAAACTTGTATGTCGATCTCAGTTAACATTACCTTTGAGATGTTAATCACAATGTTCTCAGGTGTGTGCTCTAATGTCCCCTGTAGTTGCCTCTGTGATTTCTTCCTCCTCGCCTGATATTGCTTGCCACCCCGCCGCGTCTGATTGTATTCCGGAGCTGGTAATGGTGATAATGAGGCCCCTGATGTCCCGGTTGTCCCAGAGTTCCTGGTGTAGTAGTAGTTCCTGGATCTGCTGGTTTCTGAAACTGGACCTGATGTGCACCTTTTCTCCATGCAGTGTATTGTGTAAATTGGGGGATGGGTGTAGTCTCCTGCAGCAGTAATTCTTCTGGATAGCCTTCTAAAGAAGGCTCCTCTGTACTGTCAGAGTCACTAGTGCTCGTGTATTGAGATGAGGATGGTGATGCCCCTCTATTATGTAAGATGGACTTAGGGTTCTGTGTAGCATGTGCTGCACTGTTGTTAAACTCTCCCCTTTTAGATTAACGATGCTGCTTTCTCCTTTGTGGTGTGTCCCATTTCTTATTCCAAGTGAACACGCAATCTAATAAACAGTTCTGTCTATCTCTTTCAACTTTTTAAGTTTTCTTTGCTGTATCTTGTTCACTTCCCTCACAATCGTTTCTTATAGCTTACGTTCCAAAATGAAAAATCTAGGGTCCTCTTTGTATTGTAAGACAACCACTTCCTTCTTTTTTATGTCTTGCTCTTTTGCTGGTTGCTGGGAGACATAATCCTTAATCACCACCTGGATCAGGTCACCAGTACCTAATTGGAGGCCCCTATTCCAGTCCGATGCAAAGTTTGGTCTGTCCGTACCATAACCTTGTGTGTTTAAAGCCCATAATCCCCTGGGTGATCTCCCCACTTTCAAATATGCTTCCAAGGATACCTGGTTCCAATAATGACTCCTACCCTTGAGGGTTGCTCTCTCAAACTGGATAAATGCAATACCAATATTGGCTATTATAGGATTAGCACTGTTTTCCACCACTGGTGCTGTGTTAGTTGTCGCCTGCTGTGATTCTGTAAATAGGTCAGCTTCACCCCTTGTGGCAAATACTGAAGTGGACATAAGTCCCATAACCTTCCCCAGGTAGAAAGCAGTACAGCCAGGCTGAGACATACCTTAAATAAAATGAGTCGCTTCTCTACTCCTCTCCGTGATAGAGATATATATTGTAGAAGCCACAGGGAAGGTAGTGTCCATTCACACTTCACGCCAATGTATTCCAAAGCATTCCAATCAGATACACAAATAGATAGTACCAACAATGATGATGATGATGATGAAAACTTTATTTTTATACAGGAAATTCTAATCATTAGGATTATACAATCCTGTTCACAAGATAGTCCTGTTAATGAGTTGAAACAATAACCGTTTTGTTCGCAAAATGTTTCCACAGGTACTGGCATACAGAAGTACAGAAAAAAATGGACACTCTGCAGAAAGTCGGGTCCGCTAGTGATTACATCAGATGCCAAGGTCTGAAAATAAACGTTACTAGTGGTGAGCTCGAGGAACACAAACTCCAGTAGATGAAAAAACACCAGGTCCACTCACGCGTGCCACTGGTAGACAAACCAGTAGAAAAATGCAAAACCAGGCACCGTAGTAACCAAGTGAAAACATTTTTATTCACATAACATCATAAAATAATGCAGCCACCCGGCAGTACAGAGACACAACCTCTACCGGTTTCTCACTAATCGTGCGTCATGAGGAGGATGATACACCACATGTCCACCACTCTTAAATAATATGCTATTTAAAGTTATTATACACCAAAAGAAGAATACATCACAAAATATATAAACATACAACAAATACATTTCAAAAGATTCAATAGATGCTTTTCTCATAATCCAAGGCTATTCGCTCATAGTTAGAATATTATTGATGTTCCCTCTGCATTTCAGGAATTCATGAGCCACATAGTCCCATAAGGTTCTAATACTAAATGTATATCTACAAAAAAGTCAGTAAAAAAGCTGTCACCTAAGGCCAAACAGACAGAGGAAAATAATAAGATCCATTTTGTTTCTACCTATTGTAAACAGTCTGGTGCCCTGGGGGAGATCATCCGTAAACACTGGCCCCTTTTGCAATAGGAACCCCGTTTGAGAGAAGTAGCCAAAAACCCACCACGTACTGTGTATCAACGTGGGAAGAATATTAGTGATTTAATAACTAGAAGTTAGCCAAATTTAGAAACAGGGAATGTGAAAGCCACTTGGCTACCCCCCAGACCTATTGGTACACATCGTTGTGGAAACTGTAAGTACTGTCCAGTAGTGTTAAAAGGTACTACATTTATGTCAATTAATACCACCAGAGAGTTCACAATGAAGTCCTTTTTCAGTTGTGTTACCACAGGCAATAGGTACTACCATAAAAGTAGCCAATATAGACCCATGGGTACAAGTGCTGCCCAGGAGGTTGCACATGCCCCACTGGCAGTAGGTGGTACCCTGAAGGTAGCATGTGCCCCTCTGGCAGTAGGTGATATCCTGGAGGTAGCATATACACCACAGGGAATGGGTGCTACCCTAGAAGTAGCAAACAGATTCATGAGGACAAGTGCTGCCCTGGAGGTTGCACATGCCTCACTGGCAGT